>CAWUFW010003181.1:1200000-1904468 GCA_963921515.1 Calotriton arnoldi | reverse complement strand
ATTTTTAACAACGATATTTTTGACATCGATATTTTTGTACTTACCATAATGTAGATAGGATGTCGATATTCTTGACTTCGATATTCTTGTGTCGATATTTCTGTAGGTCAAAATTCTGACCTTCGATATTCTGTCAGTGATTCAACAAAAGGCTCTGCCCCCATGTTTAGCGGTGCAAATGCGTTGTGGACATAATAGAGATTGATTGCTTGATCACAGCTTCCTGTTTTGGACGTAAGGAGTGAGTCTGTTCTGAAGGTACTTTGGGCCAGAGCCTGACAAGGATTTATGGGTCATGCAGAGCAGTTTGAAAAATGCTCTCATGTGAACGGGGAGCCAATCTAGGCTCTGAGTTTAGGGGCTGATGAAGTCCTAGGAGTCAAGTTGTTTACCATACGGGCCGAAGTGTTTTGCACCACTTGCAGTTTCGATAAGAGGGATTCATTTGAGGTGAGAAACAGGGCATTGCCTTAGTCTAAGAGGCTTATGACTAGAGCCTGGATGAGTGTTTTACGTGAGCTCAATGAAAGCCACCGAAATATTTTCTTGAGGATACAGATGGTACCAAAACAGGGTCCACATGTCTCAAACCCAAAGGACTTAACTAATTGGGTTAAGGGGGCTGAATGGATTTTTGGTGTATCTTGGCATAGATGCTAGTGGATGTCTGGTGAGAACACTGCATCAGTAGTTGAAAATGCACCCTGGGATTGCATCTCATGGAGGCGTGTGGAGATTTGGTAGCATGCATTCATTAGACTCAGATGATGGCTGCACACTAAGGTTGTATCCTCCATTGTGCGAGTGTGTTGAAACTGCATCAAACAAATCAGTTCCGCATAGAGGCTTGTAACCTTCTTGCCCTATACATGCACCAGAGGCTGGGCCTGGACAGTAGACATGACTGTTGTGATCATCAATTTCAAATTGTCATTCAACCTAGAGGTGGCTTCTAGCAGAGATTTGTGGGAGTTGTGTCTCACACACACATGCACCAAAGGCTGAGGATGAACCATAGAGATGGTCGCTGGGTCAGGGCACGAAAGTAGACAGAAACCCTAGAGGTGGCTTCACCTAGAGACTTGTGGGAGCCTTCTCACGCATGTGCGCACAGACACCTGCCAGAGGCTGTGCCTGAAGCGTAAGGTTGGCAGTTTGCACAGTCTTGCAGTACATGACCAGCAAACACGTAAAAGAGTGTGTCTGTATCATGCAGCTAAATTCTTCAGTAGTTTGTTTACTTTTTTTAGGCTCCAAAGATAAGCAGCTTATGCTTCTGAGGCTGCCCGTGGCCCACGCAGGGGGCCCCATAGGAGGGCGCCCACCTTAGTGCCACATTAGGCACAAACCCAACGGGCTAGTTTCTGGACCTCTGTGGTCTGGAACTTCCTGTTGTCATTTCTGGCACGCAGAGTGGGCGGGGGCCAGGTATATTTACCTCCCCCGCCCATCCGGCAATCCTTTCACGCCGAGGATTCCACGCCGTCTGGGTTGTCCGGGGGAGCTGCATGTGAGCGGTGAGTCTTTTGTCCCCCCCCCAAGTCCTTAACTACAGGCGCTGCCCGGCCATTGCCGGCCTTGTGTCGCTAAAGGGGGGGGGATTTAGGCAGCTCCCCAGGTACTGGGTCAGGCTCCCTTGTAGCGGTTAACGGCGCTGAGAGGGGTGGATGCACGGGAGGGGCGGGCACTTTATTCTGCATCCGGGCCCTCTCCCACCCCGCGTAAATTGTCACCACGCAGAGGGTGCGGGGTTGAGCCCGGATGTGAATTTGGTAATTGCGAGGGCACGGGTGCAGGCTGGGACAGCCAGTAAAGGCCCAGCAGCTGCCGTCGCCGTGCTCTCATTGCTACATGTCGAGGGAGGGGGCCACAAGCATCGCGATGCCCCCCCCTCTCTCCCTTTGAGGGTAATGAGACATAATATCGAATCCAAAATATAGAATTGACAGAATATCGAGTACAAAATATAGAATGGACATAATATCCAATGGACATATTATAGTGGGTAATAATATCGAATTGCACGAAAGTAATATCGACAGTCAAAATATCGAAGTACATAATATAGAAATTTAAAAATATCGATTTTTTAATAATATCGAATTTTTTAAAGTGTTTTGTATGTTAGTATATGTGTTAAAATAATAAGTAACCATACATTACAAAAATATTATACACTTTTAAGTTAAGAAATTTATGTAAAATAATTTTTGCGTATTTTACTTCCGCAGCGGGTTGTGGGTTTATAGGGGATTAGGGTGGGAAGTAATTTAATTATAGTAAATTAAATAATAATTTTTAGGAATTAATAATTGTTTTTAAATTATTTTTGCGTTTTAGTTCTGTAGCGGGTTGTGGGTTTATAGGGGAATAGGGTGGGAAGTAATTTAATTGTAATTAGGTGAATATTTATTTTTATTAATTGGTATTGATTATTAATTTATTGCTAAATAAATATTAATTGGTAATTAATTTTTAATAATTGGTAATTAATAGTAATTAATTGATTAATTGATAATTATGTTAATTGTATTAATTTATTATTCGGAGCGGGTTGTGGGTTTATAGGGGAATAGGGTGGGAAGTAATTTAATTGTAATTAAGTAAATAATTATTTTTATTTATTGGTATTGATAATTAATTTATTGTTAATTAAATATTAATTGGTAAATAATTTTTATTAATTGGTAAATAAATTTTAATACTTGGTAATTAATAGTAATTAATTGATTAATTGATAAATATGTTAATTGTATTAATTTATTATGTGGAGTGGGTTGTGGGTTTATAGGAGAATAGGGTGGGAAGTCATTTAATTGTAAACAATTAATTATTGAAATTATTTTTGTGTATTGATAATTAATTTTTTGTTAAATAATTATTTATTGGATTTTTTTGTATTACTTAATACATATTTGGTTTTGAAAATTAATTTGTTGTTAATTAATTATTAATAGGTAATTAATTTTTAATAACTATTTTTTGAAATTTATAAATATTTAATTATTAAATCAATGTTAATTGATAATTAATTGTAAATAATTATTTATTGGTTTTGATAATTAATTTATGTTTATTTAAATATTAAATAATTCGTTTCCCTACTATTGCACTCATTGGAGTAGGAATAGTAATTTTTACCCCTACGCTATCCAACGCTTTTCCTACTGTTGAACTCTCTGGAGTGGGAATAGTAATTTTTACCCCTACGCTATCCAACGCTTTCCCTACTGTTGCACTCTCTGGAGTGGGAATAGTAATTTTTACCCTCCCGCTATCCAACGCTTTCCCTACTGTTGCACTCACTGGAGTGGGAATAGTAATGTTTACCCCTACGTTATCCAACGCTTTCCCTACTATTGCACTCACTGGAGTGGGAATAGTAATTTTTACCCCTACGCTATCCAACGCTTTCCCTACTGTTGCACTCTTTGGAGTGGGAATAGTAATTTTACCCCTACGCTATCCAATGCTTTCCCTACTGTTGCACTCACTGGAGTGGGAATAGTAATTTTTATCCCTACGCTATCCAACGCTTTCCCTACTGTTGCACTCTTTGGAGTGGAAATAGTAATTTTTACCCCTACGCTATCCAACGCTTTCCCTACTATTGCACTCACTGGAGTGGGGATAGTAATTTTTACCCCTACGCTATCCAACACTTTCCCTACTGTTTCAGTCTCTGGAGTGGGAATAGTAATTTTTACCCTCCCGCTATCCAACGCTCTCCCTACTATTACACTCGCTGGAGTGGGAATAGTAAATTTGACACTCCCGCTATCCAACAGTGATTTAATTTTTTTTAAAGTTATTACATATATAACATTTATTAAATTTAATATTTGTTAAACAATTTTAAGTATGTTTTAATTAATTATATTTATTATTTAATTACGTTAATGTTACTTTTAACATATTTTAAAAATTCGATATTTTTACATTCTATATTTTGACAAACGATATTTTGTATTCGATAATTTGGTACTTACCTGTTTGTAGATAGGGAGACTATATTTTGTACTTCGATATTTTGGCGTTGATATTTTGTCAAATCGATATTTTGGTCCTCGATATTATGTCACTGATCCCCCTTTGAGCATGCCAATACTGCCCCAGTGAGCACGCTGGGGTGGATGCAGCCGGCTCCTTCGCGGCAATACATGGGGGGGCCGTCGTAGGCAGCGCCTGGTCCCTTCCCGCTCCTCGTCCATCTTCTATTAATGCTCACGGGGGTGCAGGCGTAACTCTTCCTGGTGTCACCGCGGTCGAGGGCGGTCAGAGTCACAGCAGTGTTTTGACCAGCGGCGGGAGGGGGGCATAAGAGCCAAGCACGGCAGGGGTCTGCCCCCCCTGTGCTTGGGGTGCGGTGCAGGCGGGGGGCAGGCGGGTGTTTGGGCCGGGTGTCTCCCACATCCTGGTGCCCATGGGCCGCATTAGGGTAAGTGAATGTTGTTGTGTCACGCGAAGTTGCCGCGGGCATCGGGTTTGCTGGGGTGAGTATCGCCACTTCTCTTGTGGGCCTCTGTCTCGGTGGGTTCATGCTCCGGCGCAGGGACGGCTCAGCAATCCCTCCTTCCAAGGTCAGACACGTCGCAGCAGCAGTTCAGCCAGGGATTCCGAATCCCCCCCATTGTTGCAGTATACTTGGTGAACGGGGACAGCTGTGTGATTGCACCAGGGCGACTGAGAGATCAGCAGCTTTTCAGTATTTATCACCGTTTCTGGGCATATTGTACCAGCAGCGACCGTTTCTGGGCATATTGTACCAGCAGCGACGGCGCTAGCAGAACCTGTGGATGAGCCAAAGCAGCTGATGAGGAGGAGGAGGAGGGCCCTTCGGGCTCCTCTCATGCCAAGCTGGTGTGCGTTTACGAATGGGTGCTTCCACGGGCCCCACTCCTGAGGGTTTCTTGGGCACCGCTTGAGAGAGCAGCAGGCTCGAACCCTGCACCACCGCACGTCCAGTGCCGAGGTCTGGCGATGCCAACAGGGGCAAGGGAGGGAGACACTGCATGCTTGTTGGTGGAGAGGATTGTTTTTTCACGAGGTTGCCTCGGTGCCCGGGAACCGTGGTCACTTCATCGGAGTGTAGCACGGCGCAAATGGACAAAATCCATAGTCTATTTATTGGTCTTTAATCGGAAGGTACAAGTGTGCTATGTTTTCCGACTACTTAGGTCATCATTACGATGGCGGGTGGAGAAAGTCTGCCCGCCACCGCAGCGGAATGCGGGACCGCTCGCAAGGGGTGCGGCGGTCCCGCACATGATATTAGGATGCCACCGCCACCGTGGTGGTGGCAAGCCCTATTCACAGCATTGTGGCGGGCGGTGCTCACCGCACCGCCCGCCACAATGCTGTGAATGCACATCATGCATTTGCATGCACAACGTGACAGGCACCGCGCGGTGCCTGCCACCTTGTGCATACAAATGCAGGGGGGTACCACAGGTACCCCCATGTGCACCCTCCACCCCCCCAACCTCCTGGGGGCCCGCTACGGGCCCCCAACAGCAAACACCGTATGCCTTTCCATGGCGGCAACACCGCCATGGAAAGGCTGCTCTCCACAATCATCTTAATATGGATGGCGGTGTCTTGCAGACACCGCCACCATATTAACCTTGTTTTCCGCCGGTCGACGAGTCAACCGGCGGAAAAGCGGCGGACGGTCTTTCCGTCCGCCGCGGACCCCCCAGCCATCATAATATGGCGGGGGGTCTTTGCTGTGTGGATGGCGGGCGGATCGCCCCCGCCGGGCCGGCGGTGACTACCGCCCGCCATCCTAATGGGCCCCTTAGTTTGGCCTTCTCTTAAGTGTGACCTGCTTGGTCCCTCAGACCAGTGACCCAGCACAGAACATCTGCAGCTGAAAGGAAATGTGCATGCAACCGTGTCCCTGGGATTAAAGGTCAGCGGGGTTGGGGGCGGGGGCGGTCTGCTCTCTTTCAAGGGCTCGCATATCCTTTTGCAGGCTGTTATCAGAAATCAAACACTGACTGCCTGCCTCCTACCATTATATTGTGTGCAATGGCATGTGAGGTGAAGTCGTAAACTGGTCCTGCGCGTAAAGTTATTAAGCAAAGGACAGAGCTCAGAGCCAGCATCTCTGGAATTCTCAGTACATAAAATAATTCACGAGATATAGTTCAGAGACAACGACATGAGCACAGGCCGTGGTGGGAAGTTAGAGTCGCCTTTGTTTCCGTGTTATCCGCCGCAGCTCAAATACCCTGAGTGCATTGCGACCAGTTTGTACCCGCTCTCATTCAGAAGTGTCACTTGTGTTGTGTGTGATACACCACGGTCAGGCAGAAGCTGATCTGGAGTCACAGCATATATTGCATCTATTTTACTGCAACTTTTTAATATATCTATTACCGGGGGTCCGGGCCACTGTGGTGTTTTCTTGGACTCCGCGGTGCTGGGTGCAGGGACCACGCGGGGCTGAGGGCGAGCGGCGTGCGTCGGTGTTGGTGCAGGCAGTGGGGTGGGTGCACTGGAAGCAATGCTGGCAAGGCACAGCCTTCGTCAGGACGCGCGTAGCCCGGACAGTTGAACATGGCTTCTCTCGGTTTGCGGCCAAGAGTGCATTCACAGTTACGTCAGGTGTGATTACTAGGGGTAATCCTGGCTGCTTAGAAAATTCGAGTCAGCGAACTCAGGAGGTGCCGCTATTCATCGGATACCTAAACTTTTGTGACAGGGTCTCTAGATGCATTGGTTGTGAAGTTGTGGCTAGCGCAGGATTAAGAAAGGGTGGTTTTCCGTGGTGACTGTTGCAATATCTATGCGTTCACTATTTCTTTCGATCTTAAATGCTGGGCTGCAAGGGGGCGAAGGCCTCTTTCCCCCATCGTTCTACAGGTGGATTTAAATTGAAAGAAACTATGGTTGCGACATGTTCAGTTACATGAATTCACAAAATATGATTGGCTGCGTCAGCTGCCTATTCCCCGTGCAGATTTAAGATGTCTTTATGCTCAATATGATCACAAAATCCTATCATATTCCCTGTGCCTGGTTGGCACGTTTTAAGATGGCCCTCACATCAGTAATACCGGGAGGTACGTACATGGTTATTGATGATATCCACCAAAGGGTTTCTAATTAACTACAGGGTCCCACAGTGTTGATTTTAGTACAGTTTACTGTGCGTAAGTGTGTTTGAGTAGCCTAAGGCATGGCACATGTATCACAGCCTCCGTTATATGACCATTCACAATGCTAATTTAACAGTACGCCTGCTGGGGGCATTACTTCGTAGTTGCCCTGGTTGGTCCTTATTAATTATAATGGTGATTATTAGATTGTATTCCTGCTACGCTGTGGTAGCTTACATTAATCCTATTCACAACTGCAGCGGGCTGGTCGCATTGCAGCTTGTTTCTTTCTGCCTGTTACCACAGTGAGGCAGTCGGGCAGCATCGGCGAGGCGCATCAGGGAAGGGAGCGTGTCACCGGGGCTGGTAAGCACATGCACTGGCTGGGCGGAAGCCAAGCAGGGTTGGGCTGGGTTAGTGCCTCGCTGGGGAACCAGGTTCGAGTCACAGCAGGACCGCCCAACATCCTGTCATGCTGGGCAAATCACTCAATCTCCTTGTGCATGACAAATGAATGGGTCAGTCTGTATCGCAACTGGGGCTCAAGTGAAGCGCGCTGATAGCTGGTGCAGCATGCGCGCTCTGGAGTAACACTTCGATTAAGTTGTAATGTAGTGGGGTTTTGAGTCTGTGATGTATGTCAAAGAAACGCAGTATAGAGCTTGCACAGTCTCACCAGTTCAGAAGGAAAGCATTGTCAATATTCTTGTGAGTTAGCCAGAGTGTTGCTCGTTTGCCTTGCGCAGCTGCCAACCAGTGGCAGTATCAGTGGTCCTGGCTGGCTGTAGGTCCAATGTTACGGGATAAGTTAATTGACGGGTACAATAGCAGAAGAGGCAGGACCATGCGGCACGCAATACCTAGCTCAGGCGTCAGCTTATAATTTCAATCCAATACCAAGGGAGCGTCTGGTTTCTGGCCGAACCAGTAGCACAGCGGGTGCTTTAATAAGTACTTTTAAGCGTGCAGGTGGCACATTGGATAACGGTGCAAGATAACTACCCCTTAAGGTACACCTTGGGCCACTCAAATTGGGATGACTCCTGCAATAAATGAGCATGCTTGTTAATCAATACCTTGTTTTCAATCTAAGGGAGGATTAATCTCCGCTGACATGCCCTTGACTAATTATCTGCTGACTGAAACTGGGTCATGTCCAGCTGGTTTAAGCTGGGTGGGGCAAACCGCACAACAGCCTAGGGTTATCATCGACAATTTGTATGGATTGGGGAGCGATGAATGCTTGGTCTGCTCGCACAGGCAGGCGATTTCTGCAAAGGCTCAGCTTCACATGCTACCCTGTGTTGGTTTCACTGACTAGGGTGATGCAGTGGAAGTGTTGCATGCATGCACCGAGAGATGGGTCCTTTGATACCATTCATAATCTTAACCTGGTTAGTAGCAGGCCTAGGAGTGGCTGCACGACCCCCTGGTTCTGGAGAGGGTTTGTTGGTGGGCAAGCTTTTCCAGAGGTTTGTTGCAAACTCGCACATGTTGTTGTTTCCGCAGAGTTGGGGGCAGGTTAGCATACCTCATCTTGCCTCTACGGGTTTGATGTTTCTGTCGGGTCATTATGACCAAGTAGAGCCAGTATCGCTTTGTATATCTGGGCATAAAGGAATGCCAGGCAATAATCCAGGGGACTATAGAGCAAGTGTTCCCTGATCTGAGCATAGTATATGCAGGCGTGAGTAACATTAATAGCTGCCAGTTCAGGCGCAACTCCCAGCAGGTTCACCTAGCCTTTCAGCCCCCTGAGGTTGATGATATGACTACCATTAAGTCAAGTATCAACGGACATCTGTTATTCAGACCTTTCAGGGTGACGGCGCGCTCAAATACGCGTCATATTGGCACTTATATACAGGATTCTTAGGCAAAAGAGCCACAGGTTCATGCTTCATTGGGGGAGAGTCAGACATCTGAAGGGCCAGTTTCGGCAGCATGTGTACCTTAAATTGGTTAAATCAATAAGTCTGGTACTGCAAAGGCAGATATTAGTCTCCCCCACCCACCTCAAGTTCACCCAGACTCCGAATAAAGGAATACATCACTTTTAACAGGCCCGGGCAAACAAATGTAACGCATTAAATCGCAGCTTCAGCCAGCTGATATCAGTGAGAGTTCGAGGGAGGAGGGCTTGTACTTCCAGGCAACAGGCTCCCACTTCAGGGCAGGGAGAAGCAGAGGTTGGGGCAGGTTAACATACCTCAAAGGTGTATCTGTGGGTTTAATGCATGTGTATCCCTGGGCGTACGGCTGGGTGGAGCCATTCTCACTTAAGGGTATGTCTATGTTAAGATTTTGGGCTTATAAAGGTTCTCATGACCAATGCGGTTTATTGTATCTTCCCACAGTGGAGACATAAGTTAGGTAATTCATCGCTTACAACGTAGCACATTAAGGCGGCGGTGTATAAGTCCAAGTGGCTACTGGGAGATTGCCATCAGTAACGCCAGCAGCTGCTCACATGGTTAGCAGTAGGCAGCCTGGGAAGTCTGGGGGGCAAACACCGCAGATAAACTAAACAGGCGAAATTCCTGTAAGAAAGGAGGGATGCACGGCAAGTACACAAGGCCCCTCTTGCTTAAGGTCACATATTTCTAAGCTCATCGGATAGTTGAGCCTTTACACATCAGGGTAGGATAGTCTCCAAGGTTGAACAGGCTATTGGGTATGCCTTGCCAGGACATTGACACACTTCACACGAACAGGAGCCTCCATAAGGACAACATGCTGAAAACACGGACCGGGGTACGTCTGGCTCAAACATCCGCTTCACCAAGCTGCAGGGCGTCATGTTGTTGCCATTTGTCTTTGAATCAGGCAAGCACAGTAAGGGAGCTGTATTAAGTAACGAGGTTACTTGCAGGGAGGCAGAGGGGACTCAGCGGAACCACATAAGCTGGATTAAAAGGTGACTAGAAGGAAGCTGAACCCCAGCCTTGACTAGGTTGAGGGCAATCAATTCCGGGGAAAACTAAGTGAGCTAGGTCCATTGCTGATTCAAGCAACAAGGGTCACAGATGGTTAGAAGGTAGGGTGCATCTGTGATCGGACTGCAGTTAAGCATGCCTGGTGGGCGGTGTAGGCTGTCACTCCAAGAAATGGTGTGGTGTCTGCAATAATGGGAACAATACACACATTCCCTACCAGATTTGATACCATTAATGTGTTTGCCTTGGGTTCAGCGATCAATAAGGGCGTTGCCAATTGTCTAGTCAAACGCAGCAAAGTATGGCACCATGGAACTGAAGCTAGGTTACAGGCTGCTCCAGTTAAACAAGAAATCCCCAGCCCTGCTAGCCTTAGTAGCTAGGCTGTATGGGGAAGTGTCAGCTGACAAGGGTGCTGCTGTCCCAAAGATGGAGGAAACAAGGGGCTACAATGTAATAAGAATACTGGGCATGTCCACTATTCCGGGGAATTCAAATTTGGAAGGAGCAGGTAAACTTCCACTGCTGGTGCAGTATACGACTATCAGTGTGAACCCCCAAAGTTTGGGAATAAGCAAGTAAGGGGGTAAAACAAGGGCTTAGTCTTCAGGGCTGAGATGCGTTGGAGCACCATGTGTTAATATGTGAGCAGTATGACTTCGAGCAAACTAAGTGCAAGCTGGCGTAGCATCAGGTGCTATTATGTGTGCAGTGTGATTTCTGAACAAACTAGGTGCAGCCTTGGGTAAGAACCTATAAAATTGTGTGTAGGGTTGTGGGCTACTACTCGGGGGGGCCCCAGCATGGCGACCCAGCATCTGTCACAGGTCTCCACCTGTCCCCGCCCGTTGACCCTCCCCTGGGGGTCCATATTTCTCTTGGTACCGCACAGGGTCATCAGTGAACCTCCAAAGTTGTATTTGCCAAGCAAGGGGGTATCCAAGGGCTTGGTCAACCCCCCATATGGAACTGCACATAATGGTACATAGGGAACAAGGGAGTATACCACGCAGAAGCCTGGTCAAGAGAAGAGGAGTAGCTTTAATCCCTGTGGTAATATCGCTGGCCGGCGCTGTACTCCCATACTCGGAGGTCAGCGGGTAGAGAGAAGGGTATTGTGCGGCCACAATTAATAACTGTTACAATTATACCTATGGCCGGGAAGCGAACTCCCCCATGATTACCAGCGAAGCCCTATACCAGGGACTGGCCGGAATGGGTAAAATCATGACGCGGCAACACCTAACATGAAGGCCCTTTTTGGCGCAAAGGGCACCATAGGGATTTCTTACTGGAAAGTGGTAAAAGTAGAGACCAATTGCCGCAACCCTGGAGAAGCCATTGTACATGCCCTGGGGGTAAACAAGGCTGTGGTTAAAACAGAGAACAGTAGTTCCCAAGTTAAGTGGAGGCCAGCAAACTTTCCTACGGAAGGGTAAATATGCCATGCGCAAGCACACCAAGCATGAGGTCGTGGTTCATCGCGAATTCAAAATCATATCAAATCTGAAGGGTTCGGTGAATTAAGCATGGTCTCTTTAGTGCTACATCGCAAGGTTTCCCCGATAGGGCCGGGAAACACCTGCAGAGGTAGATGTGAATTGTCCAGCCAATAGGACTGGTAACCATGGCAGAGGTAAATGGGAATTGTCGGGTCTGGTGAAGCCGTTGAAATTTCTCGCAGGAGGGTAAAACAGCGCCAGGCACAACATTCACGGAATAGAAGGGTTTCTGGCTTTAGCAGACCCTGCTCTTGCATGCCAAGACCACAGGATGTTTTGATGTGGATGGGGGTCCATTTGTCTAAGTATGGGCAGGGACATGTTTTGTTGGACCTGGGTGATGCCCTCGAATCAGCAGGGTGCACGTAAGAATGCCTGCCTTGGTGGGGGGCCCCGGGTATGACGGGTGCCACACCCAGAGCTGTAGCGGAGTTACAGGGCGATCCCCTGGGAGTGCTTACGGCAGGACCCTAGAGGAACGACGGCGCCCGTTAGTCCTTCGGGCGGTTGTAAACCTGAGCAACTGGGGGCTTGCCTGGATACGCTCCGCCCCCTCAAGGGGCGTGAGTAAATGGGTGGACTGGTGGTCCACAGGATGTAAGGGGTTAACCCCCAAAATGGTTTGCACCCATTGGTTATGCCACGGTGCAATTTGGCTCATCAGGGGGGCAGGCAGCATAGGGGCTGCCTGCCCTTGGATAGCCCGTAAGTTGACCCACCATGTTGGCATATTTCTTATACAAAATAAACCTGCAGCAATGTTTTCTCCAACAACCAATGTGTCTTGTGTGTTCTTTATTATGGTATTGCTGTGTTTGCGGGTTGGGTGTGTTGCCGATATTGGCACTATGTTACGGGTCATCTCATGCGATCCACAAGCCGACAATATGCAGTTGCTAGCTCCTGGAAGCACTGCAGGGAGTGGCATTAGCTAGCAACCAGCGCAGCAGTAGCGCTAGGTCCCAACGGTCTGAGGGGTCTACTGCACACCCAGTTACAGTTCATTTTTATTACCAAACAGGAGCACATTTTCCTTGCTTGCATTGGGGGCCATCCACCCACAATGTCATATTGACGGCAAGTCGCAGTTTCTGAAGGACAGTGGGAGATCCACCTATGGCAGGCAGCAGTGGCAGGAGTAACATGGAGGGAAGACTGACTTCACCTGCCAGCAAGCGAGTTGTGTTTATTGAAGGAAGACTGAGTGGGTGCGATGTGCAGGTGTTGATGTGAAGAGTTTGGTAGAAAACTGCCAGAAATGTGCAGCACCAGCAGCGCAAATCCAGCGCAGCCTGAGGTGACGTCACGTGACGAACAGCACCCTCATTGAGACGAGAGCGAGCAGACGGACGGCCTCTGCTTCCTTCTTTTCAGAGCTAAGCAGCACCTTCCGTCGCTCCCCCACACACCGAGACCCCACAAAGACACAAAGGCAGAGCCGGGTAGCATCAGCTCCGTGTCACCAGCTGTCCGCCGGCTTTCCGCTCGGGCTGCCAGCTGCCTGGTAACACACACTCTCAGCCCCACCTTCGCCTCGTCCCGTTTCCAAAGGGTTGCTGGTTATTGTGGGGGGTCGCGTGCTGCAGGGACTGCATCCCAGGAGAAGAAGTAACGTCGTAACGTCGCAACGTCGCTCCCTGCCTCCTCGCGGTCCCCTCTTCGCACCGCGATGCTCGTCTTCTGCCTTCGAAGACTCCTCGCCACCAGAGGAGCTGCTGCTGATGCAGGTTGCCGCATTGCCTGACTATGAGCTAGTAGGAGTGCCACGTTTTTTTTTTATTCCTTCTGTTCTACGTCTCCATGTTCAGCCATCGCTGCTTTTTTTCTAAACACAGCTTGGGTGGATTTTACTCCGTTGCTGTTTATTGTTAAATGTGCTTAAAATGGGGAAGAGCAAGCAAACCAAACGTTGCAGGAGACATATTCATTATGAAGAAAACGAGACAGCTCTTTGACTGGTAAATCTCACGCGCTGATTGAAGGATGTCAAAAATCTAACGGGAGCAAGGAGGGTGGAGGCAGCTGCAACATCTTCCGTCACTGATGAAGCAATGCATCCGTTGGAATAAGTGGTTTGGGTTGCTGCACGACCTAGAGATAGCCACCTTTTGACCCTATGCTGGGATCAGATTTTGTGCCTGCTGCTCACTGACTGCGGCCCCCGGGCAGTGCGTCTCTCCCGGCAGCAGGACGCTGGGCCCCAGAAGGTGCCACGATGACCCACTTGCAGGCGGGCCTTTCGCCCGAGACCCTGGAGAAAGCCCGACTAGAGCTGAACGAGAACCCGGACACCTTGCACCAGGACATCCAGGAGGTCCGAGACATGGTTATCACCCGGCCGGACATCGGCTTCCTGCGCACGGACGACGCCTTCATCTTGCGGTTCCTGCGGGCCAGGAAGTTCAACCACTTCGAGGCCTTCCGCCTGCTGGCACAGTACTTCGAGTACCGCCAGCAGAACCTGGACATGTTCAAGAACTTCAAGGCCACCGACCCCGGCATCAAGCAGGGGCTGAAGGACGGCTTCCCGGGGGTGCTCTCCCACCTGGACCACTATGGACGGAAGATACTGGTGCTCTTTGCTGCAAACTGGGACCAGACCAGGTAAAACCGCAGACACCAGTCTCTGGCTTACATTCCCAATTTGCTGCTCACTCAGGCTCGCTCTTTTTGCGGGAGGTATTACTTTGCACATATATTTTTCCACTTTCTGCTTGATAAAATTAGTATTTCCCCAGTTCATGTTTATGAACTGATTAAAATGTCGCCCTTCTTTTAGCCACGGATTGCAGTGAATAGAGGTGCCAAGATTAGACAAGCTCATTTTTAAACGAATAAAAGATTGTGGAAGATGAGGTGATGCTCCCCGCAACAGTGTCATGTGGCTCTAGCTTTAGCGCGCTTGGCCACGCCTCCTCCATCTTTCCTTGAGAATGGTAAACAATGAAGGGATGGGAGAAGGTGGCTGTACCACGTGGGCCATGGCTTATCTAATGTGAAGGATGCTGTTTGGTGTCTAGAAGCTGCTGTGAGCGAACAGGTCTCTGCTGTCTTGACATGGCTGTGTAAGGTCTAGTTTCCTTGGGAATGGCACGTGATGCAAACTGTACACGTTAGGACCATGCGCAAATGAAGTGTCAGGGGTTGTAGGTTAAAGCTGCGTAACAGCAGGCATGCCTCTTAGCGAATTCTTATCAGACTTATTAATGTTTACATTGGAATGAAACGAACGGCAACCAATATCTGGTCATTATAAAGGAACCGGCATTAATTTGCAATCATGTGGGCGAAAATTGTATGTTTTGCTGCTGAAGTCGGTCAGTTTTATTCCTTTTGCTTTTTCTCTTAATGTATGCCTTTTATGCCGGCCACCATATGACTCCCTTGATATTCTCCAATCTGTTTCTTGTTCCATATTTCCTGTTGCTCAGTAATTTGCTCAAACTGATTCTTCCCTTGTGGTTTACACGATGTACAGAACAGACACCAATGATGGGTTAATTGTGAATTGCCAGTTCGGGCTGGACTGTTCCCATGATGAGCAGGGTCAAGACTGATTTGCATATGGCTGGGTCTGAACTGTGGGCGGGGGGGGGTGAATTGAGCTAAAGAACGATGATTGATTCAACCCAGGTCTAATAGTGACCGGGAGTGAGTGTCTGAAAAGTTTCAGCGCTCCGTCCATCATCTCCATCATTTGCTTTGTTCGCGCTAAGTTGGCAGGGTATGCCCAGACGTGGGTCCCTTGCTCACTTTGCCACTGGATTCAAGCTAGCTTGGCTGATGAGGGGTGTTACCCCGAAACGGGTCCCAGAATGCTTGTTTACGGTCCAGGGAAGACCTGACTTGGCAGTTAAGGCTAGACTGTTCCCATGAGGAACATGGTTAAGACTGATTTGCTATGTGGCTTGGTCTGAACTAGGGTGGTGAAGTGAGCTAAAGAACGATGATGGATTCAACCCAGATCTAATAGTGAGTGGGGGTGAGTGTCTGAAAAGTTTCAATGCTTTGTCCATCATCTTATTGTGTTTGCTTTGTTCGCGCTTATTCCCAGGATGCTTGTTTCCGGTCCAGGGAAGACCTGGCTTGGCAGTTCGGGCTGGACTGGGATGGACTGATTTGCATATGGCTGGGTCTGAACTGGGGTGGCAAAGTGAGCTTAAGAACGATGATGGATTCAACCCAGATCTAATAGTGATTGGGGTTGAGTGTCTGAAAAGTTTCAGTGCTCACCTCCTTGTGTTTGCAACAGCTTGTTGATGGCAAGGGAAAAGAGCGACAGGACTTGGTAGAAGCACACACAATGTACTCTGCAAACTCTGTTTAGTCAAATGAAAACACATACATTTGTATTATTCCACAAAGAGATTCAACCACTTCAGACAGAATTGAGATAAGTTATTCTGTTATTGCAGGTGGAGTGATGACAGAGACACACACATTTTAAGAATAGACAGTACCCTACAGAACAGCTGCTACAGGGACATTCTGCTTGCCCTGTGCACAGTTAACATCTTTACCTTGTCTTTACCTTGGATTCTCCTGACTCTGTCTTTGAATTCCAAGCCACCATGCTTCACATTCAGCGTTGGATGAACCTCAACCATCTTAAACTCAACCCGGGCAAGACGGAACTAGTGTTGCCTGAGAAGAGTGAGATCTCTTGGGGCCCACACTATTGGCCGACAGAATTAGGATCCCCCCCACTTCCTCTCCCTCTGTGAAAAGCCTGGGGGTCACTATAAATGCAGATCTCTCGCTTAGAGGACAAGTGGGGGCAGTGGTCTCCACCTGTTTTCTCCAATTGCGTAAAATCAGGAAGATCGCCCATTTGCTAACCCATTCAGCCCTCACACAGGTTGTGATAGCTCTGGTTCTCTCGCGTCTTGACTTCTCAAATTCTATTTACCTTGGCCTGCCTCTGTTCCTACTCAAACGACTACAATTAGTACAGAACCAGGCTGCGAGATTAATTTATAAACAACCTAAATGGCAATCCGCCAGACCCTGGCTATCCAAACTTCACTGGCTACCTATTGCCCAACATGCAGCTTTTAAGACAGGGTGCTTAATCTTTAAGGCATTGCACTGCAGGAGCCCCAAATTCATCAGCTGTATGATTGTAAAGCACGCCCCACTTCGCAACCTACGGTCAGCTCATCTTCAACTACTGACTACCCCTGCCATTAAACTCAAACGTCAGGGTGGGCGTAGGTTCTCCTACCTCGCCCCTAAATCCTGGAACTCCTTACCACTAGCAATCAGGATGTGCGACAACCTGCTGGGGTTCAGAAAGGCGCTTAAGACCTGGTTGTTTGAGCAAGCTTAAGCATAGTCCATTGCGCCGCAACACTGTCCAAGATTAGCGCCATGAAACCTCCTGGTGACCGTGCGCTCTAGAAGTTCCTACTAACATAACATAACATAACAATGCAAATGATAGAATACGCACGTCGTCTTTGGTGTCACACGCCATTGGAAAGTTGAACCATTCCTCGATAATGGTCCATAACATGACCGCGACGAGCACGCCAAGATATTAGAATTGAACGTAATTAATATTACCATTTAGCTTATTTCCAAGAGCTGTCAATGTTGGTTTTCAAGGCAAGCAAAGCAGAGATAGGTAAAAGATTAATTCAGAAAAATATGGCTAATTGAGTGAGATGAGATAAAATTATAAAACACATTTTTACAAGCATCGCCCTATTTCTCCTAGCTCTATCGTCAACAAAGTAATTTAACATATTCCATCACCCGTCATCAGTGTTATAAAGATAAGAAGCATACTGTAAACATGGTAAGTTTTGACAGATGTGCAAAATACTTTTGTCTGTATTAAGCTCAAACATAAGATGTCTTAAAACAGTGGTCCTTTCAAATCATTCCTTTGGCCAAAATGGCACATCCCTCGGTACCTTTAGATGTTGCAACTTCTACCTGTTGTCTTTTGGTGGCAGAATATTAAGAAAAACAAGACAAAATATGATTACTTATTTGTCATCATCGCTTCACTCCTCGCATTACCAAGCTGGAGGCACTTTTTAATAGCTCAGAGCCCTGCAGAGGAGACATACCAGGTAACAAACACTAAATTTCTTACAGTGACAAACATCTGCCATAGTAGGTGAGATCCAACTGGAAAGAAGTAGAAAGAATGTCCCTTGGGTTTTAGTATGAATTTGAACTCCTCCAACATGGACGAGAATTAATCAAAACGGTCCAGTGAAAAGGGAACAGCAAAGGCACTGTAATGTCAGGTGGCGGATGTTACTAAACCGGTTTTGTAAACAATCCACTTAAATTAAGTGGCAATCAATATCGAATCCTTATTGCCCCCTCTGGAGGTCATTAGCGCTGCTCACTGCCCGTATTATTGACGTGACCTGAATCTAAGGGTGCATAATAAAATGAAAGGCGATTGATTAGCATGTTTTAATGCCAGAAAGCCGACAGGCAATAAAGTGTTAAAAGCCACCCAACATGGACTTGTAAAAGTGTTCTTTGTCTCTGCTTTATGTCGCTGCCATTAAACTAAACGTAAATGCACATAGTAGTGGCTAGAGTAGCATGGTAAGCATTCTGAGTGGCCGAGCCAAACTCAGAATTACACACAGGTGACTAGTAGAAGTGAAGTGGACTTTTTGATGTGGGGAAAACACATTAGGGGCATAGACGTCATTTAGGGGTCGTCAGAGGTCGCAGCTGCGACCCCTAGCTTGCCCCTTGTGACCCCTAACCTCAAAGGTGGCAAAATCAGTGCCAGGTATACAGTGACAGCTGTGGTGTCTTGGGCCCTAGGCCCACATGCTGGGTAAAGGACCACACAGACGAGGCGTAGTTGGGTACTGGAACTGGCCCTGCACGTGCGCCCGGCCCCTTTTATTAGCAGGGTCACCTGACTGGTGACGCCTGTGATGGGTGGGTGTTGGTGTGAGTGTTAACACAGAGCAAAACACTAAACCGTGTCCAGCAGGACACTACAACAGCCCGTCCTTACAGACGTTGGTTGGGGCTCCACTCGCTTTGTTTTCAGTAATTTTTTATGACACTAATAGTGAATAATATTACATTAGTCACCATTAGTGTAATAAAATATGGAGCACAATTAGGTGGAACATGACTTTCCCTGGGAGCTGAGGTGAGTAACAAAATGCTTTTAAATGTCTATTGCATGGGTGCTCGCGGGCGAGAGTGTGTTTACGTAAAAAAAGAGTGTATGTAAGTGCAAGTGTGAGTGAAAGTGAAGGTCAAAGGGCGTATGATTTCACTTCCGCTACCCCAGGCATTTTGGTGAATTGACGTCCATGGTTAGGGCCCTTCTTAAAACAAACCAATCAACCCAACGACAAACCTCATTTGAAAAACCTCATGCACCTACAATATATTTAAGTTGATGTTTCTCCCAGATATGCTTCTGAGGCTGAATTAAATAAGTGAAGTTGTAAGCCAGACATATGATACACAACGTGTTAGGGAGCAAGCACAGAGGATGAAGCACAGACACAGATAGGAAGACTGGTCTGTGGTGTCACAGCAGGCAGACAGCTGATAGACTATATGCGCCTCGCAGTCTGTCACAAGCATCAATATCCACACACCTGTAGGAATGCCAGAGGTAAATGATTTTGTGTTGGTGCAGTCAATTGCAGGGCACTTCCAAAGTGTTGTCTTCGATATAAGCCATGTGCACATGTTTGCAGGTGACCAGACTTGGGATATAAAACTAGGGGATAGAGGCCTCGTTACTCTTAATTGGCACCAACTTCCAAAGAAATGTATTTTGTAATGACCTGCCTCTTGTCTTCTGCACCTCACCCAGGGCTTTAAGTGGGCCGGGTCTCACCGGTGCTGAGCACCGTCAGTTTTTTAAAGGAGGCCTCGAAACGGGTCCCTCTCGGGCTCTGTTTTGTGCCCTGGCACAGGCGGTCCGTTTTTTACCGGACTGCAGTGACAGCAGTCACATCGATGTGTGTGTGCTCACACTTCTCACTAGTGGAGAAGTTACGGTATGACGTCATGCCAGGTGAGCATTGTAGGGGAAGGGAAGCCCTTTAAAGAGAGTCATTTTCTCTCTGGATTTCCCTTCCCTTTTTGAAACTCAGGAGCAGCAACATTGTCGTGGTGTCACCAGGGCTTTAAGTGGAAGCTTTTTCAATATTATATACAAGCCATAGTTGCTGCTTATTTATCTTATGCAGCTAACAACCATTGACAAAGCCAATAGTCCAGACTTGTTGTAGGTATGATGTCACTTGTTGTATCATTTATCTGGATGCAATGACAGAAACAGCAAAATACAAGTCGGGTGGCACACTATGCTAAGCACAGATTTTTAGCTTACGTGTTTTTAAGCCACGCCATAAATTACACTGGCCACGCCCCTTTGAGAGACCCCCCCCAGTTTTTTCATCCCACTTAAAGCCCTGACCTCACCATTAGCCTAGCGACGACCCTGATTGGGTGGCATCAGGGAGATGAGTGGTATTGGGTAGAAGTGACGTGATAATTTTTATTGCACCTGCTTGCAGAAATTCTTGCCCACGTGCCCTGCCTTTAGAGTACTGCAGTCCATATCACCTTCTTAACTACGACCTTCCCTTCTCAGAGAACTTTAACCCTCGTGGCAGAAAAGCAAGTGGAACATCTACCTAGCTAAGGTAGTCATTGCCAAACTCCTGCTTGTTGGTATCTGCTCTCACAGTGTCAGAGTCTATAGTGTCACTCAGAGTCAGCTTCTGGCAGGGTCGGTGCCAGCCATTTTGCCAGCCTAGTCAAAGAAAGTTTTTGCCTCCTCTGCTCCTCTCTTTCGAGGTTTGTGTACTAATTTTACTGTTTATTGTAACAATCTGATGCCACAGTTGTGTCAGGACCATAGATCAGACCAAGCTCCAGCAATCCTTTGATGTGTCATGAAATTGCACAAAAACTTCAGAAAAATAATATTGCATCCTTAACCGGCGGTGCCTAGTGGCTTGTACAGGCAAGCCCTGTGGCTGGTCGGACGCGTGTAGCGGGCATGCCGCTGGTGCACCGAAGGCAAGCCCGTCAGCATCCGACTGGGCACAGGAACCCTGACCCATCTCAGCCAGAGTTAAGGTCTTATACTGCAACGTTTCTGAATTTGTTGCGAACGACTGGTAACACGAATTGTCAGGTCATTGACCCGGGGGCGACATCATTTACCTGCAACTTTGCCTTTTCCACTCACACTAACTCTGGGGATGCTCATGCGGTACAACCCCTGCCTACTACGGGGCATATTCTCAAGAACGTGCGATAAACATCGCCAAAATAGGTTAACGCAAGTTTACATATCGCCGTCTATCGCAGGAAAATAACCCCGTGTTAACGTGGCATTCACAACACGGCGGTAACATGCGATAGTACCCCGATAACGGGGCAAATGTCCGCGATAACACTACCGGGACGGCGATGAAAATCCAAACCTGAACGCGAAAAAAGTTGCGATGGGCCCAACCGTGATAAAAAACCCATCGAGAAGCAGCGCCAGGCTTGCAAGTCCCACAAGTCAGGCTGCAAAAAGCACAATGAAAGCGGCAACACAAAACGCAAACAACTGCGAAGCACCATGGAGGTAGCCGGAGCAAGCACAGAGGACAACCAGAACCCCACAAGCCCCACGGAGGACCTGCCTGGGACCTCGGGGTCAGGGAAGGGCAAGGAGAAGAAGAAGAGGAAGACACGCTACAGTCCGCAGGAAAACAGGATCCTGATCACGGAGGTGATAGAACACCATCAACAACTTTTCGTCACCTCCACAGTGTCATTGGCAACTAAAAATACAATCTGGCAGTCCATCCTGGACAAGGCAAATGCAGCTGGAGTGCTGAGGAGGACAATGGACAAGTTCAAGAGGCGCTGGAATGATGTGAAGCGCAAGACCAAGCAGAAACTCGCAGACAACCAGAAGGCAGCAATGCAGACTGGAGGTGGGAGTCTAGCGCCACAGGAGAAGCTGGATGAGATGGAGGAAATGGTGAACACAGTCATCAGTGTGGAGACAGTGGCAGGAGTTGGTGGACCGGACACTGCTCGACATCACCTGACACAACAGCAACAGGGTGAGTAACCACCAGGGACTGGGGGGACGGGGGGAGATGGGCACAATGGCACACATGCACAATTAAGTAGCTGTGGACAAACCATGGCCAAGAGTCACAACACCAACCAAGAGCCCAAGTTACCCAAGTCTGCAACATCACAGCACTGCATAAGCACAGAAATGAAAGCCACACCGCCTGAAAGGGATAAGGGCCAGCCAAATCAGAGCTGAAGGGGCAACTCACCTACAATGCAGCACACACACATAAGAATAAGAGCACCTCAACATCTACAACAATGTCGAATGAACAGCAACACCAGCACAACAGAACAGAGGACACAACTGCTGCCGCATGTGTGTGGAAAATGGCCATTCGCATGTGGCATAGCAGGAAACTGTGAGATGATAATGTACTAGTACAACCCCACATCCCTGATGGTGTATCAATGCATGTATGGCCGTGACCCAGATAGGCAGTGAGACACACATTGTCATGCAAATCAACAATCACCACAGTTGAATACAAGTGAAGGTGCGTAGACTTTATTAGCATATGTGTGTCAGTACGGCCAAGATAAGTGCCACAACATGCAGAATAATGCAACAGTATGTCAGAACCTGGAACGTTGCCAAGCACCGCTGTCCACTCCGGGGGAGTGCCTCAGCATACACAGGTGTGTGTTTACCCGCGTTGTTGTCCGCTCATGTATACGGAGCCCAGGCGAATGCAGCCATGACCACTGTCGTCGTGGGAGATGTGACCAGAACCCCAAGTTCCAACAAGGTGTTGGGACATGTGCAATGTGTTCCAAACTGTTGTGTCTGCAGGTACGCAGTTACACGTCCATGAAAGCTAGTGCAGCTTCGTAGGCAATCATTTCCAACATGAGCTCGGCGTCGACTTCATCGGACAGGACGGCGAGGCTCACCATAAGCCGGTCCGGACAGATGTGCTGCGTCCACCCCCTCTCACCAATTAGCACTACAGCCCAATAGGGGAGCGGCTCAATCTGCCCACTGCACACGAGGAGTTCTGCAATCTCCCAGGTCCAGCTGCCAGCATGTATGCCAAGTATCCAGGCATCCCATAGGGGGGTGTCACGGTGACACTCATGGTCGTGGGCCAACAGGGGGTGCACACACATGTCGAAATCCAGTTCGGCTACCGTCCTGTTGGATAGGCAGACATCCATGGACCACTCGAATATGCACGAGCGACAATGCAACACAGGCTGCACGCAGGTGACGTTGGAAAGGCGGAAGCTTAGCCGGTAACTGATCCGCAGCACTACCAATGGCAGTGCCCCCAGTAAATGCAGCATACGTGCACGGTACAGTTCAATGTGACAGGGGTTGTGCAAGTGTCCGGGATGGTCTGCCATTGCTTTGGTGGCTCTGGCTGAAGCGGCAATGTTCTGACCTGCGCCAGTTCTGTGGATGAAATGCCACAGCTCGGAGCAATGAGTTGTGTTAGTGTGCAACGGTTGTACGCCTGGGTTGATGTGGGAGTAAGTGTGAAGGCCATTCCATGCAAGATAACTTCGAGCAAGGACTTCTGTGTGTGGGGTGTGTATACATTGGTCTTTCGTCGGGCTGTGCGCAGTGTGGGAGTCGTCATCAGCTGCCATAGTATCTGTCAGGGGTGCCGGGCACATGCAATTCCCAGGTCGGAGGTGCAGATGTGCTTCCGCCTGATAGCTCAGACAAAGGAGCATTCATCCCTAATGTTAGTTTCTCATCTGCTTGCATTCAGGAACTGTGAAGTGGCTTGTTGGGGGTGGGGTGGGATGTGTGCGACTTTGGGATTCATGTTCGACATGTCTTGCATGTGGCAAATGAGCGGCATCACTGTGTGTTACATTGCCTCACAGCTGCTCCTCCCTCCCCCCGAGCCCATCTACTTGTGTGCGCTGCGCGGTTGCATCACTGGCACTGCTAGCGCACACCATTGTCATGCCTGTCTGCGCATGTCCACAAGCCTGACAACGACACTGTGATGTTGGCCGTTGGAGGTGTAGGCCTGTGGGAAGGATAGGGTGGACACAGATGTAGAGTTCATGCCTGGCTGAATTTGCGCTGCGATTAAGGCTAGGCATTTGGCTTATGCTGCGGCAATACAGTTACACACAACACTTGGCATGTATGAGCCAAGACCCCGAGCGGTCTTGCGCTCCTTCATTCCCCCGTTCGTGCGAGCCCGCCCTCCGGGTGCATGCTACATTGCAACATCGTCGAATGCGGACTGGGTGGCGCCAACACTACTACAGTGACACACTCACTAGTTACTTCCTTGTCCAGGCCAGACTGAACCACGCCCAGAGCCCCGGGCAAATCCTTCACACCCCTACGCTGGCTTGGCGTATGCCGGCCCAGCAAAATCCGCTTACGCTTACAGGGGGGGACGACATAGCTACGTGTCCAAGGTCGTACCCACTGCCTGAGGTGACATCGTTGCATCCGCTGTCCACAGCACAATGTAATGTGGTAGGGCCCTGGCCCATCATGCATACATAATGACCACACAGACACACATAGGTAGATAGTTGAACTGGCTACGGGCACGTGCGCCCGGCCCCTTTTTATTACCAGGATCACATATCCAGTGACGCCTGTGCTGGATGGGTGTGGGGTGAGTGTGAGCCAGCCCTCAGGGAGTGGTTGGTGCTGGCAACAACTTGAACAGTGGTCACCATTGAAGCGGAAACAGAATACACCAACATAACACAAACAACAGCGAAGCACCATGGAGGTAGCTGGAGCAAAGTACAGAGGTCACCCAATATTCAATCAGAAGGGTCCATGACTTGTGGTGCACTGAGTTAGTGGCACCTGAAGAGCTGAGCGTGCTCATGTGAAGGAATTGTTAATGATTTGGTCCCTTCGGGATATTCCTGCTGCAGCTACAGTGGGGTGTGGTACACCTGCCTCATCTTCATCATCATCGTCCCAGGTCTTCCCGACTGCCTGAGGTGACATTGTTGCGTCCGCTGTCCACAGCACAAAACTCAATCATGAAGGGTCCATGTGTAATGGTGCACAGAGTTAGTGGCACCTGAAGAGCTGAGCAGGGTATCAAGCTGATGATGGCATCCAAGACAGGTGTGAGCAACCTAGATAGGCTGGCTGTGAGACTCCTCCGACTCTGGCAGTTGTTGGTTGGAGGTGGTCCTGGCGGTGGTGGCGGGTGTGCAGCCAGCGATGATGGCGTGTCCTTGCAGGTCAGGATTGGATTTGGTTTGCGAGCCCTGCTGACCGCAGTGTAGGCCGGAGGCAGCGGTCAGAAAGGGCACACAGCCACGTGACGATGACTTGTGGTGCACTGAGTTAGTGGCACCTGGAGCGCTCGGCGGGTGCACAGCCAATGATGAAGCGCCGTCCGTGCGGCCCACACTTGGTGCAATGTTTTTCGCCTACTGAATTCTGCCTCAATATTGCCACGTGTCGTCGGCTTGTGTTGAACAGGGTCGATGGCACCTGGAGCACTCGGCGGGGGCACAGCCAACGATGAAGCGCCGTCCGTGCGGCCCGCACTGGGTGCAATGTCTGTTAACTAGGGGTTTCCTCCATTTACAGAAATGTGGCACAATTCGAATTGTGGGACCTGCTGGCCGCAGTGTAGGACTGAGGCAGTATCCGGCACACACATGACTCTGTGTTGCTGAGCCGCAGGATGCGCTGGGGGCCTGTGTCGTGGAGTCTGGAGGTCACTGCGGCGGACTCGAGGCAGAGTGAGGTGCACCGCCCTGGCAGATGCGTTGCCCATCACGGAAGAGAACCACGCCCAGGGCCCTGGCCTTTTTATCAGCACTCCTACGCTGGAGTGGCGTACACCGGCACAGCCCACTGCGCTTACGCTTACAGGGGGGACGGCACAGCTACATGTCTACGGTCTTCCCCTCTGCCTGAGGTGGCATGTTTGCGTCCACTGTCCACAACACTGCATACCCCAGCAGTATGTGTCCACATGGACATGTCTGTTCCCTGCATCCTGTGGTCTGTCCGGCACATCACCGCCACACTTGGCATTGTGTGCATTCTTCTTCATGGGTGAGTTGCCTCCTTCACACATGCTTGGTTCCCACCTCTCCCCACATTCTGCACTTGTGTGGCTGAGGGGCCATACCATTTTCGGAAGGTCCGCTGTCTTGTCCTACGCTGCCTTGGTGGTAGTCCGGGGGGGGGGCTCCGGAGGGGAGGGGGTGGTCCTGGGGGTGGTGGAGGTGGGTGTTGTGGCCCTCTTGGGTCTCCGGCCTGCATGTGCATTGTCTCCATGGCATCTGTGGGTCTTCAGATGTGGCTCTGGGCTGGGCTCCCTTTCATACTGCAGGTAGTCGTCCTGTTTAGCACCGGCAGAAGGCAGGTGTTAAATCCCTGCTGCTAACGCGCCTTATCGCCTGTTTTTGGGTCACATCGCAGATCTGGCTGGTCGTTGTGAATATCGCGTAGTGGTGTTTTCGTGTGTTTTTGCACGGGTACGCCTACTCTGCATATCATTAGCGTTAGTTGTCGCACTCATCCGTGGCGATGTTTTTTGCGGCAGCTATCGCTGGTAAAGTGGCGATATCGGCAGTTTGCACCCGCTTGTGAATAGGGCGATAAATCTATCGCCACTTTTGCGGCGCTAAAGTGCCGATAAGTCGGCAATAAGTCCTTGAGAATATGCCCCTAAGCATTTACTGACTGAGGGACATGATGGCTCTCACAGCGAGAAGCCTTCTGATGAGTACCATCTTACTCAAACCTTTAATATATTTTAGTCTGAACTGTCATTCGCTTCCTAAACATCAGCATTTAATTTCCTTTTTGATTACAACCCAGATGCGCCATTCCTCACTGACACCTGGTTACAAGCAGGTTCTCTACCGTACATTATTGCGGAACTTCCTGCTAATTATTCTTTAATTAGGATAGATAGACAAGATAAAATGGGCAGAGGAATTGCCATCATTTAAAAAGAGAAAGACTACATATGCAAAATTTATCAACTTCTGATCCCTGACTGAAGCTTTGACATTCAGTCTTTCCCTTACTCCCAGATTTATGTTTTCTGGGGCCTTGATCTATCGTCCCCCTGGGTACCCTGGAAAGTGGTGTACCTTCCTACCTTATTGGTCCCTCATATTTTGTGTACTGCTAATTTTACTTTACTCAGAGACATTAATCTCCATCTTGAGGACTTTAATAACAATTGAAATACGTCCTTTATTGAGGATTTGGGTGTTCTTAACTTGGCACTCTTAAAATCAGCGCCTACTCACATCGCGAGACATCTTTTGGACCCTATTTTTTCAAACATAAAGGACTTGATGATAGACCCTCCGATTCAGCTCTGCTGGTCTGACCCATTTGCTGTGCCGTTCAAGATTAGGATTTCTTCCATTCTCCCACAACACTGCCTCTCCTGGAATCAAAAGTCGGAATTTGGGACAGGCATCTCCTTGACACCGCCGGAATTATGGGAGCGCTATATAATAAGACCAGAAGAGGTGCGCTCACTGGCCCGCGGCCCACACCATTTACGTCTGGGTCGAGGCGCGGAGGGCATTGGGATGGGAAGGTGTAATAACGCACGCCATGCCACTCTGGGATTCCAAACGATTGGGTGCCTTACGCAACTCCAAGGGCTTCCAACAGTGGGACCTAATTGGGATCTCGACGGTAGGAGACCTATGGAAAAAGGGGGAAGTG
This sequence comes from Calotriton arnoldi, assembly GCA_963921515.1. NCBI lineage: Eukaryota > Metazoa > Chordata > Amphibia > Caudata > Salamandridae > Calotriton > Calotriton arnoldi. Next base: position 1,877,173 of record CAWUFW010003181.1, on the reverse strand, counting down.
GTCCCGTTCGCCCTACTGCAAGACACATATGGTCTGGTGCAGTCGGAGGAGTTCCATTACCTCCAGATACGACACGCATTGAGGGCAGCTATCCCACCGGGTACGCAACTTCCAGAGTCCTCGCCGTTGGAGGACAGACTCCTGACTGGGCACCTAATCAAAAAAGCCATCTCACAAACCTACCGCAAAATAATAAATAACCAGCCTGATCGAACTGCGGCCCTTAAAGAAAAATGGGAAGCGGACGTAGGTGAATTAGACGACACAGAGTGGCAGGAGGCCCTATCATCCCCTAAGGAAGTAGCGATACCATCCAGGCTCAAGCTAGTACAATTAAAAATACTACACCGTACTTATTACACACGGACTCTCATGCACAAAATCACCCGAGCAGATACACCACTCTGCCTCAGAAACTGCGGTGAGTTAGGAACCTTTTTTCACACACTATGGGCATGTCCTGCGATAATGCGATACTGGAGGGCAGTTATGCGCACACTCTCGCAAGTCACGACCATCGCGATCCTCCCAGAACCAAAAATGTGTCTGCTTAATGTATGGGAACCCACAGACCTCACCCATAGGGCCCGAGATTGGGTGACACTGGGAATAACTCTAGCGAAACGAAATATCGCACAGCACTGGGGAACTAGACAGCTTCCCACCCTACAGCAATGGTGCAAAGACATGGACAGTACCATGATCATAGAGAAATCAGTATATATACATAGAGGGTGCCCCAAAAAATGGACACTGATTTGGGGGGGATGGAATACGTACGGTGGTGGCATATGTGAGCCCCCACAGGAGGACACAATCTCCGATCTTAGTGAATGATGGAGCTCTGTCTCGGAGGACGTACGAAGATTACGACATACGACACTAGCTAGCCGACAGCCCACGCTACTGCTAGGTAGTTCCTGGCAGACTGCCACCACCGATGAATCAGACAAATACCCTTTGATTGATTGTAAATGTACTGTAAATTCTTTGATGAAATGTCACATGTATAAGTTATGTAAAATCAATCAAATGTTTAAAAAAAAAAAAAAAACATCGGAATTTGTTCCAGACTTAACCTCTTAGCTTTAAATGAGCAGCTACTTAATACTAAGCCTATTCTTTTACAACAGATCGGTTTGGATCAAGCTATGATTTATCACTGGCTTGATGAGGCTATTGATATTACTCTACCTACAACCACTAAATGTATGGTCAGAACCCACCCACCTGCTGCTTGGTTCACTGATGCTCTCAGATCAGAAAGGAAACGCTGCAGAGCTTATGAAAGACGCTGGAGGAAGTCATATACTGCAGGGGCAAAGTCTGAATAAAGGGAATCATTAAAAGGTTATCATGCTCTCTGTAAGTCTGCTCATGCTACGTACTATACAGGAAAAATAACTAATGCCCAGAATTGTCAGAACACACTTTTTAAAGTGGTGAAAAAATTATCGGATGCCAGTAGTATCTCTCCTTCGCCCCTTCTTTCAGAGTGCCATTGTGATGAGTTAGCTCTTTTTTTTCCACTCAAAGTGGAAAATATTCACTTATAGGGGCATATGTATGAAGCCTAATTACCGTTTGCGAACGGGAAAAAGCCTTTTGGGATGTATCATCCCAAAAGGCCCTCGCAATATAGGGAATCGCAAAATTTGCGATTCCCTATTTTGCGACTGCATTTAAGGAATCGCAAATTGCGATTCCTTAAATGCAATGCAGGAAGCACCCAAGTTGTGCGATTTTGCCCTAAGAAATCGCAAATTACCACCAACTTCCAGTTGGTGATAATTTGCGATTTCTTTGAAAAATGCACTTTTTTGCATTTTACAAAGTGGCCTGTGGCGCACATACATGCCCTTAGGGCATGTATGTGCGCCACATGTGCACACATACATATTTCATGGGTACAACAGTGTGTCCTTTTGACAGCCTTGCACCCTTGAAATTGCATTCGCAATTTGCGAGTACCTAATGGGTACTCGCAAATTGCGAATGTCTTCCCATTCATTCCTATGGGCCTCTAGGCCCATAGGAATGAATGGGAAGGTATTCCTTAATTGTGAATGGCAATTTGCGATTCGCAATTAAGGAATATCAAGGAATCGCAATTATCATTGCGATTCCTACATACATTGCATTTTGCGAGTCCTTAATAGCGATTCACTAAAAATCGCTATTAAGGACTCGCAAAAAGGTTTGTTCATACATATGCCCCTTTGTTCGCTAAAAATTTTGTGAATATAGATTCCAACCTTAATTAGAATTTAACCAATACATCTTTAGCGGAGGCTAATCACTTGGCAACCAAGGCAGAGTGCACCCCTAAATTAAGTGAATGGTCTCCTTTGGATTTGGCATCCTTCCTGGTTGCCTTGCAGCCTATTAAATCAGGATCTCCGATGGATCCTTTTCCACCAGACAAGCTCAGATTACTGCATACGACCATTTCAACTATGATTTTGGAAGCTCCTTAATTCATCTTTGAGAGAAGGGTTTGTGCCCCAGAGGTGGAAGCATGCTTTGGTCCTCCCTGGATCTTTCTTGCTTGTTGAATTTTCAACCTATCTCCCCGTTACCAGTCTTTTCCAAAGTTTTGGAAAAACATATCAACGCCCAGCTTACTTCATTTGTTGATGCCCACTTTCTTCTCCACTCCTCAGTCTGGCTTTAGGGCCAGACACAGTACGGAGTCTACCCTTCTTGGCTTGACGGAACATCTAAGACAATATCTGGATAAGGGAGGTACAGCCGCGCTCATCCTGCTCTATTTGAGTGCGGCATTCGACACAGTGTCCCACTCTGTCCTGGCAAACAGACTGGAGTCTTTAGGCCTTGGAGGTTCAGCCTTGGGGTGGCTTGTATCTTTCTTAAAAGACAGTACGTTTCAGGTTATTTCGACTAATTTAAGATCCACCTTTGAACGGACAGTGGTATTGAGTTAGGTGAAACGGCGCCACTCAGGAAAATCGCACATATATTAGTTTCAATAGATCCTAAATTCTGAACGGTGCTGTAAGGTGAGGAGAACCACCAACCTCCCCCAAAATTGCGGCCAAGGCCACTGAATACACAAAGAAATCCTCAGCACACGTCTGTAGTGTATCTAAACATTTATCTGCACATTGCATGCATAAATATTAACACAGTATTTTGAGTTTCTTGTTTTTCTCTCTTTATTCTTATAGTTTCTCTTCAGCCGACACGTGTTTCGTCGCATACACTGGGAAATCGTCCCGCGACTTTCTCAAGGTTCTTATGTGGTGATAATTCCAACCCACAAAGGGTAAAATATCTGTTTCTGCTTTAAAATCGGTTCTTCATTCAGGAAAGGTCTCCGTCTGACCAATCCACGAGCTCGTACGGACAGCTCCATCATCAACGTAGTCCACAAACCGTGACTCTCGAACTTTCCTGAATGAAGAACCGATTTTAAAGCAGAAGACAGATATTTTACCCTTCGTGGGTTGGAATTATCACCACATAAGAACCTTGAGAAAGTCGCGGGACGATTACTCAGGGTATGAGACGAAACACGTGTCGGCTGAAGAGAAACTATAAGAATAAAGAAAGAAAAACAAGAAACTCAAAATACTGTGTTAATATTTATGCATGCAATGTGCAGATAAATGTTTAGATACACTACAGACGTGTGCTGAGGATTTCCTTTGTAATTTAAGATCCAAACCGCAAGCTCAGACTTGTGAGTTCCACAGGGTTCTATTCTGAGCCCCTTGTTATTCAGCATTGATGTCCGCCCTTTGGCGAACCTATGCAGTTCAGGCTCTAGTCATATACAGATTGCATTATGGCAATGTACTGTACCTGGGTGCAGACAAGACCTCTGTCCATCGCTTGCAGATTGTTCAAAATGCTGCTGCTAGGATGCTCTTTCGTTTGCCAAAATATGCTTCGGTTTCTCATTTGTTTCAGGAACTGCACTGGCCTAAGGTTTCCAAACGTATTGAGTGTAAAGCACTGCTATATGTTTTAAGTTAAAGTTGCTTGGCGCCACGTTACATCCAGGAACTGGTAGTTCCTTACCAGCCTACGGTCCTTGAGATCCTTGAATCAAGCACTGTTTACTGTACCAAGGTTTCGTTTAACCCGTATGAAAGACCTCTCCAGGGCCAGACTGGCCGTAGCGGGCACCGGGCGTTTCCCCGGTGGGCCGCCAGGGTGGGGCCGCTTTAGGGCCCTGGGGGGCCGTTTTTATTACAGATATTTTATAACATCGCCCCCCTGTAACAAAATCGGCCGAAACCGGCCGTAGCAAACAGCTCGGCCACACCCCCATGGGGGCCGACCGAGCAGTTTGCCAGGGCCGGTTTCGGTTCCCAGTCCGGCCCTGGACCTCTCCCTTGCCTACCTAGGTCCAAAATTGTGAAAATCTCCGCTCAATGCTCTTAGGAACTGTAAGTCATTGCTCACGTTTTGCAAAAGTTTGAAGACCTGGCTATTTTAAGTCATCGTTCTGGGACACCCTATTTGCGTCTGCACTGGGAAACACCTCAGGGTAGCTGTGCGCATTATAAGTCTTAAATTATTATTAAGCTGACATCCCACCACAGTCTCTCTGAAAGCTGATATTGTTTTTTTAGACCTCCATGGAAAGCAGTATGATTAATGAAATTATTTGTACGTTTTAACATAAGTGTTGTTGGCAGCATTCCACTGTGATGTGGCCTGGAGCCCATGGCATGGGCTCAGTACGTCTACATTTCCGCACTTTCTTTAATTGCCAACTGATTGCTTTGCGCGTGCTGATGATAGCGCCCTCTGAAAGTGAGTGATGCTGTCTGTGAGCCTTTCTGACACAGGGAGGCCGGAGGACTCAGTCGAAAGCTGCTATTCAGACTCAACCATTCAAGGCAGCACTGGCAAACAACAATTAGTTAATGATACTGTGCCAGCCTCTTCTGTAGAGAAACAAACGACTGGAAACGTTTCTGGTGAGTGCACTTCAGGGCTGATTACATTTTCACCAGCAGCCTCTGCGATGCAGTCAGTCCTCTTCAAACAAATGCTGAAGCGTGCAGATGGATGCAGATCAAAGAAAGCCACACATAACTTACACCCACTGCCACTTTAGTTAGGAGCTTACTAGGACCAGCAAGTCGAGGAAAATATGGTACCGAAATGGAGGAAGGATAGTGCTGAATACAAATCAAAAAAATATATAAGTTCAGGGGCCCAAAGTTTTACTTAGAAGCTCGCAGCTGGTGCTGCCTAATGCTTGGGGTTGCCGAATACCAAAGTGTCTATTTTGATTCCACCTCAGGTATCTTTCTTCCACCACCCACACTTCCTATCTCTGTACCTCAATCTTGTGGGATCTTTTTCATCGCTGCTTTCTCCTGTTGTCACTGTTTTCCTGCACAATTCTCTCTCCTTCTTTCGCCCTATTCTGCCTTTCTCTTTCTTGCTGTAGGTCAAAATCTGACTTTGTAGAATCGGTCGGGTTACCAAAAATAAATGCTGATTCCACCATCTGCAAAGACCAAGTTAAGCTCTGAGCAAGTAGTGCTTGACATAGCACGAACCTTAGTAAAAACACCGCAGACCTAAAAAAAATCCTCTATGCAGTGCAAGTGTGAATTAATGTTGCTTAAAAAGAATGTTATTTCTAAAAAGTGCAGTGTTGACAGAGCTTAATTTGAGCAGGTGTTTACTGGTGGGGGCCAAAAGGCACTCCTTTTTTAGCACTGACACTTATGTTTCCTCATTGGAGTTTTATCCAGAGAAAGAGAGTGAAATATACAAAAGGGCAAAAAAAGGTGAAAGGGAAAAACAACAACAAAGAGAGAACGCAGGGATGGAAAAGAGACTGCAAGAGTGCGATAGCGATAGGCAGTGCAGGATGGTGGAGTAAAGAGGCATAAGGTGGAACATGACTATAGATCCTAGGTATTCAGCAATCCCAGAATTCGTCAGGGCAGGCCACAGGCTTTTGAGGAAAACTTTGGGCACAGCACTTATTATTTTAGATATTAAGCACTGAGTATTGTGAGCAGATTAACACATTTATTAATGCAATGAACATGTGAAATTCAATGTTATTGCTGCCAGAGCGGGGATTCTTGTATTTCAGTCTTCGAGTGTAATCATTAGATATCACAGCCATTGGTCGTATGAACCTCTCTTAAGGCATATTAAATGAGATTGGGTTAAAGTCAAATACCTTTGTTCAGACCTTATACGCATGATACCCAACTTGGCATAAACTAGTTATTCAATACATAGTGCTAATATGCAGTTTACTATTCCCCTCCTGTGAGTCATGGCCCCTCTCCGCACTCATCAATGATAATAAATAGCACATTACGCTCAACGAGTATATATGTATGTGTATATATTACAAAGATGCTATACCAACTCTGTAGTTATGGCCCAGCTGCATTATCCACTGAAAAGGCATGTTTTGGCCTGTTTGGCACACTTTCATCGAAACTATTTACGTTTTGTCACACACAGTTTTGTGCAGCTCGAGGGAAAAAATGTAAGGGGGCAGTCCAAAACATGCATTTCTAATTTTAGCTCCCATAGGGAATATTACTCTACACTAGAGCAAAAGCCACTGAATAGACTTCCACCATACTGGCATGAAAGTAGTAATTCACTCATAAAGTGTTTATTGTAGTTTAATGGAATTAAGATATTAGGATTTGAAAAAAGTGTTCAGTGGGCATTGAAGCTTTAAAATGTAGCTCTATCTTGGTGATAAAACCCATGACCGGAAACGCATACGTTCTATTAATCACATTTGAGTCTTCCATGAAATTCGATTGGCTCATCCAGGGCTTCAATTATTGATTTTCTTCCATATAGGAATGTATTAATTCACCCAAATTCATGAGTTCTGAGTCATTAAAAAACATCAAGGAGAAAATGGGAAATAACAGCTCTCAACTTTAAAGTGTTGGAGACAGGTACCAAAAAGCATGGGAAAATTGCTCAAAAGATGACACAACTGATTTCAGTGAGAAGTAAACTCACTAATTATGTAAAAATTTAATGCACACCATGTTGGTTGCAGCAATGGGCATCATTTTACCAAAATTCACGAGTTTCATTTCAGTTCATATTTTGTTTTCAAAAAGGTGGATAAAGTCATCAGAGCTGTGGCTATGTGGAGGGCCTAGTATGGTCCATGGTAGGTTGAGTACAAGACCTGGTTGCAGGAAGGTCCTTTGTCCAACCATTGAATGCTTAGGTGACAGTGCTCAGTATCTGGCCTTGGGCTATGCTCTGTATTGGGATGCATGCAAGACTGAGGTAGGGCCTGGCCAAACCCTGTCATGTACATATGTAAGCCATTCACTACTGTGAGTGAATGCATAGGCAATGTTCAGGCCTGCATCCAGCTAAACAGATCAAAGCCAAAGGCTTCATGCAGTGGGGTCTGTATGCATTGGCACCGCTAGATGTATGGGGCAGTGATCCTGGGTTCAATCTATTTTTAAGCAAAAACTCAGAAATTCATTGAAAAAAGCACAGTTAAAACAAGGTTGTGATTCAGACAGTTCAAATACTGTAACATTCAATTGGATTAAAAGCCTAAGAAATTCACTGTAAAAATCACAGCTGATGTAACAGTATGGTTCCAAAAGAAAACTGCAAAAGCCCTGAAGTGTGTCCTCTTTGTTCATGACAAAAGCCATAGCTCGCACCCCGCAATGAAAGTCATAACTTTCCCTAAAAGGACTGCTCATGACTTCACACATGATGTGGCAAATGAAATCAGGAATTTGATTTATTGAACATCTCTGGTGACATTACATATTGCTTCAAAATTGACATAATCAATGACATTACTATGCACACAGTATATTTTCTTTGGGTTTTTATGTGCTATTATTCAATCAAACGGGGGGGAGGGGGGGAGGCCACCACTGCTTTGCCGTTTTCTTTACCGATTTTGTTCGTATTTAAGAAAAAAATATTGTTTTAGTGCAGATTCAATCAAAATAAACATGTTATATAAAAAGTATGTAATGTGTAACTTGAGTAATAGGTTTCTATATTGCCATCAAGATCTTCTGGTGACATTTAGAAACCATTCCTTCCTCCGCCTCATGGTTATGATGTCACCAAAGCCCCTCCACAGCAATGTACAAGCCTGTTACAGTTACCCATATGGTTTCTTTCATCTAGGCCTTGCATCCATCCCCTTTGGGTGGGCACCACTGCTGCACACTGCCCTTTTCCATGCACTGCAATAGTTGGTAATGTATGACCTAACAGAAGAGACACGCTTTTTGTTTGTGTTTTGTTCATAGTTCTCAAAAATAATATTTGTTTTTGGTTTTGGTATTTTCTTTAAGGAGATTTTGTGGTTCTTTTGGTGTTTTACTCTATATGTTTATAAACTTACATTTTTTTCTTTACTGATGGAATTTGTTTGTAGTGTTCTTTCATCTTTTCTTTGTTAATTCTGCATTCTATTCTCTGCACAATAAGTTGTGTTTGTATTCTATGCAGTACAATGCACATATATTGTAAATGTAGATTATTTTTCTGATGAATTTACAGCACTCCTTTAACGTGACAGAAATTCTATGGACCACACCAGAAGTCCACAAAATCAGAGTTGAGTCTGCAGACAGAGCATGTTTTTAAAAAGTCTGAGTTTACAAACAACACACCCAAAAACACATTCCGATCAGAGGCCAGTGAGAACATAATTCAGCTTCTAAATTTTAAGTTGTCCCCAAATGTGTCAATAGGTCAATAGTTCACAGATTAAATTTGAGCCCTCAGGCATGACGGTCCCAAGAAGGCACCAATAGTCCTTGAACTTGGTGGAGTCCGCCAGCTATAAAAGGTCCACGAGTTTCATAGTTCACAGACTTTATACACAGCACACAGACTGGAGAAAGGGCAGGTCCAAGAGTTTTATAGTTCACAAACCAAGTATGATGTCTGTGAGCTATTCCAGGTGACCCAACATGGGTCTAAGTGTTTCTAAGTTCATGGACGCAGTACTGGGTTCATCAATTTTGGAACACGGATGCAGGGGATCTGTGAGTTTCAGGATTCAAAAACTCTGAGAGGAGCTTGTTGACCCCCAACACAAGTCAATTTTTAAATTTCTAAATATTGGTGGAGCATTTTAACGTCCCCCCCATCTAGGCATGGTGGTCACTACCCTTTCTGTGCCCTTTTACTTTTTTACCAGAACAAGAGGACCATGCCATTCGTCCTATAATGGCAGTAGCAAAAGAAAAGTTTCTCCTGTTGCCATCCAATTCCAGCATTTGGGTGTATGAATCCAAGTCTGAGTTTGCATGCCCGAATTGCATGACAGGAAAAAACTTCGTTCATACAATTAAATTATTCCTTTATTTTTTTAATTTGGGTCTGCAAACTGTCCTTAAACCTGGGTTCAAGAATGGTCCATTGACAAATGATCCAGATGTCTAACTTTTTTATCTTTTGTAGCCCACACAAAAAATAAATAGTTTGTAACTCTAATTTCTGAAAGAATACTGAGCATATTTATATCAAGCAAAGGCCCTTTGATTAAAGTTCTAGTTTCCAGCCAAGTTAAGTGGATTTCCTTTCTGTGTTTTTTTTTGGTAGGTTCAAAAGGCTAGTGTTATAAAAATGTGTTTGTTGCACTAAAAATAGGGAACAAATTAAATGTCTATGTGGATTTCTCTTCAGAGTAATAACAGCTTGGCATGTTAGTCTTGTCTTCTGTTAATCAGTAGTGACAGTTTTTAATCAGCAAAAAGCTTTATAATAATTAAATAATAACGGTAATCCAAACTCCTCTTCAAATTTTGTCCATCTTAATAATGCCCATGATCCTTTTGACCGTCTCTCCAACCTCCACAAGAAATCTCTTAAAAGTTTAGCAAAGCTTTTAAGCATTCAATTATACAGTAATGAAGGAAGTTTCTTCAACACATACTAAGACTGGGAGAATATACTTTTTAAAGCAGTTCCTTTCCTAGGAGAGTTCAATATATCTTCTCCCCCCCAGTGCAATCAGTGTCAATTAATGAAAAATAAAGTCCAGAATCTTTTCATTGTTTCTTTTAAGTTTGACAGTAGACGGATCCCTACATATTTAATTCCTTCCCTTGACCATCTTATTGGCATTAAAAAAGTGTATCATATAACAGCCCTGAAGTAGTGGGAGAACATATAACTTGCCTCTGTTTATTTTCTGCTAAGGAATTGCACCAACATCTATTAATTTAATAGGTGGGCACCAGTTTTTCTGGGTTGCTAGTTATAAGCAACATACCATCAGCATATAACACTGTTTTTAATATATCTATCTCCAAATTTGAAACTTTGGTGAGGAAGATTTTTCAGATTTTTGTAACTAATGATTCTAAAGCTAAATTAAATAGAGAGGCTGATAATTGGTATCCCTGTTTAGTGCCACCCCGAAAATAGAAACAATTGATAAAACACCATTTGTGATTACTCTGGCAGGGGCACCAAAAAACAAAGTTGTCTGTTTCTATATATGTTGAACAACATTGCCAATGCATCAGAAAAATGGTGTTTAGTTTTCTCCTTACTGAAATGAAATAGTTTTAGTAATCAGTAATTTAAGAATTATTTTGTAATTATGTGTACCGATAGTTTGTGTGGCAAGATCATTTGACATATTTCATATTGTAAACATATTGAAAAGTATAAACTCCAACATATTTCATTTGGCAAATTACGTACAAGTTAAGAAGATCTTACTCGTTTGTTAAATGTCATGCTCTATTTGTGCATCATAATTTCATATCACAAATGTGCAAACATTTCTATTATGTTTAATTGTACAGCAATAGATAAAAAAATTGTATACATAAAAAAAAAAAAAAATTGTATTTAAAGAACACATACCTCTTGTTAGAGTAAACGGCTTAAATCATCAAAGTATGTATTTCTCCAGAGCTTTAATTCTTGCTGTTGTAGTTTCCAACAGCCTGATATATCTAAATTATATAGTATATGCTTATGTTACCTCTCATATTGTCATCACGTGCCACAGCTATTATTGTTCCACTAATTTCATTAGGCCAATGTTTAATTTCCACATAGTTACTAACCAATGGGGCATCAGGTGTTTAACAACTCAAACGTGGTTTATGTTGAAATATGTACTTTGTGCATTTTCATTATGGCTGTCTGGTAGCATGGACATGTTATGACATATATTATATTTTTGCTTGTACAATAAGAAAATTGTATTTAAAGGATTTTCTTTCCCTGAGGGCTTTCTCTTTTGTGTTAGAGGCCAATTTTCCTACACTACATTTTCCAGATTTATAAAGGTTTTTTAAATCTCCAAAATTCAGCCTCCTTGGTCTAAAAGGTAATCTCTTTGCCTTCTGAGAAAGACAAACATATGTTCCTCTTAGTCCAGTGCTTTTTAATTCACATTTAACCTTATTAGCAGGTGGATCATAGATCATCACACATGCCAAAGGAATATTAATTTTCTTCTCTTTTGCTTTTCATAAATCATCTCAGCAAGCGAACCAAGCTCTGTTGAGTGCATTTTTCAGTAGTCTTTTTGGGTAGCTCCATGAATCAATTTCTTCTTTATGATGTTAGTATTTCTGATGTATATTTCCTTTTCAAAAGATGCATGTGTTATCTGAAGGAATTACCTTAAAACTCCCTAGATGGTAAGAAGAGAAGTATAACAATGGGTTATGGTTAGTCGGTTTGGTGTGGATGCATGTACAGTTTCATTTCCTCAGGTAGATGCAGAAAAATTAGTGGTGTCTACCTGATTATTCACAAATATATGTTTTGTGGACCTACTATTAAACCAAACATGGAACTCTTTTTGAGCTTCCACAGTTTCTCTCAAAATTGGAGAAATGTAGTAAATGAACCATCTTCATTTCTGTATTGATCTCCACAATAGGTTATGATCTCTAAACATATTGCATTGCTTCTCCTTTAACTTGCAGAAAGGAGGTTTTTTTGGACATGAATATATCTTTGATAGAGCAATTTTTGCTGAATTGACTATTAATTCTGGGAGGATGTCTTGGGGTTAATATGTTTTGTTCTGTGTATCCCTCACAACCTCAACTGCTTCCTCTTGTCGTATGTTTATATGCAACATTGAGGCTTACCAATATATCCCTTTTGTGCTACTTCTGTCATGTTGAAAAGGTGCATGGAATCCCTCACATAGGTCAGTGTTACTAGCACAAAAGCTTCCAAAAAAGTAGATGTACTGAGAGAGCTGTTCTAAAATAGACCCACATCCATATATTATTGTGGATTTGACTGTTTTTATGCACTTTAGGTGGTATTCATACAACTGGCATCATTGGTGCTCTTTTGTTAAGGAAGTCACATTTATTTTTGCTTGGCCACCCCTAATTTAAATTATTTTGTGAAGTATTCAATATCATGCTTTTATATTTCTGAAGAGAAGTCCCTTGACAATTTTCTAGAGTGCAAACTATTTCCAAGTTGTCTTTCTATTTCCTTTTTGTAGTCCTTTTTGTAGTCCTGGGTACTCATTATGACAACAACTCTGCCTTTGTCTGCTAGCATTATCCTTATGTCATCATTGCTGGCAAGCATGTTTATTGCGCTAAACTTGCCTAAATCAAATTGGCTTGACATAGGTATTCTTTATTTGTTAGACTCATCCAATTGAGCTAAGATAAATTATTCAAATGCTTTCCCTTGTTAAGGCATAGGGGTGAATGGGTAGACAGAATGTAGATTTATTATGTAAACATGTGGTATCTACTGTTATATGAAATTCCTTGAAGGCAAAAATACTTTTACCCTTATTTTCCTAAAGAAGTAAGGTACCTTCGACTTCATGTCAGTTGGGTATCTTACCAGTAGTCTGGACAAAGGATGATCCCTGACTGAGTACATTATACTCTGCATTCATTAGCTAATGTGTTTGAAATGCTATACATTTTTAATTTTCTAGTGCCACCCTCTGTATACCCATCTGTGGGTTCTGATCTCATCAAGATTGTGCATTTGTGTGTACATCTATCTACTTCTCTTGCTTCCACTCCTAAAAGAGCTGTTGTTGATTTTGTATAAAATATCCCCCACCTGATGGGACGGGTCTCTCTTCTCTAGAGTCTGAGGCTGTATCTGAGAATGCTATAAACAATGTTCTCTCTAAGTATTCTTTGGTTGGTTGTGGCATCCTATACTAAAGGTTTGCTGGTAGCCTTGCTAGCCTACCACTGTTCTGGGAAGTTTATATGATGAAGGCACTAGTGGGGAATGTTATGATTAGAAGTTAAGAGTCAGTTGGTTTCCAGGACCAATTGACAGATGGATGAGGTTCATTATCCTGGATATACTACATTAATAAAAGAAGATGTTATACCTTTATTTGTGGAGAATTGATCATCTCTACATTGGCGACAACTGGGCTACGTCACCAACCTTCAAACCCCAACATCAGTTGACTCAACAGCAAGTTGGTGTCCTGGACCAAGAACACACATTCATCTACGAAGGCTACTAAAAACTACAGTTTCCTTGTTGTCACTAGGGCTGGTGACAGCCCTCCATGAGTAACCTTTGCACAAAGTTAATCTTTATTAAAACCTCCTGGCAGTTCATATTTCTCAGCGTCTATGCCAGAGTGCAGTGCTGTGCATTTTGTGGCATGTGGGCGTATGTAAGCTGCAAACGTCTGCAGCTGCTTTTTTTTGCCCATATTGTGCAGAAACTTGGGAAAATTTTAATTTGTCAAGAAGCTCGCTCCCGAGAAGCTGCGCATGTAAGGTGGGTAACTGCGCGTACCTCATAGTCATCTCTCCTTCTGTTGCCATGGTACCGGCTTCACATGCAGGCTCCATGGGAGTACGGAGCGTGACTGCCTGATGACTACGCTGCCTGTCATCTGGTTCAGCGCACCCGGACTCAGATGACCTCACGCATGCCACAATGTCACAGGTGGCCCTCTTAGTTTGGTCTCAGACTCTTGTAAAAACACACAAACCGTTATGTCTATTAAGTGAAATTCTGCAAATAAGCTAAGGAAAGTTCACAGAAAATGTTGCGAGGGCAAATTCTTTAGCAGAACATCCAATTTTTGAGACACAGCATTTTTTGTGTGGATTTTAGCAACTTCAAGTACTGTTTTATGAAATAAAGGCACGAACTGCAGGTAACTCGAGTACCTATCGGGGTACTGGTGATATTTTCTCTTCTTAGATTCCAGTTATTTCAAGTACTATTTTTATACAATAAGAACAATATCTACAATTAGCTCGAGTACCTATTCGGGTACTGGTGAAATAAGTTTGGGACACATTTTTTCTATTATTTCCTATGTATTTTAGTGTGTACGGCGGTATTGTGTGTTTATCATTGCATCTTGTGTTTTGATACCATAGTACTTATATTTCAGGAGAACCTATTTATTTCCAGTTTGCTTTGAGTGATCCTGGTTTGGTAATTCCATCTGCAATTCTTTAACATATATTTTCTGCTGAGGTTGTTGATAGTAGATAATCTGCTTATGCATAATTTAACGGCTCCATCTTTCTTTCTATCATCTCCGGGTGAGCCAATAATTCCATGGCAGAGTATGTGGAACCTCTTTGGGGTAGAGACGAAGATGTCACTGCTCATGCACTGCTTGGGCTCTGAGAGTCTTTGAGCACCTGCCAGACTTGTTGGCAGAGGATGCTAATAGTCTCAGTGAATATGAAGTATGCCTAAAGAAACTAGACCCACATTATTTGCCCAAGATTGGCACTGTAGTGGAGCATTATCACTTTGGATGTAGGATGCGACATGTGAGAGAGTCAGAGAAAATTAGCTGCCAGAAGCAATTTTGAGAATGAAGCAAATGATGAAAGGTTACATGATCAATTTATGCTTGGCTGTTCTCTTGACAAAGTTCTCTTGACAAAGTTAGGGAAGCTCTCTGGTTGAAAGACAACCCCACTCTCACTGAAGTCTTAACACAGCCAAGACTTGTGAGCATTCTCTAGCTGTGTTGACGTTATAGGCAATCACAAATCTAGTGCTGAAAAAAAGAAGTGGTGCAAGTGGTAAAATCTAAAAAATATTCTGCTGCATCAAGTGGTGAACAAAAGGGAAAATAATGAAATAACCCGTAATTAAGTACTTTAGGTGTGGCAATGTAGGGCATGTGGCAAACTTCAAAGAATGTCCAGAATGGAAAGCTACATGCAAGACATGTGCTAGAAAGGATCACTTCACATCCTTTTGCAGGGCGGCCAAAAGCAAAAAAGTGAGTGAAGTGTTATATCACTCTAACGCACATGGTGAGGAATTTGTTATGCAAATAAGAGATGGTGAATGTCAAGGACATTGAGAAGCTCCGCATGAATAACTCTGACTGAACAGCAAGTTGGTGTCCTGGACCAAGAACACACATTCGTCTACGAAGGCTACTAAAAACTACAGTTTCCTTGTTGTCACTAGGGCTGGTGACAGCCCTCCATGAGTAACCTCTGCACAAAGTTAATCTTTATTAAAACCTCCTGGCAGTTCATATTTCTCAGCGTCTATGCCAGAGTGCAGTGCTGTGCATTTTGTGGCATGTGGGCGTATGTAAGCTGCAAACGTCTGCAGCTGCTTTTTTTTGCCCATATTGTGCAGAAACTTGGGAAAATTTTAATTTGTCAAGAAGCTCGCTCCCGAGAAGCTGCGCATGTAAGGTGGGTAACTGCGCGTACCTCATAGTCATCTCTCCTTCTGTTGCCATGGTACCGGCTTCACATGCAGGCTCCATGGGAGTACGAGCGTGACCGCCTGATGACTACGCTGCCTGTCATCTGGTTCAGCGCACCCGGACTCAGATGACCTCACGCATGCCACAATGTCACAGGTGGCCCTCTTAGTTTGGTCTAAGACTCTTGTAAAAACACACAAACCGTTATGTCTATTAAGTGAAATTCTGCAAATAAGCTAAGGAAAGTTCACAGACAATGTTGCGAGGGCAAATTCTTTAGCAGGTCATCCAATTTTTGAGACACAGCATTTTTTGCGTGGATTTTAGCAACTTCAAGTACTGTTTTATGAAATAAAGGCACGAACTGCAGGTAACTCGAGTACCTATCGGGGTACTGGTGATATTTTCTCTTTTTAGATTCCAGTTATTTCAAGTACTATTTTTATACAATAAGAACAATATCTACAAGTAGCTCGAGTACCTATTCGGGTACTGGTGAAATAAGTTTGGGACAACTTTTTTCTATTATTTCCTCTGTATTTTAGTGTGTACGGCAGTATTGTGTGTTTATCATTGCATCTTGTGTTTTGATACCATAGTACTTATATTTCAGGAGAACCTATTTATTTCCAGTTTGCTTTGAGTGAACCTGGTTTGGTAATTCCATCTGTAATTCTTTAACATATATTTTCTGCTGAGGGTGTTGATAGTAGATAATCTGCTTATGCATAATTTAACGGCTCTATCTTTCTTTCTATCATCTCCGGATGAGCCAATAATTCCATGGCAGAGTATGTGAACCTCTTTGGGGGTAGAGACGAAGATGTCACTGCTCATGCACTGCTTGGGCTCTGAGAGTCTTTGAGCACCTGCCAGACTTGTTGGCAGAGGATGCTAATAGTCTCAGTGAATATGAAGTATGCCTAAAGAAACTAGACCCACATTATTTGCCCAAGATTAGCACTGTAGTGGAGCATTATCACTTTGGATGTAGGATGCGACATGTGAGAAAGTCAGAGAAAATTAGCTGCCAGAAGCAATTTTGAGAATGAAGCAAATGATGAAAGGTTACGTGATCAATTTATGCTTGGCTGTTCTCTTGACAAAGTTCTCTTGACAAAGTTAGGGAAGCTCTCTGGTTGAAAGACAACCCCACTCTCACTGAAGTCTTAACACAGCTAAGTCTTGTGAGCATTCTCTAGCTGTGTTGACGTTATAGGCAATCACAAATCTAGTGCTGAAAAAAAGAAGTGGTGCAAGTGGTAAAATCTAAAAGATTTTCTGCTGCATCAAGTGGTGAACAAAAGGGAAAATAATGAAAAAACCCGTAATTAAGTACTTTAGGTGTGGCAATGTAGGGCATGTGGCAAACTTCAAAGAATGTCTAGAATGGAAAGCTACATGCAATACATGTGCTAGAAAGGATCACTTCACATCCTTTTGCAGGGCGGCCAAAAGCAAAAAAGTGAGTGAAGTGTTATATCACTCTAACGCACATGGTGAGGAATTTGTTATGCAAATAAGAGATGGTGAATGTCAAGGACATTGAGAAGCTCCGCATGAATAACTCTAGTGTAAAAATTTTATTTGATTCTAAAGTGAAAATAATGTTATTTCCCAGAAAATTCAATGGGGAATGTCTAAAGAATTGTGTGGAATTACTGAAGCCTGATATCAAGCCTAGAGCTTACAGTGGACAGCCCATTAAGTTAATGGGTTACTTTTGGGGAACGATTGAGTTCTTTGCTAGGCTAATCTCTGCCAAAATATATGTAAGAAACAAGGGAAATTAATTAATTGGCTGGTTTCACCAGAGTGACTTGTCAGTGTTTTTAGATCTTAATGAAACACCGTCGGTGAAACTAAGAGATGGCTGGGTTGCAAGAGAGAGAGTCATGGTCTGAGAAGTGGAGAGTTCAGACAAGCCTTTCGGTTTTGAAGTACGTTTCCCTGAGGTGTTCCGAAAGGGGTTAGGTTACCTTAGAAACTATGTTCATCGCATAAAACTAAAACTGGGAACTATTTCCAAAATTGGGAAAGTGAGGAATGTTCCTCTGATGTTTCGGGAAGTGATGAAGGACGAGTTGGGCAAGTTTCAAAAGAGTGGAGCGATTCAAGAGGTGGAGGCAACGGAATGGGTGTCTCCTGTGGTTATGGCCAGAAAGGCAAATGGAGAGGCCAGACTTTGCATGGATATGAGAGAGTTAAATAAGGCACTAGTTGTGGATCACTATCCCTTACCTAACATTACAGAGAACATTACTGTCTGAGGGGTGCCAAGCTATTCACCTCATTGGACATCACATCAGCATACCATCAAATATCATTGCATCCCCAATCACAAGAATTTACTTCATTTATTATGCCATTTATAAGTACTTGTGGATGCCTTTTGGCTAAATTTCTGCTTTAGCAGTTTTTCAAAGAGCCATTGAGAGTGTTCTCAAAGGGGTTGATGGTGTAAAAATCTATCAAGACGATGTGCTAGCATACGGTAAAAACAAGAAAGAACATGAAGGAAGGGTGTGTGAGATATTGGAAAGATTGACGGCCAGTGGGCTAACTTTGAAACTAGAGAAATGTGGATTTGGAGCGACAGAAATAGAGTACCTTGGTCATCTAATCACTGGTGAAGGGATTCGTCCCAACACGAGTCTTGTGAGTGCGATAAAAGATATGCCAAGCCGGCTTCCAAGGAAGAGCTGGTTACGTTTTTGGGAACAGCAGAATCCTACAGCACGTTCATTCCCAGCTTTGCTGAAGGAAGTAATAACATGAGAATGTTGTAAAAAAAGGGGGTTGAATTTGTTTGGCCGGCTTAATGTGAGAAGGAGTTTGAAGGAGTGAAAATAGACTTGTCTAAAGCGTCTAGTTTATGTAGTTTCGAACCAGGTGTAAAAACCATTTTGAGAACGGATGCCAGCGTGAAAGGGTTAGGAGCAGTGTTAGAACAAAAATCTTGTGGTAAGGTTAGAACCATCTTGTTTTTGTGTAGGGCATTATACGAGGCTCTGAGGCAAACTACTCTGTCATAGAAAAGGAGGCTCTGGCGGTGTACTAGGCAATATCCAAGCTAAAAATGTTCTTGTGGGGCGGTCCATTTGTAGTAAAAACAGACTATAACATTTGAAAGAGGCTTCTTGCAAAAAAGGGATTAATGCCATCTCAGCAGGATCAGAAGGTGGGTGGTGGCACAACAAGAATTTGATTTCACTGTCACATATGTCCCTGAAGTTTTGAACATCATTGCAGACTGTTGTTCTAGGTTGTGTGCTCAGGAGCCCAGAACAGAAGATGACATAGGTTTTGAGGATGAATTTGGGGATGAATCTGTCATGGTCTGTACTATATCAGGTGTCATCATTCAAGAGGAGGAGTGGAGAAGAGAACTGATGAATGATGTGCAGTTGCAGGAACTACTTCACAGGTTGGAAAATGGTTGGTCTGCAGGGGTAACAGTGCCCAAGAGTATAAAAGGTTTCTTGCAAGTGAAGGATGAACTATCATTGGAGAATGGCCTGATAAGGAGAGGTGGAAGATTAATTCCTCCAGAGAAGGTGAGGATGAGGCTTATTGAGAATGCCCATGAGAGGCACCAGGGATTTCCAGAACGAAGAAGAGAATAAGAATGAATTATTGGTGGCCGGGCATAGATGTGGTAGTTGAGAGAATGGTACGTGATTGAATGGAGTGCAGTAAGAGCGACAAGATCTTGAAATGCAGGACCCAAACCATGTTAATCAGGGAGCCTGTGTCTGGTCCTTGGACTGAGGGTACCCTGGACACAGTAGGTCCTATCAGGATCTCAGGGGGTGATACATTTATTATCACCTACATGGACATGTTTTGTAGGTGGCCTGAACTTGAAGTGGTCAATGCTGTAGAGACCGGGGATGTGATTTTGTTTTTAGAATAATTCTAAACAGATAATGGGGTGCAATTAACATCAAGGATGATGGAGGAGTTTTTGAGTGAAAGGGGCATCAAGCACAGGACTACATCCTTATATCATCCCGATGCCAACTGTATGATCGAACGCTTCAAGAAGGTGGTAGAAGAGTGTATCCAGCATGCAGTAGCAAATGAGATGAGTTGGGTGGATGAACTAAAAGAGAAATTTTGTATGTACAGGTTGACTCCTCATTCTTCTATGGGAGTTACACTTTTTCTACTGTTTAAGAAAAGGTCTTCCAATTATCTGGTTGGTCCTGCGTGGATAAAGAAAGTGAGAGCATCTGGAACCAATTTAATTCCAGAAAGTGAAGATTTGTGTGTGAGTTTGAGAGCTAACAGAGAGAAAGAGATTATGAGGAAGCGTAAAGAGTTTTTTGATAAAAAGAATGGCAGTAAAGAGTCCCAACGTAAAAGTTGGTGACTGAGTAAAAATAAAAAAAACAAGGAAAGGTGGGTTGTTGGACAAGTTCTCCCAACCCATGAGGGTTATCAAACTGTTCAGGAATGCAATCAAGACTAATGATCACCATATTTGGAATTTGGGTAGAGTTGCATTATGGAAAAAAACAGGGTCAAAAGGTCTTGCTAATGACTCCCAGATTGATCCTGAATTCGAGGATGGTCGTGAATCTGTTTCCAAGGGGCAGCAAGTTCAGCACTCTTTGCATTCCAGGGTTACTGATAGCATACAAACAAGCAACAAGGAAAGCCAACGTATGAGCAAGAGACCAACACATCTCCAAGATTTTGTGTAATGATATTCTTAAATGCAATGTATATAATGCTATAATATTCTTCATGCCTTGCTGTGTATTAGTTGTCACATCTTAATAGTTATGTGTGTCTCACTGTTTGTTGAAGTAATGGGGGGAGGTGTGTGGTATCCTATACTAAAAGTTTTGTGATAGACTTGCTTGCCTACCACTATTCTGGAAGGTTTATGTGATGAAGGATCTAGGGGGAATGCTATGAATAGAAGTTAAGAGTCAGTTGGTTTCCTGGACCTATTGACGGAAGGATAGGGTTCATTATCTTGGATTTACTACATGAATAAAGGAAGACGTTATACCTTTATTTGTGAAGAATTGATCTTTTCTACATTGGTCTTATCGGTTTTGCTATTGTGCAATAATTATCATTCAAATAAGAGTATGTAATATTTAGGCTATCCTGTTTTAGGTTTCCACCTATAATAACTGATAAAAAACAATTGAAAGAGCTACAGCCCTCACCAATGCAAACATATATACACTGATGAAGACTTGCACAACCACAAACTAAAATACCATTCAAAGAAGGGAAAGTGAGAGAGAATGAATCCTTCTTATTTCTTTCTCAATAGAATGTAACTTTGTTATACAAGGTAGTAGCAAGACAGACTGGTCTACAATTATTCTGCTTGAGGTTTGTTGCTTAGTGATGTCACTAAGCTATTGTCCATCTTCCTTTTGTTTCCTCTAATATTGTGTGCATGGATTAAGGGTACATCTCATCTAATTGTTTTAAAGACTGTAGAGAGTCTTGGAATATTAAAATAAAATCATATTTAATCATTTGGCAATGCTTAATTCTTTCAGTGATTGGTAAATTGGCTGGCTCATAAGAGTCTTGAACAATATGTACTATCACTTTCACCCACAGACACAGAATAGGTAAAACCTTTTGCTACATCAGCCCCCTTTTCTAACAAGTCACTATTGTTAGCAGGCCAGCTGGCAAACACTCTAGGCTTTAAAGATTCATGGCAAGGTGTAGTGACAGATACCTGTAAGAAAAGAATGCTGACAGCATGCACATGGAATAGAGGTTAAAACATAGCCCAGTATTTTTCACATACCAACAAAATTCATGGGCGCATGATGTCCCATTGTTATATGTGATGCTTTCAGCTAATCTTGGCTTTTTCCCCAACTGTGCTTTTACTGTAGGGGATTTTGAGTCTATAGTTAAGATGTTAACTGCAATTTTGCAAGTCCTAAAATACAATGTGATGTTTGTTAGAAGGTCAATACTGAGTTAAAGTGAGACATTTGCCATGGGGACACTTGGCAGCTGTGAATGTCCACACAGGAGCAGCACCGCCTTAATTTAGTCAGGCAAAGAGTGCAGAAAAACAGTGGAAGTCTGCTTAACACATGAAGTTTCAGGCATCTTAGAATGCATGACTGTAAATCAACCTGGTATAATTCGAAATTCTAAAGGTTTCACAAGGTTCTATGTGGTTGACTATCGCTACAATGTTACAATATTCAGTGAGGAGTAGGTGAATAAGCCCAACCTGTGTCCAGGAATTTGTTTATTAAAACATTTAACTATGGCACTCTTACTTTTTAAATCCATTATTAGTGCTGTAAAGCAGACAGAGTGAGTTTGAGAGGTACTGAGATGTGAAAGAGGGTAATGATATGTGTGTGAGTGAGAGTGCAATACACAGACTTTCTATGCTTGAAACAGTCTACCATAAGACCAATGGATACACTGCCAATGGGAAGACACTACATATTGTACATTATGTCTCCTTTGAATTAAATACATGCTTTATAACAATCACAGGAAGAAATGAATGTTGATCAATATTGGAAAACACATTTTTTGTCTATTTTGGAGATTAGGCAGCTAAATAAACACTCATAAGCACTAATTTCAAAAGAAGTGGAATAACTGAGAAAACACACTAGGAAGGAGGAGGAAGCAGGCAGGAGATGGGGAAGCAAGCTGTGGCTGCTGCACCTACCACTCAACACCCACTGATTACTAACTATGGACGCCTGGGCTCCACAGGTTGGCTTTGACTGAGGAGACGGTTGAACCTCTCTGGTAACCTTCGACTGTGAAGCTTGCCTGTGGAAGTGGCTGGCGTGCACTTGACGTGAGGGTGCAGGGCCAACCCTAGCTTATGTCCCGTATAGAGGCCCTAATGTAGACCCGTTCATACATGCCCTAAAATGGACGTATTCGTATTTGCCCTAATACAGTCATATTCGTACTTGCCCTATTGTGGTCAAAGCCGCATATGCCCTATTACGGTCATAACTGTACATGTCCTATTATAGTCATGATTCCTTATATAGGCATGATCTTTGACCTACATTGGTCCCTGCTAGTACACAACGAGCTCTGAGGGCTGAACGTTATCTCGCCTGTGGTTTTGAATACAGCAGGGTTTTTCCCAAACACAGGCCCACACTGTACTCATCAATAATGCATGACTCTCTAGGACTACACCACCTGCATAATATGTATGTACAAAGTTCACCCCTGACGCCTTCCTCAAGTCTAACAAGGCCCAATACAAACCATACGAAGCAACTAGAGTCTTCAGGGTATAAATACACCACATCTTACCCCGGTAAGATAGAGGGAACCGAGACTTCCATGCTGACACACTGACCAGAGACGCTGAGGCTCCTACATGCAGTCGCTCCAGCTGACAGCGGTCTGACACAGCCCTTGCGGGGTGTCCAACTCGAGACCAGGATGGGGTCCCACACTCTCTCTATTCAGGTATGGGGGTTCGACTAAATCCTAGAAGGATTCTTGGCTCTTAGGCTTTTAGACCTACACATATGCTATGTACAGTCAGGTACATCTAGTTAGGCATCGTAGGAGTACGTGCACTTTTATAATACTTTTATATTCATGTATGTATTCATGATTATTGCAACATGGTAGAACTGTTCTATCCATTCACTTTTATCGTACTGCTGATAATATATCTCTGCTATTGTCTGCTGGTTGCTGCAGCACATATATTTTACACTAGAATAACAACTGTTCAATAAATACTTATTGAAACGCCCAGACTGTTTATTCTGTGTAACTCTCTGAGACAAACCGAATAAGTAAGCACGAGTGACTGAGCGAAAAGTAGTATATTGTTTCCACGATTCTGAGGAATTAGGGTTGTCATGATCTAAGGTTGCCAGAAACTAATCTCTCCCCGATAAGAGGAGATTCTAGTGGCACTGTGAGCTAGCTAATGCAAATCAGGCTAACATACGCGGTGGGGGTGCACAGAATCAGTCTAACACCAAGCCCACGGTTTATATTATCCAAACGCGCAGGTCCTGCAGGGGTACTATAGGAACTACACGACAAGCTCTCTCTACTGGCTCTCTCCCCCATGACTCAGTGCGCCTCTCCCTGTGGCTTGCAAGAGGGCGTGCTACGCCCCCAGCTCGGACTGCCACAGTAAGCCCAAGCGTTGCGGTTTTGGGGCTTTGGGTTCGGGGGAGAGCACCAGCGGGCAGTGAGCTTTGGGGAGGGTGCATGTGGGTTTGAGAGTGTGGTGCTCTGGGAGGTCACGCTCAGTTCACTGCCAGACCCAATGTGGCTTGCAGGCGACCCACTCCTCAACCTTCCACTCTTCAACTCCCTAAAGTCAGTTTACCAACTCTATAAATTTTCCTGCTCCTGAAATGGACTAATCCTGTAACCTTCCAAAAGAGCCAGAATGTTTCGCTCAATGATTTGTGCTTATCTCGTACAGCAAAGAAGCTGCCCCCCCCTCCCCAGCCTGTGTGCCTAAAATCTAAAGGGGAATGCACTGTAAAAAACTTGAAGGAAGGAAGAACAAGATTAAACGCACTTCCCCCTCATTAAAACTTCACAATTTATACTGGGGTATGGATACTGAAAAATCAAAGAGGATTAATGGCTGATGCACACCGTCTAGTGGAGCTGTCTAGGAATAGGGAGGTGGCAAGTCTATCATTAGATAGCACTAACCCTTACATCAGTGCCAATCGGATTGAGGAGAACAGTGAGAAGGTGATGACCTCCCCCATCCCTCCATCCCAAGCAACTGGACTAGTTCATTGCGCACCCACGCAATGTGTACAAACCTCAGCTTGACACAGGCTCGAAGTTATTGTAAAGTAATGATAACCAAGTAGAATACTGGAATCATCATCTAAAAACAAACATTGATGTGGAACTTTCATTCCCTCACCATGACCAAGATGTCTGAAAGAGCCTCTTCAATATGCTGGAGGCAAAATCAAGGGCTTTAGAATTTCAGTCAAACATGTTTGACATCCAGATATTATTGCTGGAAGCTCTAGACCAGTATATAGAAACCATTGAGTTTTGCTTTGAACAGCTTCTTGCCATAGTCAAGGAACTATGGGCGGGAGAACATGTGGGTTCACACATGGAGCAGCGCCATCCAAAGCAGTAATGCACATGTGATCCAGTTTTGGAAAAGCTAACTTCACACTCTGCCAATCTCTCCACTTGAGAGGTCGAAGTGATATCCTTAACAGTGGAAACATCTTGAACCTTCTGGCCTGTCATAATGATCTTGAGCATCTGACATTGATGGATTTGGAGGTGGTCAAATTTATGCCACCATCAGCAGGGAGGTAGAATGATTCTGCAATGGTTACGTGGGCTTCAACAGCCATCTCAAATTCAACACTATCAAATCCTGAAGTCTTCTCAGACCTGGGCATCACCGTCTCCAGAACTTCAGATTCAAGATAGCCGATAATGGTATTGTATGACTTTAAAAAACTTGTGGTTACAGAATCAAAGGCCAGCCTAGCAAGGCCTGACAAGACAAGGCAGGAAACATTTCTAAGGGATGCACAGGGTTCTAGTGTAAAGGATTTCATTGTCATGGAACACTCTTCAAGGCCACCAGTGTAAGTTACACCACCCCCTGCATGCTCTGAGAGAAGATTGAGGATGGCTTCTGTGGTGATCTCATGTTTACTACATTCCAGCATTACATCACTGGAATGTAGAATGTCCAATGTTGGTTTGTAGTGTAGAGATTCCTTGTGAGTCAGTTACTTGGAGACTGCTGAGGCTGTGGCTAATAAACACAGTACAAGAAGTATTCCTGTCTGCTGACTCTCATTACATTGTATACCACTACAATTTGGCGACGATTTAGCCACAGCCAAGGATCCACACAGAAAGAAGCTCCACTTTAAAAAAAAAGAAAGGAAAAAGCTCAAGATATGCTTAGGCTTGGGAAGACTACATCGCGTTGAGGAGAGTAAACAGGCCTGTATACCTTTGTTTAAAAACTGTAATATAGCGCTGAACAAAGAGTATTAAGAACTTTATCTTTATGGATGGTGTTACCATTTTATAAAAAAGATAAGAAGTCATCGCGCTGATTTGCAGTGAGAGAAAAACAAAAAAACGGTGCTTTTTTGAGGGGAACGTTTGTATGTTAATTGAAGATTGTCTACACACAGTATTGCTGAAGTGTGTTATTTAACATTACAACAAGGGTTAACGGCATTTCAATGTTACGACACGAGCGCAACCTTTCAAGAGCACTGCGCATGAAGCTGCGCATGGCCTAGTTACTTCGAATTTCCTCGAAACATTAGCGCGTGTTGTCTTTAAAGCGAATCTCCTCGCGACACGAGCGCGCGTTGTCGTTAAAGAAGTGTACATTTGTTCCCAAGCTGATCAGCGTGTTGTGAACGGATACGAAGAATTAACAGATTTAAAACAACGACGAAGGTCCCCTACCTTCAGTGAGAGCCACCCGTTTCCTCCGCAAAGCGTGTTCTGTGTCAACCTAATTCTCTGTCTCCATACGCATTGCGTGTGCTCAACAACTAGAGCGCTAACTTGCCTGTTGAAGAATTACAGGAAGTGGTTCACATTTAAGGAACAACTAGAATGCTAAATCTTTAACTGGAAATAGGATTACAGGAAGTTGTTTGTCCTTGTATGTAAACGCCTATCCAGTTGATTTGGGAACGACATAAAGGAAAAATACATATTCAATTTCAAGAAGGAAAACAAATAAAAATAATATATAATAAAAGGAGGAATAAGACATCAAACCAAGCATTATAAAAAAAAGAAAAGAAATTATTTACAAGGAAAATTAAATTTCGTCTTTTGCACATCTGTGATGTGCACACACAGTCCGAGGTAACAACTTATTATTGAAGAACCTGCACATCCGTGATGTGCACACGTAAACAGAAGTGAAAAAACGCAGTCTGAGGTAACAACTTATTATTTAAGAACCTGCACATCCGTGATGTGCACACGTGACATCCGTGATGTGCACACGTGAACAGAAGTGAAAATTCTATAGCAGCTAATGCTTTACATGTTCATATACATCATCTTGCATTGTTTTATGTAATTTCAACATCTATTATAATTTCAAACTGTTATTGTTTCCATCTATAATCAGTAGTTTTTTTTTATATAAAAAAAAAAAAGAAAAGATTTGTTAATACAGAAAGTGTCATGGCCACCAATCAGAATGTTAATGCTCCTCCTCCATTTCTTCAAACTCCTGGAGATCCTCCTGTACCATGGAGAAATTGGTACAGGGCCTTTACAAAGTATCTAGGAGCTATCGGTGGTAATAGGTCATGACCAGAGCGTAAAAGATTTTTATTAGAACACAATCTAGGTTTCGAAGGACAATCTATTTATGAACATCTTCCACCCTATCTCATTCCGCATGATCAAGAGGATTTAGATGAATATGAATTGGCTGTAAAAAAATTAGAAAAACAGTTTGATGTGCAACCAATTTTGATTGTCAACAGACATAAGTTTTTTACTAGAGAGCAATTGCAAGATGAGTCTATAGATACTTATGTTGCTGTTTTGCGTATGTTAGCTGCAGAATGTGAATTTGAAAATTTCACAGATCAACTTATACGTGATCAAATAGTAGTACGTTGCTGGGATAAGAAAGTACAAGAAAAACTTCTCACTATGAGAAATCCTAATCTTTTAGAAACAATTGATATAGTTAAAGGTATTGAAGTTTCACGTAAAGCGTTAAAGGAACTCACTCGTAAAGACTCTAGTGGTCCTAGTGGTGTGTCTATAGTGAATGAAAGCACAGTCTCTAAACAAAACAATAGTTTTAAAAAAAATCCCCCCAAAAAAGACTACAAAGGTGGGTTTTTCTCACAGAAAAACATTTGTTTTAGGTGTGGGTATTCTTATCATGGACCAAATGGTCGGCCTTGCCCTGCGAAAAATGTTAAATGTAAGTTATGTAGCAAAATTGGGCATTTTGCAAAAGTTTGTCAGTCACCTAGAGACAAAATCAATTCGGTCCCTGATGGAGACCTGTTTGACAGCTCAGATGAAGAACCAAGTTGTGTGAGAGGAATGAGAGATATGATTGTTGTTGTACAGGATGATGAATCTGACTGTGTAGATCCTTATGAAGACATTGTAGTAGATGGAAAAAAATAAGGCTCCTTATTGATTCTGGGGCTAGAATGACAATGGTGACCGATGAATTGTTTGCTGAAATCTGGGGCTAACGAGAGTTATTTCCTCCAGACAGGAATCCTGTAACGTATGATGGTAGGAAAATTGAATTGTCTGGATATTTTGAGTGCCAACTCATGTTTAAAAATCGTACCATTTTTGGTAAAGTATATGTTGCTAAGAAAGGATTGAATATCCTTGGATGGTATCACCAGGGTCTTTTTGGGATGACTCTCAGACCAGGTAGAGATGTCCAAGTTTCTTTAGTAACTGATTGTGAAGAAAACAAAGGGTCATTTGAGATGGTTGAAAACAGTACCAAGTGGATTGACAAGTTTCCTACGGTTTTTGATGACAAATTGGGTAAAATCAGAGGGTTCAAGCATAAGATTAAAGTACAAGATGATGCAACACCTGTGAAACATAAGTTGAGGAACGTGCCTTTCAGTGTGCGTGAAGACTTAGCTAAGATTCTTAAAAAAATGTGTGATGAAGGTGTGATAGAATCTATTGAGTCATCTTTATGGTTAAGTCCATTAGTTATCGCCAGGAAGAAGAAGAATGGGCAACTGAGAGTGTGTGTGGACTTAAGGAGTCTTACCAAGGTTATTTCGATTGACTCTCATCCATTACCTAGGATAGATGACATCATAAGTACATTCTCAGGTGCTAAGTTCTTCTCTAAGATTGACTTAGCATCTGCTTACCATCAGATTGTGCTTGAGGAGTCGTCACGACATCTTACGGCTTTTGTTTCACCTATGGGTACCTATCAATTCAAAAGAATGCCTTTCGGCCTTGCTTCGGTGGCAGCCGTTTTTCAACGTGTGTTAGAAAATGTATTAGAAGGAATTGAAGGTGTGGTTACGCTCCAAGATGATATCTTAATAGCAGGAGAAAGTCTGTCTATTCATGATAAACGCATGTGTGCAGTTTTGGAGAGGTTACAAGAGTTTGGAGTTGTGGCAAATCGTGGGAAGTGTGAATTTGCAAAAAATAGAATTGAGTATTTGGGTCATGTTATTTCTGAGAATGGAGTTGAACCTAGACCTGGACTCGTTGATGCAATAGCTAAAGCACCTACTCCCAAGAGTAAAGAGAATGTGGCTTCATTTTTAGGACTTTGCGAGTTTTATTCTAAATTCATTCAAAATTTCTCTGCTAAAACTGTTATGTTAAGAGAATTGTTGAAGAAAGAGAAAAAATTTGAATGGGAAAAAAACTGTCAAGAAGAATTTGTGAGCTTGAAAAATGAAATTATTTCAGCGGGTGTTCTTGCACCTTTTGATCCGAAACAGGAATGTATTATTACGGTTGACGCCAGTAATGACGGGTTAGGTGCCACAATTGCACAAATGAAGGGGAAAATTGAAATGACTATTGGTTTTGCTTCTAGGTCTTTGAGGTCTAATGAAAAAGTTTTCTCTGTCATTGAAAAAGAACTTTTGGGCTGTTGTTGGGCAGTCGAAAGATTTAAATGTTTTATTTGGGGAAGAAAATTTGTCCTCAAGACTGACCATAAACCTTTAGTCAGTATTTTGAGTGGTTCTACTATTAAAGATCACACACCAAGAATAGCTAGATTAAGTTCTAAACTCTTACAATATAACTTCATTGTTGAATACATCCCAGGTGGTAAGAACATACGGGCGGATTATTTATCTCGTTCACCTTTAAGTTTTACTGATTATCCAGAAAATAACGATGAAAATGATGAGGAGTGTTTAATTGCTAGTGTCGATGTTTGTCACAACACTACTTTTACAGAACAAGAGTGTAATTCGGAATCTTTAAAAGATATTGAGTTGGAAAGTGTAAGGAAGTATGTAATGAGTGGTTGGCCTAAAGAAAAGGTTTTACCTCAGGATTTACAACCTTATTTTAAAATATCTGATGAACTGTCAATTGAAGAAAATGGAATGTTGGTACGGGGAGACAAATTTATTCCACCTGTCTCTTTGAGAGACAGGATCATTATGTATGGGCATGAAGGACACTTAGGTCAGACCATAACCAAAAGAAAAATCAGAGACAGTTATTGGTGGCCAGGGATGGATTCTGCTATTATCGCTAGTGTTCGGGCATGTGTTATTTGTGCCACTAGTGACAAAGGTCTCAAAACTGAAGCGGTTCCTCTTCAGCCTGTGAAATTACCAGAATTTGTGTGGTCTAAGCTTGCCATAGATTTCATTGGTCCTTTTGGTGTTCTTCCACGAAAGCTTAAATTTGCTATTGTAGTTGTTGACTATTATAGTAAATGGTGGGAAGTAAAATTTGTTGAAGAGCCAAACACAGCTGGTGTTATCAAGTTTTTAAAAAATTTGTTTTTGAGAGAAGGTTTTCCAAAAGAAATTGTATCAGACAATGGTGTCCAATTTATTTCGAAAGAAATGAAAAGTTTTCTCGACACCAATGCAATTAAACACAAATGTGTTGCTTTATATCATCCTCAAGCAAACGGTCTTGTAGAAAAAATGAACCGCACACTGGTAGAGTGTATACAGTGGGCCATTCAAAACAAGATTGATGTGTGCAAAGCTGTTGAAGAAATGTTGTGGTCACATAGGTCATGTCCAAATGCTGTTTCTGGTCTCTCGCCATTTGAGATTCTGCGGGGACGCCCTCCTGCTTCCAGGTTGTGTCCTGCATGGTTACGAGAGTGTCAGAACAAAAGTGATCATATGATAAATGTAGACAAAGTTGTGAGACCTAATGTAGAAACATTTCAGGCTAAAATGAAAAGTCATTATGACACTCTGCATAGAGTAAAATCTACAGAAAGAGACCTGTGTGTGGGAGATTGGGTTCATGTCAAAGATCCCAATCACGTCCCTAAAGGAATGTCGAAATTTAAACCTCCTGTCAGAATTGAAGTTGTGACCAGGAATGCAGTGAGAACTAGCAGGAATGGATGGTGGAATAAAGGAAGAGTTGTGAAGGTCCATCCTCATGATGTTCCTCCTCGCGATCTTTCTGTTTTATTTAATTCGTCTTTGCATCCTCGTACTGTTCCTTCTTCATCTTCTTTTTCTGAGTTGAGGCGTTCTTCTCATCCTGTGTCCGAACGAAGGAGTAGTAGACGGAACATTTTTAAACCATTGAGGTTTCGTGATTGAAATCCTTTTATATTTACGCACTTATTTGTTACGCACATAATTGCTATTGCATTTATTTATTCGCTATATTTATGTAACATTTTCTTTTGCTTTTTGTCTTGTTTTCATTTATTATAAAGGAAGGGAGATATTGTGGTGATCTCATGTTTACTACATTCCAACATTACATCACTGGAATGTTGAATGTCCAATGTTGGTTTGTAGTGTAGAGATTCCTTGTGAGTCAGTTACTTGGAGACTGCTGAGGCTGTGGCTAATAAACACAGTACAAGAAGTATTCCTGTCTGCTGACTCTCATTACATTGTATATCACTACAGCTTCCCGAGGCACTGAATGGTAGCAAAACTGCATGACCGAAACCCCATAACCACCTTAGTCCTTTAGGAAGTGCAACTGTGAAGAAAAGACTTTCTATGCTCTCCTGGAAGGTCAATGGCCTAAAAAAGCTCCACACGAAAGCAGCACTGGAAACTTATATCACCTCTCATGTGCTGATATGGCTACAGGAAACAAGGACTGAGGAAGAACTACCCATAAGGGGATTCACTAAATTCCATACCCCGGAAAGCAAACGAAAAAAAATGGCCACCAGAAGGGTATCCTGTCAATCTATTTATCCATTAAGCATACTTTTGTAGTCACAGAGCTATTCCTTTGATCTCCAAACATGCTAGGGATTAGAATAGAAAACTCGATGTTCGAGGAGAGCTTTGGCAATGTGCTGATAGTAAATTTATATATCACTGATGATTGTAAGCAATGGTTTTGTGGCACTTACCACTTTTTTAAAAACATTTTTTATTTTATTTTTATTTTCAAAAAATGACACCACAATACAACTACATCAACAGAAAAGAAAAAAACAAAAAAAACCCCATGATACATGAATACAATATATGCATAATTGTGTTCATACATTTCCCCACAAATTCAACCAAAATCCAAAACACATCAAAATATGAAGACGAGACAAATAAAACCTCTCATTCTCTCTAAGTGATAGTCATCTAGTCGCATTGGAGCAATAGAGCATCTTTCGTCCATCCGTTCATTTCACCCAGTCTGACCGTACACCGCCCCCCTGCAACACCTAATGCGCAGCATTCTACTCAGCCGCAGCTGCCCTTGTCAGGAGAAAGAGTCTCAGGGGTTCCCAAATGTCCTTTGGCCGTGAGATCGTAGGCAGTTCTTCCGCGTATGTCTCCATGTTGTCTTTGCAGTAGACCAAGTCCTTTAGCCAGTGGTTCACTTTCGGCGCACGCTTCCCACCCCACGTAATTGCCACCCGCCGTGTGGCCATGAGCAGGGCCAGTCGTACAAACCTACCCTTCACACCCCTGGCATATGGTACACAACACAGCAGACACACAAGCGGAGTGCACTGTAGTTCAATAGCCGCCATTGTCTTCAAGTCACGAACCACAGCCTCCCAAAATTCAGCCACTCTACCACATCCCCAAGCGAGATGTAAGAAGTCAGCGCCTCCCTGTCCACATCGTGCACAGCTACTAGATTCACGCAGGCCAAATTTTTGCAAGCGTGCAGGGGTATAGTACACCTGGTGCATGTATTTAAAGTGTATGATGCGCAAATTTCCATTCATGGTAAGCGTGCCCGTCAATTCGCACACATACTTCCAATCTTTCTCCGATATCGGTTCGGGTAAACAGGCATTCCATCTCTCCCAGCTTCTGTCAGGCTGACCCAGGCATTCGTCCCTAACCATCTTGTATAGACGAGATATCAGCTTTTTATTGGTGGGAGTGGTGAGCACGAACTGGAGAGACAGCAGCGTGGGAGGCTCAAGAGGGTCGGTGTCATAATGGGCTCTGACCGCATGCCTAAGCCTGTGCATAGCAAATTTAAATAGCAACGTTGGGTTACTAATATATTGTAAAGCGTCTGATGTGATAAAAGACCCCTCTGGGTAGAGATCCTGCATCAGCTGAAAGCCTGCCTCCTCAAGTAGCCGCATCAATGGTGCTTCATGGGTCACCGATAGCGCAGCATGGTGTTCTATTCTCATGGCTGGAGCATACAATGGCAGCTTATGCGCCAGACGCCCCATCTCCTGCCAGGCAGCCACAGTCGTATCCACTGTACTTATCTCCGTTCTTGGGGTCCCTCGCGCCCTGTGCGTGACCATACTGTGCAATGGTATGGGGTAGACATCCCCCTCCTCCACCGCGACATGGGGTGTAAACGCATGCGGTCTCACCCAATAAAATGCATATTGGGCTTGCGCACACAAATAATAAACATAGAAATCTGGCGCCCCAAATCCACCTTTCCCACAATCACTTGTAAGAACTGACCACTTTACGCGGGCACTCTTGCCTCCCCAGACCAGCCTGAGCAAAGTGCCTCGGAGAGTGCTAAAAAACACTTTTGATAGCGCAAGCGGGATGTTAGTAAACAAGTACAAAAATTGCGGCAGGACCACCATCTTAATAAGCGCGATCCTATTCACCAGTGAGAGTGGCAGGCCCACCCATATATCCACCTGCCGTTCCAATTTGGTATGTGCCATTCCATAGTTCTCGCGTATCACCCTGTCCGGGTCTCGGTGAACCCAGATGCCAAGATATTTTATGGGGTCTGCAGACCACACCAGCGGGAACTCCATGTCCGGTTGTGTCGTTGATTCCGTCAGTGGGATAACGATGGATTTATCCCAATTGACTTCTAGTCCCGACAAACGGCCAAACCTCACGTATTCCCTCAGCAACTGTGCCAAGTACCTAGAGGGCTCACGCACAAAAAGTACCATATCGTCCGCATATAGCGAAATGGCGACTGGTCGGTAATGAAAATTTAGTGCCGTTTCCCTATGTCTCTGCCTCATGACACACGCTAGCGGCTCGAGTATGATAGCAAAAAGCAGCGGGGACAATGGGCAGCCCTGGCGAGTGCCCCTTTGTATAGCAAACTGGTCAGATGTCAAACCTCCAACACGCACCCTGGCCGACGGATCTTCATACAGCACTCTTACCCACTGTAGGAATAGAGGCGGGAATCCCATGCGCCGAAGAATAAAAACATATATTTCCACTCTACTGAGTCGAATGCTTTGGCCGCATCCAGCATCACCGCCGCAGCAGACATGCTGGGTTCTAATATATGAAACATGGAGAATATTGTCCGGAGATTGTGGGATGTGGATCTATCAGGTATAAAGCCCGATTGGTCAGGCAGCACCAGACACTGCATCAGGGGTTGCAATTTAACCGCCAAGATCTTGGCCAGGATCTTGGCATCTATGTTGATCAGGGACAACGGGCGATAAGAGTCACATTTATCTGGGGGCTTGTCTTTTTTAAGTAGTGTTATAATCAGTGCCTGTCTCAACGAGGGGGGCAGTTTCCCAGTCTCGTGGGCCTCCGCATATACCTCCAGCAGATATGGAGCTACCAAATCAGCATATGCTTTGTAAAATTCGACCGTAAGGCCGTCTGGCCCCGGCGCTTTGCCATTGAAAAGGGCTAGTATAGCAGACCTGATATCTTCGATGCTAATAGGTAAATCTACATATGCCCGATGGGCATCTGAAAGCCAGGCGCATGCCACATCCTCCAAGTACCCTTCAAACTCAGCCTCGGACGCCTCCCCTCTGGTCGTGTACAAGTCCGCATAAAAGTCGCGGAATTGCTCGGTAATGGCGAGGGGGTGATAGTGCTCCCTCCCGTGCGAGTCCGTGATCTTATCTATAGGAGGTTGCTCCATGCGGCTCTTAATCTTGTTTGCCAGCGTACGTCCTGGTCTCCCGCCCTCTCCGTACCTACGCGCCGTATGTCTGCGAGAGAGGTATCGTATTTCCGCTTCAGCCAGGGTATCGTACTCTAGAATCCGCTCTTGTATACCGGCCAAGGTGGCAGCCGATGGAGTCGCTGCGTAGCTGCGTTCCAGTGTCTGAAGAGCGGTCTCAGCCCTGCGAAGCTGCTCTCTGATATCTTTCAAAATGCCTGCCGTGGTGCTGATGCATACCCCCCGAATTGTAACCTTAAAAGCCTCCCACAAAGTGGAGGCGTCGTCCACGGAGCCTTTATTTAGTGTAAAATATTGTTCAATAGCTTCCCGCACCGTAGCTTCGTACACAGGGTCGAGTAATGCCTCCGGGTGGAACCGCCATGTAAAAGGACGTGGCACGGCCGTCGGAACCTGTATGTCTAATTGCACCGGATTATGATCCGATAACGTACGCAGTAAGTTCGCTACCTTCAGCACCCATTCTATTGCCTCCCCTCCCAGCAACCAGTAGTCGAGTCGCGACCACGTGTTATGTAATGGTGTCGCATGCGTCCCCTCCTTCACACAGGCATTGCGCACCCTCCACACATCGCTCAATCCAAACTCTACCATAGCACTCTTCACACAGTGGGCCACTCTGGGAGTTCGGTGTGACAGTGGATTGGATTTATCCAGCTCAGGATTCAAATAGGTGTTTAAATCTCCTCCCCACAGAATATTCGCTTCCGGCCAGGTCCTTAGCTTAGCATATACCTGTAAAAAAGCCTCCGGGTCATCCGCAATAGGCCCATACATATTAATTATAGTAACCAAGGATCCACCCAGCTTCCCTTGCACCATTGCACACCGTCCCCCCTCATCCACATATGTCCGGGTAGATACAAATGCAACACCTCGCTTAACCAGCACTAGTGTACCTCTAGCATACGATGAAAATGATGATGCCAGCTTAAACCCCGCCCATCTTCCTGCAATACTTCGCTCCGTATGTTTGGTCAGGTGTGTTTCCTGCAATAGTGCGATGTGTATGTCGTGACGAGTCAGGTAAGCCAGCACCTGGCGTACTTTCTTGGGAGAATTAAGGCCCGCACATTCCACGTCAGCAGCCGGTAGTGCTCACCCATGGCCAAGCCAAATGATCCCTGACAAACAGCTGCGCCGCTCGGTCAACAATAGAAGGGCAGTACCAGTGCTATACGCGGCCAGTGCTCCATACTGAGCAGCACTCACTCCAATCGACCACAATGCAACAATCACACAAATAAAATACAACACATATCCCAACATCCCTCCCACCTCCCCCCTCCCACTCTAACCTCCCAATTAGGTCGAGAACAACTCCATCCCCCCTCCCAGACATATACCCCTTCTTCCATACTACTCAACAAGTGGGGAACACCCGCTAGGGGAGAGGAAACGGCAGCGAACACTCCCACCATGGTGAGACTTTGCCAGACTTAACTGTGTGGCACACCTGCGTGCCATGTATCTGGAATGTGGTCAACAGCTTTCGCGCCGACCCTAAATAATTCAATGCAACTACATGCAAACATGCGACATAAATGTACGGGAATCGTTCATAGCATTCAACTGCTTAACCATTCAAGGGCAGCTCGGCAACTGCCCACAACTCTGTGATAACTGTACCTTTTCCCGCAGAGAAATAGAATACAACAATAACCCAGTACCACTACCCCTAATCCGTGTCCTCTAAATTCGACGAGGTGGAGGGACTCCCTGTCGGACCCTGTCGGTGCCTAGATTTGCAGATATGCTTGGAGAATTTCAGGGCAGATTTTGAGTCCGTGAAGAAATGTGCCTGCCCCTCATGAGTAATTTTCAACTTGGCCGGATACAGCATTGCATATGATACTGAGGCAGTCTGCAGCAGCTTCTTCACCGGCACAAATTCTCTACGCGCCGCCTGCACCGTCGGGGTGTAGTCCGGATAGAAGGACAGGTTATCTCCCTTGTAATTGATGGGGGCCTTTGCCCTGGCCTCTCTCAGGATAGCGTCTCTGTCGGCATAATTCAATAGACGTGCTATGATCGGGCGCGGCGGCGCTCCCGGTCTAGGCCTGGGCCCTAGTGATCGATGCGCTCTTTCAACTATCATTACTTTGGACAACACGGGTTCAAACAGTTCCCGCAACAGGCCATCGATGAAGGTCTCCATTTTGGATATGGGAGTGGATTCTGACAAGCCAATTATGCGCAGGTTGTTGCGCCTTGAGCGCGCCTCTAAATCCTCATTTTTGGCTGTTATGACCTCTAGGATCTTCTCCATTTGTAGGATTTGGGTCCGAGATTCCGCCTGTGTGTCCTGCGTGTCCGATACTCTGTTTTCCAGGACATCTAATCTTTGTTCATGCTTGTCCACCTTCTTTTTAACAACATCAAGGCCTGCCGCTAGCGCATCTATTTTACTGTCTATGGATTTCATCCCAGACCGCAGTTCTAGTAAGATTGTCCGGGTATCGTCCTCTAATACTTCCCCCGTTCCTGAGGACCCGTGCACTTCAGGCTGATCACCCATGGCTTCACTCGCGCGTGTGTTGCGTTTATTTTCAAACTGGAGTTTCGGTTGCTTGGGGTCAGGCTTTCCCATTATGATGATAGACCGTAAACAGAGCCCAATGCGCCGTCCCGGCTATTTCTCGCCGCCGAGTCGAAGTCCCAGTGCTTGGATCCACTGCACCAATGGTCTCTCTCCCCAGCAATGCGATAGTTGTGCACCACGCCACAGTACTCTGGTTAGTAGAGCACCCGTTGCAGGCGCCTGGCGCAGATAGTCACAGGAGGGCACCGTGGACGCGACTACAGCCTCGATCCCCCGCCGCTCACTGCCACGCAGGTAGCCGCCAGTCAGGTCCCAGGAAGCGTCCCCGCACAGAATGAGGCCACGTTGTTGACTAGTAGTCCTCAGTGACGCCACATCTCGAGTCAAGGCTATTACCCCTGCACCTTGCTGTTTGCCTTGCGCGGCACCTCCACTTTGCCAAGGTGAAAGTTCGTCGCCAGTGCCACAATTCTTAGTACTTCAGACTCTCCAAGGTTGCGCCAGCACTCTCGCATGGAGCGAGGGTCACACGCGGCCCCCCTCCCCGCAACCCGAAAGCACCAGCTATGCCCTGTGCACCTCAGCCCGCACCAGCAGACTTGGGCCTGCACTGGGGCAGTTCAACCAGTGCCTCCACGTCACGGGGGGCAAGCTCGCGTGCTCCCCCCCGGGTGGGCCGGAGCAGTGCCGCCCTCCCGTACCCGGTGCGATCAGCCCGCCCTGGCCTCCCCAGACACCGCCAGTCCCAGTCCTTAGGTGTCTAAGAAGCACCCCGCAGACCCACCTGCACTGGTCCCGAAAGTGGCCCTCGCCCCACTCACCGCACACAGGCTCCGACTTCCAGCAGCTCCCAGCCAGGCACCGCACCTCCCGCGTCAGTTGTCACCGGGCCCCGGGACTCACTCTGCCGCGGTTGCAGCCCACGCTGCACCGGTCGCGTCCCCGTCACTGGAAGCACCCTCCGTCGGTCGTGCGTCGTGTCCTGGGGTTCAGCGCTCCACCTCGGTCGGCACCGCCAGTGCGAGTGCCGGGCCTCTTCCCCTTCAGTCGCACAGTTCTCTGGCCTTGATGTCGCGGGCAGGCGCCATTTTCTCTGTGGTCGGCCCGGACCGAGACCCGCTGTTTTCGGCGGTTCCTCCGCTCCAATAAGCACCGCAGCGTCACCGATCCGGCCACTGGGATGTGGTCACCGCTGCATGTAGTATCGCAGCGCCGCAGGCGTTCGTGACATATGGTAATTGCCGTATGTTCGTGTCTGGCTCGCGGAGCTCCCTCAAGAGGCAGCCATTCCGCCTCGCGCCGTAGCCACGCCCCTGGCACTTACCACTTTATTGCTTTAGTATTCAAAGTTGTTTTATGCCCTATCACTGTTTTACAAAATGTGTTTTATAGGATAGGTGTAGAGTAAGCCCAAATCTTTCTAGCTCTGCAAGACTCAGCTAATGATGATCTTAAACAATGATTTATTGGCGCTTATCACTTTAGAGCTTAAAACTGTTTAACCCTCCACCAAAGTTTTATGAAATGTATCTTAAAGGATGACTATCACTGACACTATCATGATTATCATCATATTGTTTACTTGCTACACCGGGATTTCATTGGCATTATGCCCCGTCCACAGTTTAAAGGAATGTTTTAACCTTGTTTTGATTGATGGGACGTTATGCAGGCTTTAATTGATGTAATATTATTACTGGTCATGTTAATTTGATCGATAGTCTAATCTGCTATGCCAAAAGCTTTTATTGATTTTATTAACTGAAATAAAACTTTACTTTCTTACTTGCTTACTGAGAACACATCATTGAAATCCACAAAAGACTACACTGTAACAGAACAACCTAGCACTATCATTGTCAAACATTTTCAACTCCCTTTCAAGGTTGTTTACCTTTTGGTTCACTGTAAATGTTGTGAGCTCTCTCGTGATATCAAAATATTTTGTCAAAAATATTGATTACAAAAATATTGTTTTTCTATACATATAATGATAAGTACAAAAATATCAAAAAAAGATATTGTTTCACACTAATATTGAAAAATATGTAAAAATATCATTTTTACTATGTATGTAAGTTAAATAAGTAAAACTTAAATATTTGAACATATAACATTAATATATTGTAAATTAAATATGTCTACATAATATTTATAAATATATAAAAATATTGACTACATTAAACAAACACACACACATATATAAAAAAGTGTGTATGTTCATATACATATATATAATAGTCACTGAAAAAAACCAAAGGTTACAGGGACGTTATAGTTAGGCTCAGATTTCACTCGTACAAAACCAGTGAAATTAGGCATTTATAGTTAACTGAAATAACTATAACTTACACCCCAGCAATGCACTGCTTATGACCTCACATATTACATTACTTGTGCCATGGTCAGTGACATCATTGATGACATCACTGAAGAGATCTCCAATGTCACCAACGGACAATGTGTATTCAGACCGCAAAATTTACTTTAAGTTTACTGGATTTAAGTATATGCTTTAATACTCACGTTGTATAACTGTGAGAGACGTTGTTTAGCTCACTTGTAATATTTGCAGGCCATTGTCAAGATTAGATGTGC
This sequence comes from Calotriton arnoldi, assembly GCA_963921515.1. NCBI lineage: Eukaryota > Metazoa > Chordata > Amphibia > Caudata > Salamandridae > Calotriton > Calotriton arnoldi. The sequence goes on along the minus strand of CAWUFW010003181.1, from coordinate 1,837,307 downwards.
AGTGGTTCTCACCATTTGACTGACTAAACATCAAATTACTATGAGTTGTTAACTGTATGAGCAATGTGATTTTGAATAAGTGACATAGAATACAGTTAAGTTATTGATAAACAATATGTACACCAAACTGACAGAGCAACAAGAAATACAATTTGAAGGGCACTATAGGGTCATGCAATGCTGAGGATAGTGACCTCCATGGTAGGAAGGTGTGCAATTGAAGAAGGACTGTATATTACTCACTCTGGTGGAGGGATACGGGTTGCCCAGTCGAAGGCGCAAGCCGAAACGTGTGGCATCCTGTTTGTGTTCGGTATATATATTTATTTACCTACACATAAAAAAATAAAAAGTAAAGCAAACAAACTGCAAATAAATATAAAATATTTCCAATTTAATTGTACATAAAAAAGAAACAATATATAAAAGTAGGTTTTACTAAAAATATCTTTAAAATTACATACATTTATATATATATACACAAATATAAAATTGAACACACACAAACACATAATAATAATACATATTTAAACAATATTAATTAAAAAAAAAAAATTCTATAAATAACAAACTATTCCCCCTCCAATATATACAACAGTGGAGAAAGTGTTAAACTCAGGAGGGGTAAAATGTACTATTCCCACTCCAGTCTGAGCAACAGTAGGGAAAGCATTGGACTCAGAAGGGGTAAAAATGACTATTCTCACTTCAGTCAGTGCAAAAAGGTACTTTTCCCACTCCAGTCTCTACAACAATAGGGAAAGCATTGGACTCAGGAGGGGTAAAAATTACTATTACCACTCCAGTCAATGCAAGAGCAGGAAAAGCGTTGGATTGTGGAGCGGTAGAATGTACTATTCCCACTCCAGTCTGTGCAAAAGTAGGGAAAGCATTGGATTGCGGAGGAGTAACATGTATTATTTCCACTCCAGTCTGTGCAACAGTAGGGTAAGCTTGGGACTCAGGAGGGGTAATATTTACTATTTCCACTCCAGTCGGTGCAACAGTAGGGAAAGCGTTGAACTCAGGAAGGGCAAAAATTACTATTCCCACTCCAGTCGGTCAACAATAGGGAAAACATTTGATTGTGGAGGGGTAAAATTTACTATTCTCACTCCAGTCGGTGCAATAGTAGGTAAAGCGTTGGACTGAGGAGGGGAAAAAATTACTATACCCGCTCCAATCAGTGCACCAGTAGTGAAAGGGCTGGACTCAGGAGAGGTAAAAATTACTATTCCCACTCCAGTCAGTACAACAGTAGGCAAAGCGTTGGACTCAGGAGGGGTACAATTTACTATTCCCTCTCCAGTCACTGCAACAGTAGGGAAAGGGTTGGACTCAGGAGGGGTAAAAATTATTATTCCCACTCCAGTCTGTGCAACAGTAGGGAAAGCATTGGATTGCGGAGGGGTAAATGTAACTATTCGCACTCCAGTCTGTGCAACAGTAGGGGAAGCGTTGGACTCAGGAGGAGTAAAATTTACTATTCCCACTCCAGTCTGCACAACAGTAGGGAAAGGGTTGGACTCAGGAGGGGTAAACATGACCATTGTCACTCCAGTCACTGCAAAAAATGTACTTTTCCCACTCCAGTCTGTACAACAGTAGGGAAAGGGTTGGACTCAGGAGAGGTAAAAATTTCTATTCCCACTTTAGTCAGTGCAACAGTAAGACAAACGTTGGCCTCAGGAGGGGTACAATTTATTATTCCCACTCCAGTCTCTGCAACAGTAGGGAAAGGGTTGGACTCAGGAGGGGTAAAAATTACTATTGCCATTCCAGTCGGTGCAACAGTAAGGGAAAGTGTTGGATTCAGTAGGGGTAAAATTTGCTATTCCCACTCCAGTCTGTGCAACATTAAGGAAAGCGTTGGATTCAGTAGGGGTAAAATTTGCTATTCTCACTCCAGTCTCTGCAACAGTAGGAAAAGTGTTGGCCTCAGGAGGGTAAAATGTACTATTCCCAATACAGTCTGTACAACAGTAGTGAAAGCGTTGGACTCATGAGGGGTAAAATTACTATTTCCAGTCCAGTCGGTACAGAGGTAGAGAAAGTGTTGGATTGCGAAGGGTAAAATTTACTGTTCGCACTCCAGTCTGTGCAACAGTAGGGAAATTGTTGGATTGCTGAGGGGTAAAATGTACTATTCCCACTCTAGTCTGTGCAACAGTAGTTAAAGTGTTGGACTCAGGAGGGGTAAAATCTACTATTCCCACTCCGGCCGGTGCAACAGTAGGGAAAGCTTTTGATTGTGGAGGGGTTACATTTACTATTCCCACTCCAGTGTGTGCAACAGTAGGGAAAGCATTGGACTGCGTAGCGGTAAAAGTTACAATTCACACTCCAGTCTCTTCAACAGTATGGAAAGCATTTGATTGCGGAGGGGTAAGATTTTGTATTCCCACTCCAGTCTGAGCAACAGTGGGGAAAGCGTTGGACTGAGGAGGGGTACAATTTACTATTCCCACTCCAGTCTGCACAACAGTAGGGAAAGGGTTGGAATCAGGAGGGATAAACATGACCATTGTCACTCCTGTCACTGCAAAAAATGTCCTTTTCCCACTCCAGTCTGTACAACAGTAGGGAAAGAGTTGGTCTCAGGAGGGGTAAAATTACAATTCCCACTCCAGTTGGTGCAAGAGCAGGGAAAGCGTTGGATTGTGAAGGGGTAAAATTGACTATTCCCACTTTAGTCTGTGCAACAGTAGGGAAAGCGTTGGACTGAGGAGGGCTATCATTTACTATTCCCACTCTAGTCTGTGCAACAGTAGGGAAAGTGTTCGACTCATGAGGGGTAAAAATTACTATTTCCAGTCCAGTCGTTGCAGAAGTAGAGAAAGTGTTGGATTGCGAAGGGTAAAATTTACTGTTCGCACTCCAGTCTGTGCAACAGTAGGGAAAATGTTGGATTGCTGAGGGGTAAAATGTACTATTCCCACTCTAGTCTGTGCAACAGTAGGTAAAGTGTTGGACTCAGGAGGGGTAAAAATTACTATTCCCACTCCAGCCGATGCAACAGTAGGGAAAGCATTTGATTGCAGAGGGGTAACATTTACTATTCCCACTCCAGTGTGTGCAGCAGTAGGGAAAGCGTTGGACTGCGTAGCGGTAAAATTTACAATTCCCACTCCAATCTCTTCAACAGTAGGGAAAGCGTTTGATTGCGGAGGGGTAAGATTTTGTATTCCCACTCCAGTCTGAGCAACAATGGGAAAGCGTTGGACTGAGGAGGGGTACAATTTACTATTCCTACTCCAGTCTGCACAACAGTAGGGAAAGGGTTGGACTCAGGAGGGGTAAACATGACCATTGTCACTCCTGTCACTGCAAAAAATGTACTTTTCCCACTCCAGTCTGTACAACAGCAGGGAAAGAGTTGGTCTCAGGAGGGATAAAAATTACAATTCCCACTCCAGTTGGTGCAAGAGCAGGGAAAGCGTGGGATTGCGAAGGGGTAAAATTCACTATTCCCACTTCAGTCTGTGCAACAGTAGGGAAAGCGTTGGAATAAGGAGGGGTAACATTTACTATTCCCACTCCAGTCTGTGCAACAGTAGGGAACATGTTGGACTCAGGAGGGGTAAAATGTACTATTCCCACTCCAGTTGGTGCAACAGTAGGGAAAACGTTGAACTCAGGAAGTGTAAAAAATTACTATTCCCACACCACTTGGTGCAACAGTAGGGAACGCTTTTGATTGCAGAGGGGTAAAACCAAACTCGAGACCTCCAGAATGGCGTGATCAGGACCAAGTTTGTCTGTTGTCGTCTCACCTGAATTTACAACCTCATAATTATTGTGAAAGGGTAAAACACATATCCCATCTCTCGGGCCAGTTTTACAGGAAAGCGTCTATGGCCGCTGCCAGAGAGTCTGGCTTCCAGCTGAAGTGTCTGGCCACCTGGTGGTCCAGAATGGAGGCAAAGGGGTCCACTGTGAAAGGCCCCCAACGATTGTCCAGTTTCTTGAATATCAGTGGATCCAAGTGCCACAGGCTTGTGTCAGACCATTCCCTCGAGCACCAGTCTGCTACCTTGTTGGAGGCTCCAGGAACATATCTGCCATGACTGAGACATTGTTGGGCAGGCAGAATGTCCAGAAATCCTTGGCCAGATCTGCCTAGGTCTTCAATCTGGCCCCTCCCCCCAGATAATGATATTTAGAACCACTGAAATGTTGTCCATTTTGAGGAGAACACAGCAACTCATCTGCTCTTTGGTCCAACATTGAGCGGCAAAGGATCCCGCCATCACCTCCAGGCAATTTATGTGATGTAGTTTCTCTGAGGCGTACCATTTTCCTCCTGTGAAAGGGTCCCCACAGTGTGCTCCCCATCAAGATTTGCTGTCTTCTGATTCAGTAACAATATCCGGGTCTGATTCGAAGATGGCTCTTCCATTCCTTGCCTCCATGTGAGCCAACGACCACTTCATCTCATTACTGACTTCCTCTGTCAAAGGAACTTGCTCTGAATATTGGAGTCCTCTGCGTAGGTGGAAGGGCTGGAGCCATTGAAGGGCCCTGTATTGCAACAGGCCTGGGAAGATTGCCTGGATGGAGGAGGACAGAAGGCTCACCACACGGTCTACTTTGCGTAGTGAGGTCTTGAGCCCGGACAGAGTCTTTCTCAATTGACTCTGAATTTTTTACACTTTCCTGGATGGCAGACTTAGAGTCTTTTCCTTTGAATTGATGACGAACCCCAGGAAGGTTGTCTGTTTGGATGAAGTCAGATGGGATTGTCCTCTCCAACTAATCCCTAAGCATGAATGGGCAGTTGTCCATGAGAAGGTGGTTGTCTAGGTAAATTATCAGGCGGTGGCCCTGAGTTCTGTGAGACTGCATCATCTGTTTCAACACCTTGGTGAAGTATCAGGGGGCCGAGGAGAGCCCGAAAGGCAGTGTCTTGAATTTGTACACTTGACTTCTCCACTGGAACTGCAAAAACCTGCTATGGGGCGGAAAAATAGGAACCGTCAGGTAAGCGTCTTTGAGGTCAAGATGCACCATCCAGTCTTCCAGCCGCCTAAGATCACGCTAGAGGTAGATACCTTCAATCTTAAAATGGTGGTAAACCAACCATCTGTTGAACTCTTTTAGTTTGATCACAGGACATTGACCTCGGTCCCGCTTCACCACCAAGAAGATATTGCTGAGGAAGGCATGCAGGTAATGACACGCCAGGGCAATCGCATCCTTATGGAGCTGATCTGCCACCCCCCCGATTTATCAAGGCAGCCTGGTCCCCTGCAAAAAACAGCGGGCGTTGGATGGGAGAACCAAAAAACTTGATCTGAAAATCCTGGTACAATTGCAAAACCCATGTATTTCCGCATTCGGGGCAGATCTCTGCGCGAGTGGGGACATAAAGATAGTACTTGAAAATACAATTTGTAAATTCCCAAAGTCGTACACTTAGATGTTTGGTCTAAGTTTAGACCAAATGCTAAGTTTACCTTTGTGAATCGGGTCCATAATTTGTCGTCCAGGGGAAGGAAATGAGATGGACTCTTCCTTCAGGTACTCACCCTCCATACCTGCCTGAATTGTAGCATTTGTTTTATTGACCACAGGCACTTCACAATGCGAGTGGCAGTGCCAGCAAAATTGAAATAATGCGACCTATCTGGTAGACCAGAGGGCATGAGTGTAATACTGAACGATGCCAGAGAACCTTTGGGTGCACTAACAGCGCAAAATGAATGGAACATCACAGGCAGAAGGCAGGGGACATGGACTACAGGGCCCATCTCTGCTAGCGGCACCAGCATAAGGGATGCTGCCCCTTGCTGTTTTTGCAGCAGGAGTCACTTTATATTCTTGCAAGTGCTCCAGTGGTGCGGGACATCACAGGCAGAAGGTGGGAGTCACAGACTACAGGGTCCAGCTCTGCTAGCGGCACCAGCGGCAGGGGGCTGCCACTTGCTGTTTTTGTGCCAGGAGGTCTTTATATTCTTGCAAGCGCTCCTGCAGCGCAGGACATCACAGGCAGAAGGCGGGGGCCAAGGACTTCAGGGCCCAGCTCTGCTAGCGGCACCAGCAGCAGAGAGGCAGCAACAGACTTCAGGGCCCAGCTCTGCTAGCAGCAGGGAGGCCACCCCTTGCTGTTTTCACAACAGGAGGTGCTTTACATTTCTGCAAATACTCCCGCAGCGTGGGACAAGCACGGGTCACGTCCGGGCACGCTACCTTCGCCTGTCACCGCCCGGAAGAGGCTGGGCTAGGCCAACCCCTTTCATCGGCCTTTAAAAGGTACTGTGCTCTTCCATTTCTATTTGGGCTACTTATTGTCATCTACTGTGTTTAAGCCCCTGTTGACAGGGTACTATACCTTCCCTGCCCTTTCCACTGTGGGGAAACGCAGGGCTATTCCCTTGAAACCCACGTCTGGCACCACCTTGGATTAGTTTTTGATGGTGGGATGGGGGGAATCAGTGAGGAAATCGAACTAGCAGAACAGCGTTTCTCCCTGTCATCCTCACTTGAACTGGAACCCGAGGCTTTGCCTGAGCCCACTATGGTCGCCGCAGCCTCCTATTCACTGCTGCAAGTTGAGAGTTCTGGTGCTTTAGATATCTCCACTGGCCCAACTGATCCTGGACTCACTGCGGTTGTTGAACTTGCTGGCCATTCTGAAGGGATTCAAGTTTCTGCCAGTGAGGGCAGGACATGCAAATCAAAAAGTCTAGGGGGGAAGAGGAAGAGAGTGGAGAGGGAGGCCAAATCCAAGAGACTGTCCTGGCCTCTCAACGGCTCTGTCTACCCCAGGCCCCGACCATAATCTCGGCCTCAGCAGTCACAGTATGAGCAAGATCAGAGAACCTGCACCCAACATATGTGAGCAGCTATGCAAGGGTGTGGTAACCGCCTTAATGTGTGCATTAGGGCCAATTCTGCTCCCCCTAGAGAAGTTTGAGGAAGCACTGATAAATCTGAGTGTTGTCCTTGCGTAGTGTCACCCTACAGGGTTATTGCCACCTGGCCCTGCGGGCGCCGCCAGTATTCTTGACCCACCTATCCTGTCCCATGCTCCAGCTGATCCGGTGAACAATCCCATGGGGGAAGGGGCTGATTGGTCTAGCGAAGGTAGAAGCAATCATAGATGAGAATGGGATAGGCTTGCAAGGCATCCTGGCAGGAGGAGGCTGGGTCTGGTACAAAACAAAGGGTCTTGCGGCCCAGGGAGCAACAGATCTGGGTGTACACTGGTGTCCTCGCCTCCTAAGCTTCCCATGCTATATCTACCCCCCGTCCCCCTAGGCAACCCCTTTTGTCATGATTTTGAAAAATGTCCCCCTTCTGAAGTGTGACACATGCAAGGACCATGACCAACTGGTTAACAAAGGCCAATGGCAGATTGGGTGGCCCTGAGCTATTCCACAGCCAGATCAACCTTGTCCGCAGAGTCTCATGGGTGGGAGACACCCCTAAGCCTGATAACAATGATTACATTCTGATCAACTTTAAAGACAGATGGGTGGCCAAAGATATTTTGACCAGGCTTAACGTCACTGGGCCCACCTCCTCGACCATAGAAGCACTTCCGGTAGGCTACTTCCACAAGCAACCAGCTAGACTGATGCCTGTTCCCATGACCTTTTGTCATTTTGTCTTCACTCCAAATAGGTTTGCACCCATCTTGCAGTTGGACCCGCTGTACTGACTCCCCACTGATGCCATCACTTCTGGCCCTAATAATTTACAGGATGGGAAAGGGTTGGCAAGGCCCTGCGCAGGCCCAATGTACCTCTCTGTCATCAGTGATAGTTTGATCTTCAGAGAGGACCCTGGAAACAGCTCAGCCAAGTCATTAATCATAACCTCATGGAACGTGGTGGGCCTGGCGAGTAAGTGGGGCAACCAAGACTGGCTTGAATTCATTGAACGCTATGCAGTCATTTGTCTGAAGTAATAAACTGCGTGCCCTATACTAGGGAACGTCCCCTTGGGCACAACTAGACCTCGTGAGAGGTTGTCAAAATGTTATTTTCTGAAGTTGTAGGCCTGGTGTACACAAAAAGTTCTCCGATGAATATTTATTTCTTTCTGTTTTATTTTTCATCATATGGTTTCAATCCATTTGTAATTTTGTACAAAATATAACTTTCTGGTTCTTAATTCATACTCCTCATGCTCCAATGCATTTCGGGTTAAGCACCCTTCGTCAGGGAACAAAACGCTGTAAATTAATATAAACGAAACTTAATACATGAGGGGACTCTGTATGCAACTCAATCTCAGGTTTGTGCTTTGGTTAGCGTAATATTGACTGTGCCACTAAATAAAAAATTTAAATCGTGTTGTGGTGAGGTTAATTCGCAGCTACATGCTGCTTAAAGTTAGCAAGCAAAAGAGGTCTTCGTTACTAGTTGCCCACTTAATAGGTTCTCAATGATAGGTGACCCGGATCCCTCTGGGAAATAGGTGTGTGCGATATTTACAAATTCATCACGACTGAGTGTCACATAACATGTGCCCATTCGCGAGTCTAAGCATGCAATAAGGAAACCTCGGTAAAACCAACTACTTACGGGAGCAGTCGCGCGTGGCGTTCTCCGGCCGTTAAGCGGTAATGCGTTACCCGTGCTTGTTAGAAAGTGATATATTGCGTTTCAAGTGTAGACGTCGATGATAGACTACGTGCGCTGCCGCGGTCGCCATGTTTGAACGGGGATAATATCATGTACTTTACCTATGTTTAATACTGTGTGTCAACCTGTTGCCATGCTGTTAATGAGTACGCAAAAACGATTAAATCGAGATTAAACCAAATTACGATGATCTAGTTTATCCAAACTATAATACCGGCAAATAACTCGTACTCAAAACAGTGTGATGAATGAACTCGGTCAAACGTGTAAACAGACTATAGAGATCACATGTCTCAATTCATGCTGTGTGTGTGGATCAAAAATGGGATGCTCTGATAATTATACAGAAAATAAAAGTGAGGAATCACCGATGTTGATGAGGTAACCTAAAGGACAATAACGTACATCAGTCTCTACTTAGCATGTAGTAAACCTGTGCAAATAACCATAAAGCTTATGCAATCATCAATTTTAACAAAAATCCACGTAGTCTATCATCGATGTCTACACTTGAAACGCAATATATCACTTTCTAACAAGCACGGGTAATGCATTACCGCTTAACGGCCGGAGAACGCCACGCGCGACTGCTCCCGTAAGTAGTTGGTTTTACCGAGGTTTCCTTATTGCATGCTTAGACTCGCGAATGGGCACATGTTATGTGACACTCAAAGTCGTGATGAATTTGTAAATATCGCACACACCTATTTCCCAGAGGGATCCGGGTCACCTATCATTGAGAACCTATTAAGTGGGCAACTAGTAACGAAGACCTCTTTTGCTTGCTAACTTTAAGCAGCATGAGCCGCGAATTAACCTCACCACAACACGATTTTAATTTTTTATTTAGTGGCACAGTCAATATCACGCTAACCAAAGCACAAACCTGAGATTGAGTTGCATACAGAGTCCCCTCATGTATTAAGTTTTGTTTACATTAATTTACAGCGTTTTGTTCCCTGACGAAGGGTGCTTAACCCGAAATGCATTGGAGCATGAGGAGTATGAATTAAGAACAAGAAAGTTATATTTTGTACAAAATTACAAATGGATTGAAACCATATGATGAAAAATAAAACAGAAATAAATAAATATTAATCGGAGAACTTTTTGTTTACACCAGGCCTACAACTTTAGAAAATAACATTTTGACAACCTCTCACGAGGTCTAGTTGTGCCCAAGGGGACGTTCCCTAGTATAGGGCACGCAGTTTATTGCTATATATAGTGTACAAGACCGGAGTACACACCCAAGGAGCACACCGAACTGTTTAAACCTATCTTAAATCATAGGTTGTGCGCGAATCAATCCACATTAATATTTGTCTGAAGTAGACATGGTTAACTGACCCTGTATCAATTGATGGGTTTTTCACTTATTTTACACCAGCAATCCCAGGCGCTTTGGGCAGGGCCAAGGAGGTCTTATCACTTTTATCTTCCTCACATTCCCTGCCCAGGTTACATGGTTGAGTCTTGGTTCTGCGTCCTACCAGCTCATTCCAATACAGTGTCTAACTATGCAAATGCTACTGATAAACAACTACAATAATGTATGTGATCTAACCAAGGTGGAATTGGCCAGGTCATTGCATAAGGACATTGCTCACTGCATTAGAGACATAAAAGGCAGCTATGTGGTGGTGTTCCTGGGGGATTTTAACATGAGGCTTTGCCAGATTTCTCCAAGCAATGCTTGTGGGCTGGTGGACGGTGCAGGGGACTCCATTACCCATTTTGCTGACAGGCCACCACATGATGAATTCAATCTGAAATTGATGAAATATAACCTAGTTTTTGCCTTTGTCTCCCTGACCTCGATCCCGGTCACTTCCCTTACTTTGATTGGGAGAGGCACTTTTAGTCACATTGATTTTATCTTATTTTCAGAGAATCTGAGGGATTGGGCACTGGACTATACTCTAGATGATTCTCCTCTTAGTGACCATAGGCTCTTGGCCCTATCAATTCATGTTTCTTTTTTTGCCAAGATGCACATTAAGATTAACCCCCTCCCATTATCGTTTTCTAAGAACAAAGGGGTGACCAAGAGCTGGTCTAAGGTGAACAGCAATCTTTTTTTATTGACTCTGCTGGGCTCTTCAATCTCTGACTTTCAGATATATTTAGGTGAAAACTGTAAGCCAGGGGGTGGGCCTGAGCTGCTCAATAGTTTGATAGAATTTGCAATACAGCACATCACTGGCTCATTGTTCCAATTAAATCTGGCAGTAGGAAGCATACTAAGTGGTTTGATGCCAACTGTATCAAGGCTCATAATCATTTACTGGCAGCCCTCAAAGAAGTTCCTAGGGATCAGGAGATGGTGCATAGCTGTAGGGCAGTGTACCTAAATGCCCTAAGGATCCGGAAGAATACAATTAGGGAGGAAGCTTATTCTTCCCTAGTGCAAATCAGTGAGTTAAAGGACAGCCTTCTGGACGATGGTAAATCGCAATTACTTAGAGAATATTCAGGAATCTGGCCATGACACTGTGATTCCCCTTGAGGCCTGGGTTGATCATTTTACGTACAGCTATTCTGACAGGTTTTCCAGGAATGCCATATCCCCGGGTGAGGCTGTACCCAGCTCATCCTGAGTGTCTCCAGGCTCCCCAGCATCTATCCGGCCTTTGGTCATGTCATCTGTTGGGCTGGAGAGCGAGCTGAGTGAGGTTTCATCAGCAGCAGCTAGCTGCCCAGCCAGGAAAGCTCCAGGCCTGTACAGGATTCCATCCGATCTCTTTAGGGCTACTACACCATTGTGGGATCCACTTCTGAGCAATGTCGTCAACACTATTTTAGCAACAGGTCCACTGAAGGCTTGGTCCCATGCAACCATTATTCCTATTTTCAAAAAAGGCTCCAAAGGAGATCCGCAATTCTATTGTCCCATCTAACGGATTAATTCTAAGATGAGAAGAATACTGCTGGGTCATCTGCAAACTTGGGCTTTTGAACACAATGTGCTCTCCGAGATTCGATTTAGTTTCTGTCCTGGCTTAGGGACAGTTGAGCAGTCACTCAATCTATATCTTTTAATAAGTAAATACACTGTGGCTAAGAAGGGAAAGTTGTACCTGGCATTTATGGACCTGAGCTCCACTTTTGATTTCATGTCAGGCATGGGGGTAAACCAGCCCAGAACATCATTAAGTTTCTTAGAGAACTCCACCCATAATGAAATAACTGCTAGTGTGAGGTATGACCCTGGGGGTAGACAACTGAAGCTTTTAACATGTCCAGAGGTGCACCCCAGGGCTGTGTCCTGGCCCCCTTCCTCTTTTTGCTATATCTATATGATGTGGAAGAACAACTCTTGGAGCTCAGTGTAGACTGTCCACGTATAGGCGATCGTAGCATCCCTTCTCTGATCTACGCCGACAATACAGTCCTAACAGCCATGTTGGCAATCGGTCTGCAGCATTTGCTGGATCGCATTTGTAGCTTTAGAATGAGTCTGGACCTGAGTGTTAATCAGGCTAAAACCCATGTTATGGTTTTTGGTGCCAGGAAGAAGGAAGGTACTGTTTTCATAGTTAACAACAATAAAATTAGTTCCTTTCCCACGTTTTCTTATCTTGGAATTCCATTTGACAAGAACCTCACCTAGGGCGCATTTAAAAGCAGCCATTGAAGCCGTCCTCAATTTCGCTAGTATGCTAGGCAAGAAGCCCAGTAGGGAGCTCACAGCCATTTATAAAGTCAAATGCTGTGCAATTGCTAGCTATGGGGCAGGGGTTTGGGGCCTCAGTGACCAGGCAGGTCTGGAAAGGATCGAGAATGGCTTTATTAATAGGCTATTGGCTGTCCCCAAATCTACTAGCACTTTTATCTGCCATTCTGAGGTTGGGCTAGGATTGATCAGTGATGTCATAAAGATGAAACCCCTCAGTCTGTGGTTCGGGATCTGGACAAGGATTCAAACCTACTTTAACCGGGTGGTTCTGACCGACTGCCTGGAGCTGGATCAATGCTTAAAAATTCCCTGGATCAGGTATACTCATAACACCTGTTTTAGCTTGGGCCTGTAAGATCTTTTTACCACCCCTGGTAACCTGAATGCTAGTTACCTAAGCACCTTAAAAAACACTTTTATATCCAAATGCACAGATAAGAGAGTGCGGGGGGAGCCGATAAGCCAACCGTCCAGGCATTGCTGAGATTTGCACAAGTAACGTTATAGAGCCATACTTAAGATGGGTTAGCAAGAGGCACCATAGGTTTCGACTAGTGAAACTTAGATTGAGAACAGTGCACTTTTTTGGCAGCTTCCCTCAGCTGAGTTCTTATTTTGCCAACTTACCTCCGTGTTCGTGTGATGGCTGTTCTGCACAAAGCATGTTACACTTTATATTTTTCTGCAAGTATTATGCACTACTGAGAAAGCGGTATCTTTTACCTTTTTTAAAACAGGCTAATATCCGATACAGTTGAGTCGTTTTTACTTTTCTGCAGTCATTGTCAACTGTGAGGATTTGTTTCTCAACTGCTGTTTGTATTCAACGTGCTATAAGACAGAGGCCATCTGTTGCTATGTAATGTGTTTTAATCTTCTAACTTGTATTTTATTCTGAATGTTTTATGTCTTTTTAATGGTTTTATGATCATATATTGATGGAATAAAAATTGTTGAACTGTGAATGGTCAAACAACTAACCCGTTAGCCCTAGGGGCGATATTTTGGCACTGGACTAGGCCAGTTGAATTTGGATGCGCTAGAAGCACGAAAAATAGGCCAAAACCCCAGGGCTGACACACCCCATTTTTTATTAAGGGCAAAATCAAGTTCCGCCTGTGCCCAGCCCCAAATGGCACTCAAAAGCGCGATCGCGCTGCAAAATACCTGTTTACACAGCTTCCAGATACAGACCTATGTCACCGGGCGTCAGACGCTTATTAATTGCTTTACTTACAGACCCCAAGGTGCATAGGAGGCTTCCAAGGCGGTTCGGGGGAGGCACATCCTCTGCAGGGACGCAAGCATGTCAGTATTAAACTCTGACAGATTTAAGCGTATCCCCCGCGGTGCAATGAGATGCGAGAAGAGCGCCTCAGCGATGTCAGATACCCTCTAGAAAGAAGGCAAGACGCCTCATTGCACTCGTGCGGCCCCGAATAAACCAATAAAGTAAGCCACAAATGGAGAGCTGACATGCGTTCTTGCGGCGGGGATCTGAAAGCCCAAAAAACTATTAGATACACTGATATCGTACATACAGTTGGGAGAATAATGGAAACTACACTTATCTGCAGGAGCAGGAAAGAAAGAGGAAGTTGGCCAGGTGACTGTGGTGGTCTCATGCTGGGCCCTAGGCCCACATGCAGATCATAGTGATGGACACAGACACCAAGAGTTACTGGGTAGCAATGGCCACGAGCACGTGCGCTCTGACCCTTTTATTGTCAGGGTCACCTGACTGGTGACGCCTGTGAGGGGGTGGGTGTCAAGTGTGGTTGAGGCACAAATGATTAACCACTAGACCAGTGATCAGACGATCACTACATCCCTCCTAAACTTTCTTTAAAGTCAAAGCAAAGTCCAAACCTGTGGGAGGGAAATCTACGTAAAATCAAAATACAATGCAACAACAAAAACTTTCACGGAGTCTTATTATCTACTTGCCAATCGCCGACAATGGCATCCTTTCAGTCAGGACCCCTAGTTCTCTTTGGCACGATGTCAGGGTGCCCTGTGGAGCTAGTATTTGTTGGACTCCCAACGTGGGAGGGTATTCCACAGTTTCTCTATTCCATTTCTATTTGCAGTGAAAGTACATGTGGAGTGATGGTGGACGATGTATGTTCGGTGTTCCACCACACAGTCCTGGTTAACGCATTCTATCCCTGTTGGTAGTAGTTATCCTCTCTGCATATAGGTTTGCAGTTTGCAGGACGTCCCTCTCACAGATGTCCCTCTCTCGGGTTTATTCTCTCCCACCGAATGACCCGGATGCCCTCTCCTGCCAGGCTTCCACTGGACCAGGTGGACTTCCGCCGTGTCACTCCAACCACGTTGGAGGAATCGCTACGGGCCACCTCTCGTGTCCCACGCTCCTCCTGAATGGGTTGTTGTTGGCTCCTGCCCTTTCACACGAGACCTTCGTCCTCCCGGGACCTGCAGACGAGCGGCTGTGGATCCATCTCTCGTGTTGGGACCCGCTGCCACCGGCGTCCCTGAGGCCCTTGCCCCTTGGATGTCCACGGTCTCCCGTTTTATCCCAAAGGTAGGTGTTACCAATGGAACGTCCTACTCACCTCTGCCGTTACCAGGAGATCTGGGGACTCGTAGGTAGATGTCGTAGATAGGCGTTGATTCTCAGTATCCCTGATGTTGGTTCCAGGCCTTGTGCTCCGATGTTCAGGTACTATTTATCTTTCCCTTCAGGTGTTTTCCTTCTGGTGTGTGAGTTGACTTGTCACACACCTCCTTACTCTTCTCCTCTTCTTTTCTTCTCCTTCATGGCGTCTTGCCACTCAACTTCTATCTTTTCTTTCCTTCCTTCCTCCGCGACGTGGTCTGGTCCCCTCTCATACTTGTCAGCCCTAACCAGGCTTCTCCGTGTAGCGTGCACTCCACACGTGTCTTCCCAGTCTTGTCCTCACGCTCTAGGACACTGCCTTCACTTCGCTCTGTGACTGGACCTGTCGTCGCGACCTTCGTCCATTCAGTTACTTCCGATCAATATTGTCATACTTCTCTTCTGACCTCTTCTTGGTCCTCGTCCCGGACCTCTCCTTGGTCCTCTTCGTGACCCTCTCTTCGGTCATTCTCTTCCCGGACCACTCCTTCATTTTCCTTGTCGGACTTCTTGTCCGGTCTCATCTCACCGACTACTTCACTTGGTCACGGCTCTTTGACCTCTTCTGCGGTCACTGCTCTCTGACCTCTTCTGCGGTCACTGCTCTCGGACCTCTGCGTCGGTCACTGCTCCCTGACCTCTTTGTCGGGCACTGTTCTGACCTCTTCGTCGGTCACTGCTCTCTGACCTCTGCGTCGGTCACTGCTCCCTGACCTCTTCGTCGGGCACTGTTCGCTGACCTCTTCTGCGGTCACTGCTCCTCACGCCGGCCTCCGCCCCGGTCGCTTCTCGAGCTTCTTCCGGTACCGTCCGCGGTACCTCTTCTGCGCAAGGTCGCTTCTTGCGCTCTTCTTCGCAGATCGCTTGCACTGGCGTCCTCCTGCCGCTGCAGCGACTAACCTGTGGCCACCAGGTATCACTGCACTCTCTGTCTCAGCTGTGTTCAGTGCTTCTGGTGGTCTGTGCAACCACTCCTTCGACCTCTTTCTGGTCGCCTCTTTGGCGCGCTTCTGACTGCGCCCTTCGTTTCGTCTTAGGGTTCCTTTCTTGTATCACTTGATACCCCGGGTCTCTCCTACTTCACTTGACTGATGGGTACTTGCTTTCTTTCTCCTCACGGGACCGACAACGTCTTCTGGATTTGCTTGTCCCTTCAGTCAGAGCTTGTGCTTTAAACTACACTGTCTTTTCACCTAACTGCGGTAGCACAAAACGGCCACTAGATGGCACTGCAGGATTAACTGTGGCAGTCCACTGCCGTTTTCCTTGTTTCTGGAATCTCGCTCGGTTCCGTGATGCCTGTCTTTGTGTTCTTTAGGCTCTGCAACTTTCTCACCCTGCGAGCCTCGTGCATACCCCCTTCCTAGGCGGGGCACTTTCTCCAATGGTTGCTGCTCGACTCCACACCGAGGGGGCACCTCTGCGCCTAGGACCTCACACAGAGACTTCCTCCCATTCAAGTAAGTTCACGTTTTACTTTCTGTGTGTTGTATTACTGTCGCCTCTGAGGTGCGCCGATGATCGCCCGCCAGGGGCGCCTCACTCAGTACTTCCCAGGCAGGTGTCTTCCAGCAACCCTCTACAGTCACTACGCTGCCTTAGTTGTGGCTGCGTGGGGCCTCCCGCTATCCTCGCACTGCTTGCCTCTGGGGAAATACACAGTTCATTTAAACTTCACTCCATGCCGCGATTCTCGCCGACGGCTTGAGTTCATCCCTCGCTTCTCCTTTCACTTTGCCGGCCATGTGCGAGGTCACGCTCGGCATCGAGAGTGGGGCTGGTGTGCTACTGGTGCCTCGCCCATGCATAACGGGCCTCTCACGGGATGACAAGCACTCCGTCCTCGTTTCCGCCACGGAGCCTGCCTCCCCTCGCCGCTTCTCCGTGCGTTGGCGCTCCTGTCGCTGGGCCGGTAATTGAATGTCTGCGGCCCACCTTACAGCCCGCCTCCGCACTTCTATGCACGGTAGGCGATTTACTTTGGGTTTTCCACACTGACGGGGCTCAAACCACCTTCAGCCGCCCCGCGCTCTTTCGGCACTCCCATTGCCCCGCTCTTCTGGTCACGGTGTTTGCGCCGCTTTAGTCGGCCGCTGGCGAGACTCTGCCTCCTCTCTCCTCCTCCTCCCCATCGCCGCAGCCTCACACTTCACTTCGCGGGGAGGGGGCTGGCGCCGGGAACCGCTTGCTCTGTTATGGGGCAGAGTTCCTTTCCCTCTCGGGGGCGGGGGAGTGGGTAGCTATTCCACTCTGTCCTCCCGCTTTGAGTCCACTTCACTGCCCCTTATGACCTCACTCCGGGCTCACCTTCCGCCCGATGTTGATTCAGGCCTCGCTCACCTGGTGCCTCAGATGCGGGGTGAGCTCCCGCAGACCTCCTGCTGTTCGGGGGTCACTCTTCTCGCCTCGGAGCCCCTCGACACCTCTCTCATTCACGGGCTCACCTCCTGCCCGGCGGGTCGTCGCGACCGATGCGGGTGGGCTCCGATCGGCTCGCTCTTCATTCGGGGCCTCAGCAGGTCGGTGGCAGGGGTCACGCCGCCGGCTCCTCTCACGCCTTGCAGGCGCTCAGGCTGCTGGCAGGGGCATGCCACCGGCTCCTCTTCTCGCCGCACAGGGCTCTCCCTTTTCCCACGCAGGTCTCACTGCGGTGGGGTGCCGCCAAGTACTCACGGGCACGTCCGGTGCGGGGTGGGCTCCCGATCACCGTCTTCACGCCTGGGGCTCTTCACATGCCCCGCAGGCGATCAGGCGCTTCCCTCGCCTGCTCCAGGGGTGCCCTCGACACGGGCCACACTCTCCCCTCACCACCTTCAAAAGGCGGCTGCACACGCGGGATTAGCCCGCTCGTCGCCAATGTGGTGGTCTCATGCTGGGCCCTAGGCCCACATGCAGATCATAGTGATGGACACAGACACCAAGAGTTACTGGGTAGCAATGGCCACGAGCACGTGCGCTCTGACCCTTTTATTGTCAGGGTCACCTGACTGGTGACGCCTGTGAGGGGGTGGGTGTCAAGTGTGGTTGAGGCACAAATGATTAACCACTAGACCAGTGATCAGACGATCACTACAGTGACGTCTGCTTATGTTGGACTGGACTGATTGTGATTGGATGAATTTTTGTAGTCCTTTCCCGTTGCCTATTGGGAAAGGTAGATTTGCATTGTTAATGTTGAAGTCTGCTGGAATTGAATAAAAGGAAGAAAGTTGAGCATAATCCTGGCCTCCAATCCTGGCACAGAATCAGGGGCTGGTATCTGATCAATGGTTTTTAACCACAATTGTAGTCGCAAACTCTTGATACATATAGAATTGCCACTAACAAGTCCCTTTCACATCACCTCACAATTGTGATTTGGTAGGGGAAACAGAACCCCTTTTGTAACTCAGAAAGACGTTTTTGACTCACGAAAGAGATTTAGTACATCACAAAATATTCTTTTATGGGCACACATACTGTGCTTTTTATGAATCATGGTATGCATCTGCAAAACTGCATTTTTGCTTCTGGTCCCTAGCTCAGATGAAAGTGAAGGTAAACCAGATATTGTCATATTCTTTCAAACTACTCCAATCAGTCATAAATGTAAAGTGAAATGTGCTCCTTATCTGTATAAGGAGCAGCATTTAAAAGAGGAAGATTGTTAATGGTTTTGTGATCTAATATGTCCTTTAAAATGCTGCATGGAGTGGCATTAAAAGATTAATGCATAATGATAGCCTCCGGTCTTGTAATGAAATTAGCAAAGCTCTACTGACAAAAACTCTCTACTACACCCTGTTTTCCTTTTTGTTTAAAATTAAGCCCATCTATTCCTTTGCATGATTAAAATATTTTTTCTGAATGTTTTTATCCGTTCCTGAACTGATTATGGAAGCACAAAGTATATGGAGCATCTCAGTAAGTGAATGAAGGACCTGAATATGTGATAGTTACGTGGAAGTAATATAAGAGCATATATAAGCCCTGAACAACAACAAAAAACAGGAAATCTTGGCCAAAGCCAGGATAAACGAAAATATCCATCCACTATATCAATAATCATACCACACTAACCAGTGCAGTTCTTTTCCATGATGTATATATTTTTCAGACAAAGAAAATGCTTGAAGGCAGCTGCTTTCTTTTCTTCTCAATAGTACAGTGAATTTAATTTTTATTTTACTCGCTATATCATTCACATTTCTGGATTACATCCATGATGTAAGTCCTATTCCTGAGCCATGTTTACAAAACAGAATCGGTATGACTTGCATTACCTTTTAGTGTGTAAACTCTTGGCAGTTTACATGAAACTTATATGCTGACTACTTTTTACAACCTGAGCAAAAATATTGGCTACAGTATTTATTTGCTTAGGGTCAGGGATCATAACCAGAACTGCAGCGTGTTCATTAAAATAGGTGGTATGCAGGGGGTTCTCTGTGATTGACAACAGAGACCAGCCAGTGGGAGAGAGAGTGAATGCTGAGACAATCAAAGACAACAATAGTTTTCAAATTGATTATTGTTCAGTCACATTCCTGAGCTGTTGCTATTTACAGTGTAGTAAAGGAGAGATTGGCTGGTGGGTTCCTTGAGATGGAAGAAGCTCTTTTTACAGAATTCTCTTGAAGATGTATACTGTGAATGCGGCACCAAGGTCTAAGGGATGAGGGAGGGTATTTAAAATGGGAACATGCGAAAAGGGAAAACAAGAGAAAACAATCAGAATCGCTTGAAGGTGCTGCAGGACTGTTGTATTCTTGTTGGGGTGGAGAAGGGTGTAATATTAAAGTGTGCAGCTAGGTTTATAATATTCTTTCAGTGCCAAGTATTAAGGGGATATGTCAGTGAACTCATGGGAAATTCTGGATGAGCAGTTTTGATGCAGAATTATATGATGCCATATTTCATTAATATGGTGCAGGGTGCCATCGATGGTGGCCTAATGCACATGGTGCAGACTTAGAATTTGTATCATATTACAAATGTATAACAGGCTGCCCTCAATGCAGGTGAAAATTCACACCATTGGTATATATTTTAATGCAGAGGGAAAAGCAGGCTTCTGCAGAGGGAGCATGCAGAGTGTGACTGCACTCACTTGCGTCGGGATTCCTCATGTTCCTGGAATTCTAAGTCCCACCAACCTGTAAGCCTTCCCACGGGGCATACTGACTGTGCATCACTTCATATTTGGCACACCATCAATTTGCCTCCAAAAGGCTTCTTTGCCTCTGGGCCCGCTTCTGTAATACAACACTGCGCCAAAGGAGTTCACTCATTTGCACATGGTTGTGCCCTTGTGCAAATGAGGTAAATTCCTCCTTGGAGTTTACAGGTGCACAATGTGTCCAGTGTAATCCTATTATGGAAACAGCCACATGAGTGTTTGATACCCCTTCTGTAATATCAAAGTGTCACTGAGTGCAAAGAATGGGAGCAAACACCAGTTGAACTCCGGGGGCACTTTCTGCAAAATGCCCCTTAGTATCTGTAAGGGAGTTGGTAGTGAATTGTGAAACTCTCAACAGGAAGTTGATGGCTTTTGATGTGATGAGGTTTGAGGGTCTCATTCCACAGTCAGCGTGAACACCACTATGCTGGGGGCATGTGAGAGGAGAATATGGTCTAGTGATAAATAGAACAGTGAAGTGATGTTTTGTGAACAGTAGAGGAAAGACATTGGATTCTCTCTGTCACAGTTAAGTTGAACTCGAAGTAGTCTGGAATAGTGGGCAACAATCAATAGCATATAACTAAGATTTAGTACACAAATTCAATTTGGAACCTCCAAGGCTGTATCGTTTATATACTTAACAATAAACTCGACATCCTGAAGAAACTTAGACACACACATTCAGATATAGGGCCCCTGGAAGACTTGGATTGGGAGCGGAACTTATGAACTCATGAGAGATTGTGATCAAGGCCATACTGCTGTTTATCCAGTTAAATATTTCACATAGACCCTAATATAATGAAAGTAGACTGTTTAAAATGGGGAGATCACCCAAACTGCAATAGGTGCCATGTGGCAGATGGCACATTTTTGCACATGGTCTAGGATTGTCACTTTATAGGGAAATATTGGAAAGTGATGATACGGGAGCTGAAGTTGGTGTTGGGGTGGGGATTATACCACAATAAACTTGATTTACCAAGGGCTAAGCTGCTGTCTGTTGTCTGTAGCAAAAGGAGACACTGCCAGGCATCAGGTAAAAGTTGTACCCCAGCCAAGCAAAAATGGCCGATAGGTATAGTTGGACTTGGCCCTCTCGGCAGGGTTTCTCCCAAACTTTTTGCCTCCACCCCTCCTGTTTTTTTGCGCCCGTTGTTGTTAGCCAGAGCTAAAGTGCTTATTTTCTATCCTCTAAACATGATTATATTGGCATTGGCTGACACCCAATTGGAACATTTAATTTGCATACAAGTTCCTAGTAAAGTGGTACTATATGTACGCAGGAGCCTGTAAATGAAATGTGATAGAGAAGAGATGTTATCTCTTATCTATTTGTGACAATTTTACACAGAAATGGATTGTGACACTATTTTATACGATAATGACAAATGTGTGTTAGGCTCCACGTATCAAGAAACACACAAATGAAGTTCTGATCTAGATACTGCATCGTAAAGGCATGCAGAATTTTTGGAGTAGTTTCTGATAACAGATAACAGTTAATAAGTAGATGTGAAATTTTACATTTTAGTGATGTGTTCATATGCTTAGATAAACGTGGTAAATAAACGATAAGTTCTATGTAAGAATAAAATTGCTTCATGTGTTAGAAAACGGATAATAATACTAGAATGTGTAACATGAGCACTGACATTGATAGAAAAAGTAAGTGCTACACGAGATTATGTTATAATTGCATTTCGTGTCTTTAAATCTTGTATGCTGTAATAACATATGAAGTGCAAAGGAGACTTACAAAATTATATGTGAAGTGATAGTGAATATTACATTTTTTTATGGGTAGCCTATACTTACATGAACTAAGTGCAATTCATAATGAAGTGATATTAATATGCTTCATTGAAGAATTAATGCACCATTCTATGTAATGTGAGATTCATATTTTAGCACAAATTCATCGTACATGAGCTGTATTTCATGAAGGCCTGAAACTTTACTTCCTTTCCTAGAATGAGCTTATGAACTGAATAGTCTGAAGCCTATGGGAATCTTTCGTAAAGTTACCACTTGTGTTCTAACACTCAATCGCCATCTTTCACGTTTGTAGCTTACTCGACTTGCAACAAAAGTGTTACTTCCTAGAGAAAACGCTTGAGAATGGACAGACAAGGGATGAGAGCATACTTTCTAAATGCAAAACATGTTCGTATGACTAAACTACAGTGGCTCTAAGGAAATGGTGAGTAATGTATGTATGTATACTTTTACCTACTACATCATCTCATCCTATCGTGAGCAACCAATGGGACAGAGTGGTCCAACAAATTTGGTGATGTCAAGGGGTATAAACCTGGAATCGATGGAGTATAATTGCCTACATTTTGAACCAAGGGGCGTCACCCTTTTACCCAGCTTGTGGTACAGAGACTGCTGATTGGGACTTCCAGAAACAATGCGAACTGTGACAAAATACTGCGACCTGCTACCGGCTGGTATGCTATTGTAGGGGAACCTTTTTGGCTGAAAGTGTTCACGTCAGAACAGCTGTGGCATTGACGCTGCAGTGTGGACAGAGGCAGGCGATTCTGTCCATGAACTGGAACTGGTCATTTGACATTTGCTGAACTTTCCTAGAGGGTTGGTATAAAAATGCAACTGATTTCCCTGCTAATTCATTTTCTTTAGGATAAAATCTCCATCGGCTGAGGAAGATAGTTTCTTCATATTTGGATCTTGCAGAGTTTGTAAATGCTAAGTAAACCTGATCTAATTTGAATTTAGGTTGTATGCTATTGATTTGAGCCCTAAATAGAAATTTATACTAAGATACATTACTCTGCTCGTTCTGTCTCATTATTTCCTTTTGGCTAGGTTCAATTTGATTTAGTGAATACCCGACTCGAGGTGGGATTACCTGGTAGGCTATACCCAATATTGATTGTTAGCAGCTATCTTATTCCAGGTCCTCATATGATAATTGCTCAACCTCTAAGCTTTCCAGTCCCTTTCTACACAGAGCAGATCCATCGGACGACCTAAGAGATTCAATATGGTAGCTGAGGTTAATCTGGGTTGAGAAAAATGAAACAATAAAATAGTTTGTGAAGCCCAACACGGTAACGGTATAACAAATGCTAATAGTGGGCCTTCGGCACTTATTGTGCCACCCACGTAAGTAGACTTGTTAAACATGTCTCAGGCCTGCCATTGCAGCCTGTTTGCAGTTTTAACTGCCATTGGAACCTGACAAAAATAAACCTTTTGCCAGGTGTAAACCATCCCTTATAAAACATAAAATTCACCTCTAGGGTAGGCCATAAACAGCCCAAGGGGCAGAGTGCATTCTATTTAAAAAAGTGGATAGTTACTTTTAAGTTTTACATGTACTGGTAGTGAAAAACTATTAAATTCATTTTTCACTACTGTAAGACCCACCTCTCTTATAGGATAACATTGGGTTACCTTATTAGATTTAATACGTGATGACTTTTTTTTGGTAACAGGTAGACGTGTCATGTTTGGTCCCTAAAGAATTGTAATTCAAAATCCTATTTAATTGGAAAGTTGGATTTATTTAACAATTTCTGAAATGCCACTTTTAGAAAGTTATCAAAAGGGGGTTACGTCCATCTCGGGGGCCAGGTGGGACGTGATAAAGTTTATAGAAAAGAAATTACCTGGCCACCAGTTTCAGAGGCTGCTATTTATTTCAGCAGACTGAGCAACAGTGCATCTAGTCACTGAACCCTATTTCAATACTTTGTATTATTCAAGACATATAATGCAACCATTTCAATATTCAACGGGGCATTCAAAAGATACAATCTTCATTTTACAGACAAAATATAAGACATACAAGTGAACAATAATGTGAAAATTACACAGAAATGTGAAAATTACATTCATAACCTAATAAACAATTACACCAGTCTATGTTGGTTGAACATAAGCTCTCTCAAAGTGCCTTGTACTTGGCTTCTGTTTAGAGACAAGCTACCTATGGGGAATAAAGGGAAATTGGAGGCTCTGCGGGGTTATAGTTGTACTGAAAACCCTCTCCAGAGTCTTTTTTAATAATAACTGTCCCTCATAGGAAAAAAGGAAAATGCCAACGCGTTTCCAATCCCCATGTGACTTTAGGGATTTTCGTCAGGGCAGAACCACTGTGTAATCTGTGAAAGTTAAAAAGACAAAAATAATGCATTTAGCGCTGATATTAGCCTTCTCTTTTATAAAATTATAGCCACATGAAGGGGTTGTAGAAGACCTGTTCTTTCAGATGAGTTCTTAAAGTCTGTTTGTCTGCACGTTTTTTCGGCGCAACCTTCGTATTTTAGACTTTGTAACCTAAATAATGACAATTATTGGTAAAAGTTATCTGATTTTAAATGTTCCACTTTCTGGTGTATAGAAATTACGTGTGGACTAAGGTGGCTTACTTGTGAGCAACACCGTTCTCAGTATATATCTTGACAGGTCGTAATGTGCTGTCTGGTTAAAAATGCAACTGCCTGTGCATGTATTCCTTCGACAACAGCGTCGTGGAGAGATTTCTTTAGCCCTGAAATAGCGAGCACATTTTAGGAAATAGTTGTTTGTATTGAACGCAGGACCTCGCATTGCAGCACCTTGCAGCTCCTGATTGGCCATGTTAGAAATTGGGGTACTGGTTGAGAGGTGGGTGGAACCCTGCTCAAGCAGCAACCACAATCTCTGCCAGGGTAAAACACAAGCAAACCCCAAATTAACCTGTGCTTAACTCTCTGGTGGCTGGGCACAAAGCACTCAGGCTTAACTTAGGGTCAATATGTAAAGTATTTATGCAGCACTTCAAAAAGCAATACAGTGAAAACATCACACAAGAAAAATCTCACACCAAATTGGAAAAATAGAGTAAAATAAAAACAAATATTTGAGACCAAAACGACAACAATCCAATCCATTGGTCCGGAAAAAAAATCAATTTTTATGATTTAAGTGAAAAAAGAGCCTAGAAGTACAAAGTGCCGACTGTTAATATCTGTTTGCACCGGGACAAGGGCAGGCTGGCCGCGATGGAGTGCAGGCCGGATACAGGGACCAAGTTAGATGTGCTGTACAAAGTATACCTTAAATCATGGTTTGTGGAGCGTGGCGAGATCCAGCGTCGAGGATATGTCATGATGTGATGGTTCTGTGGAGATGTGGTGCTGCAATGTAGAGTCCTGCATCATGATTGAGGAAGCCATCGACGAGGTACTCGTGATGCAAATTCCTGCATTGAAGATGCGTTGAGCACCAGTGGTTCAGAAGAAGCTGCTGGGCCCAATTCAGGAGTTCAGGCCAGGGGTGGCATCACTTGGGGTGTAGGACTCACAGCAGACAGAATCCAGGTGCTGGGTTCAAGGCAGATAGAGCCTTTTCTGTACCTGAGGGTCTGATCAGGAGGCCAGAAACTAGCCCTTGGAGTCACTCTGGTGGTCCTGGGATAAAGATGCAAGTGCAGCCCTTTTACTGAGGCAGCAGAGTAGCGCAGTAGCAATCCTTTTTTCAGAGCAGCCCAGCAGCCCTGCTGAGTTTTCCAGATGCGTACTGCAGAATTGGGTCTGAAGGTCCATTATTTATACCTGGTGGCCACTTTGAAGTAGGAGAAGGTTCTGAAAGTTTCCAACCCTAGAGGTGCTTAGAAATTCCTGCCTCTATGCCCTGGCCCCAGCTTGTCTGCAGTCACAAAAGATTAGAGTCAGATCCTTGTGAGTGTGCTCAGGTACAGCCTTTGTGATGTGCAAGTGTGGTAGATGAAAGCTCCTCCCCCTCATCAAGTCAGAGATGGCCCATGCTGCCGACACCTTTCTCCCCTTTATCTCACTGTCTGGCAGCAATACGCAATGACCAACTGCCAGCTACACCTAATTATGTATCTCAGGATGCAGGCTTCAGGGACCAAATGGTTAGGACAAGAAAATACCAACTTTCTAAAAGTGTAATTTTCAGAACGGTGGCTTAAAATCCGACTTCACCGTTAAAGAGGTTTTTACATTACAATTCTTTAGACTCCAAACTGGACATTCCTATCTGCTCCCAATTGAAAGTTATCGCTTATCAAATGGAATAAGTTAACCCAATGTTATCCTATGGGAGAGACAGGCCTTGTAGTAGTGAAAAATGAATTTAAGAGTTTTTCACAGCCAGGACATGTAATAGTTAAAAGTACATGTCCAAATTTTTAAATACACTACATCCTGCCCTCAGGGTTGTTTAGGCCCTACTTAGGGGTGACTTATATGTATTAAAAAGGAAGGTTTAGGCCTGGCAAAAAGTTTATTTTGTCAGGTCGAAATGGCGGTTCAACTGCACACACATGCTGCAAGGTCAGTCCTGAGACATGTTTAAAGGGCTACTTAGGTGGGTGGCACCATAAGTGCTGTAGGCCTACTAGCATCATTTAATTTACAGGCCCTGGGTACATGTAGTACCACTTTACTAGGGACTTACAAGTAAATTAAGTGAGCCAATTGGTTGAAAGCCAATTTCACAATGTTTAAAGGAGAGAGCAAAAGCACTTTAGCACTGATTGACAGTGGTAAAGTGTGGAGAGTCCTAAAAGCCAATAAAAACAGGTGTAGACAACAGAAGAGAGAAGGCAAACATTATGGGATAACCCTGCAGAAAGGGCCACATCCAACAGGTTGCCTCATAGGAACCAACAAGCACGATGCAACTCGATGCAGGAGCTTGCATCGCACTTCCTAGCAGCTCCTGGTCGGTGACCTCATCAGAACTGACACAGCTTGATGCATATCGACGCAGAGCCATACATCGCAGCACCTCACAGCTCTTAATCAGCAGCCTCATCTGAACCGATGCAGCAATATGCATCTCGATGCAGGACCTCGCATTGCAGAACCTTGCAGCTCCTGACTGGGGGCCCCATCGGAACCGATGCAACCTGATGCAGCGCGACGAAGGACCTTGCATCTCAGTCCAAGTACAACTAGGTACATTGACCCACGGGCCAAACCTGGTCCTGTGCCCAGGCCTGCGCTCCATCACGGTCAGCCTGAACTTGAGGCTTTGGCCCATTGCAGCGAAACCAGATACCCTCAGTTGGGGTTTTGCACCTTTTTGCGCTGATTTTATCTATACCTTAAAAATCAATATGTTCAGTTTAACTGATTGGATTTTTGTTATTTTGGTCTCAAAATATTTATTAAATATTTTTCTATTTTTCTTAGTTAGTGTGGGATTTTTATTGTGTTGTGTTTTCACTTTGTTACTGTTTCTGTGCTGCATAAATACTTCATACATTGTCTCAAAGTTTAGCCTGACTGCTATTGTGCCAAGCCAAAATCACTGTTTAGTTTGGTGACGTTTATGTGGTTCCCCCTGACGAGGATTGAGGTTGTTTCTTGAGAAGGGTTAACACCCCCTCAACCAATAACCCAATTTCTTACAGGTTTAAATACATATATGGATGTGGAAAGAGTGGTATATGAAAAGATGGGTTGCCCGAGGAAGTTTGAGAAAATATGAGGGGGGTGGGAGGTATTAGAGAACGTCTTAGAGCTTAGAGTGGGAGGGTCAGGTCCCATTAGAAGTCAACACTGGATTTGGGGGGGTGGGGGGGTAGCAAGTGGTATATTTAAAATACTGGGATGACAAAGACAAACATGAGGGTCAATTCTTGGGCTTATGGGGTGAAGTCTGGAGGAAGGTCAAAGGGGCTGGCTGATGTGTCATTATAGTACTGATTGATTCTGAGGAATGTAATTGCGTATAATCTAAAAAACGTAATTTTGCTGCTGTGACAGTAATATGTTATAATGTTG
Organism: Calotriton arnoldi; assembly: GCA_963921515.1. Classification (NCBI taxonomy): domain Eukaryota; kingdom Metazoa; phylum Chordata; class Amphibia; order Caudata; family Salamandridae; genus Calotriton; species Calotriton arnoldi. Next base: position 1,809,478 of record CAWUFW010003181.1, on the reverse strand, counting down.
CAAACAACTCAAAAAAAAATATTTTAAAAACAAATTCATCATGGAGCGAGTCAATAATGGAAGGAAATACATTGAAGGCTTGGATATTGTCAATCAACAAGTTTAAGATAAGCCCTATTTGGATATGATATTTGCCACAGAAGCAAAAAACATGGAGATGTTGAGGAGAAGAGGACCCATCCTTGTGTTTTGCCTTCTCCTAGAGGGGTGAAAGGTGGGATGACCCATATTATTAATGGGCTTTATGGTAGAGGAATAATAGCTAACCTCCTGTTGCACTCATGCCAAAGATCAACAAGATGGTCAGACGTATGTCTCAGCCAACAGTACCCAAGGTGTCAAAGAAGTATTGAAAAAAGGATGTTGGAGAGATGGTTGTGTTGGGTGAATGTGATGAAATTTGAGAGGATAGACTCTTCTTTCTGTGGCATGCATTTAGCAGAATCTAGGGGCATATTATCAAGAACGACGTTAAAATTATCGCCGGTTTAGCGGCAGAAAACTGCCGCTAAAGCGGCGATAATGGGCTTGATAATATGCCCTGGAGAATTCAATAGAAGCCCATGTTCACACCAGAACATGGGCTTCTATTGGAATTCTCCAGGCATATTATCAAGCCCATTATCGCCGCTTTAGCGGCAGTTTTCTGCCGCTAAACCGGCGATAATTTTTAACACCGTTCTTGATAATATGCCCCCTAGTTTGTAGTAGGTTGCCGGGATTATTCTGGGCACTATTACACCCCACCACTTTCAAAGATCACCACTGACCCAAAGCGAGGTGCAAAACATTTAAATAATACAATTTGAAAAGTAAAATGAAAGTGGACTGAATTTATATGCATAGCAAGCCAATTACAACATTTTGCAAGACAGATGATCTTTTTAAGGCTGAACCCACCACTAACTGCTCATGGAAATACTCAACAAATGGTTAACAGTCTACAACTCTTCTTTTGTCTAGCCTAAATGTAAGTCATTTTTAGGCAGATACGCCTTCTGAGAAAGGCAGAGTAGCCTGGCAAAATATTTTATGTGCGTTAAATGGGACAATTAGGATGCATATTTTAGAAAACATTATGTCATGCCTTGTTTCACCAAATTCATACTCCCATACAACAACACCTACAAGGACAATCACATATTAACATGGCCACAGAAAAGTCCCCAACATAGCTATGAATAATGCAAAAGAATTTCTTACCAAACAACCTTGGAAATATCTGTCAATAAAATTGCACAGCATAAGTGGATTCACATTGAAAAAATGCACGAAGGTGATACCAAGGCTTCAATTTTGCTCTAGATGATGTCATCCTGGCATGTGTGTTTTAAGTATGCTTCCTGGATGTTCCTGGAGTTTTTTTGGATGAACCGACTCAAAAAGATATTCATATATTTGTGACCTACAGCCAAGAAAGCATTACACTAGAATCTAGTCTGATGAATGGACAACAAAGACTCAGTATTCCATACCAGATTCATGAACACATACAACATAGACTGTCAGTACTCGCCTGCTTCAGTGAAGCATCTGTAGCCAACATTTAACACAAACAAAAAACTCCAACATATTCTCACAACTAATTGTTGTTACATACAAATACCTCACTAAAACAAATATGCAAAATATGTGCATAGGATCCACCAGTGAAACATCTCAAAACAATGAGATAGCTAAAGAAGGCCATACAACAGGACACCAACTTCAATTCTGTAACATAATTATTATTGTAAATCAGACAGTTGTAAATTACCAAAATGCTGCATTTTGATTGGCTCCTTGTATGTCAAAATCTACCCAGGAGATTCATAGCTAACACCTGAAAGAATCCTCATTACAGCATCAATCCAGCTATCTCTACACACTCTCCCCCTAACAGCTGTCTATGAAGGTTGCAGAGCTCTAATAAAAAACTAAGGGCTCGATTTAATATTTGGCGGTTGAACCATCCTCCACATGGGCAATGGAGTATATTACTCTGTCACCTTGGTGGAGGTCCCAACGACCAAATTTGAAATGTCCTGGAGGCCAGCACACATTTCAAGCATTGACAGGAACCGCCTTCAAGGTGGTTTCTGCCAATGTATTGTAACTTTGCCGTATGTCTCTGTCAAATATGATGGAGCTGTATGGCTAAGTTACAATTTTGTTTTTAATTTCCAAAAAGAAAACCTCAAAGCAGAATTTTGCTTTTGAAAATAAAAAATCAATGCCTCCCTTGTAATGGGAGATATGGCGAGAGGGGCGAGAGGGGCATTTTGCAGTTTTCACTGCCTTATTGCCAGGGTTTTCCTGGTGGTGAAGGGCAGCGAAAACTGACCTGTATTTCTACCTATCTAAATTAGGTGGGTGGACATACAGGTCAACGTCCGAAGGCTCTTACTCCATCAGGCCGTCAGAGGGATATAACCACAGTGGAGATGGGAGTAGTGTCCGCTGTCATTACACCAAAGGCCCGTCCGCATTTAAATCTAGCTGACAGACCATTATGTTGGCCGAAAGTACCCTTTCCACCAACATATAAATTCGGCCCTAATTCACCTAGCTCACAGAATGTGCCTGCCATGGGACCCATGCTGCTTTAGAATCATTCATTTTCTGACTAGTAGACTGAATATGCATATGGAAATGATTCACATACTTCCACTCACAAACAACCGGTTTCATACCTGCATTAAGCCAGTGCTCATTTACTTCTGTCTGTTTCATAGAAAAGAGATCAAGTACAACAGTTTTCCAGCAACATTATGTCCAGCAGTGCCCCATTTTTGTCTTGAAAACATAATTTTGGCAGTTTAGTTGTTCACTAGAACCCTGTGGTGAAGCTGAAGTAGAATAGAAGTCTTTCACTCAGCATGTCAGACCTTTTGTCTCACATGGATGAGGAAGATGTTTGAGAACTGATGGAAAAGGTCTCTTCATTGTAGCTTTCTGGCGCACTAACCACACTTCCAATGACAAAATAAAAGCCCTCATTTTGTTCATTTACTGCTGTTTTCTCTATAGGGAAATGTTTCAATTTTTCAGCTTCTATTATAGTAACATGGCATCAATGTGTGCCTCAATTTTGTCATGAAAGTAGAATGTTAACATTCTAGCTGCTAATTACTCTGTGGTGGAGCTCCAGGAGAACATGGGGAAATTAACCGACATGGCTGCTGTTGCTGTTGTAGTGACGTTTCACTCATAATGCCATACTTTTTTCTCACATGGATGAGAAAGGTATTTATTAATTTATAGAAAATGTGTCCTCATTGAGCTTGTGGACCACGTAAAATCTGCTATCACAATTTCTATGTGCTACTTTTTGTGACCCTCAAAACCAGGCGTTCACTACAGTGTATTTCAATAAGACAAAAAATGGCGAAACCTCATCACTCAAAAAAATTCAACAGGTATACTTCATTTAAATTTCAAGCAAAGTAGTAGCATGGAAAAAAACCCATCTATTAGGTATTTTGTGAATTCCACCCCACATTATAGGAGTTTGATTTACAATACCAATATTATCCAAAGGGGTGGACACACCTAGTAGTTATGAACCAGATTGCAATAGGGCTTTGGCATTGACTCAAGCCCTCTTACTCAATCTGTGACTAAAACGGTTTATTATACAGTGTGGTGGTACAATCTCACAGTGTGTAATAAACTCACAAACCTATCTTGGGTCCAGTCAGGTTAATTTTCAAGAAATTAGCTCAACCCTTGGTATCTGCGGCTTCTAGCAGTCAGGCTTTGTCAAAGGAACAAGTGTAAAACATTTCGAAATACCAAAACAGTGGAACAAGAAAGAAACACGACCCAAAAAAACCTGACACCAGTTTATACAAATAGTTCTTATTTGTATGAATTTTTAGACACCAGAATTAACAAAATCCACCAAAGAGTTCAAGACATATAAATTATTAAGCAACTTATAAATCACTGCTTTTCGTTCAGATCGCAAACAAGCATTGACAACTACCGCGGTTACTTCGAAAACATTTGAAAAGTTGTGTTTGTTTACTCCGGCCCACTTTCCACGACCAGCTCTAGCAGGGAGCAAGTCACAAGGGTTAATTAGGCTTGACAGGACATTTACCGTGCAGTTAAAGCAGTCTCCAGTCCAGTTCCAGGTGCTATGGGTGAACTGCCATTGACATCAATTGAGCGGTCCTTTTGTAAGGGACAGAGGATGCTGTAAAATGCTGTGGATTCTGATCTGGTGATGGGGGTCTTCCTGGGGCCACTCCTCAGTTCACAAAAATGAAGGGTGGTGGGGGTCGATGTCCCTCGAAGTCCGATTGAAGTCCAACCAAAAACCAGTTGCCACTGGCCTTTAACTGAGGCTAATGTATGTCTTGGGCCACCAAATTGCACTCTGACAACTCTCCCGGGTCCAACAGACTCGGGTGGAACCTTTGAGCATCAAGACTTGTGGCCTGATTTAGACCTTGGCGGATGGGTTACTCCGTCACAACAGTAACGGATATCCTGTCCGCTGAAATATAAATCCCATAGGATATAATGGGAATTATATTTCGGCAGAAAGAACAATTGATGGATAGAATGCAGAACAATGTCATACATTCACCCAAGTACAGAGATCTGGGCCTAAATCCATCGTTTTTTTGCTCACCATGCCATTCCAGTTTGGACCCAGCCATATGCAAATCAGTCTTGACCCTGCGCCCAATGGGAACAGTCCAGCCCGAACTGCCAGGCCACGTCCTCCCTGGACTGGAAACAAGCATCCTAGGACCGGTTTCGGGCTTTCAGCCCTCATCAGCCAGGATAGCTTGACTCCAGTGGCATGGAGAGCACAGGACCCACGTCTGGGCATACCCGTCCCACTCGGGGTGACAAATGCAAAAAGAACAATTGATGGATAGAATGCAGAACAATGTCATACATTCACCCCAGTACAGAGATGTGGGCCTAAATCCATCGTTTTTTTGCTCACCATGCCATTCCAGTTTGGACCCAGCCATATGCAAATCAGTCTTGACCCTGCGCCCAATGGGAACAGTCCAGCCCGAACCGCCAGGCCAGGTCCTCCCTGGACTGGAAACAAGCATCCTAGGACTGGTTTCGGGCTTTCAGCCCTCATGAGCCAGGATAGCTTGACTCCAGTGGCATGGAGAGCACGGGACCCACGTCTGGGCATACCCGTCCCACTCGGGGTGACAAATGCAAAAAGAACAATTGATGGATAGAATGCAGAACAATGTCATACATTCACCCCAGTACAGAGATCTGGGCCTAAATCCATCGTTTTTTTGCTCACCATGCCATTCTAGTTTGGACCCAGCCATATGCAAATCAGTCTTGACCCTGTGCCCAATGGGAACAGTCCAGCCCGAACTGCCAGGCCAGGTCCTCCCTGGACTGGAAACAAGCATCCTAGGACCGGTTTCGGGCTTTCAGCCCTCATCAGCCAGTATAGCTTTACTCCAGTGGCATGGAGAGCACGGGACCCACGTCTGGGCATACCCGTCCCACTCGGGGTGACAAATGCAAAAAGAACAATTGATGGATAGAATGCAGAACAATGTCATACATTCACCCCAGTACAGAGATCTGGGCCTAAATCCATCGTTTTTTTGCTCACCATGCCATTCCAGTTTGGACCCAGCCATATGCAAATCAATCTTGACCCTGCGCCCAATGGGAACAGTCCAGCCCAAACTGCCAGGCCAGGTCCTCCCTGGACTGGAAACAAGCATCCTAGGACCGGTTTCGGGCTTTCAGCCCTCATTAGCCAGGATAGCTTGACTCCAGTGGCATGGAGAGCACAGGACCCACGTCTGGGCATACCCGTCCCACTCGGGGTGACAAATGCAAAAAGAACAATTGATGGATAGAATGCAGAACAATGTCATACATTCACCCCAGTACAGAGATCTGGGCCTAAATCCATCATTTTTTTGCTCACCATGCCATTCCAGTTTGGACCCAGCCATATGCAAATCAGTCTTGACCCTGCGTCCAATGGGAACAGTCCAGCCCGAACTGCCAGGCCAGGTCCTCCCTGGACTGGAAACAAGCATCCTAGGACCAGTTTCGGGCTTTCAGCCCTCATCAGCCAGGATAGCTTGACTCCAGTGGCATGGAGAGCACGGGACCCACGTCTGGGCATACCCGTCCCACTCAGGGTGACAAATGCAAAAAGAACAATTGATGGATAGAATGCAGAACAGATGCTTGTTTCCGGTTCAGGGAAGACCTGGCTTGGCAGTTCGGTCTGGACTGTTTCCATGAGGCACAGGGTCAAGACTGATTTACATATAGCTGGGTCTGAACTGAGGTGGCGAAGTGAGCTAAAGAATGATGATGGATTCAACCCAGATCTGTGACTGGGGGTGAGTGTCTGAAAAGTTTCAGCGCTCCGTCCATCATCTCCTTTTGTTTGCTTTGTTCGCCCTAAGTTGGCAGAGTATGGCCAGACGTGGGTCCCTTGCTCACTTTGCTACTGGATTCAACCTAGCCTGGCTGAAGAGGGGTGTTACCCCGAAACCGGTCCCAGGATGCTTGTTTCCGGTTCAGGGAAGACCTGGCTTGGCAGTTCGGTCTGGACTGTTCCCATGAGGCACAGGGTCAAGACTGATTTGAATATAGCTGGGTCTGTACTGAGGTGACGAAGTGAGCTAAAGAATGATGATGGATTCAACCCAGATCTGTGACTGGGGGTGAGTGTCTGAAAAGTTTCAGGGCTCCGTCCATCATCTCCTTGTGTTTGCTTTGTTCGCCCTAAGTTGGCAGGGTATGCCCAGACGTGGGTCCCTTGCTCACTTTGCCACTGGATTCAACCTAGCCTGGCTGAAGAGGGGTGTTACCCTGAAACCGGTCCCAGGATGCTTGTTTCCGGTTCAGGGAAGACCTGGCTTGGCAGTTCGGTCTGGACTGTTCCCATGAGGCACAGGGTCAAGACTGATTTGCATATAGCTGGGTTTGAACTGAGGTGGCGAAGTGAGCTAAAGAATGATGATGGATTCAACCCAGATCTGTGACTGGGGGTGAGTGTCTGAAAAGTTTCAGCGCTCCGTCCATCATCTCCTTGTGTTTGCTTAATTATATTTTGGCAGACAAGATATCTGTCACCATTGTGATGGAGTAACCCGTCCGCCCAGATCTAAGTCAGGCTCTCGGTCTCCCAGGCTGCGCTTTGGCAGTCAGTGGCGGTCAAGCAATTGTGACAATCAACCACCAAGGCAGGCTTCTTCAGCTTTTGTGGCTCTGCAGCTGTAACAAGAAGTTAGCCAACTAACTCTTAGAGTCACTTCTACTGTCTGGGGCTAGGGGATCAGTTTTCCTCGAGCAGGACACCATGGGCCCAGTACTCTCTTTGCAAGCCCAAGAGTCAGCAGGTGCAGTACAGTCTTTGGTTCAGCCTTTCTTTGCCAGGTCAAGGGAACCGCAAGGCAGCCCTTCTTCGGTCCTATCTCCAGTGCATACGTGATCTGAGATTTGGGTGCAAGTGATGACATTGTAATGCCCAGAATTTGCCCTCTGGGATGTGGTTACTGCTAGCCAATGGGCTACCAGGTCCCCTCCCGCCTGATGACATCTTCCTCCATAGTGTGGCAACTAGCTAGCCCAGAATGCAATACACTGCCCATTACCAAGATGGCAGAACCCTTCTCTCAGTGTGAAGAGCTTGGTGACCCACCTTAGAGGTGTGGCTACCTGAGGCCCATGGGTAAACTGATCTGGCAACTTTTTCCCCTCTCTGTCTCCGACACCAACCTGGCTACCAGAACTAAAGAGCAGCCCCTCTTGTGCGTATCAACCAATTGCTCTTCAAAGGTGGTGCCCCCCTTTGAAGCGCATCTTTTGAGCTCACACCCTGTTTGGCCTTCCTGCCAGGGAGAGGTAATACCTCTTGAAATGGTGGCCCTTTGTGTTCTTTTCTGAGTGTCATTCACACCTCCCAGGAGGGTAGAAAGCTGTCTCATGGCCAGCAACTGTAAACAGTTACTGGAAAACTTGGGAAACAGACTGATAACTCTCTAAAGTTGCCATTTACTTAAAAGTTACAATAATTTCAACTTTGACATCAAGTCGAGTTTGATTTAATAATTCTTTTGATACCTTAAAGTACCATCCTTTCTAGTCCCATTCAGTAGTTCACACAGCTGAGTTTTGTCAGCATGTAATCCTGTACTCGCCAATGGGGTTCCTAGCCTTTCTACAGCAAAAACGACAATTTGGGTTTTTTACTGTTAAGACATATAAGAAAACATGTCCTACTTTTAATGGACAGCACCCTGCTTAGGGCTCGATAGGCCTATCTTCGGGGTGACATATATTAAAAAGGAAGGTCTGGACTTTCTCATTACTTTAAATGTCAAAGTCAAGTTAGCAGTACGAAAACTGCTCTGCCAGCCAGCAATAGCAGGATGGGAGTCTTGCCTTGCTTTGTTACACTTTAACTTACAATCCCTGGGTATCCCTGGTGCCAGATATTAGGGACTTATAAGTAAGTTAGCTTATGCCAATTGTTGTTGAAGCCAATCAGACATATACCTTTTAAGGGTTTGAGAGCTGGCACTGACGCCTAATTTAATTAGCAGATTCTCAGAGTTGAAAAACCAACAGCATCAGGGGGTGATCACGCAAAAGAAGCATTTACTTGTACCACTCTGAGTCAATAACTGTTTGGAAGTGCCCTCTTTTTAAATAATATTACTTATTTATAACAATTAAATGCTAGGAGCTCCATTGAAGATAAAACATTGGATCAGGGTTAATAATGGCTGGTATAACTTTTGTTTCTGTTTCTCCCTTTTTATTCAAGAATATTCTACTGTCAGAGGGTAGACTAGCCATCGAGATGTCTTTATTACGGTTTAGATGCCAAAAAAGTTTCCTCAATCACAACTTGTCACCGATTACCATCAGATAAAATATCTTTTCCTAATTAGTTGCTATTAAAATGCACCAGTTAACTTTAAAAAGAAAAAAGACATTGAGGTAAAACAAAGCCTCAGCCTACATGGGTTTAAAATACAATATAAAATACATAATTGCAACAGATTTGTAGTTAGATTGATTGATCAATTTCAATAAAAAATCAATACAGCTTCATGACCCTCCGTTCTGAGCTCTTCTCCTGATGCGCCACATGTGTAGATGTATCCCTTTGGTAATGTAAATTATTTAACCTGATTCCTCGGGCTATAATGGTTGTTTAAAGCCCTTTCCCTCGTTATAGGGCCTTGCCTAATAAAGAGAGCCTTTGCCAATCAAAAGAGGATTATAATGGCATATGACATATTGCGACGAGGATAAATCTCCATCAATGTAGAAATCCATGGTAAAGACCTAATTCTGATTACTTTTTTTACTAGTTTCAAGCCCGGTATCTACTTCTTGCACCACCCCCTATATGTCCGTATTGACAATAGAAGCCAAACGTGCTAGAAGCCAGGTGTGATTTTTCTATGGAAGACACCAAACTAAGATTGATAAGAGACAGTGATTTTCATGTACTATGTTCAAGTGAGAGGAAATAAAAGGAGATTGAATGTTTTGCCTTAGTCGAGAAATGCTGATGCTTCTTTTATGCTCTGCCCCCTGCCCCTCATAAAATGTTGTGTAAGCCGCTTGTGTGGTTTTTATGTTTATGGGACTGTACATTTATGGCACTTGTCACGGCAAGTGAATTTGGCTGTATGCAGTATGACTTTAATATGCTCATAAATCTGACAAAATGCATTTGAGTGTATGATTAGTGCAGTGGTATACATTTTCTGTGCAAACACCCTGTGAATTTAAACAACTTTAGCATGCATTTATGCCTGTTATGATTGTATACTGCCAATACCACTAAATTATGCTTCTTAATGAGTTTCAAGACTCACATACTGCGCACTGGTTAGAAACAGACAACATGATGAGAGAGATTGAAGTCATCCAACCGCATTAATCATGCATACCCAGGAGCACTTACAAGATACATGGACCATCTGTATTGGAAGTACACAATTGCAAGACACGTTAATTATTATATGCTATGAACATGTTTCAGATAGGAATGCTGATCTATCTATCTATCTATCTATCTATCTATCTATCTATCTATCTAGGTAGATAGATAGATAGATAGATAGATTGATTTACATAATTATCAAACACATGAAAAGGGACGAGGTTTTGTTTACAAATTGCAAGTCCACACCACACAGTCTACCCCAAAACAGATTAATTACTCACTATAGTACTGAACATGTCACCATCAGGAGGGTACTGAACAAGCACTAGCATTTAGTCAGGAATTATTCTGTCATAGGCCAAACACTCCTTGTCAGGCTAGGCTTCACATTTAAGCGAGTAAGTGAATTGGTGAAAAGCAACCTCACAGCGCCAACAAAAGCAATTGGCTGAAAAGCAGTTGAGGATTCTGCAAGTGGAGCAAGTGTAGGGCCTGCAAATGTGGGATCAGTAGGACACATTTTAGCACCCCCTTGGAGAGAGCATCACAATACATACGGGGGACTTACAAATGTAAAACCGACCATGCTGTGCATCAGGGGCGTAACACAGCCCCCCCGCATCCCCCGTGGTGCGGGGGGGGGGGCCCGAGCTGCAGGGGGCCCCCTCAGCACAGTAGTCAGGCCTGAGCGCTCCGGATTAAATCCGGAGCGGGGCCCCTCTGTGTACATTGCAGGGGGGCCCCTTAGACTTTCATTACGCCACTGCTGTGCATGTACTAAAGTGCCCTTGTGGGCTCCAATATGTGGTGGGCAGTACTAAACTTCAAGTACACAAGCGTATACCACAACATGTCAGAGCTATAAAAAACTAAGCCAAAACCTATCCGGTGGCTAGGCATTTTGCTGAGGAACATGTGAACAGAGGCAGAGAATTGAAATACTTTGTGATAGATGCAGTGCCCTGGAACATAAGGGGTGGAAACAGGGAGAACCCTTAGAAAGCTGGAATCCACCTACATTTTAAGGATAGAGAACAGAAATCCAGTCGGTCTCAACTGTTTTTTAGGGGGTGCCCTATATTTAGTAAGATTATCATGTGCACATAGGCCTTTGAACACCGAACACTGCCCTATATGAACTAGACCTAGAATCTAAAGCTAGGAGGGAGTAAGAGCAAGCATTTGTTGGGTTATTCTGTGGGTATGATCAGTGTGTTTTTAGGTTTTATAACTTCTCTTTCTTGATGTTTTTGCCCTTAGTATTGTTCTGCTACTGCAAACTAGCACATGAGACATTGACAAGTGGAGTGAGCCCATTTGGGCAGCACTTGTCTCTTCTTGCGCCTTGTCTGTTCTCACGCCTAGTCTGTTTTTCCCATTTATCTTTCATTTATTGTGGTTACTGCACTACATTAACTTTTTTCACAGAGTCTATTATTAGGATGGTGCCTAGCAGGTAACAGCTGTGCTAAGCTAAGCTTGTTTTAACAAGAGTGCAACTACGTGTATGCCTACTAGGGCTCAATTTTGTGGTAGCAATAACCTACATGCCATTCCACAGTTACATGATAGCACTTATGCACCTTATACAGTAATCTTGGTATCACTATGAAATTTACTTTGTGATTTAAATCTTTAATTGAGTTGAAAATGCACTGGAGCCACTTTTGCGCACTGTAATTACGTTCATGCACTGCAATGTTTCACTATCCGCTGTACACTTTGTTTAAATTATGCTGTATTATTCTCAGTGACATTTTCAGCAGAATGAGCTGTTATTGATTTAAAAACAGCGGAGTTATCTGGATATAACGTTGCTTTGAAAAGTACAGATAGCACTATGCACTTTATTTTTCAGTTTGTACTAATGATTGTATCATTATGTGATTTTCCTAACATGGGTTTGTGTACTCCAGTGCTTGAACTAAACTATGAGTTAATAGTATTTCAAATTCCATTGTATTGACTTTGCAGAACGAGTCAAAAAAATGTCTATTTTGTCGTGCTGCTCGTTGAGCATGTAAATAGCGCAACCAAGATGGTAGCTCCTTGATGAGATCAAGGCCGTAACAGGTCGAAACGTGATATTGGCGACTTCAAAAAAGGTGCTTAAACTGAAACGTTTGAGTGCTGGCGTCCTGATCTGCATTTGACATTTGGGTGAGATATATACATATATATATATATTCACTGAAAAAACCATAGGTTTCAGGGGGGTTATAGTTAGTTGGACATTTCACTCGTACAAAACCAGAGAAATTCGGGCGTTATAGTTAGTTGAGCTAACTAAAACTCGCGCCCCCACAATGCACTGCTGATGACGTCACATATTACATCATTCATGACATGGTCAGTGACATCACTGATGACATCACTGATGACATCTCAAATGACATCACTGATGACATCATCCACATGATAATCGGATGCACCTCCTCACACCCTAATATAACCTTTGATACACCCACTCTAAAATACAGACTACCATTTTCGAAACCATAGGCACACCAATACCACTTACTACATACCCACTCACTGATTCCTAGGTCTACACACATGTCCACTCATTCACCAGCACAGTCACTCATACATGCAGTCACTCATCAATACAGCACTATGATATACACTCATACACCTATACAGACATAGCACTCGCGTTTGCAGAGTGGTGGAGAAAGGTGAGCGTGGCCTCCGAACACCTCTTAGCAATCCCAGTGTGTGAGATTTACTGGAGGTAACAGGAGGGGTAGTTAGCCCCCAACGTCAGCCTTGCTCCCGCCCTGTCATAGCAAGCAGCAATGTCCCGGGGGTGGGCACCCCGGGACATTGCAGGAGCCGGCCCTGGGGGGTGGCGGTCCCCAGGGCCATCAAGGGCTCCTAGAGGGGGGCCGCGTGGCCCCCCTCCCTCAATTTACATAGCCCCGGGGAGGTGGTGGTCCGCGGGTCCCCGCTATTTCATTTTGACATTGCCCCCGGGACCTAGCCCACCCGGGGGCCTCATTAAAATGAAGCGTGGGAGCCCTTGCTTCATTTTTTTTTTTTTCGGCAGGATTCGGGCACCTAGCGCGAATTCTGCCGATTTTTTTTTAAATGCTTTTTTTGGCCTTGGGGGTCCCCTGAGCAGGCCTAGGGGGTCAGGGTGTTTCTACCCTGCCCCCTTTTCTTGTTTTTCACCTTTTTTTTCACTCTTTTCTTGTGACTAGGTTACCGAGTCAAAAGATGGCTGCCAACACATTCTGGATTAGAGTGTTGGCAGCCAATCAGAGTGAAACTCGTGCCCGGGAGGGTTCGCGAACCCTCCTCGGTGCTCAGATATCGATATTTTTCTTTTTTTAATTTCTCAGGAACTACTGAACGGATTTACACCATTTAAAAAAAAAAAAGGTCTCTTTCTGAACCAAGGGCTACCTTTTTGGCAAATTTGGTGTAATTCCGTTCAGCAGTTCGGGCTGTAGCCTGTTCCAATTTCTCCTATGGAAATTAACATGGGGGAAATGCGTTTTGGGACCCCCCTTTTTTCTCGGCCCCCGCTTGACGAATCACCCCGAAACTTTCAAGACAGGAGCTGACCTGAGCGCCCCACTAGTTTTGAAAATTTCGCGAAGATTCGTCAACCGGTGTCAAAGATATTGGCAAAAGAAAAAACGCTATTTGAATAGAAACGAGGTCCTAACTATAACTACCTACTGGCGACTGCCAGTAGGTAATATATATATATATATATATTCACTGAAAAAACCATAGGTTTCAGACACGTTATAGTTACAAATTAGCATTTAAAAAACCTTTGAAATTCACTGAAAAAACCATAGGTTTTAGGGACAGTTATAGTTACTTGGACATTGCACTCGTACAAAACCCGTGAAATTCCCCCGTTATAGTTAGTTCAGCTAACTATAACTCGCGCCCCGCAATGCACTGCTGATGACGTCACATATTACATCACTCATGACATGGTCAGTGACATCACTGATGACATCACTGATGACATCTCAAATGACATCACTGATGACATCATCCAGTGACTGTGTGTTTCTGTAAAGTTTAAATATTTTTAATATATATAGGAAAAGACGTATTGAAGAATGAGTGGGTGTGTAAGTGTCTGTATGGATGATTTAGTAGGTGCGTGACTGACTCTATAAGTGAGTGATTTAACGTATCTTACTGAATGCATGGGTTAGTGACTAAACTGGGTGAATGTCTGTATCCGTCTGTCTGTTGCTGTGTAAGTGGCTGCATGTGTTTGTGAATAGCTAAATGAGTGTCTATATGAGTTATTGAATGCTTGTCTGAGTATCTGTATGGGTGCCTGAGTGTTTGTGTGGGAGGGGTGTGTGCAACTCTGTGCATAGATGTGTGAGTGGGTGATTCACTGGGTGGATGGTTTCAAGAGTGCATCTGTGATAGACTGTATGGGTGGGTAAGTGTGTGTAAGAGTGTGTTAGTGAGTGAATGTATGTCCCAGTGGTACATGTGTGAGTAACTACATATGTGAAAGGCAGTATATATGTGTGTTGGAGTATATAAATAGCTATAAGCAAGAGTGAGTGATTGTGATAGTGGCTGTATGGATGAGTGTGTGCTTGTATCAGTGATTGTATAAGAGCGTAACAATGTGCTACTATTTGTATGAGTAAGTGAGCTGGTGTGTGTATAACTGTATAGGTGAGTAAATGGCAGTGTGTTTAATTATTTGCATGACTGACTAGGTGTCTGAGTATCTCTATGGATGAGTGGCGTTGTTTGAGTGTCTATATAGGAGTAAGAGTGCATATGATAGTCCTGTACTGAGTGACCGTAAGTATGAGTGACTGTACGGGTGAGTGAGTGGATGTGTGTGTGTAGACCTAAGAATCAGTGAGTGGGTATGTAGTTATTGGTGTTGGAGTGTCTATGGTTTTGCGAATGGCAGTCTGTAATTTAGAGTGGGTGTATCAAAGATTATATTAGGGTGTGAGGAGGTGCATCAGATTATCACGTGGATGATGTCATCAGTGATGTCATTTGAGATGTCATCAGTGATGTCATCAGTGATGTCACTGACCATGTCATGAGTGATGTAATATGTGACGTCATCAGCAGTGCATTGCGGGCGCGAGTTATAGTTAGCTGAACTAACTATAACGGGGGAATTTCACGGGTTTTGTACGAGTGCAATGTCCAAGTAACTATAACTGTCCCTAAAACCTATGGTTTTTTCAGTGAATTTCAAAGGTTTTTAAATGCTAATTTGTAACTATAACGTGTCTGAAACCTATGGTTTTTTCAGTGAATTTCAAAGGTTTTTTAAATGCTAATTTCTAACTATAACGTGTCTGATACCTACGGTTTTTTCAGTGAATTTCAAAGGTTTTGTAAATGACAATTTTTAAATGTATTAATTGTTATATTAATTTTTTTCATACTGATTTACTACATTTTTAGAAACAATTTTTTTTTACATATTTTATTTTTTAAATTACATTGTAATTACATTATACATTACATTACAAAAAATACTTTCTCAGAATGAATTACTTTAGTTTAAATACTTTGCACATAGGCAATAGACTTTTAAGTACAGTAGTTACAGTTGTTGCAATGGGCAACACATTTTCAAACACAATGCAACATTCAGCTCAATGTGAATTTCTAGTTAAATGCAATTAGTTACTTTATAGATTACTTTTCTAACCACAGGACTGGATCCTAGATTCAGTCCTGGGACATCTCCTGTAAACAGTTGAGTAAAAGCGTTTTGGTTACAGTCGTGATTTTTAAGGAATATTATTGTATTTTAAAAGTTGACACTTAGAAACTTTTCCTCATAGAATCACCAATGTTATCCTATGGAAGGAAATTCACTTAGCAGGTAAAAACTGTTATCGTTACTTTTTCTTACTCAGTGTTGGATCCTGGATCCAGCACTGGTGCATCTCCTGTAAACAGTTGAAAGAATGCGTTTAAGTCATACAGGTGATTTTTAAGGAATATTTGTAGTTTGTAAAAATCAACACTTTGAAACTTTTTGCTGAAAACCAGACAATGGATTCCTATGGAAGAAAATATAAGTTACTGGTAAGTACGGTTAAAATTACTTTTCAGGGTCAGTGCTGGGCTAAAAGATGCAGCACTGGGTTCTCTCCTGATAACAGGTGAGTAAATTGGTATTCGTACTTTGGTTGATTTTAGAGGAATATTATAAAGTTCAAAAACTCCACACTTAGAAGAATTTCCAAGTGAAACCAGTCAATGTTAGCCTATGAAGGTAATTCAAGTTACCGGTAAGTACGGTTAAAATTACTTTTCAGGACCAGTACTGGGCTGAAAGATGCAGCACTGAGGTCTCTCCTGATAACAGGTGAGTAAATCAGAATTCGTATTTCGGCTGATTTTAGAGGAATATTTGTATGTTTCAAAAATCAACACTTAGAAACTTTTTCAGCAAAAAGCAGGCAATGATATCCTATGGAAGGAAATTCAAGTTACTGGTAAGTACGGTTAAAATTACTTTTGAGGATCAGTACTGGGCTGAAAGATGCAGCACTGAGGTCTCTCCTGATAACAGGTGAGTAAATCGGAATTCGTATTTCGGCTGATATTAGAGGAATATTTTAAAGTTCCAAAACTCCACACTTAGAAGAATTTCCAAGTGAAACCAGTCAATGTTAGCCTATGGAAGGAAATTCAAGTTACTGGTAAGTACGGTTAAAATTACTTTTCAGGACCAGTACTGGGCTGAAAGATACAGCACTGAGGTCTCTCCTTATAACAGGTGAGTAAATCGGAATTCGTATTTCGGCTGATTTTAGAGGAATATTTGTATGTTTCAAAAATCAACACTTAGAAGAATTTCCAAGTGAAACCAGTCAATGTTAGCCTATGAAGGAAATTCAAGTTACTGTAAGTACGGTTAAAATTACTTTTCAGGATTAGTACTGGGCTGAAAGATGCAGCACTGAGGTCTCTCCTGATAACAGGTGAGTAAATCGGAATTCGTATTTCGGCTGATTTTAGAGGAATATTTTAAAGTTCCAAAACTCCACACTTAGAAGAATTTCCAAGTGAAACCAGTCAATGTTAGCCTATGGAAGGAAATTCAAGTTACTGGTAAGTACGGTTAAAATTACTTTTCAGGACCAGTACTGGGCTGAAAGATACAGCACTGAGGTCTCTCCTTATAACAGGTGAGTAAATCGGAATTCGTATTTCGGCTGATTTTAGAGGAATATTTGTATGTTTCAAAAATCAACACTTAGAAACTTTTTCAGCAAAAAGCAGGCAATGATATCCTATGGAAGGAAATTCAAGTTACTGGTAAGTACGGTTAAAATTACTTTTGAGGATCAGTACTGGGCTGAAAGATGCAGCACTGAGGTCTCTCCTGATAACAGGTGAGTAAATCGGAATTCGTATTTCGGCTGATTTTAGAGGAATATTTTAAAGTTCCAAAACTCCACACTTAGAAGAATTTCCAAATGAAACCAGTCAATGTTAGCCTATGAAGGAAATTCAAGTTACCGGTAAGTACGGTTAAAATTACTTTTCAGGACCAGTACTGGGCTGAAAGATGCAGCACTGAGGTCTCTCCTGATAACAGGTGAGTAAATCGGAATTCGTATTTCGGCTGATTTTAGAGGAATATTTTAAAGTTCCAAAACTCCACACTTAGAAGAATTTCCAAGTGAAACCAGTCAATGTTAGCCTATGGAAGGAAATTCAAGTTACTGGTAAGTACGGTTAAAATTACTTTTCAGGACCAGTACTGGGCTGAAAGATACAGCACTGAGGTCTCTCCTGATAACAGGTGAGTAAATCGGAATTCGTATTTCGGATGATTTTAGAAGAATATTTGCACAATGGTGAAGGGAGGGGCGGGGCCTGAGGTGACATCTGTGCAAACGCGCTCCGTGGCGCGTTTTAGGTTGGGGATTAAGTCCCCTTGAATCCTGAGGGTCCCTAGGGGCCAACTAGCCCACCAGGAACCTCCAATATGCGCCAGGGGCTGCGTTGCAGAGACGTGTAGAGAGGCCACACCCCTTTTACACCTCTCTGCAACGCAGCTCTGTGGCGCTTTCTGGATGTACCTGTTGGGCTAGTTGGCCCTCAGGGACCCTCAGGATTGAAGGAGTTTAATTCCCCATCTTAAAACGTGCCACGGGGCCTGTTTGCACACATGTCACCTGAAGCCCCGCCCCCTCCCTTCACCACTGTGCAAACGCGCCCGTGGCGCGTTTTAAGTTGGGGATTAAGTCCCTTGAATCCTGAGGTCCCCGGAGTCCAACTAGCCCACCATATACCTCCAAAAAGCGCCACAGAGCTGCGTTGCAGAGAGGTGTAAAAGGGGTGTGGCCTCTCTACACGTCTCTGCAACGCAGCCCCTGGCGCATATTGGAGGTTCCTGGTGGGCTAGTTGGCCCCCAGGGACCCCCAGTATTCAAGGGGAATTTGTTCCCCTCTGCAAACGCGCCAGGGGCGCGTTTGCAGAGTGGTGAAGGAAGGGGCGGGGCCTGCGGGCCCGATCGTTTTTTTTTTTTTTTGTCCCCTGAAGGGGGGCTGTGTGGCCCCCTTCCTTTTTCCTGTTTTTGGGCCCTGGGGACCCCATCCCAGGGCCTTACCCCTTTTTAAAATTTAATAAAAAAAAAAACGGGAAGGGGGCCGCGTGGCCCCCCTTCCCTGGGCCTGTATTGGCCCCGGGGACCCCATCCCCCGGGGCATGGCCTTTTGTATTTTCTTGGGAGGGGGCTGCGTGGCCCCCCTCCTCAGGCCATTTAAGGCCCCGGGGACCCCAT
This sequence comes from Calotriton arnoldi, assembly GCA_963921515.1. Classification (NCBI taxonomy): domain Eukaryota; kingdom Metazoa; phylum Chordata; class Amphibia; order Caudata; family Salamandridae; genus Calotriton; species Calotriton arnoldi. Next base: position 1,790,788 of record CAWUFW010003181.1, on the reverse strand, counting down.
CCCCGGGGCCGGCCTTTCCATTTTTTTTTTTTCTTTTTTTTTTTTTGGGGAGGGGGCTGCGTGGCCCCCTCCTAGGCCACTACTTGCCCCGGGGACCCCATCCCCCGGGCTGGCTCCTCTCCGTTGGGGACAGTGGGGGGTCCCCAATCCCCCACAGTCCCGCCGGCTCCCCACGTCCCTTGGGAGCCGGCATTGCTGTTCCACATGGGGAGCAGCTGACATGCTGCTCCCCATGTGGAAAAGCAATCGGCTTTGGATATTGGAAGAGAGAGCAGGTTTCCTGCTCTCTCTTCCAATATCCAAAGCAGTTTGTTATGGCAGGACGGGAACCGCGAGGCTCCCGTCCTGCCATAGCAAACTACAGTGTCCCGGGGGTAGGCACCCCGGGACACTGCAGGAGCCGGCCCTGGGGGTGGCGGTCCCCAGGGCCATCAAGGGCTCCAGGAGGGGGCCGCGCGGCCCCCTCCCTACATCAGCACAGCCCCGGGGAGGTGGTGGTCCCCGGGGCTTCGGGGTCCAAAACGGACCCCCATTTTAATTTGTTAGTGCCCCGGGAGGTGGCGGTCCCCGGGGCGTGTGGGGGCTGGAGCCCCCCACACAGGTTGTTTAATTTTTTTAAAAAGCCCCGGGAGGTGGTGGTCCTCGGGGCTGCGGGAGGGCTCAGAGCCCTCCCGCACCATTTTTAAAAGAAAGCCCCGGGGGGTGGCGGTCCCCGGGGCTTGGGGGCCCTTTGAGGCCCCCCACACATAAAATTTAACCCCCACCATGCCCCCGGGACTTGGGCCACCCGGGGCAAAATACAATCGAGCGCGGGAGACCGCGCTTCGATTTTTTTTCGGCAGGATTCGCGCACCCTGAGCGCATCCTGCCGATTTTTAAAAAAAATTTTTTTTTTTTTTTTTTGCCCAGGGGGTCCTTGTGGGACCCCCTGAGCAAACCTAGGGGGTCAGGGTTTTCTACCCTGCCCCCTTTGTGCGCTTTGCGCACTTGTTTCTGTCCCTCGGTTCTACCGAGGGACAAAATGGCTGCCAACATTTCCTGAATCGGAATGTTGACAGCCAGCTGACAGCCAATTAACATGCAGCTCGTGATCGGGACGGTGCGCGCAGGGTGCGCTGAGGGTACGCGGACCCTACTCGGCCATAGATATCACTAACTTTTTACTTTTCATTTTCTCAGCAACTACTGAACGGATTTACACCATTTAACAAAAAGGGTTCTTTCTGAACCAAGAACTACCTCTTTGCCAAATTTGGTGTAATTCCGTTCAGCAGTTCGGGCTGTAGCCGTGGCTAAAGTTTCCTATGGGAAAATGAATGGGGAAAACACGTTTTGGGACCCCCCTTTTTTCTCGGCCCTCGCTTGACGAATCCTCCCGAGACTTTCAGGGTAGGAGCGGACCGGAGCGGGCCACAAAGTTTGAAAATTTCGCGAAGATACGTCAACCGGCAAGAGAGTTATTTCAAATAGAATGTCGCGGATTTCCTATGGATAATAGGTTGTAACTATAACTATCTACTGGCGACCGCCAGTAGATAATGTATATATCCAACAAGCAAAGGTTACCCATTTAGAAGAGCCACACACAGGTAGGTATGAATTTCGTTTTATTCAAGGAAGCTGCAACTCGATGAACAGGGATCCCCTTCAACAGTTCAGGTGCCTGACGCGTTTCATGCGCTCCCGCATTTCTTCAGAGGCACAAATTTGAATCACTGCTTGCAGCCTCTGGCAGTCCTTAAGTATACAACCACCTGCCCTAGTTGGCGTCGGCTCGCGCTGAGCCTGCTGGTCAACGTAGTGCCAAAATAAAACTTCAGTGAGTGGCTTGCAACAAAGTGAAAATGTCATAAATGAAAAAACCACAGTGGGTCTGAAAAGAGTCTCTGTTACCACGCCTTGCAATGTGTTCCTCCCAAGAAACGACCTTCCTGCCCTTGTTTGTGCCGCTCTCACTGATTGCAGCAGAGGTCCACTCGATCATGGCAGGGCTCTTCAAACGACCGGGACAGCCGTAATAAATCCAACAAGCAAAGGTTACCCATTTAGAAGAGCCACACACAGGTAGGTATGAATTTCGTTTTATTCAAGGAAGCTGCAACTCGATGAACAGGGATCCCCTTCAACAGTTCAGGTGCCTGACGCGTTTCATGCGCGCCCGCATTTCTTCAGAGGCACAAATTTGAATCACTGCGTGCAGCCTCCAGCAGTCCTTAAGTATACAACCACCTGCCCTAGTGGGCGTCGGCTCACGCTGAGCCTGCTGGTCAAAGTAGTGCCAAAATAAAACTTCAGTGAGTGGCTTGCAACGAAATGAAAATGTCATAAATGAAAAAACCACAGTGGGTCTGAAAAGAGTCTCTGTTACCACGCCTTGCAATGTGTTCCTCCCAAGAAACGACCTTCCTGCCCTTGTTTGTGCCGCTCTCACTGATTGCAGCACAGGTCCACTCGATCATGGCAGGGCTCTTCAAACGACCGGGACAGCCGTAATAAATCCAACAAGCAAAGGTTACCCATTTAGAAGAGCCACACACAGGTAGGTATGAATTTTGTTTTATTCAAGGAAGCTGCAACTCGATGAACAGGGATCCCCTTCAACAGTTCAGGTGCCTGACGCGTTTCATGCGCTCCCGCATTTCTTCAGAGGCACAAATTTGAATCACTGCTTGCAGCCTCGGGCAGTCCTTAAGTATACAACCACCTGCCCTGCATTGTTTTGCGTGATATATATATATATATATATATATATACATATGTATATATATATGTATTTATGTGTATATATGTATATATAGCACGTTTCCAGGAAACAGATTTATTGCTTTGTACTTTGTCAACATTTGATGAATCTCCATGAAGCTTTACACAAAACAGTTCGTCCACCTCAGCTCCTTCCTTGAAAGTTTCAGGGTGATCCGTTGAGTGGGGCTGAGAAAAAGGGTGGGAGGGTCCCAAATGCGTTTTCCCCATGCAATTTTCCATCGGAAAATTAGACACAGCTACATCTAAAATGAATGAATGGAACTACACCATATTTTGGTAAAAAGCTATATCTTGGTTCAAAACCATGCTTTTTGTAATTTGGTGTAAATCCATTCAGCAGGTTTTGAGAAATGAAGGTTCAAAATGTATGTATACATCATGCTGCTGAGGATCCATGGATCTAACAGATCAAAAGATATGATCATATTGGCTGAAACCACATCAACAAAGATATGGCTGCTGCCATTTTAGGACCCAGGTACTCAGTCCCCTGTCCTGCAGAAAGGTGAAGAGAAGTATATAGGAGTGCAAGGTAGGAATACCCTATCCAATTAGGCCTGGTTGAAGCTCTTGGTGCCAAAATGTATCTTTTTTTATCGGTACAGATCCGCGGATCTGCTGCGGTTATCAAAAAAATGGCAAGCTTTCACCCTTTTTAAAATGAAGCCCCCTGGTGTGGGCCAGGGCCGGGGGGGGGTCAGAAATAAACCTTACAGATGTTACAGGGTCCCCACCCCTTGGGGCTGAATCCCTTATTATGGGGAGGGGCATGTGGCCCCCCCTCCCTGAGCCTTACCGAGACCTTGCCTCATAAAAGCCCTGGGGACCCCATCCCCAGGGCTATTTCTTTAGTGATGGGGCATTGTGCCCTACTCCCCGAGCCGTTGATTGGCCCTAGAGTCCTATCCCTGGGGCACGATCAAAGCAGTGTCCTGGGGTCACCATAGTCTGGGACATTGCTGTGTTCCCTGTTTGGGAAAGTACTGCCAAGGAATAAAAACTTTATTGCTTGCCCACATTTTCCCTGGCAGGGAACACAATTCTGCTCCCCCCTTTTTTAACGGAAAGTAAGATGTCCATCGCTGTGGGTGACAGGGGGTTGGGCTCCCACTGGGGGTTGGCCACAGGGCCTGGCACCCAGACTCCACACCCTGCATGGTGATGGGCATCTTACTTTATGGTAAACAAATTAGAAATTCACTGAAAAAATAGTTAAAGTGACATTAGAGTTAGGAGTTGTAATAATATTTTAATTTACATTAAAAAACTTGAGAAAGTCACTTAAAAAACCAATGGCTCAGGGACGTTATAGATAGGTGAAAATGGCAGGTAAAACATAGCATTTTAATCTAACAAAATCACTGAAATTCACCAGTTATAGTTATCTCAAGTAGCTATAACTTGTGCCCTAAATTAACTATAACTCGAGCCATTGCCATGCAGTGCTACTTACCTCACATATTACATCACTTATGACATGTTCTATGACATCTTTAATAACACCATTGCGACATCTGAAATGACATTATTGATAACAACACTGTGCATGTATGGGTGCATGTTATAGTAACTTTAGGGCTAAAGTTATAGTTACTTCAAATAACTATAACAGGTAATTTTGAGAGATTTTGTTAATTTAAAATGGCAAGTCAACTGACATTTTCACCTAACTATAACGTCCCTTTATTCTTTGTTTCTTTCAGTGAATATATATACACATACATATAGACACAAATATTTCTATGTATATTTATGTTCTAGTTAGGTTCAGATTTTACACACACAAAGCCATAGAAATTCAGCAGTTCTAGCTAGAGTTAGCTCAAGTAACTATAACTCGTGCCCTAAGGTAACCATAAATCGCGCCCCCGCTATGCACAGTTTTCTCATCAATAATTTTACAGCAAATTTTGCAGTGATACTATCAATGATGTCATAGAAGATGTCATGTGTGATGTAATATGTGGGGCAATTAGCAGTGCATGGAGAGGTCTTGAGGTATAGTTACCTGTGCGGGCAGGGAAACCGCTATGTCCCAGGGGTGGGCGCCACAGGACATAGCAGGAGCCGGCCCTGGGGATGAGGTCTCCAAGGCCATTAATGGCTCCAGGAGGTCGACCCCCACTCCCGATTACTATCATCGGCTGGCCCCGGGGGATGGGGTCCCTGAGTCCAAAATCAGCTCAGGAGGAGGGCTATGTGTCCCCTACCCCTTTTTAGTTCGCCAGGCCCCAGAGGATGGGGTCCCCGGGGCTGCAATCGGCCCAGAGAGGCGTACCCCTACCCCATATTATTATTATTAATCCCCTGGGACCTGGGCCAACAGGGAGGCAAAAAAAAAAGCATGTGCAGGAAACAAGCTTTTTTAATTACATTTACAGCATATCCACAAATCATCCATGAATTTCTGGCAAAATCAAAAAACAAAACATTTATGGCCCCAGGGATCACACAATCTGGCCTAGGGGGGTCAGAGTATTCCTACCGGCCCTCTTCTCGGGTGTTTTTGCATTTTGTTGGATTTGGGCCTAGTCCTGAGTCCCAAGATGGCTGTCACCACTTCCTGGTTGACGTGGTGGCGGCCAATCAGATCTCAGTATGAGATCTGTCGGATCCGCTGACCCTCTGCACCCTAGATATAAATACATCTTTTTTCTTTAATAACTCCAATACTACTTAATGGATTTACACCAAATTGCAAAATGAAAGCTTTCTTCACTAAGATCTAGCTTTTTGCCAAATTTGGTGTAATTCCGTTCAGTGGTTCGGACTATAGTCGTGTTTAAAATCCCCACAGAAAATTGCCTGGGGGAAAAAGTGTTTTGGGACCTCCCCGTTTTCTCAGACCCCACTTGATGAATCACCCAAAGCTTTCTGGACAGCAGCTGAAGTGAGTGGCAAACTAGTTTTGAAAAGTTTGTGAAGATTCGCCAAATGGTGCCAAAGTTATTAGCAAAACAAACGCTTTTCCTATACAAACTAAGTCTTAACTATAACTACCTACGGCGACCGGCAGTAGGTAAACTATATATATGATTGTGTGTGTGTATGTTTGTGTGCGTGTGTGCGTGTGTATGTGTGTGTTTGTTGGCAGACCAAAAAATAAAATGGTTAAATGGCATGACCTTAAATACAAGATCAAGCTCAAACTAATGAGTGTATCTATCATTCTAACAGCACCTTTAACTCATATGTGATTTGAATCCTCAAGGGGCTGAATTACATGCACTGCACAAGTGATCATGCAATATAACATTGATGATGGCCAGTTTTGCAACAGAATTAACACTAAGGGTCTGATTACGAGTTTGGCGGTGTGGCGCCGGGTCCGCCCCGCCGCTGCACCCCCAAGCCCATGGTCGGGCCGCCAGCCAGATTACGTGTATTTCTCATGTCTGGCTGGCTTTTTTTATGTTTCCACGGCTGTGCCCTGAAAATGGGCACCGCAATGGGAACGCAAAAAACAGTTCCTGCAGAGCATGGACTATAAAGTCCATGCCGTGCAGGAACTGTGGTGCATGCACACAGGGGGGCACATGTTGTGACCCCCTGCATACACCCCAGGATGCAGAGGCACAAGGGTGTCCTGTAGGGCCCCCTTGGTTTCCTCTCCACCACAATTTTCATGGAGGAGGAACCACTATGAAAACCGTAGCAGAGGGGAAACTCGTAATATGCTTGCCGGTACCGCAGTGGTCCCACCAAGCATATTGCGGCCTCCTGACTGCCGCAACACTGCCAGGGAATGGCTGCGGCGGGGCAATGGCGGTCTGACTGCCCTAATTGTAATAGAGCAGTCGGGAGACCGCCACTGCCGCGCCCCCACGAGTCTGGCGGTCAGTGGACTGCCAGACTCGTAATAGAGCCCTAATTGGCAAGTGAAAATGGTATTTGAATTGACGAATCACTGCAAGAATGACTTGTGTACCAATTGAAAATTACATTTCGCATTGGTCAACCAGTCCAGCTAATGGTGCAAACATGCCTAGTCATCAGTGCAAAATTTCTCAGTCACGAGTGCAATGCATATATTTTATCCCCAAGTATATTGGGGGAGGATTAATGGGCTTACTTAGAATCTGGCAGATGCGAGGCATCTGGCAAACAGTGGTGGATGTCTGGCCTCTGTATTACCAGTACATTGAGATTACCAGTACATTGGTATGAATGGCACTCTAAGAACGCCAGCTGGGATATTTGCCATTAAATAAGGCCCTAAGTAATTTCATTTAATCTTAAACATGTTATATTGAAATATGGCCTCAGGCGCGTATAAAGCAGCCCATTTTCTGAATTATATGTCCTTAATATTTTGAAATGCTCATTATTCCCAGTTCAGCTATGATAATGACATTGTAATCATTTGTAGTTCTTGGCTACAAACAGTTTTAGCTGTCTGTTTCTACAACCTATTCTTTTCAACACATAACATTTACTTCTAGTGGGCTTTGGGTCAGTCCCATGCGCATGATTTCATGACTTTGTTGTCTATCGAAGATGTCTTTGATTGATTCAATGGCTTTCCTCCCTAGTCTTGTGTTTGCCCCAGCCAGGAGCATTTCAGTCTCAGTGTTCTGGTTTTATTATTTCACTGCTGACTTTATGGGACTGTGGGGCATATTAGCAAGGGCCTTATCGCCGCTTTAGCGGCACTTTTTGCCGCTAAAGCGGCGATTTTTTTATCGCCCTATCAGCAAGCTGTCGCTAACAGGCGTTAGCGACAGCTTTCTGGCGACAGCGGCCCGTTTTCCCATCGCCTTGCATGCCAGCGATAATTATTGCTAATGACATGTAAGGTAGGCGTTCCCAAATAAAAGCGACTGAAAACAGTCTCTAACACAACTTCCCCCTAATAGCAACGCAGGCGAAGCGATAAAAAAATTAGCGCTAAGCGCGAATATCGCTAGAATTTAACACCTGCTAAAAACATGACTTACCTGTTTGTAGAATAGGAGGTGGATTGTCAGCCTAAGTCCACCATGGCGTTAATGCGTGAATATCGCTGGATTTCTAGCGATATTCACGCATTTCGCGCTTATCGCTGGATATTTTATCGCATTGGAGATAAACCTTGCTAATAGCATGTTATCTCCGCGATAATATCCAGCGATAGGCGGCGTTAAATAAATACGCGCTAAGCGCGGTTAGCGATAATTTTCGCCTGTTCTTGCTAATATGCCCCTATGTTTTTCGTTTTGTATTTAGTACTGCATTGGAGTACGTGTTTCCTTTCTCCCTTTCCCACTTGTTTCTGAGCACCCTGCCCTACTCTCCGTCCCCTCCATTATGTTTTGTTTCATTTTTTTTTATGCATCAGGCAGCTGCAAAGTACGTGTGGGTCACTGCCTTTATTTGTACTTGTGTGCACTTGCTATTCCTTTATTCATGCGTGCACACTCTATTTTCATTCCCCTCCCTGATGATATCGGTCCTGCTCCAAGTCCCGCTTTAAATTTTCTTTTAAAATTATTATTATTTCTTTTTATGGCGCCTGATAGGTACAAATTGTTGCCAGGCTGCTCGCTTCCTGTTTTGTGTGTTTGTGGGCACAAATTATATTTAGTGTTCTGGCATGGTCATCCTCCATTTTAGATTGGTAAGTTAAAAATGGGCATCTTTGATCATTCATGAGTCATAATGCAAGCATGCCTATGCATCATCGCACGTGTGCACACTTCCGTGGCCATCTTGCTATGGGTTTTCTTTAATCAAAAACCCATTTCAAAATGGTCCACCATGCTCGAGCATACAACTGATAAAAAAGCTTTGGCAAAGGCAATATCTTGGCCTTTTAGGAACGAGACCCACTCATTGGCATTATAGAATTTTGGCATAGTGTTGCTTTAGTGCACTAGACAGAAACTGTTGAGTGTCTCTTTCAAATAATGAACTACTTTCAACTCTGCATGAAGTGGATTCAGCACAAGATTGTTTACAATCCATTACATATTCTTGTACTGCTAAAGAAGTGCTTGCATTTTTTATGCGTGGACGTTGAAGAGTGGATTCAGTGCAATGGAGGCACGTTAATGAGTTTTATGCCAATGAATGACTGAGTTACAGTGCTAAAAGTAGAGAAGGGTGTGGCTCAGAGAGACTCTTAATTTATCTTTGTTAGGGTTATGCTCTGTGCTTTTTTGGTTTGTACTGCTGTGATACGAACAGTATTTCATCTAATTATGCCGTTGTTGTATATGATGGTGGGAGGGTGATAAAGTAATTACAAGGGATGTTAAGTGCTGCTTTCCACCTCTGAAAGCCACCTGTATCATATGAGGGAGCCCCCTCCCCCGCCCACTTCAGGCACCCATGGAAATGGTTGTATAACTTGCTAGAGTTTTGAAGTAAGATGCACTTCTTACAAATAAGTATTCTCTCTGTGGCACTCTGCGAGGGCGCCCTTGTTACAGAAGTTTCTTGTACCAGCTTCTTGGTCACTTTTAACCCGAGTTCACCTATGCAACTGCCCTTCGGTGAAAAGTACTTATGGACGTCATTCTTGTTATTGCTGCAGCAACAAAAGCTGTTGGTGGCAACAGGAAGGCGTCTTTCTTCAAACCTGGTGGTCCTTAGGCAAAATAGGCGGGTGAGCCCCCCCAAAAAAGGGCAGAGGTTATGAGGGCGGGGCCGGAGGTGTTAGCACGCCCACAGAGTGTCGCTTGGATATGACCAGGATTGGCTTAGGGTCACGGCCGTCACTAAAAGACCCTGAGCCAATAGGTCCACAGTAGGTCACTAAAGGATCCTGATTGGAAGGAATTGAAAGGAATTTCCAGCATCAGGAACAGGGGCGTGGCAACTCTGGGCTGAAGCAAGGCAGCGCGGCAAAATTTACTAGTATTTTGCAGTTTCTCAATATAAATACAGACAAAGGAAAAATAGTTTTCCGTCTGCATTTATATGTAAAAATCTGTTTAAACGGAAAACCGGGAGCCCTAATTATAAGACAGTGGTAATGTATTTTCATAACTCCCATTGAATTGCATCATAAGATATCGGCAGTGCACTTTCATTTCTGAACTACGATTGCAGTGTAAGTCACTGGCAGTGTATTTTCGTGCCTCATTATTAGACAGTTGCAAAAGAAACAATTGATGGACGGAATGCTGGACAATGCAAACATTCACCCCCAGTCACAAAAATCTGGGTTTCATCCATCATTCTTTTGCTCACCACACCACCCCAGTTTGGACCCAGCCATATGCAAATCAGTCTTGACCCTGTTCCTTGTGGGAACAGTCCAGCCCGAACTGCCAAGCCAGGTCCTCCCTGGACCGGAAACAAGCATCCTGGGACCGGTTTCAGGGCATCACCCTTCTTCAGCCAGGCTAGCTTGAATCCAGTGGTGTAGTGAGCACGGGACCCACGTCTGGGCATACCCTTCCCACTTAGGGCGACAAATGCAAAAGAAACAATTGATGGACGGAATGCTGGACAATGCAAACATTCACCCCCAGTCACAAAGATCTGGGTTTAATCCATCATTCTTTTGCTCACCACACCACCCCAGTTTGGACCCAGCCATATGCAAATCAGTCTTGACCCTGTTCCTTGTGGGAACAGTCCAGCCCGAACTGCCAAGCCAGGTCCTCCCTGGACCGGAAACAAGCATCCTTGCTTGTTTCCGGTCCAGGGAAGACATGGCTTGGCAGTTTGGGCTGGACTGTTCCCATGAGGCACAGGGCAGACTGATTTGCATATGGCCATGTCTGAACTGGGGTGGTGGAGTGAGCTAAAGAATGATGATGGATTAAACCCAGATCAGTTGACTGGGGGTGAGTGTTTGATTTGCTCTAACGCTCCGTCCATCATCCCCTTTGGTATCGCTTTGTTCGCCCTAAGTTGGCAGGGTATGCCCAGATGTGGGTCCCTTGCTCACTTTGCCACTGGATTCAAGATAGCCTGGCTGATGAGGGTTTTGAACCCGAAACCGGTCCCAGGATGCTTGTTTCCGGTCCAGGGAAGACATGGCTTGGCAGTTCGGGCTGGACTGTTCCCATGAGGCACAGGGTCAGACTGATTTGCATATGGCCATGTCTGAACTGGGGGTGGTGGAGTGAGCTAAAGAATGATGATGGATTAAACCCAGATCAGTTGACTGGGGGTGAGTGTTTGATTTGCTCTAACGCTCCGTCCATCATCCCCTTTGGTATCGCTTTGTTCGCCCTAAGTTGGCAGCGTATGCCCAGACGTGGGTCCCTTGCTCACTTTGCCACTGGATTCAAGATAGCCTGGCTGATGAGGGTTTTGAACCCGAAACCGGTCCCAGGATGCTTGTTTCCGGTCCAGGGAAGACATGGCTTGGCAGTTCGGCCTGGACTGTTCCCATGAGGCACAGAGTCAGACTGATTTGAATATGGCCATGTCTGAACTGGGGTGGTGGAGTGAGCTAAAGAATGATGATGGATTAAACCCAGATCAGTTGACTGGGGGTGAGTGTTTGATTTGCTCTAACGCTCCGTCCATCATCCCCTTTGGTATCGCTTTGTTCGCCCTAAGTTGGCAGGGTATGCCCAGACGTGGGTCCCTTGCTCACTTTGCCACTGGATTCAAGATAGCCTGGCTGATGAGGGTTTTGAACCCGAAACCGGTCCCAGGATGCTTGTTTCCGGTCCAGGGAAGACATGGCTTGGCAGTTCGGGCTGGACTGTTCCCATGAGGCACAGGGTCAGACTGATTTGCATATGGCCATGTCTGAACTGGGGTGGTGGAGTGAGCTAAAGAATGATGATGGATTAAACCCAGATCAGTTGACTGGGGGTGAGTGTTTGATTTGCTCTAACGCTCCGTCCATCATCCCCTTTGGTATCTCATTATTAGACAGTGGCATTGTATTTTTATGTCTCATTATAAGACAGTGGTGGTGTATTTTCATGTCTCCCATAAATTGCATCGTGAGATAGTGGCAGTGTACTTCCATTTCTGAACTACGATTGCACTGTAAGTTACAGTGTATTTTTATGTGCTCCATTGTTAGCATATTTTCATGTGTACCACAGGATGGCATTATACATCAGTGGCTGACTATGTTCATGTGCCACATTAGATGGCACTGTGAATCAGTAGCAGTATATCTTCTAGTGGCGGCTCGCATAGGGCGTGCTGCGGGCGGTAGGGTGGGGCGGGGGAGGGGCAGGGTGGGGGGGTAGTAAACTCGGACATACGACGGAACGGAGGAAAGTAATTATTACGTTCCTCCGTTCCGTCGTATGTCCGAGTTTACCACCCCCCCACCTGGCCCTCCCCCGCCCGCACCACCGCCCCGCAGCATGCCCTATGCGATCCGCCACTGATATCTTCACATCTCCCATAGGATTGCATTGTAAATCGTGGGCAGCGTTTGTTCATGAGTCCCATAGGATTGCACTGTATGTCACTGTATCTTCACGTCTGCCTTGGGATTGCACTGTAAGTCTGTGGCAGTACTTATTTCATGTCTGCCATAAGACTGAACTACAAGTCAGTGTATTTTCATGCATCCTATAGGTTTGCATTGTAATTCTGTCATACCAATTTTCATATTTGCTATAACATTGAACTTTGGGTGAGGTATTTTGATGTCTCCCTTGGGATTGCACTATTAGCAGGCGGCAGTGTCGTTTAATGTTACTTGTGGGATTGCATTGTCAGTAAGTGGCAGCATTTGTTTCATGTCTGCCACAAAATGGAACTATTTCAGTTTATTTCCCTATATCCCATGCAGCTGTCGAAGTGCATTAAAGAAAGTATGGTAACGGTGAACCTGAGCGCAGTGGGGGCAGGTCTAGTGTGTGAGGGCGGCGGAAAAGGCAGGGCTAAAATAATACAATATTCTTTAACTATTTTGTTTATCTTTCATCGACAAGAACACACACCTTAAATAAAAAATAAATGCAAGTTTAACTAATCAGTGAGAAATGCACTATTTTGCGTTATATATATAGCCTCTGTGGGGTTGATGTGATCACTAGTGATGTCTCTGTGTGTAAAATCTGAATCCTGGTTGGTGCATTGGTAAAGAGTTACTTGTGTATGTTTAGTGCTACAGGGTCCCAGCCTGTCGCAGAAAGTACTGGAAATATGTAAGTCACAACTGTAAACTTACATTACACACAGTATAAAATAGGCTTTCAAAAGCACGAAAGGTTTAGGTTAAAGATAAAAAAGTGCTTTCAACATATAGATTTTTAGATTTGCACTCATACTCTACGTAGCGCAAACATTTTCAGGGTGCAGCCTACCAGACAGTGTAGCTGTCTGGTTTGCTAAAGACCTGTTGGGGAGTTTCAGAAAGTTGACCTGGGAATGCATTCCACCTGCTGCTTGCCATTGGCTTTGTAGTTTGTAACTCAAGTTTTCTTGCTTTCCATTTGCTGGTTTTTCTTGATTTAGGCTCTCCAGGTTCAGTTCGTCCCTCCTGTTGCCCAAACCTTATTTACGGCATCCTTGGGTTCCTTGGTTTCTGTAAACAGGCCTGTAAATCTTGTTCTTATCTCGTAACATTTGCTGTACATTAAAAGACCGAAAATGTCAGACGCTTTCTTCCAAAGGGCGCTTGTTTACTTTTTCTTTCTCTGATTTCAAATTGAGAGGATTTATGTGACAATCCTGCTGGATACTGTGGGTAGGAAAGAGTTTTTTTTTTTACAACATTTTTAAATGAACTGTGTAAGTATTTCAGAATATATCAGAATTAGGAACACAAATGAAGCATATTTTTTGTTATTTCTGAAGTGTGTTGCAAACAAATACTTTAATATGATCAAAATAAATCATTACACTACGTGATGCTATTTCCACACATTTTTGTATGTGCACTGTATAGCTTTATTAGTAAAACTGTATGTCTGTGCAAATGTAATGGTCATTTCAATTGAAAATGTGTTGTCTGTAATGACAGTGCACTACCATACCATGAATACTCCGCTCTAAGCCACTCCATTCTACTTTGCACCACTCCACACCACTGCACTCTACTCTGCACCACTCCACTTTGCACAACTCTGCGCTACTGCACTCTAACCCACTCTACGCATCTGCACTCTATGCCACTTCACACTACCCCTCTCTACTCTACCATGTAGCACTCAACTCTATGCCAATACACTCTTCGCCATTCTGCTGCTAAATTTTGTACTGTCGCTTGCTGGTTAATTGTATTCTTTTATGTGCCTTCTGAATTGCTGCCACTTTTTTTTAACTTTCGGAGTGTGTTATACTCCTTCTAACTGCTTTTTGCACTTTTTCCGGGGCCAGTTTGACCTTAGCGGCCATTTTGGCTGTGCCTCGCGCCATTCCCGGTCAGCGCTCTAGTCGCTGCACGCCGCACGCCGTCCTGATACAACCCTACTTAACGGGCTGTGCTCGGGCGTGCAGCGCTTAAAAAGGTTTCTCTCTGTATTTTTTAAAATTGATTTTAACTTTGCTGCTAAATTTTGTACTGTCGCTTGCTGGTTAATTGTATTCTTTTATGTACCTTCTGAATTGCTGCCACTTTTTTTTTACTTTCGGAGTGTGTTATACTCCTTCTAACTGCTTTTTGCACTTTTTCCGGGGCCAGTTTGACCTTAGCGGCCATTTTGGCTGTGCCTCGCGCCATTCCCGGTCAGCGCTCTAGTCGCTGCACGCCGCACGCTGTCCTGATACAACCCTTCTTAATGGCCCCTGCTCGGACGCGTGCAGCGGGCGCGCCAAAGGCGCGCCTAAGGCAAGCCCGTCAGCGCCAAGTCAGCGGCCAGGGCCAGCAACGCTGCCCGATTTGAGCCGGCAGTTGGGAACAGGCTCCAGTTTTCAGGGGATCTCCTAAAAGCACTTCGTCCTTCTCCCTGCCTTATACTTAGCAGCAGTGCTATGCCTATCCATCCGGATTTTGTTTGCACAGCCTGTGGTTTTGGACCGACATTAGAGCTTTCCGCTAACGATTCGCTTAGCAAATCTTCGGGGGCCCCTCGTATTAGAGCTGCCCTTATCAATGCTAGATCACTTAAGAAGAATCATGTTGACGTGTTCGACCTGGTCTCTGATAATTCGTTGGACTCATTGTTCATCACGGAGACTTGGCTGGATGCCTCCTCTAATCCAATTGTTGCGCTGGTTACCCCTGTAGGTTACAAGCTCTGTCGAGTGGACCGCCCAGTTGGCAGGGGGGTGGTTTAGCCATCTTGCACAAGGATAACTGGGTCCTCCAAAGCGAAGCCTCTAGCCTATGGGGCGAGTGCGAGGCTTTGAACTTTAGTATCCATCTTTCTGCTCACTTTACATTAGGCGGATCCCTCATTTATCGTCCCCCCGGTCCGGCTAGCGCTTTTCTTAAATCTTGTGGGGATGCCGTAGTTGAGAGGGCTCTGCGTTTCTCCCACTACATGGTTTTGGGAGACGTGAACCTTCACCTTGATCAATGTGAGGCTAGGGACTCTATCGACTTTCTTGACTCCCTTCAACTGGCTCAACTTTCCCAATGGGTCAATCACCCTACACATCAAGGGGGCCACATTTTAGATCCCATTTGCTCCAACTTTCCTATTCAGGTGGTCGAGCCCTCTCACGTCTCTTGGTCGGATCATTCTTTTATCTGCTTTTCCTGGGAAGTCACCCAGACCGCCCGGCTGGCTCGATGCCACCGCCCTCCGACATTTAGGAAAATTGACCCTCTTCGACTCAATAGCATCTTGGCTGCTTCTAGGCCCTCCCTTCAGCAAGATCTTTAAGGGAGTGTGAGTGGGTTTTCCGAATGGATTTCTGATTCAGTGGCTGCACTATCCTCACCGCGCTTGCCCAAGCTTGTGAGGGAATCCCCTTCTAAACCTTGGTTTTCGCCGGAGCTTAAAGTCCTGAAACACAAGTGTAAGATATTGGAGAGGGCGTGGCGCTCTAGTAGCTACTGCCCCTTGGCAAAACATACACTCAGAATCAAACAAAAAAGCTATTATGCCGCTATAGCTGTAGCCAAAGGCCGATACTTTACTTCGCGTATCGACCGGGCTAACAACAATTCGAAGGAAATTTTTTCCATCGTTCAAAGTTTTATGTCTTCCAGTGCTCAGGCACGGTCTGCTCCAGTTTCGGAGCTTTGGTGCAATACTCTTGCAAAGTTTTTTCTGGACAAGATCTGCAACATTCAAGCTACTTTTTCCTCCTGTGCTACTCCACCCACAGCTCCTCCATCTGCCCGGCCTTTAGCTGGCCCTATTCATACTCTGTCAACTTTTTTGCCAGTAGATTTGTCCAGCACCCTTAAAATTCTTAAAGGTTTGAAATCGGGTTCTCCTTCTGACCCTTGTGCTGCCAGACTCTTGGCCTCAGCTGCTGACATTATCAATCCTGAAGTTAATAAGATCATTAACACGTCTCTGCGGGATGCTTTTGTTCCGATGACCTGGAAGCAGGCTAAAATCCTCCCCCTCCTTAAGAAGCCGTCTTTGGACCCGTCGACTCCCGGAAACTACCGTCCTATTTCGCTCCTGCCAAGCCTGGCTAAGGTATGCGAGAAGGTGGTTACAAATCAACTTACCGAGTATGTCGAGGCTATGGGTTTGCTCCACCCGGCTCAATCTGGTTTCCGGGCTTCGTATAGCACGGAGTCAACATTATTGGAGGTGTCAGAGGCGATCCGTGAGTGTCTGGATGCCGGCGGGAGAGCGGCACTGGTTATGCTGGACCTCTCGGCGGCATTCGATACGGTGCCCCACTCCTTGCTTCTTGATCGTCTCTCGGCGATTGGTCTGTCTGGGTCTTTCTGGGGCTGGATCAGGTCCTTCCTAGAAGGCCGTTCGCAGCAGGTCTGGCTTCCACCTTGTGACTCCGCACCTCAGCCAGTGGCTACGGGTGTCCCGCAGGGGTCATCCCTTAGCCCCCTTCTTTTTAACATCTACGTCACCCCGCTGGTTTATTTAGCGGAGACATTAGGGGCTAGGGTGATGGCCTATGCTGATGAAACCCAGCTTCTGTTTTCATGGGGAAGGGACGATGATTCAGTTCTTTCTGCTCAACATTGTTTGTCCTCTGTCTTTCACTGGCTCGCTCAGGCGCAGCTTAAGTGCAATGAGGAGAAATCCGAGATCCTTTTGTATGGCAAATTTCCTGACAACTTCAGAGAGAAGCTGTGGCCCCCGGGTTTCCCCCTGCCCAGCTCGAAGGGAAACTCCGCTAAGAATCTGGGGGTTTGGTTTAATGAGAACTTGACTTTTTCAACCCAGGTCAAGAAGCTGGCTGGGACCTGCTTCGGCATTTTGAAAACTCTGAGAAAGTTTCTTCCTCTTCTTCCAAGATCGGCAAAGGAAACGGTTGTCCGCGCTCTGATCCTTTCCTATCTAGATTACGCCAATGCACTGTACACTATATCCCGAGCTATCTCTTGAACAAACTGCAGGTAGTCCAAAACTCGGCCGCCAGACTCCTGCTAGGTCTTTCCAGCAGGTGTAGTGTGCGCTCTCATTTGCGCTCTCTGCATTGGCTTCCGGCGGAGGCTCGAATAAAATTCAAAATTCTGACTATTGCCCATAGTGCTCTCCATGGCCTGGTACCCATCTACCTTCAGAAGAGGTTTGCCTTTTACGCCCCTGTGAGACAGCTGCGTTCTTCCTCTCAGCTTCTAGCTCAGATCCCTCGGTTCAACCGCCAAAGACTTGGCGGGAGCTCTCTTGCCCGAAAAGCTGCTCTGGCATGGAGCGCATTGCCGCTGGCTTTGCGCGGCATGCAAGATCCTGCGACTTTTAAGAAAAATTAAACACCTTTCTCTTTTAGCTCTGCCTTTTGACCTTGACCCCTTTTCAGGTTCGCGCCGGGACACTCCACGGAGTATCTGTGCGCGGTATAAGTTTATATAACATAACATAACTCCACACCACTGCACTCTACACCACTCCAGTCGAGGCCACACCATTCTACTCTTCAAAACTCCTCTCCCCTCTACTCCACTGTACTCTACACAACTCTGCAAATCTACACTCTATACCACTGCACATTCTGCCAATACACTCTACGCCAATGCACTTTACTCTGCAACACTCAACTCCATGCCCCTGCACTCTAAGTCAATCCACATTTCTCCACTCTAATCTACTCTGCACTATTGCAGTCTATGCTACTGCATTCTACACCACTTTGCTGTACTCCATTACACTCTATGCCACTCTACGTAGCTACACTCTTCCCTGCACCACTCCACTCTATGCCACTTCTCTCTACTCTGAAAGAATCTACTCTACGCCACTGTTCTCCACTCTGTGCCCCTCCAATCTATGCCACTTCACTCTATGCCACTCTACTGTTAACCACTGCACTCTACACCAATGCACTCTATACAACTGCACTTATGTCACTGTACTCTATGTCACTGCACTCTACTCTGCATCATTGTACTCTATGCCACTGCTCTCTATGCCACTTTACTCTACTCTAAACCACTGCACTCTGACACTCTACTCAGCAAAACTGCACTCTCCACCACTTAACTCTACACCACTCCACTTTACGCCACTCCACTCTAGGCCACTGCACTCTACGCCACTTGACTCTACTCTGCACTCTACTCCACTGCACTCTATGCCACTCGACTCTACTCTGCACCACTGCCCTCTGCATCACTCAATGCACTCACATCTGCACCACCAGATGCCACTCCACTCTGCACTACTCTATGCCACTGCACTCTACGTCACTGCACTCTATGCCACTCTGAGCCACTCTACTCTGCTCCACTCCACTCTGACCCACTTCACTCTGCTCCACTCTACTCTACTATGCACCACTCTAATCCACTTCATTCTGCCCCACTCCACTCTACTATGCACCACTCTAATCTACAATGCTGCACTGTACGCTGCTGAATTCAATGCCACTGCACTCAGTGCCACTGCACTCTTATCATCTGCAACACTCAACACCAATGTACTCTACACCAGTCCACTCTACTCCATGCCACTCCAGTGTATGCCACTCTACGCGATTCCACACTATGCCACTCCAATACATGCCACTCTCTGCCACTCCACTCTACAACACTCTACTCCACTCTAAGACACTCCACACAACTGTCCTCTACGCCACTAACTTTTAGCCATGCTGAACAGTAGCCATGCTGTTGTACAACATGGATAAAACACATTAGCAAAGCCAATAGCTATTGCATAGTCGAGACCTATGGCTTTGCCAATGCTTGTTATCTATGACTGAGCTCTAAATCATGACCTCAGAGGATTTATGAGTAGCACTGATTTCTGGGTCTGTCTATGTCAAGGGTGTCCAATGTAGGACCTTGCGGGGAAGATCCTTGCCTGGGATCACTCACCATGTTAAAGAGCACCATTTAAAATTTAAATTGGTATTAATGATTATATCTTACATGGATACACTGAAATAATGGCATTGATGTGGTCCTCAAGGACCTCCATTGAACCCTCCTGTTCTTTGTATATACAGTTCCCTTTGTTACGGGGAGTCAAGGAATGCATTATGACTACTAGCTGGCAGCAAAGCAGAAAGTGATAGCCACCCAGAAATATGTTCTCTCTTTTCATTGCTCAGAATACTGTGATAACTACTACAAGCTCCATGCAAAACATGGGCCCTCCTTAGGCATATCTAGACAAATAGGACCATTTACAGTTTGGCAACTGCGGATGAATCACCAAAACTTGCAGATGTTCCATCCGTCCTATTTAGAGTGCATCAGCCAATTTTTGCATCTGAAAAAAAGACTAAATGACCGCAAGAGAGTCTTGTGTTATACTAGGGCTGATTGGGCAAGGTGAAAAAATATATTGATCACTGATTCCCAATGTCAGATATGCTCAAGTCGCATCTGGCCTAAGAAGTTAATTTCTGGCTTCATACTTATTATAGAGGAGATACAGCTGCGGGCAAACCTGTCAGTTGCCAGTGTAACACACAATACTTATCCCACTGCGACGAAAATATTTGGCATCACTGCTAAATCTAGTCTAGTGGCTTAGTGGACTAATGCATCCACTGTAAGAGCCTGTGTTTGACCCCATGGTCACAAGTTCAAACCCCAGTGAGTTCACTCAGCCTTTCATCCTTCTGAGGTCGATAAAATGAGTACCATTGAGTTGGGTGACAATAAACATTCGTTATTCAGCGCCAAGATTCCCATGGGTGAATGTGTACTTTACAAATATGCGTGTTATGCTAATAACAATGCATAGGTAGCTAGAAAGGTGAGACCCTATACTTTTATAGCTAACTGTCTAAACCTCACACAGTTACCCTGGTGACCTGATGAAATGTCAGACCAGGTCCATGTAAACAGAGAGTATAATAGGAGGGAAGGCATTATAACTTTAAATGGATCACTAGTGGCCGAGGTCTGGTCTTCCTGCTTCTATCCATAGCAGGGATGAAAGAAATCCAGCAGGCCTGAAAGAGAAACAACTGGAGGATGTTTTTACTCCTAAATACCATCAAAACTCGAACGAATTTTTTTTTAATCTTAGGTAGGCTGAGGTGTTGCCAATTAAACTCCATTATTGAAATATATTTTAGAAACACATCTAATGATGTTGCAATTTATTGGGCAAAGGGCCCACCTAAAGGACGTGTAAACTGGGTTCCCAGACGAAGGTGCCATCCCTACTCACCAGCATTTTAGTTCTAGTTCGGACTATTGCTTTTACGGTTTTTACAGCTTTTAACAAACCTAGTTATCCCAGTAACGTTTTTCTTTTTCTTCCTTCTCCATACATGGAAAATGTAGTATATTGTAATGATTTTAATTAATTGAACAATAAAGAAGCAATGTCAACATTTAGAAATTTAGAGAGCAGTATTAAAGCTGCCTGTGGAAGAGAACTTGATGTGAGAAATCATCACTGTACTGATTATTCTATGAATTATGACAACTTTTAAGCAGGTGAAACATCTTGGTAAAACTGGTGAATTATTCAATTCGTATATGTGAGAATTTAAATGAATAATATGGGAAATAAGTACTCCACTAAACTTAATAGGACAATGCCTTGCTTTGTCCCAGTACAGTTCACTGACAAATCTCTGCTCATTCTCTGGTGGCTATGGCACAGACAACACACTGTTCTCTCGTAGAAATGAATGATAGGTTTAACCACTGCTAAACAACATTAACGTCAAGAAGCATCGCAATAAAATTCTTAAGCCATGTTAGGTAAACTAAGTGGAGTCTAATTAGCAAAATTACAGAAAATCAGATGAAGGCAATCAGAGATATACATTTTGTATGTCAGAGAATTCTCACTGGAACAATGGTGCCATAAAAGTCAATTTGGTCTACGAGCATTACCAAAAGCAACCAAATGGAATCACTCTTGCACCAAAAATCAAGAAATAGCTACCAGCAAACTGTCCTCTCTGACGGGGGCTGAGATAGTGGCTGAGTCAGTTACCTTGCAGACTGGTACACTCAAATGCTTTGAGTTATCGTGTCCCTCTTCTTGTCATAGCTAAATGGGTGAAACAAACCTCTCTCACCCTGCTTGCTGATTTTTATCCTGTTAGCTAGCCAGTGATTGGTGATATTATTGATCCAATCACAACCCCGCTAACAGACATTCCATGTTTGCTCTGAAGAGTGGTGCCTGGCTCCTGCCATCTTGAAGAAAGGCTATGTTTTAGTTGAAAGTCAGGGTAGGCAGGAAATGCTGCTCATAAACTCATTCCAGGGCCTGCCCTGCTAAAGTTAGACACCATCCCTCTTCTTGATCTGGTAAGAAGTTTCAACCCCTCTGAAACACAATTGTGTAAGAGGGCTCCCCTGATTGAAGGCTTCTGAAACTTAAGTCTCCACTTGTAAGACCTGTGTCAAACATCAAGCATCATCCAAGGCCCTTTGATTGGCCACATGTTCTTGTCCATCCACAAGTGTAATATTCAACTACACCCTTCCTAGTCTCAGAAGCAGTCCTATTGTTTCACTGGCAGATGAGCTTTTCATACCTCATCAAGGCTTATTGTTGTGTCTTTAATCATCTTCAGCTAGGACGGGAGGCTCGTGGTCAGCCAGCTCGTCGCGCTCTCACCTGCGGCCGCACGTGGGGGCTCAATGCTCGTGGCAATGTCGGGATGGTTGGTGCTGTGAGCTGGGGAGTTGTTGAAGTGCTCCTGAGCGGCTGACTGTAATGCTGTACTTAATGAAATAAACTACACTTACCTCGATTGACCGCTTGCCTTTACACTTCCTTTTGATGTTGTATTATTGGCGATGACCGGTGAGCCCATGGCTTCAGGGTGAGTGTCGACAACGTTTCTGACGGCGGTTCAAGAGAGCCACTCCTTGATGTTTATTGACCAGTCTTGCGGTTAAGATTGCTGGAGAAACTCGTTTTACAGGCAGCTGTGGTTTCTCTGTGGGCGTCCTTCATTTTCAAACGGGAGCTTGTTACTGCATGCATGCGCGATGTCCATCTTTCTCTGCCTGGAATCGGAGGACAAGGTTAGGCATTTGCTTCAAGCTCTATCTCCCCTAGAAATAAACTATTTTGCACCTCGGCGGCCATCTTATATGCACCAAGTCGAATGACAAGGTCAGGCATTTGCTTCAATAGTGTGTTTTGCTCAGGTGGGCATTTTTGTTGTTATTAGCCCATTTTCTTTACTTATCTTTGGCAAGTGAGGATATCTTACGGTGACAGGCACGCCATACCACATTATTCAAACTGTTATCAATATTGACCTGTCTCGCATTATGTGTGCCTCAAGTGATGAAAAAGGTTCTATGGCGACAAGCACACCCTATTATTCAGCCTGTTGTTGACCTTGAGGATATTTTACGGTGACAGGCACACCCACACTACATTATTCAGCCTGTCATTCATCTAAGCAAGGAATTTGTTTACGTTGCGGAGACAGGCACACCTACATCAGTTTTGTGGTTACCTTTAAACACTTCATCCACAATATATTATTTTTGGTGTCATTCTAGAGTTTGATTCCCATTCATCATGCAGACTTTTAACCCACCTCCACATTTTCTACAGTCACCTGGAGAGCCCACTGTACCTTGGTTTCGAGCAGTTAACGCATTTCTGGGGGCAATTGATGGGTTCAAGTTTAAACCTGAGAGAAAGAGGTGGATGCTAGAACATTCACTAGGTATGGAAGGTCAGGACATATTCACACATCGGCCTGTCTACACACCTCAGGATGGTGAAGAATTGGATGAATATGAGGAAGCTGTTTAGAGGTTGGAGAAGCAGTTTTCAAAATCACCAAACTTACTAGGAAGAAGGACCAAGTTCTTTTCCTGAGAGCAGATGGCCACTGAGTCTGTCGATAAGTATGTTGCCTCTTTACGTGTACTAGCAGCCAAATGTGAGTTTGGTAATTTTATGGACCAGTTAATCAGAGACCAACTAGTTACCAGGTGCTTTAATAAAAAAGATTCAAGAAAGATTGCTCACGTGCAAGAATACACCCTTAGATGAGGCTGTAGAAATCGCCAATGCCATCCAAGATTCAAAGCATTTAGTTAAGGAACTAAACAAAACTGATGATACTGTATTGGTAGTAAAGGGCACTAAGCCTTCCGTAAGCAAGACGGTTGATAAACCTAAAATGATGGAATGGAAAAGGCCACCTAATAGTGGTAATGTCTGTTATCGATGTGGTTCCAAATTTCACTTAGCCTCCTACAAGCAGTGTCCGGCTGTGTCTAGAGAATGCAAGAAATGTGATATTACTGGTCACTTTGTAAAAATGTGCAGAGCTAAGAGGGGTAGAGGGAATGTGGTTATGGAAGAATGTGACCAAAGCCTAACCAATTATATGAATAATTTATTACTGTACGTGTCAATACATGAGCAAGTTGGGGGTGGTAATATCGGTACAGTTTCAGCTGACGAGCCTGGGGGCAGCAGCGATTTCTGTTATGATAAGATTCAGTGTGTTAGGATTCATGAAAACGATTTACCTCTGACCAAAGACCCCATTGAGGTATTTAAGGTGGGAAGTTTAATGATACCTTTGCTTACAGATTCAGGTTCTAAGATCACTATCATATCCAAAGACCCTCAAGGGTATGATGGCACCAGGATTGGCCTTCTGTTTTTTTTTAGACAGTCATTGGTTCCAAAGGCCGAGAGATTCAGGGGAAGGTCTATGTGTCATACACCGGACCAGATATTCTTTGGTGGCATCACCAAGGCTGCTTGGGTATTGTTCTAAAACCGGGTGGGGTGCATCAAGTTTTGTCGATTATTGATGATGAATCGAATGGACAGGGAGACAACATGCATGCTTTACATGAGTGTCACAGCAACATATTTAGTAAGCAATTGGGTATGTTGAAAGGATGTGAGCATGTTATCAAGGTAAATGAGGAGTGTGTTCCTGTGAAGCACAAACTGAGAGGGGTGCCCTTGAGTGTAAGGGTTAGTTTGAAGAGTGTGCTTGACGATTTACACAGGAACGGCATCATTGAACCAATTGAGTCTTCCTTATGGCTTTCGCCCATTTTTGTGGCAAGGAAGAAGAATAACAAAATCAGAATGTGAATTGATTCGAGGAGCTTAAACCAAGCAATCTGGGTGGATGGGTATCCCCTACCCAAAATAGAAGAAATTATGTGTATGTTGTCAGGAGCTAATGTATTTTCAAAACTTGACCTACGCTCTGCCTACCATCAGGTTGTTCTGGCTGAACAGTCAAGACATCTTACTACGTTCATAACACCTTATGGTATGTACCAGATCCGCAGGATGCCTATCGGTCTTGCTTCCGCTGCTGCAGTTGTTCAAAGGGTCATGAGTGAAGTTGTGAAAGGGTTGGATGGTTGCTGGTTTGCCAGGACAATGTGTTGGTTTTTAGTAAGGATGATTCTGAACACCTCAAGAGGCTGAGTGCAGTATTGGATGCTACGAATGAAAGAGGTCTCAAACTTATGAAGGAAAAATGTGTGTTTGGTGTGAGTGAAGTAGAATGCTTGGGTCATGTGATATCAGGCAAAGGCATTGGTCCCAGACCAGGATTGTTAGAGGCTCTTGAAAAAGTACCTGCTCCCGTGGATAAGGAACAGTTGAGAGCATTTTTAGGAATGTGCGAGTACTATTCAAAGTTTGTCGAACATTTTTCAACCATTGTTTAACCTCTGTTGGCTATGTTGAAGAAAAATGTCAACTTTGTGTGGAGTGAATCACAGATGTTTGCTTTTAACAAGATCAAAGAAAGTTTGGCCAATGTTCCTTTGTTATGTCCATTTAGTCCCGGTGAAACTCTGACTGTAACTGTGGATGCGAGTTTGGTGGGCCTCGGAGCTGTGCCGTCTCAGGGTGCGGGTGACTGTGCACGCACTGTGGCTTTTGCTTCTCGCACACTCAAACCCACTGAAAGGCAGTACTTGGTTATTGAACATGAGATGCTTGCTTGTGTCTGGGCTGTTGAGCGTTTTAAAGTCTATGTTTGGGGCACTAGATTTAAATTAAGATCAGATTACAAACCATTGAGTCCCATTTTAAGTGGTACGAATGTTCACTCTTCAAAGGCTTTTGCTAGGTTGGTAAGGCTAAGTGTCAAGTTGTTGGAGTACAATTTCTTGGTGGAATACATTCCGGGAGGTGAGAATAAGAAGGCAGACTGTTTATCCAGGCTGCCTATTGCTGGAGAGGAAGAAATGCTAGAAGACCAAGATGATGTTGAGTGCTTAGTGGCCAAAGTGTTTTCCCTGCAAGTCAAGTGTGATAGTGAAAGAGAGTGGAGATCTGCCTTGGATCAAGATTTGGTATTGAGGAAAGTTCTGGAGTACACCAGAAATGGGTGGCTAAGAGAAGGTTGCCTGACTGTTGATCTTCAACCTTTTAGTAAAGTTCAATCTGAACTTTCTTTGGAAGATGGGTTACTGTTCAGAATGGACAAATTGGTACCACCATGTGATGTTAAAGAAAGGCTTATTGACATCAATCATGATGGTCATCTAGTAATGATGATGACCAAGAAGAGGTTAAGAGAGATTTTCTGTTGGCCCAGGATGGACCAAGATGTGGAAGAAAGAGTTGGTAGGTGTTTCAATTGTGTGGAAAATGACAAAGGGCTGAGGTGTGTCACGCCGCCTATGAGCATCCTCAAGGTTCCTCGGAAGGTGTGGGAGAGGGTGAGTATTGATTTTCTTGGAACGTTTCAAATCCTTCCACCAGCTCAGAGGTTTGCCTTGGTGTTGGTTGATCATTTGTCTAAATGGCTTGAAGTAAAGTTTATTGGTGAACCCAATACAAAGAATGTCATCAGTTTTCTTACTGATGTTTTTGCAAGGGAAGGATTTCCATCAGAGCTGTTGTCTGACAATGGTGTACAATTTGTTTCTTCAGAAATGGAAGAATTTTTTAAAGGGGCTGGCATCAAACATAAAAGATGCAGTCTTTACCATTCCCAGGGAAATGGTCAAGTTGAGAGAGCTAATGGAATGATTTCAGACTGTGTGAGAGGGGCTGTACTTGGGGGTGTCGATGTGGGTGATGCTGTACGAGCTATGCTTTGGTCATATCGCAATACTCCCCATAGTCTGACTGGAATTTCTCCTTTTACTGCGTTGAGAGGTAGGGCTCTCAGGATTAGTGAGGCCTGCCTTGTTGAACAACTTGCCCATAGTGATATCTGTGGAACTTGGGGCACATGTCATTGAGTTGGCGAGGAGCAGAATCAGGAATAGTCAGATCAGGAGTAAGCAACGCTACGATGTCAAAAGAGGGACGAAGAGTGTGTTTTTGGAAAGAGGTGATTATGTGCAGCGCGAGTGAAACTACCAGAGGCAAGGAGGATCAAGGTGAAGTTGAGATATGGTCCTGCACACCATGTGGAAAAAGTGAGCAAGGACGGGTGTGCTGTGAAATTGCAAGATGGCCAGTGGTGGAATTGTGCCAGAGTGGTCAAAGTAAAGGGGTTTGAGACAGTGAGCGGGGAATCCGTGGAGAGTAAAATGATCAGTCGTCCTTTTCCGTCATCTTCTACATTAAATAGATGGGCATGCAACGTTCTGGATAGATTCAAGGATTATGCAATGTTTTAAATGCTTTGTTCTTTTTGTGATTATGCATTAAGTTATATGGTTTGTTCTTTTGTTCTTCTGGTGTTTAGCATTATGCCATTTTGTGGGGGGGCGGTCATTTTTCTTTTTCTTTTGTTGTATTGTAAAAGGGGGAGGTGTGTTGTGCCTTTTATCATCTTCAGCTAGGGCTGGGGGCTCATGGTTAGCCAGCTCGTGGCGCTCCCACCTGTGGGCACGTGTGGGGGTTCGATGCTCGTGGCAGTGTCGGGACAGTTGGTGCTGTGAGCTGGGGAGTTGTTGATGTGCTCTGAGCGGCTGCCTGGAATGCTGTACTTAATTAAATAAACTACACTTGCCTTGATTGACCACTTGCCTTTACACTTTCTTTCGACGTTGTATTACTTATCCTCTGTCAAAAGGGATGCCCAGCATACCTAAATGAATTACTTTTGCAGTTGTTTTCAATGTTTTGCTGGATGAAATTGTAAAAGTAAACTTTTAATCACAACCAGGCCACTCCTTTGATAACATCACTTTGTCTATTAATTGAAGACAGCATTTTGTAGCTGTTTACTGTGAGGACATACAATACTTTAATATGTAGCATGGCAAACTTTTATACATTAGGCAGCCCTGTGGGTACAAGGCACACTTTGGGGTCACAGACTTATCCAATGTATAAAATAGTTTTTTTTCTGCATGGAAGAACATTTTTCTCTCATTTGTTTTAGGACAGGATTTTAAGCTGCTGCCAGTTAGCCAGCCAACATTTTTTTAATGCAGCAGCCATTTTTTTCGAGCTGCATTTTCTAAATATACACTGCTGCCCACACGTGGCATTTAACTTGCATGCTTCTGGGGCATTTTTTGTACCAACTTACTTTGCCATTCAGAGAAATAAAATAAGCCAGTTGGTTGAAGCCAAATTTACCTTGGGTTATAGGGACAGAGCACATGCATTGTGAGACTGAATAGCAACATCACATTGCCCAGAGTCTAAATGCCAGCATTCAACTCTAAAATAAGTAGATAAATAGTAGGGGAATTATCCAGAAAAACAACATTGCTATACCACAGTATTCCCCCATCACCTGCAATGCCAGTGTGTTTGGTAACCTCAATTACCAGCTGCATTGGGATTATTAACCACAGTAGCAAATCAGTCCTATAGCATTTGTATAACTTCTGTTGAGTTCTTTATTTATTAAGAGGTTTTAAAGAGTTATAGGTTGTCTTCAGAAGGTTTACAGATGTGTTGAAAGAATTCAAAAGCAAGGCAGGCAGAGGAGGCTAACATGTAACAAAGGTGATTAAACATTGATAGCATCCTCTATTCTGTATAGATTTCAGTTGACAGTAAGTCAACGTAGTCCATTTTTCATTATTCAAATGTTTTCTGAATTGCATGTAGTTGAGTTCATATCTGAAGCTCGGGTGCAGGGCATTCCAAATTGCGCCTATGCCCAGTTATCTTCCTCTGTGTTTTGAAGACCACCTTAGGGGGTGAGGGGTGGGGGTTCAGCTGTCCCTGAATAATCACTGGAAAATGTAGTGGCAGAATGTGCATTTGACTTGTAAGAGTATCAAGCTTTAAAGGCTAGTTTAGTAGTGGGTTTGGGACAGAAAATTCCTCTACAGCTAACAGGACATACAAGCTGCCTCTCACAATACAGCAAAATTGTGTACTACCACGCCAACATTACACTATTATTCATACAATAAAGGTCACTATAGAAAGGAAGTGTGTCTACTAGTTAATTATTGGCCTGCATAACCAGGTCTTAACACCATAGTTTAGAGCAGTTAAGTCTTATTGACGCAGGGCCTGTAACCAGAGAGGGCACAGACTATTCATTGGAGTCTAGAGCTGTCCTCTTGAAGGTAAGCCACACAATCAAGTTACCTTGCACTTTTGATATCATTACGTTTTGAAGCTATAAACTTTTCTCTGCAATAAGTGAAACTACACAACTTCGAGATACTTTGTATTTTTGTCTGTTGCATTTTAAAATGTTGTAATATATGGGAATGGGAAAGCATATAAAGAAATAAGAAACCGCTTGGACTTTTGAAATTAAACTTCTGAATGCACAATAAAAACAGAATTGCAATGTGTCAACATCCTTTTACAATGCAAGTGTATTCTTTCCTTGTAATACGTCAAATCCTGAGCCCCTTAAAGCTCCCATCATCTTAGCATTCAAAATACCAAGGTCTTCTGAGCATTCGCAGGTGCAGGTGGAAAATGTTAATGTCTCGCCCACAGACAGTTTTAGCTGCCTTTTGGCAACAGACCTATTATATCTTATTGTATGCAATTTAGACATAGAATGGGGTTTGGCTTAGCCCCTTGCTAATGATTTAGTTGCTTTCACGTCTATTTCAGTTTACCGCTCCAGATTTGATAGATTTTCTCACAATTTTGGTATTTGTCTCATGCTATGAGCATTATGGAGTCACTGTGTTTTGTTTGGATGGATTTACTCCTTCCATTGCTCCCTTCAAGACCTAGTATTGCCGTGCATGAGTTACTGTTTTCTCTCCTTTCCTTGCCCTCCATGCTCCAAACCTCCTTTCCATCACCTTCCATCTCAAGCACAGCATCCAAACCTTCTTTCCATCACCTTCCCACTCAAGCACAGCAGACAACTTGAAATGATTGTTTTTAAGTTTTAAGAAAAAGGATTCCAGGTTAGTCGACCATGCGTTCACACAGACGGCAATATGGGGAAAAAAAGCATTGACACTGCCAATATGGACATGGAGAGAGATGTTGGCTTTGTCGGTACTTGTTACATGTGCAGTTGAAGTCACGCTCTGCCCCACCTCCAACCATTAACCGCACCACCACATAGAAGACGGCGGATTTAATCGAATAACAGCCTAAAAGGCTAACTGGAACATATTGTTAGACCTGGGGTCACTAGTTGGCTGAGGTATGTACCTTAGTCCAAATAGGGACCCTTGCTTCTACGTCAGGGTAAGGAGGGACACACCTTTAGATAACCCCTGTTCGCCCCCTGGTAGCTTGGCCCGAGCCGCCAGGCTTATCTCCAAGGCAAATGTGTAAAGTATTTGCATCCACGCTCTCAGTGACACAGGGATGACACCACAAATGGACTCCACACGAGTTTCATAAAAAAACAATTATATGTTTATAAAAGAAAGATATACGATGAGACCACATGATAAAAATCCAACATATGCGTATTTGTAATATTTTACTGTGCCGGTTATTAGGCCAGCACGCACTGGTAGGTTCTTGCAGTATTAATGAGCAATTCTCAATGATCCTATGCAGTCCTAATGCAATGCTATGCAGTTCGTAATGCAAGAATCAGGCACTTTGTAATGTAAAAATAATGCAATGTGTAATGCAACAATCAGGCAGTTCGTAATGCAAAAATAATGCAATTCGTAATGCAACAATCAGGCAGTTCGTAAAGCAAAAATAATGCAATCCGTAATGCAACAATCAGGCAGTTCGTAATGCAAAAATAATGCAATGCGTAATGCAACAAT
This sequence comes from Calotriton arnoldi, assembly GCA_963921515.1. Taxonomy (NCBI): domain Eukaryota; kingdom Metazoa; phylum Chordata; class Amphibia; order Caudata; family Salamandridae; genus Calotriton; species Calotriton arnoldi. The sequence continues at coordinate 1,760,556 of CAWUFW010003181.1, read as the reverse complement.
CAGGCAGTTCGTAATGCAAAAATAATGCAATCCGTAATGCAACAATCAGGCAGTTCGTAATGCAAAAATAATGTAATCCGGCACCAATCGTGGTGCTCTGGACGGTCTCTATGCCACTCGTACTGACTCGAGGTCAGCTACTGCCAAAATATGCCCCCAACACTGTTATGATGGAAAACAAGGTGCCGCTCCACACTCCGGCCCCGGTACTGCCACTCCTCGGCAAGTACGGGCCGCGATACGGACTTGAGCGGGGCTCGCGCTGCAAAGATGGTAAAGGCCGAGAGCATTTCTCTCGTAGCTCGCACCCCGCCCCAGGTGGCGACACACGCACGCTCGCTGAGCGTTACCTGGGGGGTGCGATCTCACTCTCCTCTCTTCTCCTTGCGGCTTGGGCCTGCGGTGCGACTTTGTTGATCTTGGGCAGTGGAACTCGGACCCCCGACGATGATGGTTCGAGGTCTCTCCTTAGCAAAGGCAGGCTCGGCGGGCGGCGGTGATTTCCCACAGCTCCTCTGGGGGTGCCGGTCCGGGCCGATGGCAATGACGACCACAGCAGTTCTGGCCACGCTGTCGATCGAAGCAGAGAACAAGACTGCTCCGGGACACACAGTCACAGGCAATTTCTCACGAAAGTCTCAGGCTGCAACAGGGCACGCGCACACAGCGTCGCTGAGACTCACTTGAACTCCGGGTGCACACGATCACAGGACAATCCTCCCGCAGGTCTCACTCTGCACAAAGCAGACGCACATAGCGTCGCTGAGACTCACTTGGACTCCGGGTGCCCACGATCACAGGGCAGTGCTTATGCAGGTCTCAGGCTGCACGAAGCACACGCACACAGCGTCGCTGAGACGCACTTGGAAACTTTTATGTTCCTGAGTTTCCACAACAGGGAGCCAGCTCTCCTCGGGCCCTTGGAGACACGCTACTTCAGGACACAGCACACAGCAAAGTCCTCACAAGCAGGGGGACACAGCAAAGTCCCTTCTCCTCTCTTTAGTCAAACCAGCAAACTGCAGGCCAGCCCCAGAACACACAGCAAGGGTCAGTCCTTCTCTTCAGTCTCTTCAGCTGTTCTTCTTTGGCAGAGGTTCCTCTTGAGCACCAAGTAGGTTCAATCCTTTTTCAATAGGGATTTCAGTCTAAAGTCCAGGGGTTTCAGCTCTCATAGTTATACCCCTAAATGTCTTTGAAGTCTTTGTGTTCAGGGGGCACTGACCCCTGTCCAAACCAGTTCTGGGTGTTTCCCTGCCAGTGACACCTTCTTCCTTTGATAGTGGGGGTCTGGATCTTCAATCACTCAGCAGGAGATGGAGCCTTTGTTTTATGGCAGCAGCCCAGGCCTCTTCACCTCCAGGGGCTACTCCTCCCCCCTACACTCCAGATGCAGGTCAGCCTGTTGCTGTCTCACCTCCCCTCCCTGGGTCAAGACATTTCCCAGATCCTATCACATTCAGATCCAGACAGTCAATCCACAACCAGGCAGAGACACACAGAATTGTTAGAACAAGAAAACCAGCCACTTCTAAAAGCGTGGTTTCTAAACACACAATTCACAAACCACCTTCACAAAAAAATGTGTTATTAAATTGTGAGCTCAGGCACACTAAACTTCACCTCTCCATCTTAAACCTATGGGAAGATAGGCTGGAAACATATTACACAGCCTTCCCCATTCTGTCATATGGGCAAGATGGCCCTGCAACAGTGAAAAACGAAATGGAGAGTATTTCACTGTTAGGACATGGTACACACATCAGTACATGTCCTACCTTTCACAAACACTGCACCCTGCCCAGGGGGGTACCTTGGGCCTACTATAGGGGTGTCTGATGTGCAGGGTAAGGCCTGGCAAGTGGGGCACTGGTCAGGACAACATGGCAGTTTAGCAAACTGCGCGCAGGCACTGCAGTGGCAATCCTGAGTTCTCTCTTTGGGGCTACTTGTGTGGGTGGCACAATTAGTGCTGCAGGCCTACGAGTAGCATTTGTATTACTAGCCCTGGCACACATACTGCACTTTACTAGGGACTTTACTAGTAAGACAAACATGCCAATTATGGACAACCAATTACCATTACACTTTACACAGGGAGCACTTGCTCTTTGACACTGATCAGCAGTGGCAACGTGCCCAAAGCATCTAAGTTGGCAAACGAAATCCATCACAGCATCAAAAATAGAGGAGATAGAGGCAAAAAGTCAGGGGTAACCACGCCAAGAGATGCCAAGTCTAACACATATATTATAGGTTTCTAAGCTTAACATATGATTATATTCAATAACAGTTTTCAAATGTAGCAGAAAATAACAATTTTTAAAAGTAGCAGAAAATAACCATTTTTAAAAGTAGCAGAAAGGACTGAGCTGACATTTTAGTATATACTTAAAGTCAAACAGTTATTTAGACTTCCTGGGTGCCTGGTCAGGTTTAGAAATAATAGAAACCGAAAACTAGTACAGATACAATTTTATGTTTTAGTGAATATTTACACAATGACATCCAGTAGAACATTTATCAAGTCACAAATTCGTATAATCAAATGAACATTTAACAAAGCAGAAAGCACCCCATGTTGAGCGCTTGTGCTGGGATGAAATTCCCAAACTGATTATGTTGTTGGTCCTTCACCACAACCTTTCTCTTTAGTCCTGAAGTTCCCAGGAATTTATCAATTTGTGGCTGAACTTTTGGGGCTTCCAACAGCCATGGACCCCCCAAACTTCAGATCTAGTCCTTGTTAGGGTCGCCCTAGGTTTTCCCGAAGGGAGGGGAACTCCTGATTTTGTGTCCCGCCAGGACGTTCTGAGTGGCTACCCCCTCCATTCCCTCTTCACTTACTCTGGTTGAAGGCAGCTATTATAGTTCTTGGGAGCATGAGCTCCACCCAAGTGGGATGCCTACTATTCTCTCTGTCTACATTAAGTTCAGTCATGCCGAGTAAACATGCTCTCTTCATTAATTTTTTTTCACATTGCCTTATTGCCTTTGCAACAGTGTTGTAATGCTCAATGAATGCCCTCCTCCCCCAAAATGTAATGAGAGGCAGCGGCGGCTGGCAGGGAACGGGGTGGTGAGGTGGGGGGAGTATGGAGGGAGAGTGTCAAAAAACAAACTATTTAAAAAAGCACTTACCTTTTGACACCCGCCATCTCTCCTCCTCGGCCCAAGACGGACGGCTAAACAGTCATGCGCACTTAGAGTGTGCCACCACTAATCATCCTCCTGTGACACCTGCCCTGCCCTAACCCAGCCCCACAGCTACAAAAAATAAAATGATAATAACAAAGTTATTATCATTTTATTTTTTCATTTTTTCACTGCTCTGAGAGCAGTGGGGCGACGCTCCTCCGCCTTAGTGGAGGAGCCGCCCCAGATGAGAGGCCTCTCAGTCTCCCATATCTCATAGTTATTCATTGACCTTGGCCTAAATGGGGCCCCCTGAAGGGTTGGGTGGCCTGAAGGGGTGAGGGCCCCCTGCACCGCAGGGCTGCAAGGGTTTGTGTTATGCCCCTGCTTTGCAATAATGACTTCAAGCATGGGACTGATTGTGTCTCCAGTACACCTGCTACTAGAGTTACCCTTAGATGATGAGGATGGCTTTTGCCCACAAGAAAACAACAAACACAATCCCATCTGCCACTTTTCCCCCTCTCTGCTTTCTTTTTCTGCCTTGCATGTCTGCAGTGAATAGACCACGCTTCCCTCCAGATCAACCCCAGGGGAACGCATCTGTCCTCTGTCACAAAGGCATCAGTCCCCACAAAACATTCTGGGAGCTGGGCAAGGCCTGGTCTACACAGCTTCCGTTCTGAGGATGAGAAATCTCAAGCCTATTATTGAGATTTGAAACTGTTAGTGTGAACTATTGTTGTTTGGACTGATGTGAGATTGCCAAACACAGTGGACATAAACTGGAGACCCTGTTCAGGGTATGGAAAGACTACATTGAGTGAGATCTGCATGGACACTGTTATAGTACTTCGTGACCAAGGAGCATCGTGCTGCCCATTGCATCAAAGCGATACAAAAGGGGATGATGGACGGAACGTTTGAGCCAATCAAACACTCACCCCCAGTCAACTGATCTGGGTTTAATCCATCATCATTCTTTAGCTCACTCCACCACCCCAGTTCAGACATGGCCATATGCAAATCAGTCTGACCCTGTGCCTCATGGGAACAGTCCAGCCCGAACTGCCAAGCCATGTCTTCCCTGGACCGGAAACAAGCATCCTAGGACCGGTTTCTGACATTCCAGCCGTCATCAGCCAGGCTTGCTTGAATCCAGTGGCAAAGTGAGCAAGGGACCCACGTCTGGGCATACCCCCGCCAACTTAGGGCGAACAAAGCGATACAAAGGGGATGATGGACGGAACGTTTGAGCCAATCAAACACTCACCCCCAGTCAACTGATCTGGGTTTAATCCATCATCATTCTTTAGCTCACTCCACCACCCCAGTTCAGACATGGCCATATGCAAATCAGTCTGACCCTGTGCCTCATGGGAACAGTCCAGCCCGAACTGCCAAGCCATGTCTTCCCTGGACCGGAAACAAGCATCCTAGGACCGGTTTCTGGCATTCCAGCCGTCATCAGCCAGGCTTGCTTGAATCCAGTGGCAAAGTGAGCAAGGGACCCACGTCTGGGCATACCCCCGCCAACTTTGCATCAAGGCTAGAACTAAGACTCTGTGGGAACTTGCTAGCCTGCTCAACTGCTCCTGCTGAGCTTACCTGCATTGAAGCCCCATCCAGGCCAACATGATCAGAGATGGGGACACAGAGTACTAAGAGCCCCTCACAGCCTTTCTCGCTCTGGAGGAGAGCTACCCAAAACAAGCATTGGCATAGCCAATAGGTCTCGCCTTTGGGACCTTATAAGTGTTTAGCCATGCAACAGTTGATTTTGTTGCACCAAGGATATTGTGCTGCATAACTAAATACTTACAAGGTCCCAAAGGCGAGACCTATTGGCTATGCCAATGCTTGTTTTTAGTGCTTCATCTATTTGGGGCAGTGAAGCATTTACCCACATGGAAAGCCAGTTACCCTGTATAGAGTGTGTTGTTAGAAGGGTGTCTTTGTTTATAACCTATGTGGGAATTATTTTCATGTTGAGCATGAATGACCATTGAGGTACGGTTATCCTTAAGGGACGCAGCACATGGTGGAGTGACAGGTAAAGGTATGTGCAAATTGTAGTTGTAGTAAGGACTAACCAGCTTTGCCACAAGGACAGAAGGATGGTGTGTGCCTGAGCACCGAAAAGGGAGGTTATCAGAGAGGGCCCTGTAATCCACATCGGGACCTAAGCCGGGCAGAGATGCTGGCAATTTTTTTATTTTGCAGTTTTATATAGCGCAAACTTGACCAGAAAGTATTAGAGTGCTTTACATGTGCACCAGCTGCATTACAGTTGGACACATTCATGTTTTTTTAGGCACGGGAGATTAAGTGATTTGCCCAGAATCACAGGATGTCTGAGCCTCCCGCCAGACTCGAACCTGGGTCCCCAGGTTCAAACTTGGCTGCTCTAGCCATTAAGCCACATCCTCTCCCTAAATGAGTAAAAGTTTTCCAACTAAGGGCAAAAACGAAATTGGTGACATAAGCAGTAGCCATGCACCAATTGAATTTATATTTATTTATGCAAAGGCAGGGCTACTGCCTACTGCTTACTGCCGAATAAATACACCCCATAAAGGAGGAAGGAAATAGAATAGCAGTGGAGGCTGCTGACAGGAACAGGGCCCACACAGTCTTTAAAGGGCCCAGATGCCACCGACTCCTGCTAGATTGAAGGAAGGCTAAATTATGAGCAGGGGTTCACACCCCAAAACTCCTCCCAAGCTCCTGAAGGCAGGCAAGCAACAGAGGGCGAACCCTAGTCGTCCTGTGGCTCAGACCCAAGCCACACACCCTGAACATGTCACCATGCTATGTTATGTTACAAAGAACTTCTAAAACGAACGTTCACCAAAAGGTTTCATGATGATGAGAGATGAAGTGCTTGGTAGGTTTATGCCCCAGCAGCGCAGGAGCAAATTGCAGCTGTCCAGATACACCAATGCATGTGCACTCGGTACATAGGTCAATTTTCAAAATAATTGAGGGCGCCGGTTTGATCCGCTTTGAAATTCTCCGCATTTGAGTCTCGCCGTCGTGGCCACTTAAGCGCCTATTTCTAGTTTCCGCTTCCCTCAGAGCGCCTGGGTTCAGACCAGGACATGACAACAGGAGTCCTCTCAAAAATCACGTTGGCGTGATCTCTTGACACGCAGACTGATTCCCCTGGGTTACTGTGGCAACTTCCTCTCAGGCAATAAAAGCCATCTGCAGCCCTCGTGGCGCTCAAATCAACTGCGATGACCCCGGCACCCGTGGCCACCCTTCGCAGGGTCGCCTCAGCCGTCGCGTCTTTTTCCAATTTAATTCCTGATTCTACTTCGAAGAGCTTGTCCTCAGACAACAAGCATGTCCTGCCCGCTGGGGCTTGTATGTTCAGCTCACCGCAAGCCGGCCAGCTGTGCGAGTTCAGGAATGCAAGCAAATTGGGTAATAGTGACACGTTATTTACAGCGCTTAGATGCAGCGGAAGTGCGGTATGAAGCGCTCTCTTAAACAGGTTGGTACAACTATTGCTATTCCCATTCGTATTATTTAGTTATTTTCTGGTCACTTCAACGACAGAACTGATTCTTAATAATAAAAACCAGGCAAGAGTCCCACCTGCCTTGCTTGAATACAACACTGAAGTGAACGTGTGCGATCTCCCAACAACCGTAACACCTAAAAAGTAAGCACACGTCACCTCGCAGATGCAAACAGCGCCCCGCATTTCTCCAAGCCCGCAGGGAGATTAATGCTTACTGCCCGCGCTGGTCAGGAATCAACTTCCAGGGGAGGGGTGGGGGGAGTGCGGCCGAGAGCACACACAGCGTTTCCCTTGCGGGAGCAGGCAGGGGCACCATCTGTTTGCAAGATAGTTACAAACAGATGTCACCAAAGCTTGCTCCCGCAAGGGAAACGCCAATTGTGCACGCTTTGCCATTGAAAGCAATGCAAAGCGTGCACGTTTTTGGGTGAAAAAGCGAATCGATTCCAAGAGGTCTCCTCCTAAGCAGCGCATGCGCGCTGCATAGGCGGAACCTAAAAACAGTGATTTACCAATGCAGATGTACTGAATGTTGATTCTGCCTGTGAGCACAACACTCATTGTGCCAAACTATGCTTGTTGTCCACAGGTGCACTTTTGTGGTACCCAGTAGCCTCGACTTGGTGTTGCATGAGCTAATGCCTAAAACAAGCCTCACTGGACATGATGCTAGAAGCAACCTTGGGGGACACTTAAAGGTCCCACTTATCACCTTGATTATCAGAGGCTCAGCACCCAGCTGATGTATGTTTGTGCCTATCGGTTCACCCTCCCAGTGCCCCAGAAAGTAAGACTACTGTCTATCCCCTTAAGTAGTGAGATGTTTATGTCCCTCAGTGTATGGAATCGTTATCAATATTTCTGAATTCTGGAATTGCAAAATATCCACTTTGAAGTTACAAACAAACTCTAAGGGTAAGCCAAAGATAAACCAGTTTGCTATCCCATATCTATTTTTTTAAATTCTTTTTATTGTTATAATAAGTCAGACATGATCATAAAAACTTTTTGACCAACCAACAAGTGCATATAATGGGCTAGGTGTTAACCCAACCTTAGAACACATAATTATTATATCTCAAATGTACAGGATTGTAAAAAAAAAAAAAAAAAAATATGAATAAATAAACAGTTACATAACAACATAACAGCACCTCAGATCTGTAATAATGGTAACATAGATATCAAGAAACAATCCGAGACTGTACCAGGATCCCAGATGAACCCACGCTATTTGGCCTATGGATCAAGCAGATTGATTTGCAGTACTAAAATTAGCATTAATATGTGGATACCAGCTGAATGTAGCCCAAATACAGTCAAATTTTCTAATAGACCGCGCTCCCCTTGATTTAGCCAATGCTAGTTCCAGTTTATATATTTGCCGCATAATAACCCACCATTCAGCTATCCTAGGAGGCGATGGAGAGGTCCAAGCTCTGGCAATACAAAGCCTGGCTGACACAATGATTATAGATAGCATTTGTTTCAACCCGAGATCGGCTTCCGTTCTATAACCCAACATGATCTCCTTATAAGTAAACTGTTTGTCGTAGCCAATACAAGATGTTGAGAGCTGAGTCACAGCTGCTCAGAATTCCCAAAGCATAGGGCATGCAGCAAACATATGTAAAATATCTGCCGCCAAGCAGCCACATTTAGGGCACTTTGGGCCAGATGTATCACCGCTTTTTGTGTTCACAAACAGGCCGATTCGCAGAATCGGCCCGTTTGCGAACGCAAAAATGCGTTTTGCAATGTATCAACATTTTTTAATTTGCAATATGGGTAATCGCAATTATTTGCGATGACCTAAATTGCGAATGCAGTTAGGGAATCGCAATTTTGGATCCCCTAAATGCAATTCTTGTAGCTATCGCAAACTGTGAATTAGCATTAAGGAATCACAAATTACCACCAACTTCTAGTTGGTGGTAATTTTCAAATTCCTAGAAAAATGCACTTTTTTGCATTTTTCTAGGTGCCATGTGGCGTACATACATTCCCTTAGGGCATGTATGTGCGCCACATGTGCACACAAGCATATTTCAGGGGTGCAACAGGGTGCCCTTTTGGCCCCCTTGCACCCTTGAAATTGCATTCGCAATTTGCGAGTATCTATTGGGTACTCGCAAATTGCGCATGCAATTCCCATTCATTCCTATGAGGCCCATAGAAATGAATGGGAAGCCATTCCTTATTTGCGACTCGCGATTTGCGAGTCGCAAATAAGGAATGCGTAGGAATCGCAATTTTATTTGCGAAACCTACATACATTGCATTTTGCGAGTCCATGATAGCGAATCGGTAAAATTCGCTATTGAGGACTCGCAAAATGCAATGTTGCTACATCTGGCCCTTGGTCTTCTCTACAACGCAGTTCCAGGCCCACTTTTTAATTCTATCAGGCGTGTAGTATAGCATGCATATATTTTTGATTTGCTGCACTTTTAAATTAATAGAATGTACCGAGCCGTGAATAGTCTCTAAAGCAGCAAGAATTTCTGAGGGTAGAATTTCATCAGACAGAGCCTTGCTCCACTTAGCAGCAAGACTAGGGCTATTGTTAGCCCTGTATTGGCAAAGGCCTTGATAGACTATGATAATTAATGACTTCTTAGGTGCCTTATGCAGGCAGGTAAGTAGATCGGAGCCTACCACAGTTGTTGTAAGCTTACAGCCAATCATAAAAAAATCCCTGATCTGCAAGTATTTAAAACAGAAGCAATGGAGGACATTGAAAGAGGCCTGAAGGCCAGAAAATGAGCAGAGCCCATTAAGATCGTAACAATATCCTAGAAGCTCAACCCCGTTGTGGGACCAGGCTCTGCCCACTTGGTCATGAAATATAGTCGGAAACATTGGATTGTTCCATATAGGTGTATCCGGGTGCATGAGCGGGGAAGTATATTTAATGGAGATCTCCCGCCATATATATATATTACTATGTCCTTAATGAACATGAATCTAACACTCTTAAAATAATCGGGATCCCTGAGTCTATACAAAAACAGTCTGCTCTCAGGTCCTAGCGTGAAGTGATAGCAGAAGGCCGTAGAGTCTGGATTGCCAACCATCAGAAGATTACGAAGATGTTCGGCAAACGCTGCCCAAAAATAAAGCTTAAAATCAGGAAGCTGAAGCCCCTCCTCACTGTAAGGAAATTTGATGAACCATATCACATGTCTATCCCACCTGTAGCCCCAAATAAAACTGCCAAAAGCAACCTTCAAGCTGTTTAATAAACAGAGTTTGGGACCTGAAGGGGGATTGCTCGCAATAAATATAAGGATTTGGGTAGAACATTCCTTTTAATAATATTGCTTCGGCCGATTATGCTGTTCGGAAGCTTGTTCCAAAGCCTTAGTTTCTTTATGACAGATAGTAAAAGGAGCTTATAGCTTATCTTAACAATTTGTGCCACCTGTGAGGCCAGCTGGATGCCTACATATGTGGCCAGCAGACTTACGCCAGGCATCAGAGCTTCTGGTTTGAAGTTAAGAACAACTTGAGTTTTAGCTATATTGAGTTTATAGCCAGATTATGTTCCAAATTTGTTAGCTTCATCAATAATAGAATGGAGGGCAACTGATGGATTAAAATAGTAAATCATAAAATCCTCAGCATAAACAGCGATTTTAAGTTCGCAGCTGTCACAGACAATAGGCGGAATATGACCATTCAATGCAGGGAGCTCCCTGCACTATCCCATAACTCTTAATCTAAGATAATGCGTAATATGAATCTGGTATTCCCTCCACACAGGTCGCACCTTTTATATTTTGTACTGTTTTTTATATTTCTAGTGAGGATACTAAGCTAATGATCCCAAAGAGTTACTATTTCGTAAGTAGTATCTCAATCCTCTGTGTTTTTGTTGAGAAGTAATAACGAGAAAACGAGGTAAGAACAGAAGAACTTCTTTATTGGCCATCCAGTCACTGACTCTGCTTCGCAGTGAACATTCCAACATTCTAAAGCAGGATCCTGAGGGAGAGTCCACTTGGGGAACTGGGAGGGAGTATACATTTAAGGTAACGAGGAAAAGAGAGATTATAACACACCTCCCCTTTATACATAATTTTAAACATTCCTACATTTGACAATTCTATTACAACCCCACAACTGCCCATTCTCAAGTAGTACCACATTGTTGTAGGCTTTGGATACCCGACATGGAGGGTAGAATTTGCTTTTACTTTGATGGTTTTTGATGCTCCTTTTGACCTGTACCCCTCCTGGCATGCTCTTGGTTCGGGGATGAAGTCTCCTTGCCTCTTGAGGGTCCCTGGGGGCCAACTAGCCCACCAGGTACCTCCAGTAAGCCCCACACACTTGGATTGCTGAGAGTGGTCCGAGGCCATGCCCCCTTTTTACACCTCTCTGCAAACACGCCTCCTGGCGCACTGCTGCTCGGGGATGAAGTCCACTTGTGTCCTGAGGTCCTCAGTGACAAATGATTGTAATTTTAAACTTGTTGAACCCGTAAAATTGCCACCAATTGCGTCAGATGAGATTAAATCCGCCCTTCAAAAAAGCGCCAATGGAAAGGCCACAGGTCCGGATGGGGTACCCATTGACGTTTTTAAATGTAATATTGATTTTTGGATCCCTATATTATTAAATGTTTTTAATGCTGTTTTAGGAGGTGTGCTGCCTGCGTCCTGGGTGGAAAGCATCATTGTGCCCATTTTTAAAAAAGGGGATAGAGGGAAGGCTAACTGCTACCATCCCATATCCCTTCTTGACTATACCTCTAAATTGATGGGTAGAGTCATGTTGGGGAGATTGGAAAACTGGGCTAACGAGAATTACATCCTCTCAGATGCCCAGTATGGTTTCAGAAGGGGTATTGGGACGGTGGAACAGTACTTAAACCTGGAATTACTAATAGGGAAATATACCCTAGCTAAGGAAGGGGTCTTACATCTTTGTTTCGTAGATCTCACCAGTGCGTTTGATCTCGTTAATCATGCCAAACTATGGCAAACCCTGAAAGAGTTAGGAGCACCAACTTATATTATTACATATCTATCCCAGATTTATTCTCTCCTGACTTCTAGAGTACGGTTTGGTACGATGGGCGAATGTACCCAGAACTTTAGGGTTACACGAGGAATACGCCAAGAATGCGTACTGGCGCCCCTCCTTTTATAGGTCTCGGCCTGCACCAGCGCTTGCGCTGGTCTGGCCGAGAGATTTAGTAAGCGGGTTTTGGAAGTGCAAACCCACTGGCTTTCGGCTGGTGACCAGCTTGCGTTCACGATGGCGTGCACGCGCGCCATCCATTCCTCGCATCGCTGGCGAGGCGCCATCTGCCTTTCCTCCCCTCCCTCACCCCTCCTCCCCCTCCCTCACCAGAGAGCGCGTTTCTTCTAAAAGTTACCGATTTGCATTTCACACATGCTGCTGACGGAAAGATTTCAATCTTTACAACGGGGAGGCTTATTCCCAGATAATTAACTCGTCTTGGTTTCCTTGAGTCCTTGGTTTCTGTGATTTTTAACACTACGGCAGACTTTTAGGCTCTGTTACTGCCTACAAAACCAATGTTAATAATGTAGGATTTATTAATTCAGCTACATGAGCCAGCGTTACAACTACGGTTTTTATTATGAAACTCCACACCGTATTGAAATTTCCAATGTTTAAGGGTAATTTTAACATTTTGCACAAACGTGCCTTCAGCCGCATTCTTACTGCTTATTTTGTATCCACATTGCTGAAGGAGCTGTTATGTATGTGACTTATAAATCCCGGAATGTCGCTTATTGTGCAAATAAAGTACAATCATTGACATTGCAACCCCGTCTTTGCAGCATGTGCTCAATCTACTGAGCTACCTTACTAATGCTTGTTTAACACTTAGTTGGCTGTACAGTTTGGCAGTATTCCTGTAGCGTCTGTCTCTTACCCCACCCCCTCCTATCTGCAATGCCCCCTTCTCTGGCATCTGGAGATCAAAGGGCAGCAGCTCAGCCTCCGACCTAAGGGGGGGGCGCATCGCAGTGTCTGGAGATGTGCACTGCACACCTAGCCCCCACCCCCTCTCTGCAGACAGGCGCCGAAGAGGCACTGGATGGAGCTCGAGGCGCAGCATTATTTCTGATGACACCTGAGGCGCTCCTGAAATCTCACTGAAGCCTGGGTTCTACATGGGAACAGGGTCCCCAGTAGTAAGGATTTCTCTTCACCATCTCAGGTTAGCCTACTTCTGCTGCTGCTACACAGCGTCACCACAGGAGGGGTGGGGGTTGCAGGTGATGTGGCATAAACTAAAAGAGCCCACGTATCAGACGTAGACCACGAGAAGAGACTCTGTGTGTGAAGAGGAAATAAATTAAGAGATATTAACATTAAATATATACTACTTTGCACTCAACAGAGCACACAACTCAATATACAAACCTACATATACATACGTCCTAGCAATGTTTTGAAACGTGTCCACTGTAGAACATTGCTGGGTTTATTGTGTTAGCACTGCTTGGCTTCTGAAAGCACCCCACTCCAACAAATACATCCCTACAGATATTGCAGGATTAATATTTAAGTGTCTCCCTAGAAGACAGTTTAAAGTTGAAGACATTACAGTTACAGCGTCCGACTTTAAAGCTGTTGAACCGGGTTTGAGTCTTTGCGGGAGGCTCAACATCCTGTGATTCAGGGCACATCACTTAATATCTCCATACCTAAAAATAAACGTGTTCATCTGTAATACAACTGGTGCTGATGTAAAGTGGTCCGATTCGTTAGGGTCGAGTTAGCAGTATGTAATACATAATAGCATTTCATAATACTTTATAGCATCTGTAGCCTTTTCAAAGCAATTTCTTTGCTTTTTGTCTTTGGTGTTGTATCACGCGTCCTTAGTTTATTCACAAAAATATAATTAAAATCAACTTTGAAACTAAAGCATTTGTTGCATTTTTTCTTATTTGCTTCACATATTTTAATTTGTTGTGTTGTCACTAGACCTTAATTTTGCAACTTTATTTACATGTGGACATTACCTTCTTCACATTTAAAGAATTATAAGCAAAGAAGAGCGGATGGGGTGTAACAGTTACAGCGTCTGACTTTAAAGCTGGGGAACCGGATTTGAGTGTCTGCAGGAGGCTCAACATCCTGTGATTCAGGGCAAATCACTTAATATCTCTGTGCCTAAAAATAAATGTGTCCATCTGTAATACAACTAGTGCTGATGTGAAGCAGTGGCATAGGAAGGCGGGTGCGGTGCGATGCATTGGGTGCGAGAAGAAGGGAATAGGGGCTAGAAGTATTACACCAGACCCAAGATACATTGTGAAGAGGCGCAATGTCACAGGGGCTCCTGTAAAAGCACTCGCAGCATCTCTACCTCACAGTGGCATACCTGCACGAGCCACTCACTCAAAACAAGCATTGGCATAGTCAATAGGTCTCGCCTTTGGGACCTTATAAGTGTTTAGCCATGCAACACTTGATGTTGTTGCACCAAGGATATTGTGCTGGATAACTAAACACTTATAAGGTCCCAAAGGTGAGACCTATTGGCTATGCCAATGCTTGTTCTTCATATATTAACAACGTGGACCCTTTTTTACAACAGCAAAATGTAGATGCCCCGAAAGTTGGAACACGCCCCACCCCAGTACTTCTATATGCAGTTAAATTTGACCAAAACGTTTACCATGACATGCGGGCGCAATAGGCTGAAGCTTAGACAACATCATGTGGGTGGAGTAGCTATTAGTAGAGTCCCAACTTTTTCATATCTAGGGCTTCTTTTCAATAGCAAAGGTACCTGGAACACACACATTGAATCTGGTAATATGACATTTTTGAGAAGTACTGAGGGTATTTTTAGATTTTCTTCCAAAATGGGGAATAAACCTATAAGGGAAATACTTACTTTGTACAGAACTAAGTGTGTTACGGGTGCATGTTACGGGGCACCTATATGGGGGAGAGCAAACACTGCCTCTTTACAGATCCAAGAAAATAAGTTTTTAAAGAGAGTGTTGGCAGTTCCAAATTCCACGGCTATTTATATTATACACAAAGAAATGACTGTACTGTATTGTTGTATTCCTCTTAGGGTGTCCGTATATAGGTTTCCCTGTATCATGTCCTTATATAGGCACAATTCGCCCTGCCCTTATATAGGCATAAAATCCCAGTCCATATTTAGGCATTAAACCGTTCACTCCAAATACAGGCATGGTCTCCGACATCCGTCCACCCTAACGTCACAACGAGTTCTTGAAGAACAGACCCTTAGGCTTCGGGAGTTTCCCTAGCACAGGACTATTGATTTCTTCAAGGACTCATCGATTATGCAGGAACCGTTATACCTTAGGGGTTCATTCATGACGTCTTCCGCTGTCCGATTCACGTCAATGCTAACTCTCTGAGGTACCTCTCAGGTATAAATATACCTTCCCTAGCCCCTGTAAATCAGAGGAGACCTCGACTTCAGAGGAGCCCGTTTCCCAGCCTGACGCACTGAGAAGACGCTGTCATCCCTGCACGCAGAGAGTCCAGCTTCCAGTGATCTGACTTCCCTTGCGGGGTGTTGGAGTTCGAGTCTGGCAAGAGATTCCCACCTCTCTCATTCTAAAGGTTTGGAGCTGACTAGAACCTAGAGGGACTCTTGGCACACTAGGCATACTAGACTTAACATACTCTTAGTATACCATAGTAAGGAATACTTCACCTACTTCGTACCTCTCTCTACACCTAGGCTAGGTTAGGTACATTGGGGTAGAACTAGCTTAGAAACGCATCATATGAGTACTCGCATTTTTAGTCTGTGTTATTTATATAAATGAATATCCACTAAAGATCATGCTAGCGCAGTATTATTTATTTCTACTGCTTACGCTGTACATTATTTATCTTGCATACTGTCTTGTGATCGTAACAGCACATTTTACTTACACGAGAAACAAGACTGTTCAATAAATCTTTTATTGAAACGCCCGTCTATTCTTTCTGTGTAACTTTGGGAAAACTAAGCATGCATGATTGAGCTGAGTGAAATAGTTATCTATTGTTTCTACGACTCTGGGACACGTTCTGATTCTAAAGGGAAACAAAGTTGTCATGTTTTGCGGCTGCCAGAAACTATTCCCTTCTTGTTTGTCAAGGAGTTTCTAGTGGCCTCTGAGCTAGCTGGCACAAGTAATTAAGTTTAATATACTCGATAGGGACATACTGACCTTAGTCCTATGTCAAACCTATAGGGGATATTATTCCAATGCGCAGAGCCTATTAGGGAAATAGGAGCTACACTACATGGCGCCCAACGTTTGGTAAGGCGGTAATTTAATGCTAGATACTGAGTAACTCAGCCGTGCCTTTTCTCTCAGAGACCCCTACCCATATACTCCAAAAGACGTCTGGAGTGGGCAGGGTTAAGTATCCACCACAGCTACATAGGGAAGCACCCTATATATTAGCTGTTTGGTTTGCTCAACGTTGAAGGATACAGTGTTCCAAAATATTGTGCACCTTATCTTTGTTTCCTTGAAACTTGTTCTACATTTTTCAAAAAACAAAATGCCTGACTCCGACAATGACACTGGTGCTACGGCAAATCCAGCCCAAGCAGCAGTTTTTTACTTTACCGGTTTAAATGAAACCAAGGAGGGTGTTATAGACATCCATCCAAACTTAAGAAGAGCCATCACTCTAAAACTCATAAAACATGGCCTACCACCAAGAGGAGGTAGAGCAGTTTTCGTGATAGAGGCACACGAATCCTTTCAGACAGAGGTATTCTATTCATGGGTAATATTTCCTGAATCCAATCCAGTAACACACGTGTTTCACTTCTACAAAGAAGATGATCCACCAGAGGAATATATTCCTTTCGAGGATATTGAAATTCCAATAACATACCAGGAGCATCAGCTCTGGTTTAAAGGCGCCCTAAAACATCACAGAAACATTACCAGGCTCGGTCCACTAGGTAGACCAGGAGCAACATGGCCGATTCTAGCCAGCTACACACCTTATCCTGACATCGAAATAATGTCAGACAAGGAACTACTTGTTCAACTACAAGAATTAATAAAAATCTACAGACAATTAGTCCAATATGTCATGCAGACTTTCACAGTCCAACCACCATTGACACTTCCAAATCAAACTCCTCAACAGGGGAATACACTAAAAATTACACCACAGACTCTATACGCAGTCATGGGTAAAATGCCCACAAAATGTGAGCAAATTCCATTTTGGATAGCTCAAAAAATTACTCAAATCGAAGCAGTATTTCCAAATACTAGCCCGTATGAGAAACACAGAATCCTAACAATCAGTTTACCGATGGGGATCATACCACAACTGGAAGACTGCACCACTTGGGGCTCAGTCTTTGCTGCCATCTATACTAAAACACATGGCATTCCGTCAATTGCGGTAATACCTGATGTCCTGAAACAAATTCAAAACGAATACGGGGCAGAGCCTGCTCTGAATTTAGGTGTGAAATTACTGAAAAATTTCGGCCAAGTCTCAACAATAATATTATCTAATATTAAAGGGGAGGCAGCAGCAGTGGCGATCCGCCAAAAATTAAGGGAATTCGATGTTATAGAACATCAAACTGAGCTACCCAGAATAATTGAACAATCTTATGCAGAATTAGGCAGAGATAGTTTGGGTGGAAGACCAGTGAAGCCGAAACTATCTGAGAGTCCTGAGAAGGACACAATTAAACAAAACTCCTACATCTTCTAAAAAGAAGTGGGAGACTAATAAATAAAATTCAAACGAGAAACGTTCTCAATCCCGAGGTAGGTCTCCTCAAAAGGAGCCCTCTGAAAGGAGGTATAACCTCAGGAATAGGGATAATTTGAGAAAGCCTGACAGGTATCAAGATACTGATACACGTTCCTCTCGTCCCTTTCAGATCTCATCACAGACTTTGGAAAGAAGAGGACGGTCAGAACATAGAGAAGAACGCGTGAAATCGAAAGACGACAAACACGTTCAGAAAAATAAAGCAAAACCTCAATTCTCCAAAAAGAAAGTAGCAGGTCTGAAGATCAGACATGCCGAGAATACTGAGAACACAACTCAAGAACGGAGAATGGGCTCAGACAATGCTGGACAGTGCAGCAGAAGTCACAATAGCTCGCCAGAACCTGAAGGAACTTCTGGAGATAGTGGACTTGAATGAGTACATCGCAGTTGAGACTGTAGACACCAGGGTTAGTACTCCACAAACGTTATATGAAATAACACTCCGGATGGAGGGAGACAAACCTAGACAGGTGAAAGCACTTTTTTGGGAGAGACTATCAAGGGGCAATGACATACTTCTAGCAGAAAAAGACTGGCCACCACAATTTGTCAGGGAATGCTCACACGGCGAGGACAATATTATACCTGCCTTCTCCAACCATATTCCAATTCACCTAAAATATACATATGCCAGGAAATGGGCAGTAGCCCAGGCCCCAGCATTATATAAAAATCATGTAGGATGGGATGAGGACTCACCTCACCATAAAATACATCTGAAACATGAACCAACTGCACAGAGGCAGTATCCAATAATGCAAGAAGCTAAAAAACAGGTCAGGAGATCTTAGATCAACTTGAATACCAAGGGGTGATTGAAACATGCACCTCCTCAATGAACAATCCTTTGTTTCCTGTCTCCAAACCAGACAATACATATCGTCTAGTTTTGGACTACAGACACTAAACACTTGTTCTAAAACATTTGCAGTGCAAAATGCACATAGCACAGCATTAATAAATAACATTGTGCGTAAAAAATACAAAACCACATTAGACATCTCAAATGGTTTCTTTTGTCAATACATAGCACCTGAAAGCAGGTACTTAACAGCATTCTCCATAATGGGGACCCAGCGTCACTTTTGTCGACTCCCACAAGGGTTCAAGAACAGCCCAGGTTTATTCTCAGCGAGGGTAACGGAGTTACTACAAATCTATGACAATGAGGCATTGTCCTATGTCGATGACATATATCTGACAGACGATGACCTGGAAAAACACTTGAA
The DNA here is from genome assembly GCA_963921515.1 of Calotriton arnoldi. Classification (NCBI taxonomy): domain Eukaryota; kingdom Metazoa; phylum Chordata; class Amphibia; order Caudata; family Salamandridae; genus Calotriton; species Calotriton arnoldi. The sequence continues at coordinate 1,741,866 of CAWUFW010003181.1, read as the reverse complement.
CAGGGTGAGCACCATTATACTGGGCTTCGCCTCTGAGGGCTACAAATTCAACTTTAAAAAGTCCAGAATTGCCCATCTCAATGTCCTATTTCTAGGATATGAGCTTTCAAGTGAGGGCAAGAGCTTGGCAGCTAACTTTCTAGAGAAATGTGCGCTGCTCCAACCTCCAAAAACGCAAAAAAACTTACAATCCATCCTGGGTTTCCTAAATTTTGGAAGAACATACATTCTAAATTACGCAGAAAGGGTTAAACCTCTCTACGCATTAATCAAACCTGATTTTTCAATCAAAAACTGGACACAGGAACACACAGAAATCTTGCGTTCACTCCAGGCTAACATGTTAGCAACAAATCACTTACAAACACGCGTAAGTCAACGCAACCTGGTGATCCGAATAATTACGGGTCAATGCGGATTCACCTACTTAACATTTAACGAGGGTGAAAAAATACCAATCGCATACAAATCTCATTTGTATTCACAAGCAGAAATGCGCTTCACTTCAACTGAAAAAATTCTGACAGCAGTTCGAACCGCTGTAGCAAAAGAAAGAGCCCTAGCACAAGGGAAACGCATTATTGTCGTAACCCCAGTACCAGCTTTAGAAGCGGTCACAAAAGCAAGCATTCCAAATGCAAAAGCATTACATCCAAGATGGATACAATGGGTTAATTCTCTTGCTGCAACAGATGTTGAATATGTTTTTGATCCAGATTTAAAAACACAAGCGTTCCTGCAATATGAACATGAATGTCCTCTGCCCACTGAAATCCTGCCTCTCGATCAGTACGAATTCATAATTTACACTGACGGATCCGCACAACCCGCAACAGGGAGTAAGCAAGCTTACAGTGCAGCATGTGCAATTGTTAAAGGTCGCATGCGAGATGGCATCTTCAGACCAATGGTCACAAAAACCCAGTCTCTAGGAGATTGTACAGCTCAGCGAGCTGAACTACAAGCATTCAAACTGGCACTTGAAAATACAGATCGAGAATTCCCCACACTAATAGTGTGCGATTCCTTTTACTGTGTTCAGTCGTATAATGAATATATACAAAACTGGCCTGAAAATGGTTTCAAAGATGCGGAAGGTGGCACAATAAAGCACAAAATGCTTTGGGAACAAGTAGTTCAGTTGAAAAACGAACTACCAAAGGCTCACGTGATCCACACACTGAGTCATCAATGTGATGGCGTTCACGTTGCAGGGAATTCAATGGCTGACGAAGCCGCAAAGGTGGCTGTTCAGACGGCTTCCGTAGCTGCGATCACTCGTTCAAAAACAAAAATAGACGGTGAGATAATGTTGGCTGTCAATGCTTCAAGCAAGGGCAGCAGTGCAGCGTTACCAAAAAAGTTTCCACTCAAGTACTCTTATGTAATTGATGTGAACAACGTTCCTTTTGCTCGAATCCCTGGAGTGGGGGATAGGGTTATTCCAAACAAGGAACGCAGATTAGGACTAATCCTAGCAGCACACGAAGGGATAGCTTCTGCCCATGCAGGTGTTTCTGCAACAGTATCTTTACTCAAGCAAAGATATTGGTGGCCTGGCATTCGGAAACAAACTAAAAACTATGTTTTGGAATGTGATATTTGCCAACAGATGAAAGTCTCAACAGTAAAACGTCCTGCGCAGACACCCCTGTTAATTTCAGACAAACCATTAGCTTGTGTTTACCTGGACCACTGCGGGCCCTTGCAAAGGGACGGTAACTATAAATATATCATGGTTGCAGTGGATTCATGCTCTAGGTTCCTATGGATATGGCCTCAGCGCTCGGCTGACGCTCAAACTGTTATAAAAGATTTGCGAGTCTTTATCGGCACATACACAATAGGCACGCTACATTCTGACCAGGGCCCTGCGTTTAGCTCTCGGGCTTACAAAGAAGCCATGGCCAGTCTGGGCGTTGCATTGCGGTACTCCTCTCCATTCCATCCTGAGGGAAATTCGGTTGTGGAAAGGAAAAACCGGGACATAAAGCAGTCTATAACAGCTAGGGTATTAGGTTCGGGTGACGGGTGGGTCAAACATCTTTATGGGGTCCAACGCTCATTGAACAACCTGCCAAGAAGTTCTCTAGGGGGGGTCACTCCATATGAGGTCCTATTTGGGACAAGAATGTGGGTACCAGATCTCGATCACGTAGGCACAGTGGTGGAAAATAAAACGTTTGATATCAAAGATCGTTTGGCTGTTTTACAGGAACTGAATGAGTTAAGAACGAAACAAAGCAACGTATTCCTACAGCCAACCACCACTGGGGAAAGATCGGCGGTCCCAGCAAGGCCTGTCTGGATTCCAAAAGTTGGGGATCTAGTCAGAGAAAAAATTGCGGACAAGAAGGAATTTGGACCTTCTTACAGACAACCAGTACCTGTCCTAGCAGTTCAAGGAACAAGAACAGTACTTCTGCCGCCCCTTGCTGGAAGAAAGGAGAAAAGATTTGTGTCCATCGACCTCATCAAACCACAGTATGTGGCCAATACTAAGTAGTAGGCCTCGTGGACTCCAACCTAGTAGCAGACACACTCCTCTCGCTACTATCCAAGAGGTTCAGACTGAAAGACTGATAACAATTGGGAATTCAGCAGTAACAGATGAAGGACTAAGCAACAATGCTATGGAACTCATCCCTCTTGAAAACCAAGTAACAGTTCATCCAAATACACCTGTCTACACCAATGTAGCAAGTGATCAACTGGTTCCAGCGATTTCTACAAATCCTGATGCAATTCCAACAATTGACAGAACTGCTTCTGGCTATTTCATTAACTTTGATACGTTCTCAGAAGATCCAAGTGAACCTGAAACGACGCCAGCATCATTCAAACTCAAGCAGCAAGTACAAGACTTTCTTCAGTTTATGAAAAAGACTTATCTGGTTTCACCATGGATTGAACTCTGGATTATATCTGGACTATTTGTTTTCCTGCTCTGGCTAGCTTTGGTTACAACTGTAAGTGTGCTGATAAGTGGCAGATACATCCATGTGAACACTGAAGGAAAAGATGTGAATGTACTTTTGAAACCACATAAATCTTCCCATCGTGAAGCAAGAGACTTATCAACAGTGAACATCACAGCCGTTCCTATACAGGATGGTATAGTGTGGGACAAGACAGATTTTGATATCTTCGGCCCGACGGAACAATTGAACATTCCACATTTATATAAAATTTCACTAAGTGATCTAATTTCGTCCAGTACCTACTCTGATGATTGGGACTTTGAGACTGTTAACGACATAATGTTTGACCTAGAAAAATCTGCTGCGTTTTCTAAAAATGAATATTTAGATGGTTCATCAGACTATGAACAGCTGTATTGCTATAACCACTATGGTCATCATTATTTGCATAAATCTGCTTACCCTAGAAATGTGTTTATGTTTAACCAATGGGAGCATTGTCCTACACCACCACAAGGTAGTTCAAAAACATTTGCTAGCCAGTTTCCATATTTTTCAGGTTACAATACATCTGATCCAGAAACTTTTTACTATAAAAATGTAAACAAAACAGGACTGAAAATTATGTTAACCAATACAAAACAGATTTACTCTGCAGCATTTATTGCCCAACTGTCTAGACAGGGTTTCGACTTATGGAAAGACACAATAGACACAAAAACTGTCAGGGGATAGAAGCTTTATTTAGAGCCTGTATCATCCCTGAACAAATAATGTTTTTGAATGAAACTGTCCAACAAACATCTTGTCTTGGACTAGCCAAGATCAAAGAGATGAAAACACCTTCTGTACCTACACCTGCCGGTGATAACAAAACACAGGCAGCGGTTACAGTTGACCAAATATTACAACTCAACAGATCTAATCCTGATTGGAAAAAATGGTTGATCTGGCCCACAGACACGAACAACTGTCAGGAAAGATACCTGAATAAAACTCAGGGATTTACTATTCCTAGGCCAGACCCAAGATACGTCCAAAGACAGCATCCGGGGGTAGTAACAACATACAGTGTAGGTAAATTATGCCTCGAGTGGCTTCAGAAATCTACACTACAGGATGTGAAACAACACTTATCCTTACTTAAAGAAGACGCAGACCTTAGGGAATTCTTGCTTGGACCAAGAAAACCGCGTCAAAAACGTTTCATATATGCCGGCATCTATGCTGCTTATAATGAAGCATGGAAAGTGTCACAGATGGAGGCCGCAGAACGAATACGTGAACTTGATCGTATTAATTTAGAGAAAACCCTCTCTGTGGTCGACAATGGGTTAACAACTTTGTCCTCCAGAATATATTCATTGGATGGCATTGTATCCTCTGCTATCGACATACTAGAACAAGGTTTGGCGATGTTACAGCAAGGCCAATCTCAATTACGTTCTATTGTGTTATTAAGCTGGACGCTGCAATCTTTGCGTGCGGGCTATGTGCCTTGGCGTTTCATCAACACGTCGGCTCTGTTTGCAGCATACAATCTAACTGATAAACAGATCGAACTGGCACAAAGAGGAGCAAAGTACAGTGCTGAGCATTGAAAAACTGGAAAAGTTACCATTCACAGTGGCAGAAAAACCAGCTACAGAATGGCTCATTCATGGCAAAATCACATTGCCTGTGACTACTTTTCAGTTTCAGTATTGCCTCAAACAGATGCAAGCAGGCAAATATGAAAGGTTGGGTAAGGAATACATTAAGACATCTTGGAATTTACCGTATACATTTAGATGTTGGAGTGGGGATCGTGAAGTGTTTTTGAGCGGTACACACTGTAAAAGTGCACTGAGCGGTTCACTTATATGTCAGGACATTTCTTTACACGGGGCTTGCAATGGTTCTGTGGCAAATTTGTCTTGCCATCAGCAGGGTACACCAGCTGCTGTGATTAATCCAGTGTTTGGACAACTTTCTAATGGGAGTTACCTCATGCTGAATGATCAGAGTTGCTGCGGCATGTTGCCAGGCATCCCATATCTAGTAACGGTCAACTCCAGGGTCACTTGCTGTATGCAAGTATTGTTTGCCCCAATAGACACAGTCAGGGAGTCGCCTCTATGGCCTTCGCTGAACGTCTCTTTTATAAGATTTGATACTTTGAGCAGAATGAAAGCCATGCTTTTACAGCAAACAGTGCCTTTGACCTTGGCCAAAGAAACCTATGATCTATAAGTAGCAAGGACTTCGGCTGAGATACAGACTTTAATACGTACAAACTGCCCTATACATTTCGTAGAAATGATAGGACGTATCTTTAACATGTCTGATACAACCGGAATTGTACATGTATTTAAGAGCATCTGCTCCGGTCTGTTAGCACCGTTCCAGGCAATACTCGGAATCATCCCGAACTTTGCACATTCGGTGTTTGGTGGCATTCCATTAATTCTAGCACTTGTTGCGGGAATTCTATTTCTCTTCCTGCTATTACGCTATGGCCAGCCTATTCGCCGACATCACTCCGAGCGAAATGGAGAAAGCTCTCCTTGAACGAAAGTGCCGTGAGCGAGTAGTACAGCTTTTGGGCATGACTCGTCTACGGGACCTGAATACCACGTGGTTCCTGTCATTCCGACCAATCTGGCAAGATTGCATCTTACCTGTTCTACGATGCCTGCTATGCGGTGAAGAATGCGTGTTGGACACCTGTCTAACATTTCCATCAGTAACGCCAACGGATATCGATACTCTGCTGGTCCCGATAACGGCCCATGCTCTGTGTTGTCCCCAGAGGCTACCAATCCTGATGACGGCATTCATTGAGATCTCACAGTCGCTTCCGGCTGCTGCTGAGGTACGAGATGGATCTACAGGCACACAGGTAACAACGGACGCGAACATTGCTGCGGCATCCTTTGCTGAAAGCGATGCTTCACATCTCTGTGCAATTAATCTACTACACGAGGTGTTCCAACTGACACCAACTTCAGTGGACGATGTTTGGTCTACAGAAATAGATGATCTCATGTTTACACCAGACCCGTAAACTGACTCTGATTCGGCCCACAGTATTCCAGAGATGCAGTTACAATTTGGCCTTCATATTTCAAAGACTTGGAACTCTTGCAAAATTGAACTTTTTCGCATGTTTCGAACTAAAATGGCACTTCAATCTGCTTAAAGTAGAACTAGCCTTATAGTACAGACTTCGCGGTGCTTCCACAGACACTTAGGGGCCGATTCCGATTCGGGCCGGAAAACGTACCGACCGACTCGGTCTGGGAATTAAGTCCGACCGACACGTACCGGCGCCATCTGACCCACGTAGTACGATGAAATGCATGTGAATCACGACCGACTCGTACGGAACACAAGTCGAACGCCCGACCTGGACGGAAACAAGCTATCCGGCCGGGAAACCACGCGAATCGAACCGACCGACACGCACCAGGAATCAACCCGAACGAAACGGACTCGCGAACTCCAAACCGCGCAGTACGATGCAATGCGTGCAAAACCAGACCGACTCGCACGGAGCTCAAGCCGTACGACCGACACGCATACAAAAGCCAGCCAAAACAACACAAACCTCCGCGACCGACTCGTACGCCGCACATGAAACTTAGCTGAAACACAGCGGGAACTAGTCAAAGAAGATCGCACGAGACAACTGCAGCGTCCCACTCGGTCAGAAGAACGTTTCCTACATGCACAAAAAAGACAAAGGAAAAAAAACACAAAAAAGGGCCAAACAAGCAATCACAAAGCCAATAAATACAGGGGAAAAAAAAAAATGGAACAAGGACACACCCCCAACTCCACCCATATAAAGGCCACAATTCCCTACCATGATCCTTTGCAAATTCCACTGACCTGCCAGCACACACCATCAGACAGCAACCACAGACACACACACAGCTCATCCATCACACAAGCCACACACCATTAGCACCTCAACAAATAGCACCCTCACACACACACCCAGCAAAACCTACACTCACCCACCCTCACCTGCACACACACACACATCAATCACCTCCACCACCCATCACCATGCCCTCAAAGAAGAATCATAAGTTCCTAGATAGTGAATTGGAAGTCCTGGTAGACGAGATCCTCAGGGTAGAGCCACAGTTGTTTGGCACATTGGTCCAACAGACTCCCATGGCGCAGAAAACCAAGATGTGGGAGAGGATCGTCGACAGGGTCAACGCACAATCACCATGTTTGCGCACAAAGGAAGACATCCAGAACAGGTGGTATGATGTGCGCAGGAGGGTCAGGGACCTACTGAAGAAGGATTACCTCCTGAGTCTGCACACCGGCAGTGGCCCTCCTGCCAAACCAGCATACCTCAGGCCCTGGGAGGAGAAGGTGCGGGCCATCCTACCACCAGTGAGCGTATATGGACTAACAAACATCCCAGAGCCTGGTGAGTACACAACTACTATACACAATATGGTGTGACAATACACACACATCACTGTCAAGGGGATAGTCAAACCATGCACCCTTAGCAAATCCACACCAACCATAACATAATCATCCCAAGATGTGAATGCTAGTCAGACAAACACAATACCTGCCTTCTCATAGTGATATGTAACTGTGTCATGACATGTACAAACCTAACAACAAATACAGCAAGGCAGTGGCACAAATATAACCAACAAACACTGTCAGACATTTTGCCACCACTAGAACACCACCTCACAGGGAAGCTGACTGAAAGGAAGGAATTCTGTGTATGCTGGTGAAGTGAGTGTAGCCAATAGCATGATGGGAGTTGTAGTCACAGATATTGCTCACCCTCACAATTGACCCATCAACACCACTCTGAACCATGCTCACATCACAGGGAGTGGAAAAGAACTGACAAGATGGCTGACACTGGGTACTGCTGTGGGGAGAACAAGCCCCTGCTGGGTGTTGTGCTCAAAACAACAGCAGGACACCACTGCCTGACATCCTGAAAGCCAACTTGCACTCCCTGCAATGGAAGCACGTTCCATGGTGGGATATCTGGCTGGGTGGGAAGGAGGACTCACAGCTATGACCATAGTTACCAGCAGCTTTTCTCACACACCCCCTTAACACAAACTCCACACAACTCACCTGGGAGAATGCATTGCCCCACACTCTAATTAAATATCCCACAAAGAACTACCACACTGGGTTATGCTGTGTGAAGCACAGGGACACTTTTGGGACTTGTAGCCAAACAAACGCCAGGACAACACTGTCAGCCATCCTGTCAGCACAGGCACACTACCCCACAGGGAAGCACAGTTAAAAGGAAGGAAGTATGGGCATGCTGGGAAGGGGGGTGTAGGCCATAGCATGATGGGAGTGGTAGTCACAGCTCAACATCCCCCACCCACATGGCCCAGCAAGCTCACACTGAAGCATGCACACCTCACAGGCAGTGAAAAGCCACTTCAAAGATGTCTGACAATGGTGCTCTGTTGTGGGGAGCACAAGGCACTGCTGGGAACTGCGCACCAACAAACAACAGGACCACACTGTCAGCCATCTTGCCATTGCTGTCACACTCACACACAGTGAAGTCCACTCAAAAGGAAGGAAGTATGGGCATGCTGGGAAGGGGGTGTAGGCCATAGCATGATGGGAGTGGTAGTCACAGCACAACATCCCCCACGCACATGGCCCAGCAAGCTCACACTGAAGCATGCACACCTCACAGGCAGTGAAAAGCCACTTCAAAGATGTCTGACAATGGTGCTCTGTTGTGGGGAGCACAAGGCCCTGCTGGGAACTGTGCACCAACAAACAACAGGACCACATTGTCAGCCATCTTGCCATTGCTGTCACACTCACACACAGTGAAGTCCACTCAAAAGGAAGGAAGTATGGGCATGCTGGGAAGGGGGGTGTAGCCAATAGCATGATGGGAGTTGTAGTCAGATATTGGTCACCCTCACAATTGGCCCATCAACACCACCCTGAACCATGCTCACATCACAGGGAGTGGAAAAGGACTGACAAGATGGCTGACACTGGGTACTGCAGTGTGGAGCACAAGGCCCTGCTGGGAACTGTGCAACAACCAACAGCAGGACACCACTGACTGACATCCTGAAAGCCAACTTGCACTCCCTGCAATGGAAGCACGTTCCATGGTGGGATATCTGGCTGGGTGGGAAGGAGGACCCACAGCACTGACCATAGTTACAAGCAGTTCTCCTCACACCCCCCCATAACACTAACTCCACATAACCCACCTGGGAGAATGCAATGCCTCACACTCTAATTGAAGATCCCACAAAGAACCACCACCCTGGGTTATGCTGTGTGAAGCACAGGGACACTTTTGGGACTTGTAGCCAAACAAACGCCAGGCAACACTGTCAGCCATCCTGACAGCACAGGCACATTACCCCACAGGGAAGCTGAGTCAAAAGGAAGGAAGTATGGGCATGCTGGGAAGGGGGGGTGTAGGCAATAGCATGATGGGAGTTGTAGTCACAGATATTGGTCACCTTCACAATTGGCCCATCAACACCACTCTGAACCATGCTCACATCACAGGGAGTGGAAAACAACTGACAAGATGGCTGACACTGGGTACTGCTGTGGGGAGCACAAGGCCCTGCTGGGAACTGGGCACCAACCAGTAACAGGACCACATTGTCAGACATCTTGCCATTGCTGTCACACTCACACACAGTGAAGTCCACTCAAAAGGAAGGAAGTATGGGCATGCTGGGAAGGGGGGTGTAGCCAATAGCATGATGGGAGTTGTAGTCACAGATATTGGTCACCCTCACAATTGGCCCATCAACACCACCCTGAACCATGCTCACATCACAGGGAGTGGAAAAGAACTGACAAGATGGCTGACACTGGGTACTGCTGTGGGGAGAACAAGCCCCTGCTGGGTGTTGTGCTCAAAACAACAGCAGGACACCACTGCCTGACATCCTGAAAGCCAACTTGCACTCCCTGCAATGGAAGCACGTTCCATGGTGGGATATTTGGCTGGGTGGGAAGGAGGACTCACAGCTATGACCATAGTTACCAGCAGCTTTTCTCACACACCCCCTTAACACAAACTCCACACAACTCACCTGGGAGAATGCATTGCCCCACACTCTAATTAAATATCCCACAAAGAACTACCACACTGGGTTATGCTGTGTGAAGCACAGGGACACTTTTGGGACTTGTAGCCAAACAAACGCCAGGACAACACTGTCAGTCATCCTGTCAGCACAGGCACACTACCCCACAGGGAAGCACAGTTAAAAGGAAGGAAGTATGGGCATGCTGGGAAGGGGGGTTTAGTCCATAGCATGATGGGAGTGGTAGTCACAGCTCAACATCCCCCACCCACATGGCCCAGCAAGCTCACACTGAAGCATGCACACCTCACAGGCAGTGAAAAGCCACTTCAAAGATTTCTGACAATGGTGCTCTGTTGTGGGGAGCACAAGGCCCTGCTGGGAACTGTGCACCAACAAACAACAGGACCACATTGTCAGCCATCTTGCCATTGCTGTCACACTCACACACAGTGAAGTCCACTCAAAAGGAAGGAAGTAAGGCATGCTGGGAAGGGGGGTGTAGGCCATAGCATGATGGGAGTGGTAGTCACAGCTCAACATCCCCCACCCACATGGCCCAGCAAGCTCACACTGAAGCATGCACACCTCACAGACAGTGAAAAGCCACTTCAAAGATGTCTGACAATGGTGCTCTGTTGTGGGGAGCACAAGGCCCTGCTGGGAACTGTGCACCAACAAACAACAAGACCACACTGTCAGCCATCTTGCCATTGCTGTCACACTCACACAGAGTGAAGTCCACTCAAAAGGAAGGAAGTATGGGCATGCTGGGAAGGGGGGTGTAGTCCATAGCATGATGGGAGTGGTAGTCACAGCTCAACATCCCCCACCCACATGGCCCAGCAAGCTCACACTGAAGCATGCACACCTCACAGGCAGTGAAAAGCCACTTCAAAGATGTCTGACAATGGTGCTCTGTTGTGGGGAGCACAAGGCCCTGCTGGGAACTGTGCACCAACCAACAGCAGGACACCACTGACTGACATCCTGAAAGCCAACTTGCACTCCCTGCAATGGGAGCACGTTTCATGGTGTGATGTCTGGCCTGGGGGGAGCAGGAGTGCCAGCTTCGACTACAGCTACCAGCAGGCCCTTACACACACACCACTTCCACTAACTCCAAACAACACACCTGGGACCGTGCTCTACAAGAGAGTGAGTGAAAAGCCACTTCCAAGATGTCTGACACTGGCCTCAGCTGTGGGGAGCACAAGGCCCTGCTGGGAACTGTGCACCAACAAACAACAAGACCACACTGTCAGCCATCTTGCCATTGCTGTCACACTCACACAGAGTGAAGTCCACTCAAAAGGAAGGAAGTATGGGCATGCTGGGAAGGGGGGTGTAGGCCATAGCATGATGGGAGTGGTAGTCACAGCTCAACTTCCCCCACCCACATGGCCCAGCAAGCTCACACTGAAGCATGCACACCTCACAGGCAGTGAAAAGCCACTTCAAAGATGTCTGACAATGGTGCTCTGTTGTGGGGAGCACAAGGCCCTGCTGGGAACTGTGCACCAACCAACAGCAGGACACCACTGACTGACATCCTGAAAGCCAACTTGCACTCCCTGCAATGGAAGCACGTTTCATGGTGTGATGTCTGGCCTGGGGGGAGCAGGAGTGCCAGCTTCGACTACAGCTACCAGCAGGCCCTTACACACACACCACTTCCACTAACTCCAAACAACACACCTGGGACCGTGCTCTACAAGAGAGTGAGTGAAAAGCCACTTCCAAGATGTCTGACACTGGCCTCAGCTGTGGGGAGCACAAGGCCCTGCTGGGAACTGGGCACCAACAAACAACAGGACCACATTGTCAGACATCTTGCCATTGCTGTCACACTGACACACAGTGAAGTCCACTCAAAAGGAAGGAAGTATAGGCATGCTGGGAAGGGGGGGTGTAGGCATAGCATGATGGGAGTTGTAGTCACAGATATTGGTCACCCTCACAATTGGCCCATCAACACCACTCTGAACCATGCTCACATCACAGGGAGTGGAAAAGGACTGACAAGATGGCTGACACTGGGTACTGCTGTGGGGAGCACAATGCCCTGCTGGGAACTGGGCACCAACCAACAGCAGGACACCACTGACTGACATCCTGAGAGTTAACCTGCACCCACTGCAAGGGTGGCATGCTTCATGGTGGGATAACTGGGCTGGGGGGAGAAGGAGGGCCGGATGTCAACCAAATACAACCAATGCTGGCCATGCACACACCTCAACATTCACATTTAAAAGCCTCAGGTTTGCAGGACAATGTGCTACACCAATATCAACCTCTTACAGTTACAACTTAGGACAATGCAATGTACAGGCCCGCATCCAGAGGTACAGTCACAACTGTCAGGTGTGTGAACCATTGATGCCTGTAGAAATATAACATACATTGTGTGTCTCTTCCAAAAACAGGTGATGATGGGGACACAGCAGCAGGCGAGGAGGAGTCCCTGTCCCAGGCTCCGGGGGACACTGAGCTCACTGGTGTGGAACAGCCTCTGCACTCCTCGGATGGCGAAGACCTACCTGGCACCTCCGGTGCGAGTCATCATGCAGCACCAGCAGGACCAATATCTTCACCCCCTGCACCCACCCCTCCAACAACTGCCAACACACAGACCACCCCCGCCGACACGGACAGACCAAGGACCACCAATGACAACAGCACAGGGACCCTGGCCCAACGTCGAGCTACGGACAACGACCCCAGTAACAACCCCCAAGGGGGCCTAGGGTCACCTGGGCGTGCCACCGCAGGTCCCGCACGTGTCGCCAGGGGTGGTGGGAGGGGTGGTAGGCAGAGGTCGCTGTTTGCAGAGGGGTCTGGACTGCATGATGACCCACAACTGGCACGCATTGTTGAGGCGTACCAGAATAGCACCGGAGAGGTCAGCCAGGTAGTGGGGATCCTCAAGGACATCCAACAGCAGCAGGCTGCCCATCATGCCCGCTTGGACTCACACATGTCCCGTGTGGAGACACACATGTCTCGCATGGAGTCCAAGTGGGACACATGGCAAGAACTGACAGCGGTGCATAGGGACATATTCACATGGCTCCGCCAGAATAGCACCAACATGGCCACACCTCCCTGTGTGCCCACAACATCTGGTGCTGCAACAACTGCAACTGCCACAGGGAGGGAGGAGGACTCTGGCGGAGAGTCCCCTGCACCGCAGCAGCCTGCACGTGAGGGTCCCCCCCCCCAAAGAAGAGGGGTCGTCTGAGGAAGTAAAACTGAGAGGTTGATGGCCATGTATATCCCCCAGGAACCCAACACCTGTTCTGGAAAGTCTCCTTAGTGTGCAAACTGTTGACCCTGTAGAATGCAACAACTCTCCCACATGACATGGGGAGTCTAAGTTGGACTAATGTATCAGATGACTGTGGACTTCACTCAGGACATTTCTGCTACCAAGACTTCCAACTCATCTGGGAACTTCGGAGCACAATCCCAATGTACAGCACCCACCTACCTGTGCACTATACTCACACATGTTTGCAAATAAACTCACTACTACACCATACTTGCCTCTGTTGTGATTCCAACGTGGTTACTGTAATGGGGATGATGATCTGCTAAATTACACTGTGTATGCTAACTGCTACAACAAGTACAACACCGTCATGTGAGTCATGGTGACGTGACACATATGAGGGAGACACAACACAGAGACACCAGGGCCATCTGACTCAGCGCCTACACTGATGTTGCCGGGAAATACTGTGGAATGCACAGACACCACACCTATTCAGAGTCTGTGTCAACTAGCCCACAGGTGCAGCAAGCAAATGTCAGTCAGATGTGTGACCACAGACAACGCACATCCCAAAGTGAAGCACAGGTTTATTACACATTTGCAACATGTTGTTTCCACTACAAATGCAAGGTAATCACACGTGGCTGTGGCCACAAAGTCAAAAAGTGCAGAAGATAGAAAGTCCAGGGGTGTGTGGCACATCACCTGTAGGGAAACGACTGCTGCCACCCTGAAAGTGGAATCATGGAGTCGGGGGATCCAAGTTGACCAAACAACTCCGTAAGCACCCTGTGAAGGACAGACATGACACACAGTCAAAACCACTGAAGAACAGCACAGAACTGCAATACTCATGCCCTATACATGTCACAAGATAACTACACAAAACCAAGTTAGCATGTCAACACTGTTGGCCAGTACAGACTACCTGCAAGAACACATCGCTGCACGCATCCAGTCAAGTAGCACATGGCCACACTCAAACAGCACCAGAGCACCACCCACACATATCATGCAAACTCACATCATTGACATGACATCTCTGGATACTCACATTCAGCTGAAGAAGTTGGTGATGAGCTGTGTGTGGACATCACCATCATCATCATCACTGGCATCGTGGCCCAGGCCAGGATCCTCCACAGGTGGCGGACGTTGGTCATCGTCATCCAGGATGAGAGGCAACTCCTTCTGCACTGCCAGGTTGTGTAGCATGCAGCAGACGATGACAATCTTGCACACTTTGCTGGGGCATATGGGAGGGCCCCTCCTGTCTTGTCCAGGCAGCGGAAGCGGCTCTTCAGGAGACCAAAGGTCCGCTCGATCACTCTCCTGGTCCGACCATGTGCCTCATTGTAGCGCATCTGGGCTGGTGTCACAGGGTTCCTGAGGGGTGTCAGCAACCACGGCATGTTGGGGTATCCGGAGTCACCTACAGACAGACAATTGCACATTAGCTGAGTTGGAAAAGTGGGCGGGATACAACATAGCAGAACACACACAATGGTACAAAGTCAGTACACACCGACAAGCCAGGCACGCTGGTTCTGCATCTGTGACATCATCCTCGGGATGCGACTACTCCTCATCACGTAGGCATCGTGTGCAGAACCGGGGAATTGGGCACACACATGTGTGATGGTCATATCTGCAAGACATACCACCAGCGCATTGACCGAATGGTAATGTTTACGGTTCCGGTATGCCTGCTCATGTGCCTGTGGTGGTACCAAAGCAACATGTGTCCCATCAATGGAGCCAATGACATGTGGCATCCTCCCCAGGGCATAGAAGTCACTCTTGACGTCAGTGAGTTGTTGACGATTTGGGAAATAGATGTACTGGTTCAGGCATCCCAACATTGCCTCCAAAACATCGCGTAGCACACGGCTGAACATAGTCTGTGACATCCCACCAACAGTCGCCACAGTGTGTTGAAAGGTACTGGTGGCAAAGAAGTATAGGGCTGCCATCACCTTCACCTTGGGGGTCAGCGCTGTAGGGTACGGCCGGCCAGGTTGCAAATGTGGGGCCAAGCGCACTGCCAAATCCTCAATCAGCTGCCTGGTGAAGCGGTACCGTCGGATGCTGTCACGTTCCACCATCGTTGCCAGGTCAGGGAATGGTCTATGGACAGCTGGAGCACTGCAGTGCATAGGTGAAGAAAGAAAGATTGTCAGTCACCCCACATATGTGCCATTCACCATACTCTATTTCACATGATACATCATTATGAGACATAAGTACTTGATGTGTGTGCCGTTCTGTTTGGACATAAATGCCACCTACATGGACATCATCTAACATCTCAGTTCAACATGTGTTGACAACAGGTTCCAGGGTGTGCAATGGGAAACCATTAGGCTGTGTCACATTACCCATTTACTGCTGTCACGTTCCACACACACACCACAGTGACATGTCTGGACAGATGCGCCACAGGCATCACAGCTCATTGACAGGTAGATTCCCAGGGACCCTGTCTTGCCACATGGACACTGGCATGACATGGTGTATCATGTACACGTCAGAAAAACACACATGACTCCCACAGGTAGTGGCCCCTGTTGCCTCTGCCGGACAGACATGGACGTCTGTGACACACACACACACAACATCAAAGTCCATGCACAAACAACGTAGATGTGGGGACTGTCTCACATTGTGCACATGGAGTCAGGGACATCGGACACACAACATGCACACAGACTGCGGAGGGCCATCACTATTGTGGCAATGAGTCACCCTGTGACGTACATGCCTTCCCACATGTGAGCCTGGGGGTATGTGACATGTCATACACATACACAACCTGGAAATGTGACCATGCCACATGCTCCAAAATGGACAGTTGCACATCACAGTGGTCAGGTGCACAACACACAAAGGATCCTGTCCCCATGAATACATGCACAGCCTGGGTGTGGCTGCCCCAAGTGCCACCGCAAAAACAACTTGTCTACCCCCATACACAGATATGGTAATGCAGCCCTACATGCCTTACATACAGTGTGGACTGGGTGTGGTGTTGTAGGTGTGCCCCTGAGTCCCTGGAAAGTATATGTGGCTGGCATACGTTCACCAGTGACAAGCATGCTGACATGTGCGTGTGACCTGTACAGGGACGCGTTGTACAGCAATGGACCGATCGGTGTGCCCGGCCGGCCCATTGCATCTGTTGTGCGCAGGTACGCGTTGTACAGCAATGGACCGATCGGTGTGCCCGGCCGGCCCATTGCATCTGTTGTGCGCGGGTACGCGTTGTACAGCAATGGACCGATCGGTGTGCCGGCCGGCCCATTGCATCTGTTGTGCGCGGGTACGCGTTGTATCCCGAAATACGCGTTGTACAGCAATGGACTGATCGGTGTGCCCGGCCGACCCATTGCATCTGTTGTGCGCGGGTACGCGTTGTACAGCAATGGACCGATCGGTGTGCCCGGCCGGCCCATTGCATCTGTTGTGCGCGGGTACGCGTTGTACAGCAATGGACCGATCGGTGTGCCCGGCCGGCCCATTGCATCTGTTGTGCGCGGGTATGCGTTGTATCCCGAAATACGCGTTGTACAGCAATGGACTGATCGGTGTGCCCGGCCGGCCCATTGCATCTGTTGTGCGCGGGTACGCGTTGTACAGCAATGGACCGATCGGTGTGCCCGGCCGGCCCATTGCATCTGTTGTGCGCGGGTACGCGTTGTATCCCGAAATACGCGTTGTACAGCAATGGACCGAACGGTGTGCACGCATTGGCTGGGGCCTGGCATGGCAACGGACGCGTATTCGAAGCTTCAACGAGTCTGATGCAGTGAATTCAGTTGGCCAGCCACAACAATGTTGCAAAATCATGGGTGTCATGAAGTTGAATTTTTGAAGGATGCTGTGGGCGTGTATTAGTGCTGCTATTCCATGGATTGGTCAGATTCAGAAGATGCAAACGACTTGGACCTATCACTTTGGACACATGGGACAGTATCTGCCTCTGCAGCACACATATAATGCTGGCTGTTCCCCTGAGAGCTCACTTGCCTGCACTACATGCTCCAGGACGACATCTGCCACCAACACTGCTGCTGTCTCTGCATCCTCTGGCTACTGCAATGGCACGTACTGTGGAGAGAGCCCCAGCCTTCAGCCTTTTGGAGAACCAGGCCCTGCTGGACAGCCTCCTTCCACAGTACAGCAAGCTGTATGGGAAACCAGGGGAGCAGGTGAGTGTGCTGTCCACTGCCTTACTGATTGTGCATGTTGTCTGACTAGCAGGACTTACAGTGTGCACACCACTGGCTAGCATGCTCACTGAGTAGTTCCCACCCCCCAAAGTGTGTAGTTACATGCACTGAACAGGTACAGTGCAGTAACAGTGCATTCCAACAAGGTTTACTTCCCATGCAATGATACCATGTAGTAACTGCTGGCGAACTGTTCATAGCCATCGTTGCACTGCCTGTGTACATCATATGCCCCAGTGATTGAGACATGTATATCCAACTATGTGATGCACGTATATGTTGCATGTGTAGTAATGGCATTTTCACTTTGTCATCCTCACAGGTTGATGCCCACCAGAAGCAGGAAATCTGGCTGACCATTGCCCGGGCAGTAAGATCCGTGGGGGTCTACAAGCGCCGGATCCGCAACTGCCAGAAGAGGTGGCAGGACCTTCGGGGCTGGACCCGGAGGATCGCAAGGGTCCAGCTGAAGCTGTCGCCTCCTCGCAGGAGGGGCGGACACCGGACCCTGACCCCCCACATGCTCCGGATCCTGGCGGTGGTCTTCCCTGACCTGGATGGGCAGCTGAAGGCCAGACAGCAGCAAGGAGGGGTGAGTCCATGACTGCACTGTGCACTTTGTCTGACATGCTATGTGCCCTCCTCTGGCCTGGTTAAACTTCCACAGTACATCAGTCTTGTGGTCCAGGACCCATGTCCCTCAATTGTGACATGCCCACTCCTCATCTGATACGCATATGTGTGGCCCTTACAGTCAGGAAATTGTGTCACTTGGGGACTGTGTCATTGCATTTTGCTTCGCTCAAGGTGGGGGACAGCATTTGTTCCCGTGACTATGTTGTGGGATTCATGGGTGGGTCCATTGCTCACACAATGCCTAAGTTCTGACATGTAATCTGGGTGTAACTTTGATATGTGGTCCACTTGCTGATCTGAATCACCACATGTCCCTGGGGTATTTGGCACACAACCATGCTGCGGGTGGGAACAATGTTTGTGCCTCAGGAGTATGTATATCAAGTGTGTCACACATGCTTAGCCACCTGCCTACTGTCCAGGACTCATCCCTCTTACAGGTGGAGCTGGACAGTCATGCCTACTCCAGGGCATACAATACACTCTGTACTCCGACTCCCGTGTATCATCTGACATGTTGTGATCAGTGAAATGTTGCCTCAGGTGTCTGCCTCTGTGTCATTGTGCTGTGGCTTCGTTGTCAGGACTACTGGTATGTTCATCGGTTAGGGCTCAGCATGCCATCTGAGATGTGACCATGGGAGACGATACTTCTGTGACTTATAGGTGTTTGATCACTTGACTGTGCACACAGGTGTGTGCGACTGTGACTTTCATGCAGCTGTTTTTCAGTCACAGCACACTGTGAGGTGCTCAGGTTCTGGGAGTTGTGTTTCATGTCCCCCATATGTCCAATTGGTATGACGTGGACAAATACTAGTTCAGATGATGTGGTTTGTGGGGGATGGACATGTGCACTTTTCAGTTACATAACTTGCATTCCCCATGTCCTAGGATTGTGACACAGTGCAGACTGTTGTTGGCTGGCTGCCATGGCCATGTGACTGGAGACAGTGATGTATGACTTTGCAGGCATGCCTGTGTCATGGCATTAAACTTCCTAAGAGTGATCCTGCAGGGGAGTGACATGTGCAACATGCACCCCATTGTGGCATTGACTATCCGGACATGGGTGCATCATGGTGTCTGGTGCTGGTATGCATCACATGCATTTCTATTTAGACTCTGGCCATCCCTTTATCCGGACACCTGCACTGACTCAGTGGCAAGAGATGTGATGTGTGCATGTTCACATACTTCACTGTGTTCCCTGCAATGTCCAACAACTGTGTAGGTGGTGCATGTGTCCACACTGGGGTCTTACCATCAGACAGGCACCAGACAGATGGGTGCAAGGGCAGGAGGGGTGTGAGTCCCATGGTTGACCATCAGACTGACAATTGGCTTCCCAGAATCTGTGTGAGGACTTTGGCAATGTTCAACTAAGGATGCCAGGGCTTGCTCTGTAATGTGCTGTACTTACTGTGGTGTGTGCGGTCAGTGCAGGTGACTGATGTTTGTCTGTTTCCCTAATTGTTTGCAGATACATCCACGGCCACAGGAGGGGACAGCTCCACGGACCAGGAGGAGCTGCAGAGCCAGACTGGGTCAGCAGCCGACGAGTGGTCGGAGGGACCCAGTGGCACGGAGGACGAGGGGAGCCACACCGAGGAGTCCTCAGCACCATCCACCTCAGCTGAGGACCACAGCAGTTCGGAGGATGACTCCCTTGTGGAGGCGGGTGTCAGCAGCCACCACACCCCAGCTAGTCTGTCTGGCCCCGCCACCACCACCACCAGCACCGCCCTCCCATTGGCTCCAATTCCTGAGGTCCGTGGAGGCTCCCGTGTTCGGGAGCGTGTCTCCTTCGTGTCAGGCACCGCACCCCTTGCCCCTGTGTCCCCTGCTGCCCTGAGTGAGGAGTCTGTGTACCTACTTCGGCAGCTCCATGTAGGGCAGACAGCAATGCTGAGTGTCCTCCATGCACACACCACTCTGTTGACACAGCTGGTGTCGTTCATGGAGGGCATCTCGACGGGTATGTCTGCCCTACAGAGGAGCAATAAGTCCATGGACTCCTCCCTGACGGCAGCAGTGTCCCTCCTCCAACAGTCCCTCCCCCCTCCTACCTCTGCCCCATCCACAGTTCCTGGCACCCTACCTGTCCAAAGCACATGCACACCTGCACAATCACCCAAACACACAGACACGAGCAGCACAGACACACCCAAAAGAAAGGCAAGACGTGCACACAAGCATCCTCAGGGGACTGATACCACACACACAGGGGATGGGGAACAGACACACACACAGGCATCCACAGTCACTCTGCAGCCCTCCAAATCCTCTCCCTCCAAGACCCCTTCCCTTGCCTCACCTGCAAGCCCACCTACACAGCAGCTCTTCCTCTGTGACCTCGGGCTCTTCCCCTCCGATCCTGCTGATCCAGCATACCGGGGGAAGAGGAAGTCCACCCACACAGAGGGGAGTGCCCCTCGCCCCGGACACCCTCCCCCAGGTGCAGGCAGACTGAGGACCCCATTCGGAAGTCCCCCCGGACCAGGAAGGGCAAGACCCCACCACCACCACCACGCAGCTCCACCACCCAGTCTCTCTCCTCCATCCCCCAGGCCACCACTCCACAGGTTCCACTGCCACACCCTGCCCCAAGTTCCCCCACACACCGATACCGCATCCCCAAACTGCTTAGGCCCTCCCCCCCTGCCACTTGCTCTTCCACCCCCAACCCAGACGGTCTGCCTGTTTGTGCCACTGGTGTGGAGACCGGGTCCCCCCCTCTGTCCTGCCCAACTCATCTGCCCCCCCTTCCACTCCCTTGGAGTCATGCACTGCAGTGGAGTCCACAACCACCCCGTCTGACTCAGGCACTGCAGTGGGGACCCAGTCTACTCCATTAGACCAGCCCACTGCAGTGGTTGCAGCACCCACACCATCTGACTTGTGCCCTACAGTGGTGCCGGCCCCCACTGAGTCAGACACCTCCACTGCAGTTTCCGGTGACACTCCTGCACCCACCACCCCTTCACTGCCTCACTCTGGCATCCCCTGATCCTGTCCCTGCGGTGCCTGGCCTGCCCCTTGTATGCCCCTCCAAGGGGGATGTCCCCTGTCTGTACCAGTGCAGGCAAGCAATGGGTGACAAGTTGTCACATCTCATCCTGTTCGGACTGTGAATATGGACTGGCCATTGGCCTTAGTTTCTTTTGGACTTCAGATTTTTGATAGACATTTGCTGAATAAAGCCTCTTTTTGTTTACTTGTGGGTTTTCTTTTGATGTACATGATGTAGATGAGTATCATCATGCATTTGCAGTTGTAATAGTGTTCAGATCAGGAAAATGAAGTGTTGCTGTGATGGACTCCATGTGGTCCATGGGATATGTGTCCTGATGTGGTCTGGATCTATAGCATCCTTTGCTGCAGTCTGAGGGTGTAATGTTCAGCATTTGACACAGGGATGTACGTTTTGCATTTGTAAATTAACATCTTTGTCTTACAGTGATGCACATCTGGTGGGCTTACCACTGTTCAATGTTTCTATTCCCTGACTGTGTGCCCATCTCCACTGGACATGCAGTTTAGCACATCAATGTTGAAGGACTCATCTGTGTATACAGTGCAACTTGCTTGACACGTGTTTTGGGTGTATGCAGACGACTGACGTGACACTCCCGTACCCAGGCTGATGTGAGCAGTGCCTTCAGTGTGTTTTAGTTGTTGACTCACTGACCAAGTGTTCTGCTGACATGTTTGAGTCGTGCACAGACAAGGTTTGGCACAGCGGACCTTCCACAGGAGTGGAGTGCCCTCATGGCAGTGTGTAATCCCGTGACATTGCCTGGGCCCGTGTTGTGTGTTGTGTAAGCATGTCTGTGCGTGTTCCCTTCCCTTTTCCTGCACAGGCTGTGTCCCTACGGATGTTCCGGTTTGTGATGCTTGCTGAGTTGTTCTGTGTTCATCCAGCATCTTGGACCTGGTTTCTCCGGGATGTGGGTGCATGGCAAACTAATGTTCATCAGGTTGTCATCCCAGGTTGTCTTTGTTGTCAGGGCTGGGGATGTGGGCAAATGCAGATGGGACACATTCAGGATTCCACTTGGCACTTGTTGGTTACACAAGTCATGTAATTTACAGTTTGTGGTAGCTTTCAGTGATTGTGACACGTTGTGTGTGTGACTGCTGCCACTCCTCAGGGTCAGAGCTGCAATGTTGGAAGTTGTGTACGTGTGTTCTTTGTGTGTCACCTTGGCTTCTTCATTGGTGTGTGACTATGGCCGGTATCCCATTGATTGTGGTGGATTTCACGTCATGCCCATGTACGGCGTACTGTGCAGTGTGTCAGACATTCACGAGTCTTGTTGACTGGCCATGTGTGATGGGTTTCTGCACCTTAGTTCCCCCCCACCCCTGGGATTGTCATGGGTGCATGTGCAATGTCACCAGTCCATGTGAGCTTCACTGCTGCACATTGGTGGAGATTAGGGTGTGTGGTGTTGAGTGTGTGCAAATGTGAGTTGTTGCACGGCTAGACCCCTACCTCCATATTGGCCTTGGCTTACTGGCCGTGCTGATTGATTTGTGCTTGTGTAGGTGTGATGGTAGTTTGTTGCTCAGGACACATGGCTGTGGTTCACAGTGTGCATGACATCTACCTTTGTCATCACAGTGGGATTATCATGCAGGCTAGTGTCACCACAATGTGGGTTCCCTGGGGGTAGTGCTGTGGTGGGTCTGTCTCTTGCTGTGTTAGTTGCTGTTCCTACAATCTTGTGTGACATGTGTAATTTGGGCTCCCTCTCAACTAACAATGCCTGTTTGCCCACATAGGGGAATCCGATCCATGAGTTACTTTTGTATGGCACTGTATACACATCTGTGTAATTGGAATTCCGGCCTCCTCATGTGTTGTGTGGTTGCCTGGGGACACTGGCACACACCCCCATCACCTGTTGTGTTTGATATGCAGTGTGAGTCTGCCTGTTTGTGTTTGTGCATTTGCACCACTGCATTGGCATATCTTGAGTGTGCCATTGGCTGTATGTTGTTTGGTGGCTTTCCCCTGCTGTCCCTGGGACTCCTAGGTCATCAGTCAGCACAATAATCATGGTTTGTATGTCCCATTGCTGCCATGGTATGGTATTTGTTCACCTGACATCTCCAGTCTCCACAGGATATCTACATTTGTGTGTCCATTGGTGCAGATATGTGGGTCTGCATTATGATGGTCACTTCTGTCATTGTGTTATTTGTGAATGTTGACAATGTGAGCCCCCATGGGTGATGTTTGTATGCACATGGCCAAAACGATGTTTCATTGCCACTGCACTGTTTGCCTCACCCAATCTATGTTGCAATGGGACACAAGCACTACTATGCCACTGATGTGTTTGTTGTTGTGTGACCAGGAATCATCCATGCAGTTTGGCTTTGGCAGCTTTTACCATGACTACACTTACCTTTTGGTCACTGTGGTGATGGGGCTTTGGGCCCCATTGCCTCACTGTTCAAAATGTGCATCAGCTATGGACCCCACACTTCCCTTTTGGTCACTGTGGTGATGGGGCTTTAGGCCCTATTGCCACACTGTTCAAAATGTGCATCAGCTATGGACCCCACACTTCCCTTTTGGTCACTGTGGTGATGGGGCTTTAGGCCCCATTGCCACACTGTTCAAAATGTGCATCAGCTATGGACCCCACACTTCCCTTTTGGTCACTGTGGTGATGGGGCTTTAGGCCCCATTGCCACACTGTTCAAAATGTGCATCAGCTATGGACCCCACACTTCACTTTTGGTCACTATGGTGATGGGGTGTTCGACCCCATTGCCACAGTGGCCATGGTCGGCTTGCATTGTGGAGGCCACACACATTTATGTGTGACACATGTGATAGGGGGTCACATTGTATGTTCAATGTCATGTTCAGTGTTGTAGGCATTTGACACAGACTACACACGCTTGTCATGGTGTTGGGGGGGATGTAATTTTCAGACATTCCTTACGTGGGAGTATGCTGGTTGTGTCATGCATTACCCGTCCTATGAGTAGGTGAGGTGGTAGTGGCAGGCATCCAGCCCCCCCTGAGTAGGGGTGGTGTTAGTGGTAGGCATCCATCCCCCTAAGGGTGGGGATGGTAGTAGTGACAGGCATCCAGGCCCCCATGAGTAGGGGTGGTGGTAGTGGCAGGCATCCAGCCCCCCCTGAGTAGGGGTGGTGTTAGTGGTAGGCATCCATCCCCCTAAGGGTGGGGATGGTAGTAGTGACAGGCATCCAGGCCCCCATGAGTAGGGGTGGTGGTAGTGGCAGGCATCCAGCCCCCCCTGAGTAGGGGTGGTGTTAGTGGTAGGCATCCAACCCCCTAAGGGTGGGGATGGTAGTAGTGACAGGCATCCAGGCCCCCCTGAGTAGGGGTGGTGGTAGTGGTAGGCATCCAGGCCCCCATGAGTAGGGGTGGTGGGAGTGGTAGGCATCCATCCCCCTATGAGTGGGGATGGTAGTAGTGACAAGCATCCAGGCCCCCCTGAGTAGGGGTGGTGGTAGTGGTAGGCATCCATCCCCCTAAGGGTGGGGATGGTAGTAGTGACAGGCATCCAGGCCCCCATGAGTAGGGGTGGTGGTAGTGGCAGGCATCCAGCCCCCTATGAGTAGGGGTGGTGGTAGTGGTAGGCATCCAGCCCCCCCTGAGTAGGGGTGGTGTTAGTGGTAGGCATCCATCCCCCTAAGGGTGGGGATGGTAGTAGTGACAGGCATCCAGGCCCCCATGAGTAGGGGTGGTGGTAGTGGCAGGCATCCAGCTCCCCCTGAGTAGGGGTGGTGTCAGTGGTAGGCATCCATCCCCCTAAGGGAGGGGATGGTAGTAGTGACAGGCATCCAGGCCCCCATGAGTAGGGGTGGTGGTAGTGGCAGGCATCCAGCCCCCTATGAGTAGGGGTGGTGGTAGTGGTAGGCATCCAGCCCCCTGAGTAGGGGTGGTGTTAGTGGTAGGCATCCATCCCCCTAAGGGTGGGGATGGTAGTAGTGACAGGCATCCAGGCCCCCATGAGTAGGGGTGGTGGTAGTGGCAGGCATCCAGCCCCCCTGAGTAGGGGTGGTGGTAGTGGTAGGCATCCAGCCCCCCTGAGTAGGGGTGGTGTTAGTGGTAGGCATCCATCCCCTAAGGGTGGGGATGGTAGTAGTGACAGGCATCCAGGCCCCCATGAGTAGGGGTGGTGGTAGTGGTAGGCATCCAGCCCCCCCTGAGTAGGGGTGGTGTTAGTGGTAGGCATCCATCCCCCTAAGGGTGGGGATGGTAGTAGTGACAGGCATCCAGGCCCCCATGAGTAGGGGTGGTGGTAGTGGTAGGCATCCAGCCCCCCATGAGTAGGGGTGGTGGTAGTGGTAGGCATCCATCCCCCTAAGGGTGGGGATGGTAGTAGTGGCAGGCATCCAGCCCCCCCTGAGTAGGGGGGGTGTTAGTGGTAGGCATCCATCCCCCTATGGGTGTGTATGGCATTGGTGATGGCCATCCCACCCCTATGGTTCTGCTGTTGCTGGTGTACATCATTTGTGCATCCCTATGTGTGTGTGACATATTTCGGGTACGTGTCGTTTGTTTGTGTTGTTGGTGTTTGACTTACCGTCTGCGCCGTACGCGTCCGTGCCGGTCCCGGTAATAGATGTAGAGTATAGGTAGGACCTGCACGATGGGATTCATGCTTTGGTCGTCTCGTTCGGGTTTCGCGTGTCTTCGACTCGTACTCGTCGCTGGCTTGTTCGTCTCGTAGCCGTGGATCCTCTTGTGGCGCGAATCGGAGCTTATGTACGGCTCTCCTGGATGCTCAAACGTGCCGGACGTAGCGACGGGTTCGGCGCGTACGGAAGGCGCATTGTACTAGTCCGGCCGGAAGGTGCTGTGTATTTGGTTCCGTGCGGCTCGAATCGGCGTTTACGGATCCGGCTCGGGCGGGGAACAGGAGCTGTAATGGGTGAGTACGGCTCGCTCGGAATCTGGGCTGTTATGCGCATCGTACTTGTTCGTTCGGACGAGTGTTCGAATCGGTCAGGAAACACGCGTTCGGCTTGTATTTTTTCCGGACGAATACTGTTAGGTGCGCTTCCGGCCGAGATCGGAATCGACCCCTTAGTCATCTTGTTTGTCTAAAAAAAAAAAAAAAAAAAGTTCATTAATTTCCATGACATGAAATGACTTCGATTTTGAAAAACTTATCGATCATTTTTTTTTGTCACATGTATATATTACTGCTTATTTCATTCATATTGCATTTTATTTTAAATATATGCCTGAAATGAAAAGCAATGCTTAAAATGTACAGTACCTTTTGAATTCTAATAAGTTTTTATTGGGGTAGAACTAGCTTAGAAACGCATCGTATGAGTACTCGCATTTTTAGTCTGTGTTATTTATATAAATGAATATCCACTAAAGATCATGCTAGCGCAGTATTATTTATTTCTACTGCTTACGCTGTACATTATTTATCTTGCATACTGTCTTGTGATCATAACAGAACATTTTACTTACACGAGAAACAAGACTGTTCAATAAATCTTTTATTGAAACGCCCGTCTATTCTTTCTGTGTAACTTTGGAAAACTAAGCATGCACGATTGAGCTGAGTGAAATAGTTATCTATTGTTTCTACGACTCTGGGACACGTTCTGATTCTAAAGGGAAACAAAGTTGTCATGTTCTGCGGCTGCCAGAAACTACTCCCTTCTTGTTTGTCAAGGAGTTTCTAGTGGCCTCTGAGCTAGCTGGCACAAGTAATTAAGTTTAATATACTCGATAGGGACATACTGACCTTAGTCCTATGTCAAACCTATAGGGGATATTATTCCAATGCACAGAGCCTGTTAGGGAAATAGGAGCTACACTACATGGCGCCCAACGTTTGGTAAGGTGGTAATTTAACGCTAGATACTGAGTAACTCAGCCGTGCCTTTTCTCTCAGAGACCCCTACCCATATACTCCAAAAGACGTCTGGAGTGGGCAGGGTTAAGTATCCGCCACAGCCTATTAGGGAAATAGGAGCTACACTACAGTATATAAGCGATCTTATACAGATAGCGGGACTTACTTTCTGGCGGGGGTTATGGGTGAAAGAAGAGACCAAACTTACAAAGGATCTAATTATGGATTGTTTGGCCCTTGACTACAGCAGAAGAATCCCCTGGTTAGAGTATATCCAAAATCTTTTAACAAGCTGTAATATAGACCTGGATAAAAGGAATCCTATGCATATCCAGGAATATAGTAAAAGCGATCTGAAATTAAGATATTTCTCCGTTAGGGAATGCGACAGAGTGGATGAAGCAAAAGGGAAAAAAGTGTTATTATTTATTGTGATCTACCTCTTGTGATGTGGATTCCAATTTATTTATTTCTGGTAAAAAATATTCAACATAGATTTATTTAACCAGGCTTAGATTTGGCACTTTACACTACATAATAGCATTCCCAAATATGGAAAAGTGGTCGCATAACCTCCCGAACTGTCCGTGTGATGGAAAGACCCCCCAGTCCACGTTACATTTTATACTTTTTTGTAGGTTTTATAGGGATATTCGGAATTTGATTTTAAAACCACTTATTTTTTAACTAATACGCTCTTTCATTACAAACAAGCTTTTAATTTTTTATGTAGCCTTGACAATATAAAAACTATTAATTCTGTTGCTTATTTTATACAAGGTGCAATCAGGAAAAGAAAGGCCTTGTCATATCTGGAGGCATTAATATATGAAAAATCGGACGACTGTTTTTAGTATTGTCTCTATTATGCCATTCAGCTATTTTAACAAGTTAATTAGACATATATTGGCATTTTGTCATAAGTAGTTATATGAGATATTGCACCATGCACTTTATTTATATGTAAACACAGCATCTTATGTGATATTTACACCTATTATCTGATATAGGTCAATATTTGCACATTAGGTATTTTCGTGATGTAGGTCTGTTTTTTAATATTGTTTATTTATTTTAGATGATGTTTACCTCTATTGCCTGATATAGGATAATATTTGTACATTAGGTATTTTATGATGTAGGTCTGTATATTGTTGATGATGTATATGGTATATTGTAGATGATGTATAGAGTGATTTGCAATATGAACGTTTCCTAAGTTTGCATGAAAATGTAAAGCATAAACGCATAATAATACTTTTAGCATGCTTTTATAGATGTACTTTTTACACCAAATAAAGCTGATTTGACTTGACTTGACCTGACAAATGACTGGATAGGGAATGTAAAATAAATAAATCAATAAAAAACGTACCTTGCGGCATCAAGGGCAAGGTAAGTGGTTTTATTCATTTATTTATTTTGCATTCCCGATCCCGTAGTTTGTCACTTTTACCCCGCTCACCGCACTTACCTGAACAAGCCGCTACTGGTTTTCTGAGTGGTAAACCCAGCACTATGCATGTATTTCCCATTCCATGCGGTTTCACTCCTATATGCAAAGTGTGGGTGTAGTATTCCCAAAGGGTAACATTAAGTCCACATGTGGAGTTTACACCCCACCAGTACCATGAAACATGTAATAAGGGCCTAAGAAGTAATACAACACAAGAATTTTAAAAATTCATTTTCAGGCCTACTTTTTTGATAAGCATCTAGGGACAGTAGAATATAGTAAAATAGCAATATTTCTGAGTGCCTCAAATGACAAACATGATCCTATCGTACACGGAGTGAGATGTTGATTACCATGTGGATAGATGAGCATGTGGAGTCCTTCCATGAGGCTGGCACATAGCATCCTCATTAGAGTGCTCCGCCTGGAAAAGGTTTTCTTAATGACCACGACAGGAGTTAGAAAGTTGCCCAAGAGATGGACAAGTAGACCTCTGGCTCAGGAAGAGAATCAGTGCAACTGGTGTGGTCAGTGGTATGCAGACGGAAATGTGGTCTCCTGCAATGTACTTTGGTACCAGTAATCATTTGATATTCACACAGGACAAAATTATCCATTGAACGCTACTTACACAATAAATACCATGTGTTATATGGATTGGGGAGAAACAGGGTAAGTTAAAAAAAAATATCGATTACCTTTATGAAAATGAACAGAACCGGCAAACAACCGAAGTGCTCAGACTCTAGTCTATATGTTACTGATCCAAACCCATGCTGCTGACTTGGCAGTTGCTGCCCAAATGCACCACAGCAGGGCCCTGAACTGACACCCAGTCCTGGCACTGAGGAAAGTGTAATGCCATTCCCCTAACCACCACAGACAGGCACAGAGAACCGAGACATGAGGAGCGGAAATCAGACAGTATGGCAGAAGAGGCTGAGGGAGGGTCTGATGCTACTTTGAACACAGTGTTCTCTTAGTCAACATAGAATGTGATGAACATTGATGGGTGGAATCTGAGGTCAGATTTTTCACTGACACTCAGAGCTGGTGGTGCATTAGGATGACTAGAGGTAGCTGCCTTGTGGTTCAAATGGCACCCTCTCGAACAACAAAAAGCTTCAAAATGGAGCCATAGTACGACTAATAGCTTAAAATGGTCAGTTTCTTTGGGAAGGTAAGTGCCTAAATAGCAAACAGCCATTTTTCATGGGGCTCAGAAAATCTTCCACCAGAACTGCTGTCATTCTAAGCCCTTCAAAGCTAGAGTAGGGCCTTGAAGACTTGCCAGTGGGACAAAGGTTGCCATCCCTGCAATTTCTGAACCTGCCAAAAAAGGGAACTTGGCTGTGTTTGGTGATGGTAGTAAGGCCATCTAGCACATCCTAGGCCTGGACAGTGATAGGTGGTTGAGAGTGTGAAGGTGTTTTTCATCAAAATGCCCAGTAGTCCCTCCCTCCAATCCTAAAGGAGGGAAACCGCACAACCTCGAGAAAATTCTAAATCATTGACTGACGAGCAGAGCTACCATCTCAATTTAAGCAATAGAGGTATATTGGTGCTAAGTCCAAGAAAAAATGTAAAGAGTATTCCACCACCCAAAAATCCATTCTGTGCCTGCTAACTCAAAGGAGATAAAGAGCTGCCTACCATCCATGAAAAAAACTTGGACACAGCAAACGGGTCTCATCCAAACCTCCACATTCTTGGAGACCACCAAGGAGTGAAGTCAGGGCCACGAAGAAGTGCTTACAGGTATTTTGGACAATGCCTGCTGTGATCAACCCAGTAGACACCAAGAATTGCTAATGTGGGAGAGCAGACCTCAGGCATGGCCTAGTGCTCCCCCAGAGATAAATAAACAGCCTTTCTGTGCCCCAGGGATGGGTAATTGGGGGATTTACCCACAATCTGCTCCCAATAGGGCAGAAAGCCCACTAGCTGCCAGATAATTTTTTTTTTTTTTTTAAATGGGGTCTGGATGGCTCGCCCTGGCATTGGGTCATGCTCCTACAAGTCTTTCTGCACCCAGTAGGGGGGCAGTTTGGTGGTTTTACTCCCCCTCTGCCCTCCATAGGTGCAGAAAGTATACTGGTCACCAGGGAATTGTTTATTTCTAAATTTGAGGGGTGGGATGTCTTGCCCTTGCACATGGCAGTGCCCCCACCCTAAGGGCCTAACAATGTTGTACCCTGGGTGCAGATTGGGGAGTGAGGGCAGAAAGGCCACTAGACTTCAGGGATTATGTTTTATTAAAATTTAGGGTGGGATGCGACCCACCCACACATGTGGCCTGACCCCCCCCTCCCTAAGTGCCCCAACAATGTTTCTACAGATTGGGGTCGAGTGACAAAGCCCTCTAGCCACCTAAGGGATGGACTTTTTTTTCAAAACAAAAGGGGTAGGGTTGACCTCATGCGCATCAGTCTTTGCTCCGACCCCTAAAAGCCCCACCATATTTCTGCCCCCTTGGGGCATTTTGGGGGTTTACTCCAATCTGCCCTTCTTGTGGGAAGGGGAAATAGAAAGTATATTAACCACTAAGGAATGTTTATTTTTTAAATGGCGCGAGACGGTCAACCCTGGCATTGACTCATGTCCTCACCTCCACATATATCTAGAAAAATCTTTCTGCCCTCCTTAGGGCCAGGGATAGATTTTTTTTAAAATAGGGTGGAGGAGGCCTGCTCTGGCATCTGGCCATTCCTCCACCCTCTATTCACCCCTGGGTGGTTTACCCCCAATCTGTCCTCGCTAGGTGCAAAAGAAAGCCCACAGAAATGTGAGGAAAAACTGTGATTTTAGCCAAGGTTTGATGTTTACAGGGCATTCGGATTTTTAAAAACATAGTTTGTTCCTTGAAAGTCACACTGTCCTGGACTTCCCAGGGTATTTACTTTTCAGAAATGTATGGTTATGGTAGGTTTCTAAGGGCCAAGCCTGTACTCAAATATCTCATCTATCCACATCACCAGATTGGTTTAATTTGCAAGGCAGAATTTTGATGTTTCTTTGTGTTTTGGAGCTTTTCTTCTTGCGGCCAACAAGCTGAGGTACACAAGTGAGGTACCATTGTTATGAAGAGAAATGGGGCAACACAGAATAGTAGAATTTGTTTATTATGAATTTCATTTCTCTCCATGTTTGGCTTCCAAATGTAAGCCAGAGAGCATATAATGCTATGTGTAACTGCAAATTCAGAGTTGTACAAATAACCACTATTCTTAAACTATGCATCTTGGGCACATTTAAAAAAATGCATTTTTCCTTCATACTTTTTTCTTTCATTAGATTTTTTTCAGTACACAATGAACAATCAATAAGCTGCAGCCCAGTTGGTGCAGCTCAGTTGGTGACTCTGGGTATCTCGGATTTCTGGAAAATCCAATAAACTCTATGTATCCCTGCAACCAGAAGAATCTGACAGATGTGATGATATGTTACTCTTGTAAATCAGCTCTACCTCAACAAAAACTTACAGATGAAAACATTGTTACCTATTTCAATTTGGTCCTATTCTTATTTACATTATATTCGATTTCAGTTATTACTTTCATTGGGAAAACCATGAGCTATCTGCATAAATGACCCTTGATGAATTCGAAATTGTATCTACTTTTCAGACATGTATAGATTTCCAGGTTCAACAATGGGTTTCACACTCATTTCCCCAAAAAATACATGTACATCGAAACCACACAAAACTAAGAAAAATCCACTATCTCTTAGAAAAACTCTGAGTCTTTAAAACAGTCATAGCACTGACTAAGGTCAATTGGATTTTTCCTAATACATTAACATAATCTACATATCCTTCAACATTCCAGTGTACATCATTCAGAGCACTCTGCAATCAATTGGGGGTGTATATACATGTGTGAAGTTTGTTATGGGAAACACTAATGTGTTGCCTTGCTGAACAGTTGCAGAGGAATTGAATACTATGGGCTCGATTACAATGTGACCGACACCGCAATTACAATGCGACCGCACATGGTGCGGTCGCATACTCCCATTTCTCTATGGGAGCTTGTGCTGCAGCCGTAAATAGGAGATTCTGTTAATCCCTGCACCGCGTGGCAGGCACCTGAAGGTGCTTGCCACAAGGTGCAGGGATAAACAGGGGGCACCATTGGTGCCCCCCTCGGCCCCCAACTGGAGACTGCAGGGAGAAGGGAGCCCTGCTGGGGGCCAGCAAAGTCGCTTTCCATGTCGGAAAGCCTGGCATGGAAATCCTGTCAGAAACCGACATCGTAATCCCTACAGCAGAAACACCATCCATAGAGATTAGGTGCCGGTCTCCGCAGCCGGAATGACCGGTCGGTTTCACTTTAGACCGCCTACATTGTGATTAGGCGGTCGGAAGTGAAACCGTAAATGTCGGTTGGAAAGCCTCTGACCTGCGGACGGAGGCTTTCCGACCAACATCCAACTAGGCCGCTTAGTTTATTTGTCATCATATACCCATGCCATCCACCCTTCTATTGACCAGGGCAATCACACAGTTTCTTACCGAACCTGCAACACTAAATCTATTGGTCACTGTCCCTGTGTGAGCTGAGTTCTGAATTGTTAAATTCGTTTAAGTGGAAAGAATGAGTGATTTAATATCAATTTCATTACTTTTTTAAACTTCTTCACATTATGTAGAAAATGAAGCGGATATCAAGCAGATTTTGAAACAACAACAATTGTGCCAGTTTTCTCTCTAGTATCTGAAAAGACAAAGACAATACATGGGCAGAAGGTTTTTGGGTAACGACATCTTCTTTTAGTTCCTATTGACAGAAAGTCTGACCTATTTCTGTGATGGAGAAAGATTTGGTTTTTGCAGTGCCGCTGAAAAAGAATACTAAAAATGTCACACAGTTTTTGTTAATTGTTGATGACCAGAAGAAGGCCCACTGCCAAAACCCCAATATGCAACTGTTCAAAATTCCAGAATAGTTATACATTTTTCTCCATTAATATGATGATTCTGCAGACGTTCATCTTTAGTCTTAACAGAAATCACCAGAGCTGAACTGAGAAAGCAAATATATTCCTTCATTCTTCCCCATTTACATTTTTGGAAAAATTGAGGCCAAATTGCATTTTCCGGCAAAACATTTAAACTGCTCTGGCTGAAAAGCATGAAGATTTGCTGACCCTTCTGGCAGGGAGGTAATGAAATATTACAACACTTAAGAGCTGAGTAGGGAAGTATTTCTGTGGCACGGTGTCTATATAATACATTGACTATTGAAAAAATGTACTAGAAATCTGTGTCAGAAGGAGCATCATTAATTTAAAACACTGTGACAGGGCCTACTGTCCATTTCTGTTTTGCCCATTTTTAAAAGCTCCTCAGAATTTCTGTGTCAAAACATAATATACCATCAGAATTGACGTCCTTGAATTGACAATGGTTTTGTCATCATGAGCCAGGACACAACCATAATACCCTATTTTGTAGACGAATATGGAATATTCCAGAGCTGTACACTTATAAACTGGCCCTGGCGGAGATCTTAGGTCTACAAGGTGTGGGCAGGTTACCATGACTAGGTATGTTAGGGAAACCTTAAAAAGCATTGGTAAAGCAAGCCTGTGGGATGACCCTGCTCAGGCCTGCTTGGTGACGCCAAAGAGGGAATTACTGCATTGCCACAAGGGGTTCAAAGCTTCTACCTTTTTGGAGCATTCTTCTCTAGGGGCTCTGACATCAGGATTGATAGGGTTTAAAGCAACTTATTTATTTGAGGATTGCTTAGCTGAGGTTTAACCGGCCTTAGCGTTGAAGCTGTATTAACAGTTCAGGCATGGGACACTCCCCCTGCGCACATTCACAAGCCACTGGAGGGGTGAGGGCAGTGGTTCATTGTCAACTTGCCCTTCTTGTGGCGAAGATGAGGAAAGAGAGGTCAATCTCTTATTTTTTTGTCCTTCCCACAAGAAAATTAGGTCAAAATTGTTAATTCAACTCTACAGCAATATGGGAACTTAACATTGCCATAAGGCTTTTAGAATTTTGAAAACAGATGCTCAACAGCCTACAGTTTTTGCAGTTTCTAGATACCTGTTTTCAATCTGGTGCGTACGAAAATGGTTTGTGTGATGTCCTCCTATTCTGGTGGGGATGAATTTAAGCATTAGTGACTGGCGTCTATTAGATTGTTTTAAGAATTGTATGAGGATAGTATTGCCTATATTAAATTGCATAAAATACAACTTCCTTTCAGTACAGTATATTTTAGCATTCTGGAACAAATGCGGGTGTATTATTTGTTCTAAGGTTTTAGAGATTTTAAAACATTTTAATCTGAGCACTTTCCATTTTAGGTAAAGGGGCACTAGACAACATTTGAGGGTTTTCTGGATTAGTGCCCATCCCGAGACACTTTGGTTGGCATAGCGGACCCAATTAGACCCTGGCTATAGGTTCTTCTGAAGGTTTTTGTCCCATAGGAACCTGTGTTAGGGGGATGGTAGCTAACAAGTGATCCCCTTCTCTAATGACAAGTAATCCAAACTGACAAAGTACCTAGTGTGTTATTTTTGGCAGGTCTTATCTGAAATATTGTACTGTATAGAAGTCCTGTGCTCCGTTGAATTAGGTTGCTTTTAGAATTCTGCGTTTTATATCGTTATTGACCTGTATTTAATGTTTTTTATTCTTCTTTTATCGCTACTTATTTATTTGTGATCAATTTTGTGTACTTTTATGGTTATGTGAACTGAAATAAAGGAATAAAGGGGGAAAAAAGCATAAGGATTTGCTGACCTTTCAGGCAGGAAGCTAATGAAATATTACAACACTTAAGAGCTGAGCAAGGAAATATTTCTGTGGCATGGTAGAAACAGTGTCTATCTAATACATTGCACTTTATTGAAAAAATGTACTAAAAATCTCTGTCAGAAGGATCCTCATTGATTTAAAACACTATGACAGGGTATACTGTACATTTCTGTTTTGCCCACATTTAAAAGCTCCTCAGAATTTCTGAGTCAAAACATAAGAGACCATCAGAATTGACGTCCTTGAATTGACCATGGTTTAGTCATCATGAGCCAGGACACAACCATAATATATGTGAGCATTTCTAAAGCAGTCCTGGGTAATAACATTTATAATTTGGTGTTTTGCAAACATATTCTGGTGTATCAGCCAGAATATACACCTTGATGCTATTAAAACCTTCTAATATTGTGTTCCCATGGAAGACTACCAGGAGCGCCACTCTGTGTAGTGTAGTAGGTGGTGGGTGCATATTCTGCTCGTGCTCAGGATAGCACAGCATTTGCTTATGCTAATAGGTGAGATGTAGACTTCAATTATGCTGTTAACTAATATTGTAGGTTGAGATGCTCGAAGTTAAATGTATCAGGTCGTTAATTTGAGTCTTATTATTTTGATAATGATACCAATGGAAACAATCAGTAATGTAGTTTGGAATAATCTATAAGACAATTTTTTAATAATTATTATTTTGTAAAAAAAAAAATCCCTGGCAGTACCTGCTCCTCCCTTCTCTCCAGTTAGAAGCTGGTTTGGCTTTCAACCCCCGTTCTAAGGTCCCCCAGGAAAAGTCCAAGTTGTCTCCCTGGCTAGTTGGGCCATGCAGACCACTTTTTGTTCACAATATATTTATATCCTAAATTCACCCTTTACATGATATCTAATGAGAGGTTTCAAAAAACAAGCTAAAACCACTGGTACTGATAACGCCGATTCTTATCTAATTATCTATAAGAACCTTCTGGCCGCCAAGATCTTTGTACCTGTTGAATAGTGTAAAGGAGAGAATCTCATCAGGTTATATATCAGCATTCATTTTGTCTGAAAGGACCACTGACTCCGAATTCAAGTTTGAGAATTTATTATCGCCAAAAATAACTGAACGTGCAAGCACCTCAACACGAGGTTAAAGAAATAGATGGGCACTAATACAAATAATAATCTACGCAGGAATCTCATCCGACTCAGGATAAGGAGAATAGAAAGTTCTAGAAGGATCAACCAGACTATGATTGCTCCAATTTCTAAGTTGCTCTTCATTGGACTAAACAAGCTTAAAATCAATTGCTGTCCCTACACTAACGCTAAGTGACATCCCTGCATAACGATTTTCCCAGGCAAGAGTGAATAAAAGGTGTCAGCTGTGAAGACTTCCTAAGAAGTGCAATCACATAATACCTAAGCTCAGCTCTGTCCTTCTCTCAGGTCTCCCCTACCTCTTCTCTGGCCTCCTCCCTCAGGGCACTATCCCTAATACAAAACCACAATACAATTGTACACGCCTTTGTCACGCCTCCTTGGCCAGGTCTTCTTTCTTGTGCTTTTCCATCGAAACGGTTACTTCATCCTGGACGGTTGCGATGACCTTGAGTCCCAGGCACCTTCTCCGCTGAAAGTATCATCCCTAAATTCCATTTCACTCCCCGTACCATGCCTCCCCTCTCTCTAGCTTTCGAAAACAAAGAGTTAGTCTTACTAACGAGACATGTGTCCTTGCACCTGCAACGAAAGATACTTTCAACAGAAACCTTCTACTGTGCAAATTAAATCTACCGTTTGTGCCCAGAGAGCCTTACCAAGAGAAACTTTTCTCGGCCTACAACCTAAGCTAACATAAAATAAACCAGGCCTTCCCTAAGCATATATGTAGTCAGGCCTTTACATATGACTTTTAAACACACATCTTACTTTTCCCTATAAGCATTTTCATTACGATTCATATGCAAACAATGAATTACATGTGCAACTTTAATATGGTGCACGTTTAAACTACTGCAATTACATTACACACACGAACTAATTCCTCTATGCATTATGTTCACACAATTCAATAAGCATTACATTACATCATTATCCTAACACCATTATGCTGCTGAGTTCACTTTGTCTCAGCGAACTATTCATTCTTTACTAAACATGCATGAGTATACAACGGAATATAAACGAATATATGTCTGAATACATGTGGGTGCGGCCTATCAGTGATTATGATGCACCCCTACAATTCACAAGAACATTTCGCTCTATCAGTTCCCCCTTTGATGACTCCTGTCATCATATTTCATTCTACTCCCTCGGAGAAGGAACCGACCTAAACAGAACTTGTTGCCATCTTCCCTGATCTAAATTTCTCCATGCTCTTGAGCCTTTGATACTGACTGTCCTGCAGTCTTGCCAACCTCATGTCATTTTCCCTCAAAGCTCTCTTGACTCGGCCTGCTCGATACCACTTGTAGGCCTTGATCACAATCCACAAGCCAACCACACAACCCACCAAGATAAGGAGGGGTCTCAGAAAGTATCCAAGGAATCCCTTTCCTAGGTTCGCAAACCAACCTCCCACTTGACCAAAACCCTTTCCGACCTTTTCCCAGGCCCCTTCTTCGGTCAAATCCGCTATCTTTGTGTGGATCGTAGTGATGTTACTTATATATTTCTCCAGATCCTTGCTACGGTCTGGTATATAAGTGCAGCACTCTTGAACCTTCAACATTTTACAGACTCCGCCCTCTTTTGCCAATAGGACATCCAAAGCAAGGCGATTCTGCAAAACCATTCCCCTTATCGACAACATCTCTCCTTCCACCAACACCAACGACTTTGCTGTATTCATCGAAAATTCATCCACCACAGTCGCTAACCTCCGAATCTTCACATCATTCAAGACTACTCCCAGACTAGGTATCATAGCTCCAAAGATATCCCCCACAACGATTCCTGCACTTGCAGCTCTTCTCGTTCTTGAATGCTCTCCACCTTCCAGAAGATTTAAATCTTCTGTATGGTAAATCTTTGGAAATATTATTGCCAAATAACATGTTCCATACCAATTTGCAGGCAACCTCACATAAGCATTCTTCCCACATACGTAATACACCGTTGGTATCACTTGTACGGGACCTTGGAGAAAATCTTTTGCTACATCTGCCATGGTGAAAACGTGATCACAGGTACTTTGTCCCACTGCTACCTTCTCGTAGTAAGTCTGATAACGCCTTATACACAACTTACCCCTCTGCTCCTTATCTAACGCTATAGGACCATAGCTTCCCTTGGTCTTATGCAACCGTTCTTCCTCTGTCCAATCGGTCCTGTGATGCCCCAAGTCTCGGGAGTGAGTCAGCTTTCTATACCTATCCTCGACCTGATCCACAAACTTTCTCTCTACATCCGACATCAAACAAGTCAGATTGTTTCTGTGTGCGAATGCTGTATCCAATTCCAAACTCGGTATGAAGTACTTCCTCAGTCTGTCCTCGGTCTTATAATAGTCATACTTATTCAAATGCTTGTAAGCTGGGACTTCAGGAAGCACTGCGTCGAAATTGGAAAAGAAATACTCAAACTGATCTCTCTCATAAAACAAACTAAGCAAAAGACTACATGAAATACCATAAGTCAGTGGAAGATGGTGATACCTAATACCCTCATCCACCGAAGTAGGCAACTGCATACACACATAACAATCTTTCGCATCCATCACATCAACATACTCATACAACAACTTAGCATATGCATTCAACTTAAAATCCCCTTTAGATAAATCTACATGTAATCTACGACTTTCTTCTAATAACAAAGCTCTGTCAGCTGCCCTGTCTACCCCCTTCTGACTAGGTGTGATAGGTGTCGGTGTCCCTGTCACTTCCTCTACTTCTTGCTCATGCGAACCAGTGTATGAGACTACAACTACTATGATTATAGAAATTATTACACTACTTATAAGAATGCCTACAATCCACTTTGATCTACGATTGGGATCTCCCGGCTCCATGGTTTCGAAAGTTCTCAAAAGTCTTGGTTATCGCAAAGAACCCTGAAAAAGTCTCTGTCCTTTAATTGTGACTTGCTTAACCAGCTCGAGCAACCATGAAATCTCCGGACTTTCCCTTTCCGATCACAATCTTATTTACACAGTCCAGAAAAAGACTTCCCTAGTTTTCGTTCCTCTTCTGTGGAAAGTCCCTAAGTTTATTCTTCTTCCACTCGGACCTAGGTTATCTTCTTCTTTTGGACTTTTATTTACAGTTTATAGTTGATCCACTATAAGATCCTCATTGAGCAATACCAGAACGTGATACAAAAGTTCAAGACGCAAAATCAGCACTTCATGTGAAAACGGCTCAACTCCAAAAGGCGGGAATTCGAGTCGATGCAGAACCAAGTTTCGGACTTCACTCAGAAGCGGGGATTCGGAACCGTGAGGGTCAGTGTTCCTTCTATCTCGAGCCCTGGCAACTGCAGCACCACCTTCACCACCACATTCGGGCTCCGACGGACCACTTGCACTGACCTCAGCCTTCCCGTGCTCACCACCCCCTGCATCAAACACAGTGTAAGTCCACTCAGGGGTAGAGTATCTGCGACAAGGCACTCTTGTTCTCTTTGACCTTCGCCGACTGTCTTGTGCTTGGTCTTCGTCACTTGCTTCCGTTTCAGATACTTCAGACACTGGAGCAAGGTCTCTTTCAGGTGCTAACCTCAGGTTCAGTCGCCTCTGTCTTTCGGGCCAACTTTCTGCACTTCTGTTCGTTCGTCTGCCTTCCCCTTCTATACCCAGTGCACTACTTCCTCTTTCTGCTGAATCTGACTCTTCTCCGCCCACTGCACCGTTTCTGTCTTCGGTGTCTGAGTCAGGGTTCGAACTGTGGAAACCCCCTTCAGCTTGCTCTAGTGCACCACCAGCTGTGTCAGCGACCCTTACAGCTTGACTTGTCCTCCCATGTGGCCCTGCCACATCAGCTGGATTTTCATTTACGAGAGGAGCTGTTTCTTCCAAGGGTGCTGGAACTCTGCGGGTATGGGAAGCATGCACCCAGTTCGGCAATCCTCCACACTTCACTGCTGTGTTCGTGATAAGTATCACCTGATACGGGCCACGCCAGCGGGCATCCAAGCAACTCTTCCTCACGTGCTTCCGGACGAGCACCCAGTCTCCGGGACACAAGTCGTGGCACAGATCACTCGAGGCTGGGACCACTGCTGCTTGCACCTGCTGGGATACAGAACGGACCACATCAGAGAGTCCTTTACAATAATCGAGAATCAAATCATCAGTGATGCTTATCAAGGCTGTAGCTGGTACTGCTGGCAATCTCATTGCCCTCCCCATTAATATCTCATGGGGGGACAACCCGGTCTTTCTGTCTGGGACACTTCGCATGCTCATTAGCACGAGTGGCAAGGCGTCGGGCCATTTCAGGGATGTCGAAGAACACATTTTTGCCATCCGGGCCTTCAAAGTTCCATTAACTTGTTCCACCATCCCAGAAGCCTCTGGTCTGTAACTACAGTGGAGTCTCTGGTCAATGTTCAATGCAGCGCAAAGCAACTTCATGATTTCACTATGGAAGTGCCCTCCTCTATCTGATTCCAAAGAGGTCGGGATCCCGAATCTAGGGATGAGCTCCCTCAACAGTAATTTAGCCACTGTGAGAGTGTCACACCTGCGTGTGGGGTAAGCCTCCACCCACCGTGAGAATACACATACTAGCACTAAAATGTACCTCAATCCATTGCACTTAGGCATCTCCACAAAGTCCAGCTGTATTCTATTGAAGGGCCCTCCTGACCTTCCAATGTGACTCAACGTAACTACAGTTCTCTTTCCAGCATTCATCTGCTGACACGTAACACACCTCTGACATACCGTCTCAGCCATTGCTCGGAACCGTGGGTTATACCACGTCTGTCTAAACACTCTCATCATTGCGTCTCTACCCAGGTGTGCCTGTCCATGTATCAGTCTTGCCATCGGACTCAGCAATTCTTCAGGCAACACGGCTCTCCCATCGTTGGATACCCACACATCCACATCTCCTTTCTCACACCCAGCTTTGATCCATCCCTCTCTCTCTTGGTTTGAAACTTCATCCTGCAATCGCTTAAGCTCTTCCCAAGTGTCTGCCATGGTCAACATTATGCTGAGCTCGGTTCCTTCTTGGCTCTCCCCTATCTCTCTTTCTGTGAATATGCATCCTTGTTCTGCACAGAAGCGGGCGACTTCGTCCGCATAATTGTTTCCCAATGACACAAAGTCCTCCCCTTTCCCATGGGCTGAACACTTTACAACAGCAATTTCCTTTGGATGCTGTAATGCATCTAACAATTGTCTTACATATTCTCCATTACGAATGGGTGAGCCAGATGATGTCAAAAATCCCCTCTGAGACCATAACTGCCCGAAGTCATGCACCACGCCAAACCCATATTGGCTGTCTGTGTAAATCGTGATTCGAATTCGATCAGCGGCCAAACAGGCACGGGTCAAGGCAATGATCTCAGCTACCTGCGCGGAGCGTACTCCTTCTAGGCAAGCAGCCTCGACCACTCCTGAAATGGTACATACAGCAAACGCTGCTCTCAATTGCCCCACACTGTCTCTTAAGCATGAACCATCGACAAAGAAAATTTCATCTGGGTCAGCCAATGGTTCATCGACAATGTCAGGTCTCGGTTTGGTGCAAAGTTCGGTCACATCGAGACAATCATGGTCCGCACAATCTTCATCATCCGTGTTCGGTGTAGGCATCAATGTCGCAGGGTTCAAGACAGAGCACCTTTTCAGAGTCACATTCTCTGCGGCAAGTATGACTTGCTCGTACCTCGTTAACCTATTGTTCGTTAGGTGCTGGGTCTTGGTCCTGGTCATCAATAACTCAACCGAATGTGGCACATGTACAGTCAATGGATGTCCCATTACAATGCTTTCACATCTTTCAATGCTGACACCTGTTGCAGCAACGGATCTTAGACATCCGGGCAACGCAGAAGCTACTGGATCTAAAGTAGCTGAAAAGTAGGCAACTGGTCTACGGACACCTCCATGGTTCTGAGCTAGCACTGCTAATGCACATCCTTCCCTTTCGTAACAAAACAATGAAAAGGCCTTGTTGTAATCAGGCATTCCCAATGCCGGAGCCCTGCACAAATCCTCTCTCAGTTTCAGGAATGATATCAAGCACTCCTCGTCCCATGGTACCGGATCACTCACATCCTTGTGCGTAAGCCTCTGCAGAGGCTTTGCTCTCAAGGAGAAACTAGGAATCCACTGTCGACAATAGCCAACCATTCCCAGAAACATCCTAACTTCTCTCTGTGTCGTGGGTACTGCCATGCTCATTATTGCCTCTATTCGATCTGGTGACACCTTCCTCTTGCCTTTTTCCAATCTGTGTCCCAAGTACTGTACCTCTTTCAAACAGTACTGCAGCTTGTTCGGGGACACCTTATGTCCGTTCTCTGCTAAGTGGTTCAACAGAGCTACAGTGTCAATTCTGCAAGCATCTTCTGTTTCTGAGGCAATGAGCAAGTCATCTATGTATTGCACGAGAACTGAGTTCTGCGGCAACACGAGACTCTCAAGGTTCTTCTTCAGGATCTGGTTAAAGATCGATGGACTTTCCGTATACCCTTGAGGGATACGACACCATGTTAACACGCGATTTTCTAGCCTGAACGCAAAAAGAAATTGGCTTTCCTCGTGGAGCGGTATCGAAAAGAAGGCTTGACACAAATCGATAACCGTAAACCACTCGGCTTCACATGGGATCTGGAACAGTATTACTGAAGGATTCGGTACCACTGGACAACAAGGGACAACTATCGTGTTGACCTTTCGCAGGTCTTGCACGATCCTGTATTTCCCGCTCGGTTTCTGTAGTCCCATTATGGGTGAATTACAGGGGCTACCTCTGATCTCTTTCAAAATACCCTTCTCAATGAAAGTCTCGATCACAGGTTTTATTCCTGCAATCGTTTCTGTCGACAGGTTGTATTGAGGTGTTCTGGGGAAATCAACATTCTGTTTCACCTCAATCCGCACTGGTTCAACCCCTCTGATTAGACCTATTTCGTCGCCTGCGAAATCCCACACCACAGACGACACTGCGTCTCTCAGATCAGGTGGAAGTTCTTCCACAGTCACCATTGGGTACAGATCTATACACAGATGCTGATTGGTAATTTTAAAGTCAGCATCGTCATCTGTCGTCTGGACCTCCACTCCCCGTGGTGTACAATAAATCGTGCAGTTCAACTTGCACAACAGATCTCTTCCCAAAAGGCAAACTGGACTCGTATCACACACTACAAACTGATGTCTAGTTTGGAAGGAACCTATCTTTACTAGGATCGGTTCTGTCAATGGGCTGCTTATTCTCTTGTTCGCTACTCCAACAACCTGGATTGATTGTCCCGAGAGGGGTAGGTTAGGGACTACTGCTGATCTTACAGTAGACCGGGTAGCACCAGTATCAACCAAAAGTGTGGCAGGATGACCCTCAATCTCTGCCTCCACAAAAGGTCCTCTCTGGTCTACCTCCAAGACCGCTCCAAGTGTGCAGTCTTCCTCCCCCTCAGGCACCGTCAGGATAAAGGGTCTAAGCTATTCTCGTCGATAATCTTCGAACAGGGGCATCTGTTGGTACGTTCGTGTTCCTTGTGAAATCCTTGGAGCTTGGGGAACCTGGGCGTGAGAACTGTAAACCCCCCTTTCATCGTCCTAGGTCTCGTTATTGTGTTAACTACCTCTTGCGCGGGTGCCTGAGCCCCCTCTTCCTCTTCCTGCAACTGATTAGCTGGGTTCAAAGGACACTCGCGTTTCCAATGTCCGACCTGGCGACAAAGATGACACGCAGTGGTCTTCTTCAGTGTGGCCACGTCCACTCCTGTCTTGGGGTCTACTGGTTTTCCCTTTCCCATGGCTTGCCCATTCTGGTTTCCCTGGAAATTTCCTTGCTTTCTTCCTAAGGTCCCTCCACTAGGCTGACTCTGTGCTGTCTGCATCTGGACAAGCATCAATTTGTCTTTTAGCTTTCGATGTTTCGATTCCACCTCATCACTACAGTATCTCGCATACCGCAAAATTTCATCTAGTGGCTTGTTCTGCCAGCAGATCAAATGGTGCTGTATCATGAGGCTGATTTCCATTCTCAGACCCAGTACAAACTTTGAGACAAACTGTCCCATATCCTTGGGGTCCAAGATATCTAACCCACTATACTGTTTAAAAGCTTGCAAAAGTCTTTCATAATATTCATGCACCGTTTCCTTGGGTTCCTGTACAGTCCGATCTATCTTAACCCAATCTATATCCTGAGGTGAAATCTTCAGTTTCAACCATGTAATCACCTGCTCATACTTTTTCATGACTAGGGGTGATGGACCATTTGTAACCGCCTCTCTATCCGGTTCCGAAGTCGGCCACTCAATAGCGACTTTACAAGCTGTCCACAAATCTCCCGGTACCACTATGTCAAACAAAGTGTTCAAATCAATCCACAGTACTTTTGAAATTTTCACAAACCGCTCAACCTGTTTGTACCACTCTACTGGTTTTTCCCTCAGCCGAGGAAAATCATTTGTAAATGCAGCCAAATCACCTCTATTCCACGGCACATGCACGTACCCTCCATTCTGTACTTCCCGTAAAGGAAAATTTCCAACACCCGTCGCCCCCCTCCTGGCGGCGGCGTTTCCCCTTCTGCTCTCTT
Source organism: Calotriton arnoldi (assembly GCA_963921515.1). Classification (NCBI taxonomy): domain Eukaryota; kingdom Metazoa; phylum Chordata; class Amphibia; order Caudata; family Salamandridae; genus Calotriton; species Calotriton arnoldi. The sequence continues at coordinate 1,696,901 of CAWUFW010003181.1, read as the reverse complement.
TACTGGTTTCTTCTTGGACCACCTTTCTTCCCATTTGTCCAACAAAATCCATATTCTCATTCCTATAATCAGGTCTCTGGTGTGTGTCCTTAATCCTGTGATTCTTTTCTCCTCCAGCTCCTGATCACTGTAATGCAATCTATGTGGTCCCTGCAACGCTTTAGTTTTATTCAGGTCCACCTCATATCTTTTGGCCAATTCCTTCAATCTATCATGTGCCATTCTAGCTTTTCGAGTCACATCTTTTGCTACAAACAGCAGTTCATCTGATCCATAAATTTCTATCCTTTCCAAAGGCAGACCCCCACTGATCATTTCGTCTACCTCTGCTTTCAGCCTCACCACATCTAGCAACCTTGCCTGTACTGCACTCCTCAGTACATCTCGACAACCCGAGCCATCCCGCTCATCACAGTTACTATTCTGTCCTTGTGACCTATTCCCTTCCATCATATTCCTGGAACTTGGTCTGTCTTCCGAGACGTTCTGTGCCCTATCTCCTTGCATCCTATCCTCTTGGTTCGTTACTGTTGGTGTCCACTCCCTCAAAGCTGACTTAGATTCCCGCAAAGACCTCGGTCTTTCTGGTCTCTCCTCTTCTCTCCTAAAGGAAGAGTCCGCAGTAGCCGGTAACGGCGTACTTGTCTCCATTGGTCTTGGGAAATGAACCACTCTTACTCCAAACCCATTCCCACTCTCACTGTTTCCTTCCTCCCTTCCCGTCGGTACGGAGCCCCCTTCTCTCACTCGGTCTGGGTCATATACCGGTACTATAGGGCCTATGGTAACCGGTACTGTCAAGGAGTCCGGTAATCTTGTGTTCCCCGCAGGAGGCTGTGTTATCATAGACGCCGTTGCCCCCTCCGTTCCTGTGGAAATCCTTCCCACCACTCTCATGCTAGTCTGGTTCTGGCTCTCATCAACTATTGCTACTGCTGGGGTCGTCTTTCCCTCTTCTGAATCTGGATTAAATGGTGGTGGCCTCTCTGCCAACAACCTATCTAACAAGCTGTCGTCTGTATCACTATCCTCTTCATCGATTCTTATAATCTTTCCGTCTCGTACTATTAGTGGGTATAACTTGTCCACTTCAACCGTTGCCACCCTCCACCGTTTCTCCAGTGCATCCCACTTTGCATCCTGAAATGCCCTGATCGATTTCTTCACCCTTTCCTGACTTTTGTCTCTATTCCTTTCGTGTGCTGCTCTAATCCACGCATGCAATGCCTCAAACTGTGTCGGTCTAGGTAGTGGTCGTAATGAAGCCATTACACTTTTTAGCTGGTACAATACCTCCATCCTGAAAGTACCATATCGAGGGAACGACAATTCTCCTTCTGCTTCTGTCATTTTATGCCAATTCTCAAGCCAAATTATAGTATGCAATCCTACATTCTTTGCCATATAATGTGCTGGTGTATCCTCGGGAGGAGCTTCCTCTCCCTCCCGAACAACCACATGTCTATCACCTCTACAAAGTTCCCGTAAAGCTTTAAAACATTTCATGATGAATCAACTTCGTATTTGCACTCAAAATGTCAGCTCTTGCTTCTCGATTTCACTCCACCAATACCAGCGCGGCTCACACCAACCGGCCTATCGCAGCGCGGCACTTGTCTGACGTCACTTTTCCTCCGCTCGCAGCAGTTCCCCTCCTTTCTAATTCACTCGTTCTCGCTCGCACCTGTCCCAATCATACTCTGAAATAATGTCCGTCCTACCGAACAATTACCTCTCTGACCGTCGGTCTTACCAATGACCGATCAGCCTCTTGAGCTTGTTGACCTCAATCTGGCAATCGTCTGTCCGCGAAACGACCGGACAATCGCCTTTAATACACTCGATAGGATTCAATCACTCGATGTTCTGCACACAATAACCTACGACCTGCGTTGGTTATTCACACACTCACTCATGTGTTCCCTATCTTCAGTGGGTCTGTCAATGACGTCTCGTGACCCCCACAACCTCTGGTCAACGTTCTCAACTCTGGGTGTATTCTACACCACAATAAATCTCCCGGTCCCGCGCGCGCTCACGGTCCGTTTCTCAATCACACAACTCTCTTTCCAACTCCGCAAGACATCACACAACAATAAAACACCGCAATCTACCAAACATCACTCTTTTCATACTCACTCTACTACGAACTGCTACTTCCGCCGCACCGGCACTCTCCGTCAGTTTTCCACGACCTCCGACATCCTTCTCCCGCGGTCCTCTGGATCTGCGTCACTCGGGCTCTATGGGGCAACTTAATCTCCTATCTTGCTCTAGATCTCCCCTTACCATCAAAGGTAACCATCCTACTCTGCTACCAACTGATAACGCCGATTCTTATCTAATTATCTATAAGAACCTTCTGGTCGCCAAGATCTTTTTACCTGTTGAATAGTGTAAAGGAGAGAATCTCATCAGGTTATATATCAGCATTCATTTTATCTGAAAGGACCACTGACTCCGAATTCAAGTTTGAGAATTTATTATCGCCAAAAATAACTGAACGTGCAAGCACCTCAACACGAGGTTAAAGAAATAGATGGGCACTAATACAAATAATAATCTACGCAGGAATCTCATCCGACTCAGGATAAGGAGAATAGAAAGTTCTAGAAGGATCAACCAGACTATGATTGCTCCAATTTCTAAGTTGCTCTTCATTGGACTAAACAAGCTTAAAATCAATTGCTGTCCCTACACTAACGCTAAGTGACATCCCTGCATAACGATTTTCCCAGGCAAGAGTGAATAAAAGGTGTCAGCTGTGAGGACTTCCTAAGAAGTGCAATCACATAATACCTAAGCTCAGCTCTGTCCTTCTCTCAGGTCTCCCCTACCTCTTCTCTGGCCTCCTCCCTCAGGGCACTATCCCTAATACAAAACCACAATACAATTGTACACGCCTTTGTCACGCCTCCTTGGCCAGGTCTTCTTTCTTGTGCTTTTCCATCGAAACGGTTACTTCATCCTGGACGGTTGCGATGACCTTGAGTCCCAGGCACCTTCTCCGCTGAAAGTATCATCCCTAAATTCCATTTCACTCCCCGTACCATGCCTCCCCTCTCTCTAGCTTTCGAAAACAAAGAGTTAGTCTTACTAACGAGACATGTGTCCTTGCACCTGCAACGAAAGATACTTTCAACAGAAACCTTCTACTGTGCAAATTAAATCTACCGTTTGTGCCCAGAGAGCCTTACCAAGAGAAACTTTTCTCGGCCTACAACCTAAGCTAACATAAAATAAACCAGGCCTTCCCTAAGCATATATGTAGTCAGGCCTTTACATATGACTTTTAAACACACATCTTACTTTTCCCTATAAGCATTTTCATTACGATTCATATGCAAACAATGAATTACATGTGCAACTTTAATATGGTGCACGTTTAAACTACTGCAATTACATTACACACACGAACTAATTCCTCTATGCATTATGTTCACACAATTCAATAAGCATTACATTACATCATTATCCTAACACCATTATGCTGCTGAGTTCACTTTGTCTCAGCGAACTATTCATTCTTTACTAAACATGCATGAGTATACAACGGAATATAAACGAATATATGTCTGAATACATGTGGGTGCGGCCTATCAGTGATTATGATGCACCCCTACAATTCACAAGAACATTTCGCTCTATCAGTACTACGGATGTAATGCCTCGACTACTTTGAGAGTCCTCGAAATACTATTACCATTTTAGACAAAATAATTAATTGGAAGGCCTCAATAATAAATTTCATAATAGTAGATTGTCTCCTTAATGTATTGCTCCAAGATGGACTGTGTACATTCCTACTGGTCTGTGATATTTACTTTTGTTCTAGACAGTTACATAAAAGCTCTAGAAATAGGATTGAACTATGTACTACATTTTATAGATTTAATAGGATTATGCCAAACAACAGATCGATATTATAATTCGCCTGAAACCCTATATTTAGTAATTTTCATATCCTGTTGAAAGATATAAATGGCACAATGCATCACCATCCTTATTGCTATGAATATTGGTTTTTAAAGTTTTAAGTTTTGTTTGAAGCTTATGTCATTCCGATGATTTTTGTATATAATAGTAGTTATTCACTTGAATGTCAGTGTAATAGTATGCAAAAATATTGTTGCTGGTTGAGAACTAGTCATGTGTAATTTAGACTAAGGACTGAGAACATCTTTATCCTGAGCACCCTCTCTCCCGTCACAGGCTGCTGGACAGTTGTGAGACTGTAGTTTTTGCCACTTACTTCTGTGGATAGTGTTAGGTCACTTTTTTTCAGGTTATGCGACACAATATGGCTGCATTTCTGTCTCCTCAAAATATCTTTGCCTTCTCTGCACAAGCAGTGTTCTCTCAGAAAACAGATCACTTAGGATAAAATTTTGGATCACATTTTAAAATTAGTTATGGGGAAACACCTGCTCATTTGAAAACGAAAGGGCTTCCATTTGAAAAGAGATTATGTTAAAGAGTAAGGAGCTGAGCTTCGGGGGCATTTTATTTGAAAGCCAAAAAGCAAATCCGATTTTTCAGCAATAATTTAACCAGGATGTTTATACTCCTATTCATTAGACTAACATTGCTAGACTTTCAGGAGTCATTCATTATGTAATCTCTTTGTAAAGGTTTATTCAGGATGCTTTTCATTTTAATGTAGCATGGCATCTTACCAAGAGTATTGGTATTAAGGTCTCAAGCAGGCAGAGAGACTTCTTTCAGAGAGCTTTTCCAATTTTAGCAGACAAAACCACAATCTCGACTTCAGAAACTGAAAGAAATCATAAAAAAACAACACATCGTTTTAAAAAATGTTATTCTTTTTGGGGGCGCTAGAGGGCGCACAGCAAAATGGCCGCACTGCTGTGAGGCTCTGCCCGGCCGAGCTACAATCCGCCCATCATCTGCTGCCTTACGGGTCAAATTGGCCCACAGACCACTGGAGTGCGTTCCTGAACCCAGGCGACATCTCATGGCGATGTTGCTGGCCCCGTAGCGCTGCTGGACACACACTGGTGGCGCCTCAAGGTGCAGACACTGCGACCTTGATAATGGTGGCCACCGTTGGGATGTAGGCCTCGCTGGGCCGTTGCGCCGTGCAACCACATTGCAGCACGTCACCTCCTGTGTCTGGCGACGCCCGGTGCCGTGCACTGCTGGTGCGGCGGACCTCTCTTGGGGACGCTGATAGATTAGCGACTGATCTGTGCGGTGAGGGAGCGGGAGAGAGACCAACTGCGGAGCCTGATGCTGCGGAGGCTAGCCCCGGCGCGGGCATCGGCTGAGGTTCCTTTTGACATCGGACGCCCGTCGGTGCCGGTTGCGGTGAGTGGGGTGCGTGGCTAGGCCTGGGCTCCGGCTGCATAGGTGGGTGCGGGCCTGGGCCTGGGCTGTGGCTGGCGGGGGGCGCAGGAGCCTCGGCTGAATTTGTACCGGAGGAACCGCGTGCGAGGTCGCTATCTGGCCTGCTGCCGCCTACACATCTGACAGCGCTGATCACCGGCCTCCCTGTGAGCCTCCCATTCCGCAGCGGGTACATGACTGGCTCAGTGTGTGATCTTTGAGCCCCACCATTATTCGCTCCCGACTTATTCAGCAGGCTAGTGCTGGAGGGGCCCCCTATACTGGCTGGGGTTTGAGGCCTGGTGGATAACGTTGCAGCCTTCCTGCCCCCCTCCCATGCCTATGATCTGTGGCGCCAGCTGAGCTGCCTGAATTGCTTGGGGCTCCGTGCAGCGCGCTCGCGGTTGGCTGCCGTGTGGTAGTGGCACATCGTTAGAGACTGCACCTTGATCGCAGGTTGTGCTGCACTGGCCTTGATACCCTCCGCGGGGGGTGCACTGGTGTGCCATGGGGAGAACTGATAAGTTGCAGCCACGCCTGAATTTTGACCTGCGTAAGCCCGCAAAAACTCCACAGAAGGCGGCCTCGGATTCGGAGGCTGATGCGCAAGCGGACGGCCCTCCCACGCTGGAAACCACGTTTCTGGCCATGCAACGCTCTCTACAGGCCATCGAGGGCACGATGGTCTCTGTCAACCACCGACTTGACCACATGTCCTCCCAGTTGGAGAAACAAAATGCGCGCATGGGGGAGGTGGAGCAGAGGGTATCGGCCACTGAGGATGGCTTGAGCACCGTGGCAGACAAGGCGTTGAATATGGAAAAAGTACTAGCCCTAATTCAGGCCAAAAATGAGAAGCTGGAAGCGCGATCGAGGCGCAACAATATCTGTATTTCTGGGCTGCCGGAGTCCTCGAATGTGGGTAAAATGGAGACGTATATTGAGGGCCTGGTTTCGGAGATTTTTGGGTCGGAACACCTCTCCAGGATGTTCATTGTGGAGCGAGCCCACCGCTCTCTGGCTGCCCGCCCGGCCCCGGGGGCTCCGCCCCGCCCCATCATTGCCAGGATCCTCAATTACAGGGACCGGGACACTATCTTAAGGCTGGCCAGAGAGAAGGGTCCAATAGTGCATCAGGGCAACGCTCTCTCCTTTTTCCCTGACTTTACGGTGGCAGTACAAGCGGCCCGCCGTGAATTTGGCTCTGTCTAAAAGCTCTTACAAACAGACGGTGTCCCGTATGCCATGCTTTATCCGGCCCGTCTCCGCATTGGCGTGGATGGTAACTGTAAGATCTTTTCGTCTCCCAAGGCCGCGATGGAGCACACCAAGCAACTGAAGCAACGGAGACAAGAGTCTGGTGCTGCCCCTGAGGAGGAGTAGGAATAGCGCGATTTGAACATTATCTCGAACTGGCACATTTACTAGGTTTCTTAGATTGTATTCTTCATGCTGGGTGTTCAACTGTTCTGGAACCTGCTGATTGTATGTAACATGTGTCGCTATGCCTAAATGCTGGTTACGTTTTTCTTTCCCTGCGCTGCTGTCTTAGAGGTTCTCCTCTCCCTATGTTCTAATGGTGTCTTGGACTTTACGTTACTGGTTTCGGAAGGGAGTCCCCTCGATATTGGTACTATTTTGTTGAAACTCTTGAGGAATTGTTTGATGTCTGTCCCTATGGGGTGTTTGCTAAATCTGGGGCTGCTGCGCTCGTCTACACCTGTGCCCCGCAGATATGGGCAAATTCCTGTACTGGCATCTAGTAGACCTGCTCGGCCACCTCCCGCTTTGCTGGAGGTTAGTAGCACTCAGTGCCCCCGCTAATGGGTGCACCCCAATGTTGTGCTTTGCTTGTTGGGATTTGGGGGGGTGGAAGGGCTGGACTTTGGGATGGCTTTGGCGTGTTGGGGCAGCTAAAGTGGGTGGGGGTTGGGGTGTCTGGGGTTGGGAAGGCAGAATGTTGTGGATAATTGCTCGGACTGTTAATGTGCGGGTAGGCACTTGCTTTTGGGTTTTCTTGGTGTTCATTATCCATTCTCATGTTTCAGATGTCCCACTATGGCCGGCCGGCCGGCCACAATGACCTCTGTACTTAAATTCCTTACCTGGAATGTTCGTGGCTTGAACACGCCTAAAAAGATCAGATCAGTGTTTGCATATTTAGATCGTGTGGGAGTGCAAATTGCCCTTTTGCAGGAGACGTATCTAACTCGGGATTCAGCTGGCAAGATAGGTGCACGCTGGTCGTGTGTGAAGGTTGCCTCTTCTTTCTCTACCTACTCTAGAGGTGTGCTTATCCTGGTAAAAAGGGGTGTGCCCTTCACTGTGATCAAATCTGAGACTGATGACTGCGGGTGAGTGGCGATGGTGCATGGGCGCTTGGGTGGTGAGAGCGTATTGATAGTGAATGTCTACGGTCCGAATGTGGACGACCCCTCATTTTATTCAGATGTGTGGCGGAGAATATCGCAGTTCCCCCCGGCCGCAATTGTGTGGGGGGGGGATTTTAACCTGTGCCTTGATGCAGCAATGGATAGGGAGGGAAGTGGTGTGTTACGGCCCAAACATGCGACTGACATGCTGCTGGGTCTGTTGGATACGGGTCATCTGAATGATATTTGGCGCTCCCGGCATCCAACTGGCCGGGAGAGCACTTTTGCTTCTGCAGTCCACGGTTCCTGGTCCCGCATTGATTTTTGGCTAGTCTCGGAACAGGTCTGCAATTGGACGATGGCGGTGTCGCATGAGGCACGCACTCTGTCGGACCATTCCCCTGTGCTTCTTGAGCTGCAGCTCCCTGCCTATCAGAGCCCACCCTTTGCATGGAGGCTCCAACCTTCAGAACTAAAGGACCCTGTTTTTCACCAGACCATAGCTGAGGCAATTAAAAATTATTTTCGGGAAAATGAGGGATCTGTTGACAGCGCGGGCATGCTCTGGGAAGCTTTTAAAGTTACTATAAGGGGATCTTGTATTGGGGCCCAATCCGGTATCCTGCGAGACATTCGACGTAGAATATGGAAGTTGGCATCTGAAATCTCTCAGCGGGAGCGCGAATTAGAGTCCGATCCTTCTACAGCTAAACTTGCTGCTATGAGGGAGCTTATTTTGGAGCATAATGATGCAGTGGATCAGGAGCTGTCACATTGCTCCAGACGCAGGATAACGCGTTACTATGGGGAGGGTGGCCGTCCTGGCCGCTCGCTCGCGCAGAAGATATCGGAACCGCGCAGTCAAGACAATATTGCTGAATTGCTTGATGAAAATGGGATTGCCTGCCATTCGACGGTGGAGCTTTGCGACACCGTATTACGGTTCTATACAAGTCTCTATGCCTCTAGAGAGTCTCCACCCGCTGCGGAGATAGATGCCTACCTGGACGATGTAGCACTTGGATGGTTATCGCATGCACATCGGGAGTAGCTCGTACAACCATTCGGAGTGGAGGATGTCAAGGAGGCCATTATGTCCCTACCAACCTGTAAAGCTGCAAGACCCGATGGGCTGCCTGGCGAATTTTATAAAGCTTACGCATCGGACTTGGCCCCTCGGCTCCTAGCTGTGTATGCAGAGGCCTATGAAAATGGGGCATTGCCGTCTTCCCTCCGGGAGGCTCTGCTTGTCACCCTACTGAAACCAGATAAGCCCCCGAATCAGTGTGGGTCATACCGACCTCTATCCATCATTAATATTGACGCAAAGATTCTCGCCAAAATGATAGCTACCAGGCTGCAACCTCTAGTCCCTCTGCTGGTGTTACCTGATCAGTCCGGCTTCGTCACTGAGCGCTCCACGACACATAACTTGCCTACGCTCTTCGCCATGCTGCACTATTTTGAGCCTGATTTCCAGGCGGTGGCTGTGTTGCTCGACGCAGCAAAAGCCTTTGACTCTCTGCAGTGGCCCTTTATGTTTGCTGTACTGGGTAGGATGGGCTTCCCCTCCTTTTTTCTACAATGGCTTAGGGTGCTATATAGCGGTCCGGTGGCCCGCGTTCGGGTCAATGGGTGGGTGTCTTCACTGTTTAGTATTGAACGGGGTACGAGACAGGGATGCCCCCTGTCCCCTATCCTTTTCTCTCTGGCCCTAGAGCCCCTCGCCTGTAAGCTGCGCCAGAAACACGCCGCGGCGGCTCTGCGGTTCAGGCTGCGGCCCTTAATTGTCTCCCTTTACGCAGATGATATGCTGCTCTATGTCCGCGAGCCTGCTGTGCACCTGTCCGCGCTGCTACGAGAGTACGTACAGTTTGAAAGATTCTCTGGCCTGGGGATTAATTGGTCTAAATCTGTAGTGTTTCCACTAACTGCGCAAACAACTGAGGTGGAGGTGGATTTCCCGTTGACTTGGACATCTGACCCTGTCAAATATCTTGGAGTTTGGGTGCACAGGGATCCGGCCATGGTTGTCTCTGAGAACTATGGTCGCACGGTTTCACGCTTATCCGAACAGGCTGCGCGATGGGCACATTTACCCCTATCGCTAGCGTATAGGCTTGCCATTGTGAAGATGGTCTTCCTACCTAAATTGTTGTACTTCTTCGTCAATATCCCTATAAAATTAAATGTTGCGCTGTTTCATACGCTGCAGTCAGCGCTTTTAACGTTTGTGTGGGGTGGTAAGAAGCCCCGTTGCCGGTGGGATCTGCTGGTGCTGCCTTTTGACCGTGGCGGCTTTGAGGCCCCTGACTTTCGCCTTTACTATTTATGTGCGCAGGCACAATTCGCACATTATTGGCACTTTCCCCAGCGCTTTCAGCCTCACGTGGCGATTGAGTCAGATGCTGTTTTTCCTCTTCCGGTGCAAGCGGTTGCTCTTTCCGGTGGAGCAGGTGGCCCACGTAATGAGATCAACCCCACGCAGTGCACGGCGTGGGCATGGCGAATGCTTGCGCTACGAGCTTGGCTTTCCTATTTATATGCCCCACTAGTACCACTAGCTTCGCATCCCAGTATCTCGGCGGCGCGCGAGGCGACTGCCAGGAGAGAGCTTGCAGCAGCGGGCATCTCCCGGCTGGGCGACTTATACACTGGCGGTCAATTTAAAACTTTACGGGAGGCGCAGAATGGCGCAGATCGCCCTTTTATGTTTAATTTTACGTATGTCTGGGTCCGACAAGCTATCCGCGCTGCGTACCCGAACTATCCTGCCGAACCCACCACTCTGCGGGCATTACAGGTGATGCTTTCGGGAGCATCCCGGAGGGGTCTAATTACCAAGCTTTACAACGCTTCTCTGCACGAGCGGGAGCAAGAGGATTCCCCCTCTTACGTACGTTGGCGAGCAATGTTGGGCACCCCTATTGCACCAGAGGCTTGGAGGGAGTGCTGTCAGCTCACGGGCCGCCTCACAGCTAATTGTAACCTCAGAATTATTCATTTTAAATTCTTGCATCAGGTATATTACTCCCCTTACAACTACATAAATATGGTTTAAGAGAGACTGCTAATTGTGTGAGATGTGGAGCTACTGATGCGGACTTTCTTCACGTAGCCTGGGTGTGCCCCGGTGTGTTTGCGTTCTGGACTGCAGTGACGACCATGCTTACTGATGTTGTGTCGGAGCTTGTGTGCTGTACTCCTGAGATGTGCTTGCTGAGCCACGTCAAACCTCTTAAGCCATGTAACAGGCGTATAGTTGCAATTTCTACTCTTTTTTGCAAAGAGGGCGTCGCGCAGTGCTGGGGAGCCAAGGCAGTACCCACTGTTATAAAATGGCTTCGAGACTTATTGTACTGCAGGGACCAGCTACGGATATATGAAGAAGAGCTGCCTGAGTCATCACGCCCCAAGGACTTCTGGGCCCCCCTTACAGCATATCTGATGTCCCACTCTAATCTGTTATGAGCGTTTGGCATACCTGGGGATTATGTTCACTAGCTGTCATGGCACTTGCTGCTTCCTCACGGTACACTGGCATAGGTGTGTTCATGTTTTCCGGCCCATAGTTGTGGACTGTATATAAGAACCTTTATCTGTCTTGCTTACCACCTCACATGTGATGGTTTTCGCATTGTCCGAAGTGTTCTGGAATTATGATATTGCTCTGCCTGGGAGGGAGGAGGAGGGGGGGTGTTTGTGTGAGTTCATATAACCTTCCTGATTCCATCAATTTGTATAATTGCCTGTGTATTTCGCTTTGAATCTAAGCACTAAAATCAATAAACAAAATTAAAAAAATAAAAAAAAAAAAAAAATAAAAAAATTAAAAAAAAATGTTCTTTTTAAATTTGAAATGGGGTTTGGAAAATAATGACCACGTCACGGTTTGCTTATGTTTATTTATTCTGAAGAGCAGTGCTTAATTTGTAATTATGTAAGTGCCAGGGCTCTTGGTAGGAGACCACTGCAGCTTGCACCACACATTGTGCCTGCCATGCTGCCAGTGATCGTAACAGCACAACTACTAACCATCACACTCCTACAAGTGTGACAATTCAGACTATTCCTGGCCCAAAGCAATTAGAATGGCTTGGGCGGCAGGTAATAGTAATTTTTAATGTATATTGAATTAATAATTGACTTCTTGTGGTCATCGGAGACAGTGCCACCTTGTGGCAGACTGTCTGAAGCACCGGTGTTGACAATTAAGTGCCGGTGCTGAGCACCTGAAACCAGAGGATGCAGCCCCATGGATCTACAGTAGTGAGGAAGTGTGAAAAGGATACTCATGCAGCTGCAACATCTCTTTGCCCTGTTGTTAGACTTGAACGTTGAATCCCTCAATTCAGGAGAATGTTGCGGCTACAGAGGTTGCGAGCTTTTAACAATGGTCATAACGACATAACCTATCAGACTCATGGTTAATGAAAATCATTTATATCAACCTACCAGATAGCCAAGTGAAAGTGCAAACTTTTCTGAAAACAGAATAGAATGCATTTAACATTGCTCATTAGTCTTTCTTATTTTAGCATGATTATTATTTTCACCAAAAAACTAAAGAAAGTAGAAAATATAATTTTTTTAAAGTACAGCACAGAGAAAGTGGTATAAAACATTTCTATACTTGTGCCCATGCAAACACTGGATGGTGACTTTTCATGGTGACATGCACCATAAAAAGATGGTCCCCATCAGACAACTGTAGTTGAATAATAAAGGAAATCCACCTTTATCTCTAGTTATCCCCAGATTGTTTTTTCTTTTATGAAACTAGATTGTTGCCATTTAGAAGCATGGGAAATGTGAAGCTGCTAACCAACAATTAAGGTGTGTGCATTTCCCTTTAGAAGTGGGAATTTTTTAAAACGGGCTAATGAGCATGTCTGCCTTCTGATTAAGTCCACTGTAAAGTGTGCACAAACTCTGAAAATGAAGTAAAATTTAAATACCAGTGCATGTTGCACCATGACTTCTGCCACCCATGTGTGGGAACAAAACCAAATTCATGGGCTGAGGTAGAGTTATTTAACACTGTGGCTTGGGTCTTGCTGTTGTAATGCCAAATTGAACCACTGTTTGAGACTGAGGGGCCAATTACAAAGACGGTGGGACTGCCACCGAAAGCCCGTCGGTGGCGATCCAACCAGCTACGGAACCATGTTCTCCGCCCACCATATTACAATAGTGGGCGGATGGTTGGCGGTCGGAAAGACCAACCCCCACGAATCCGACGTGCTCCTTGAGCCCGCCGGTGCGGCCGAGGGGGTTGTATTCCCTACAATGGTGGCAGTGCCAGCCAGGCACTGCCATAGGGATTAAAATGTCCCTTTCCGCCCGCCTTTTCATGGTGTTTAACCCGCCATGAAAAGGCAGGCGGAAAGGGACTATGGGTCCCGTAGCGGACCCTCTTCCCCCCTGGCCCTCAGCTGTGGGTTTTGGGGCCCCCCCCTACATATCCCTGCATCATGTGGCAGGCACCACATGGTGCCTGCCAAGTAGTGCAGGGATATGTTAAGTGTCCCCTTTTTGCACTGCAGCATGTGCTGCAGCCAGCAGCACCCGCCGCAATGCAAAATATAGGCATTGCTACCGCCGTGGTGGCGGTCACATCGTAATGCCTCTGGCGGGACCGCCGACAGCCTGTCGGGTGGTCCCGTTTAGGATAGGGTGGCGGGCGGTCTGCCCGCCATCCTAATCAGCCCCTTAATTATCAATTCTGACTTTAGGTGAGTCCGCTGTATTTGTACTTTGGTGAAACATGGTCTAGCTTAATGCTCAGATATTAAACATGTAAAAGTGTGCAATATATGTTTGACATGGAAAAACATGAGTTGCAGTCCCATATTCTCTATGGAATGGCCAGCAGCTAGTATATATGTCTAAATATTTTTTAAATCTACTTTTTAATATATTTTTTGGTAACAACTGAAAACCCACTTTTCACAATATTTACCAAATAAGAAAAATGAAACTCATTGGTGAACATATACTTTTATTACAAATGTCACAATAATATTTTCTAGAAATATTGCTAACTCACTGTCTTTCTTAAACCAGTGTTAAAAACCAATTTGTTAGATGCTCCTTCTAGCTGCCCTCCCATAGAGCATGAGTGATTGCTTTCTGTTGAACCGTCCTACGTTCATGGATCATATGTGAAAAATGCAAGTAGATTACAATAAAAACTTCTAGGATTCCTTTCTTTTTTATCGTCCACATGTGTGCAGCTAAGAGAGAAGGGTAATTAAAATAGTGTGGTCACAAAGAGCTGATAGGTCAACCCTGCCTATGTGTAGTTAAAACTGTATAGCAAGAAATATCCAGAAGGTGATCCCAGAAACATCCAGACACCTCAGTTCAAGTATTGATTCTAGGAGGGAAACTGGAATGGGTTGGATTTCTTTTGATCTGGAAAGGGCTTGGGCTAGGAGGACATGAATAGTACTAGAGGGCCCAGAGAGGAATTCCAGCATTTTGGAAAACTAGGAAATATTGTCTTAAGGGATGAATTTTTCCATAAGTCACAGGAAGTGCTGAGAAAGATAGGAGGGGGTTCTATGGGAATTTACTTGTATTGGGCTTATATAAATTCATCAATCAATACTGGGTTAACATTATAAATCACAGGTTTGACCACTTGGAAAACAGAGAGCTACCCTGAACCATAAAGCAAAATAGAAAAGAATGAGACTGTTGTATAAGGAAACTCCTGTCTGTCTTGTAAAGAAATTATGACTATACCTGTCTTTTCCTGTATCTTTGATTCTGAAAGCCTACCCTGATCGCCGGCATCTCTTCTCCTTTTAAACCCACACAGACAAAGAGAGTTCATGATGTATTCAGAAGTGCTCAGGCCTGGGAAGAAAGGACAGTCCAAAGAAAGTCAGCTGCAGCAATGCTGTAGAAAGCCATCAAGTTCAGTTGGTACTGGACTATAGTATAATCTGGAAGGAAGTGTAACAACACCTTTCCCTAGTTAAATCTGTTAACTCACATCCAAAGGGCAGCCCTTGAAGGTTTGAGAATGATGTAAGAAATCTTCCTTTTCTGTGTGGGTACCCCAGATTTTTCACCTTTTGCTGGGCCCTATATTTTTGTTCGCTGTAGGACTCTGTGCACTTTACCCCTGCTAACCAGTAGTGTAGTGTCTATGCTCCCCCTTTAAACATGGTTGAATTAGTATATCCCTAATTTGCATTTTTAACTTGCCTATAAGTCACTAGTATATGGTACATAGTGTTCCCATGGCCTGAAAGTTAAATGCCACCAGTTGTCTGATAGAATACTGAAGCTAAAAATATAGGGCCTCATTATGATGGCAGTCAGACTTTCGTCCAACCGCCATCATATCGGGGACGGGACCACCCAACTAGCTGTCAACGGTCCCGCCATGCTAATTACAATGCGACTGCCTTGAAGGCGGTCGCAAAGTGTATATTTTGTATTGCGGCGTGTGCTGCGTGTTGCAGCACATGCCGCAGTACAAACAATACACCTTTTGCATATCCCTGCACTATGTGGCAGGCACCATGCGGTGCCTGCCACATGGTGCAGGGATATGTAGGGCACATGTCGGAAGGCCTGGGGTGAAGGGTGCCCCACTATAGACCCCCATTGTCCCTTTCTGCTTGCCTTTTGTTGGCGGGTAAACCGCCATGAAACGGCCGGCTGGAAGGAACATCATAATCCCTACGGCGGTGCCTGGCAGGCACTGCCACCGTTGTAGGGATTGCGGTTCTGTCCGATGGCCCAACGGGCTCCCTGAGCATGTCAGATCCCTGGCGGTCGGTCTCACCACCCGCCAAATATCCGCCCGCCATCCTAATGTGGCAGGCGGGAATCACTATTATGATGGTGGTGGGACTGCCACTGACGGGCTGCCACCGACGGGCTGTCGGTGGCAGACCCAACGCCATTGTAATCAGGCCCATAGTCTGGACAAAATAACATGTCAAAAATATTGAATACCAAAATAGCAAGAAGGCAAGTGCAAATAGGTAAGTATAGATTTACTATACCTTACTACACATCCACGTACTTTGAAGATATATATATTGTGGTGTTAAGTATAGTAAAATGTTGCTTACCCATAGAAACTTACTTTCACAATATTTTTGTTCTCTATATTCTTGACACGAAGTTTAGTCCACACTATATTTTTGACTCAATATTTTGTCCAAACGCCATGCCACCAGTGAACTGTAACATCTATTGTTCCATATACTACAATAACAGTGCAAGTAGGGTTTCATGCCGAAACTCTGTAGCCTGTCTGTAGCAACGTAAAAATTGCAATTCGACCTGTCAAAATAAACCCTTTTGACAGGGCAAAACATCTCTTTTAAATATTACTAAATCACCTCTAAGTAGGCCTTGCATCCCTCAAGACATGGGTGCATGGGTATTATAAAGTAGGGCATGTAGAAACGTAACGTTGACTGGCACAAAAAAGCAAGTTTTCACTGGTGCAGGCCCAAGCTATGTAGAAAACCAGAGTACAGATTAAAATCCTAGTTACGTATCTCAGAAATGGAACTAGCATGAAAGCTAATAAAAAAAAAATATTTTTAATAGTTATGTAAAATCCAATTAAATGGTGAAGTACAATTTGTAATAAATAGTAAGGAAAAGCAGCTGCCTGGAGCTGCTGAAGGGTAATTTGCATTTGCTTCCCAACTTCTCCCAGCCAGTGATTAGCTTCAGAGTAGGTGTGAATGAGGTATGAAATTCATACCAGGAGCTACACAACAGGTCACAGTGATTGACAGGTCGACCTGAATGGCTCCTCTGGACCTCACAGAATATGCAAGGTGGGGGCTGTGGGCATCATTTTTGACATTACACTGTCAAAACCTGCTTGAGCGTCAAATCCATTTTGACAGGTCTGCTGGAGTTTACATATAAAACTTGGGGCACACTTGAAAGAAAAAAAAAACAAGATGGAGAGACAATTCTTGTGTATTCACTGTTTGTTTGCTGGAGAACCCTGCTTGGTTAGGATGGGCCCAGTAGACATTCCCACCCACTAGCTTGTGCGAGGCATAAATGTGGCACTTCCAGGTACCCACTTCACAACACTGCTGGACCTGAGGATGAACAGAAGAGGAATGGACCAGCTGTCTGTGCCCTGAGAGAAGCCTTGAAGGACTGGATCTGCTCCCTCTTGTACCCAGGGCAAAGACGTTAACTTTAAGGGCCATAAGGCTGACCTCCTCTCCAAGCTACAGGGATACAACAAGCTAAAAGAGGCCTTTCCTGCAACTTCCAAGCTGTCCAGTGGCACTTAGACCTGGACTGGACGCTAATGTGGACCTCTGCCTGACAACACGTAAGACTCTAAGTGCCCCCCATGAGCTCCTGGAGGGCTTTGTAAGTGTACTCCTGTGGTGGATTGGGGCTTTAAGGACTGAACCAGAAGGTAAAATCTTTTACAAGGACAAGCCTGGTTGGTTTAATAAACCTGCACACAAATGTCCAGAACCGCAAAAGACATGGTGCCATAACAAAGAATGCCTTCCTTGTCAGGGTTCTCTGTTTCTCGATATTCTGCCTCTGTCTGAAATGCATTTGGTCCTGTTGATGAAGAATGTATGACGTTACTACGCCATCCATTACCCCGCAGTAGGTTACAACGCGGACGTTACATCGTCCGCGTTGTTACCACGCATGGCTTTACATCGCAAGTCGTTTCTACGACTTGCACTAGATGGCGCGCTGGACTTAGGAATAGTATAAATTACTATTCCTACTCCAGTTAGCGCAACAGCAGGGAATGTGTTGGATTTAAAATCCAACACATTCCCTGGTGTTGCGCTCCATCTAGCGCAAGTCGTAGAAACGACTTGCGATGCAATGCCATGCGTGGTAACAACACGGATGATGTAACGTCCGCGTTGTAACCTACCCGTGTGGTATTACCAGCGTTGTAAACGCTGTTTCCCGTTGATGAAATATGATCAGAAATAATCAGTGTTCAAGTAAGAGCATTTTGGATTTCTGCAAAATTAATATACCTACACATAGCGTAGGACAATTTATGATGGTTAAATGAATTGATTTTTAAAATATATTGCTTAAATAAAGAAGGTTGGAATGCAAGAAAGGTTTGCTGACTGGATTTAAATTGAATCAGCAATTTTTCTGTGATTAAGCTATGCACCTGTGGGATAGACCTGCCCATTGACAGGCAGCTTAATAATCTTTCTTTGCCCTACAATAATTTCAAGGTTTATACAATTCAGGGCTTTTGTAGCACGGCTCAGATATTGAGAGAGAACAAATAGAAATAGCCGTCCATCTCATAGATTAAAAACAGTTGTCTAATTAATTAAGGAGTACCAGCAACATCTAGTTTTAATTACCCAGTTAAATTATCCAGTTCCAAAGGAAGATTTTGTACTTAGTAATCTGAAGCATCCTGATTTGGAGACCAAATTCAACTAATGTGTGGTTACTTACCGGTAATCTTCATTACCCAACTTAAGGTCCTCCTCGTCCCAGTCTTGTTCCCTCCCTCCTTCCCCCTATGGTTGTGTCTGGTCTTGTTACAAAAAGACATAACGGTGGGTGGGAGGGGTTTATATAGTTAAAATAAAAAAAGACTAGCGTCAGGAGGTGGGATCACCTCACTTATGTAAGGACTGGGATGAGGAGGACATATGAGGGGGTAATGGTCTCTTACTAAGTTGTCCTTGTGTTGTTTGAACTGCCATTTTCTACTAGTTACAGAAGAATGCTTTTCAAAGACGTCCTCCTAGCCTTTCTAGACAACCCATTGAGACTATTCCATTCACAGAGTCTAATAATTGAAATGCCATTTTCCTCCAGCCCCTCAATCAGTAAGTGAAATGGATTGAATCTGTGAAATGGAATCCATCAAAAATAACCTTGATTTCCCAACAGTGCCTAACAGTTTGCCAACAACCAGTACTTTCAGGAAGAAGAGAGACATGCTTGGTGACAGTCAGATTGCTCCAGGTCTCCAGACACATGTTTCAATGTTAGATATGTATTTTATTTGGTAATGGAAACTTTGAGCAAGTAAAATGCTGCTGAGTTAACCTCTTCACAAATCTCAGTCTCTGGTGTGAACATGGAAGTACCGTACTCCCGGATGTTGGTTGATATTCACCTGCCATCTAAGACCCTCATTATGAGTGGACTAGTTCATTTTGATATGTGTGAAAACTACTGTTACCAATCATATTGGACATATGAATTTTGTGATAAATATCAGCATGTCAAACCTGCCAATATTTATCGGGGAAAACTGTCTGGTATTAACTGTACCATGAGGATTTCGGTGTAGTAAGCACCAAAATAAGTGTTATTTTCCAAAAACTTGCTATTGGGTGGTATTTATCACACCTGATATATCGTAAACAGCAAAGGTGAAAGTTCTTAGGTACGATAAATATCACAGCCTAATTAATGGGCCACTCGTAATGAGGATCTAAGACAGACAATCCATCTATAGCATAATTTGAGTAATGATTGGAAAGGCCTGCTATTTCCAATATTGGATATTCGCTTAACTGTTTGTTAAAATGTTTTGCCTGCCAAGAAGTGCAGTTTCTACAATCCTATTTAAACAGTACATTTCTCAGGCGGTGAAAGCTGCAGTCTGTCTGAGTGTCAGAAATATTGATAAACGCATGGAAGTGACTTACAGCCCTTTCCTTCTGAAATCATTAATGCCATCAGCTCGATTTATGGTAGCATCTAGACAATAGAAATTGAAAGGTTGATGCATTATGCAAAATGCAGCAGGCATAGAAAGAGGAAAAAATGAGGAAAAATTAAAGTATTTCTCCTAGTTGCGCTACCTTACGCCTCCCCTGGGAAGGCGTAGGACTCTGGCGCATTCCCAGGTTTACAAAGGAATACGTCAAGTTCCATGGATGTTGCGTGGGAACACTAACAGCAACACCCATGGAAAGCCCCTTTCATGCAGAGTTAGGTGTGAAAGGGAGACATTTTTACAAGGCCATGAAAAGTCGCGCAGGGTGACTTTACATGGCCTTGTAAATATGGGGAAGCTCATTGCGCTGCCGGTGCATCAATAAAAGTGACGCATGGGCGTTGCAATGGGATTGTAAATAAACCCTGAAAAGGGCAAGAAAGATGAGGTGAAAGATGGGAAAACAGTGGCAAAGGTAGAAAGCAGAGAAGAAAAAGAACCAGCAAGAGTGAGATTAAGGAGCAATGAGTGTATGGTGGTGGATAAAAAGCTCATTTCATAAGGTGGAATTAAGTCTACACAGCCTTGGTATTTGGCAACCCTGACATTCAGTGGTAGCAAAGGGCTTAAGAGAAATTAATACGGACAGCACTTATTATTTTACAAATCAAGCCCTGCCCATAATCCTTCATAATCATACAATTGAGTTGTAGTGAGTATTTGTACCCCTGAGAGTAAAGCACTGTGGGTTGCTCAGTGTTGTGTTTCCCCTTGTCTGTGACGGAATGCTTGTCATTTTCTTCTGGCAAATTGAAACCTGCCAAAATATACTTGGGAAAACATGCGGTACATTCAATATAGAATTTGGTGAAGAACACATCAAATTCCTTATTTAATTTACACACTTTCCAGAGGAAGACTTAGAATAGGAGACATGTGTCAGAATTTACTGCACCCTGAACATACATCACTCCATTCTGCCGCACCCATAGTTAGGCCTAAATGTATCATTTGATATGTGTTATACTGTAGTCAGTTTGGCTGATGTGGCCCTGAATATCTAGTCCAGGATATTATGGGACACTAATATCATGGACAAAATATTCAAAGGTAAGCATGTATAGATTTTCTATACCTAACTCCACATATTTGTACCTTGATGATAATAGTAAATCTATACTTCGCTCTTTGCACTGCCCTAAAAGGTCAGCCTAACAGACACCCATCATGTTCAGGTCACGCAGACAGGCACTGTACATGCGCTAAATGCGCATGCGCCTGGCTGCCTGAGCTGAACTTTTCTGGGCTAGCGATTTCATAGCCCTGTGGGCATGATCTCCTCGGCCAGGCAGAGCTCTTGGAGGTCCCCCCCCTCATGATGAGGGGGTGCATCACTGATAGATTCGGACCTGGGACCTTCAGCTTTAAGCCTTGAAGTGCCTAGGGCCTAGTATTCATCAGTGATGCTCATCAGGTGGAGGTGGGGTCAGTAACTCAGCCAATGAGAGAAGGTGGGCAGTCCCTAACACTGCAGGAACCTTGGAGGCCTCCTTCTCGCCACCCATGATCACAGCTGTGGTCTGATAAGTAGCTTTTTTTGTTTGTTTTTTTACTGTCTGGCTCGTGCATGCATGTGTGTATGTATGTTTATCAGTGTGCGCATGCTGTATTTGCTTTTGAATGGTGCGTATATGTGTGTGAGTGATTGTGAATGTATGGGTATGAGTGAGTTTGCATGTAGATGGGTGAGTGTGAGTATACATGTGTGTGCGCATGTTGCCCGCCCGCCCCCCACCGGCTCAAATTACCAGCAGCCACTGATGAAGAGTACAGTTTGTTTGAGTAAGACTGATGTATCTCTGTGTTCTATCTTAAGGTAACAAATGCATCCTGTTACATAGATAATCATTACATTCCAATTCTTGGATGCAAATCAAGCTATCAGATAGCCTGCACATCTCCCCCAAAATTATATTGAGAATGGGCTCAAGCAAGGCTGCATTTTAGCTCCTCTTCTGTTTTCATTGTATATCTCAGACATAGGCAACTACATTAAAAAATCAGAATTTCGTCTACCAAAATTAGGCCACTCCCCACTTAGCTACCTAGCATATGCAGACAACCTTGTAATCTGTTTACAGACCCCAGTTGGATTACAGCGCCAACGTGCTGCTCTTAATGATTATAACCAGATGGATGGCCTCTTGGTGAACATTAATAAAACAAAAATCAAATCTTTTAGCAAAAATCCACAGAAGTTCACAAGGAAATTGGGAGATAACAAAGTTGAGTCAGTAAAATCATATGTTTGCTCTGGCTTTTTGGATAAGAATTTAACTTCTGTACAACATCTAAATATGTTAAAAACAAAGTCTGCCATGACAACAAAAGCATTAAAAAAGTTTTCACTTACATATGGAGGGCATGCGATTAGGCCCTCCATAATGGTCTGCAGGGCAAAACTTATTCCACTCCTGGCTTATGGGTTGATGGGATTAAATAAAAAGAAGATAAATAAATTAGAAATATTTTTCATTCAAAATGTTTGTCTTCTATTCACCTTAAGAAGATCCACTCCTCATGAAATGATCATACTTGAAATAAGTCTTCCATCAATTGAGGCATGTCACTTAAGTCATAAAATCAACTATTTTTGTGATTGCACTGCTGCACAACCTACCTCCTTGAGAGGCTTGATTTATCAAGAACTGACACAGAACATCATGATCAGTTCAGCATGCTCTTCTGATCAAATTACCTCTGTGATTCAATAACATAATTTACGTCCGCTGAAGGACCTTTTGATGATGGAACATTTAACCCACAAAAGAGTAGTTAGGGAAAATCTTCAGGAGTCCTTTCGTCTAAGAGATCTACACAAAGTATCATACTTTCAACTCAACCAGAAGTACATCAATTCTAATTTAGAGGTGCCAATAAAACAAAAATGCCTGAGATTCCGTCTGTTCTATATACAGTTGAATGAAGTCAAAGGCTCCTGGTAGTCTACATTTGGTTCCCCTAGCTGCAGACTCTGTAATTATAGGAATGAAACTCTAGAACACATAATCTGTGTTTGCCCTAGGTTGAGAGACATTCGAAGAAAAATCTTATTACCCTGCTTCAGGAAGCAATCACTGCGCTCTATAAAGGAGGCCACCATAGCTTGCTTTCAGCTACAAACTTTGTCAGGAAATTAACACGATATCTGGATATAACCTATAAATGACTCAAATTAAATGACACCTGATGGGCATGTAAAGGACTAAACTTAATGCACGCAAGAGGGATAGGGTATTCTTTTTAGTAATGTTATGATTCTTCTGGATGATTTTTAATATTGTGTGTTCATGCATTTGAAATTACCTAACATGTTCATGTTTTTATGAGTTACTTAATTCATTGGATCTTGTAATTTTTTTAATTACACAATAAATACTACTACATAGATCAGGGTTCTTCAAAGTCAGTCCTAGAGTGCCGGATCCATGGCAGATTTTTGGCATATCCCCATTTAGATAAATGTAGTTATCTTACAAATCTGGCATTGATCCGGCCCTCCAGGACCGACTTTGGAGAACCCTAACATAGATGATCAGTGGAAATCACGAGCAGAGGAGACAAAGGGAAGGTTCCATAACTGAAAATCCAATAAAAGATGTGCAGATTCTACCAGCAAACGAAACACAATGTCCCCAGAGTATAACCACATTAATACCCATTGAACTCCTTGGCAGGGGGAGGAGGCTCTGAAAGACAGTAGCTTCTCTCAGGATGGGAACAAGGTCCAATGTTGTTTTAGATTTTTCAAAGGTAATATGAGCAAAGGTTTCCAATTGCAATCCCGCTCTGGTAACCTATCTATTCCGCTATGCACAAGCACATGCAGAGACTTGTTCAGTTTGCTGTAGGCTATTTAACATCTTGAGGGATTAGTGAGATGGGTTTCTCTCGTGGTCTGTGACAGCCATCAGGTATATGAATAATGGTGTTTCAGAGGATGCAACTGAGCCATGAGATGGATTGTAGTAGATTCCTCTGAGTGAGCAACATAACAATGAGGGAAATAATGTTTGTCAGCAAACTGGTGTTTGGAAGCCATCACTAGCCCCTCTGCCTGATGTCTCTTGTCTACTTCCCACCAAAGCAATAAGCGAGGACCACACCCAGTACAAAGACTAGCACAAACATCCCTGGAGGAAAGGATGTCATGTGGACAGAGGATCAATCGTGAGATTCTCATGCATGATGAGTTACTAAAAGAGAAAGTAGGTGAGGTGGAAGTAGGTAGCGCCCCACTTAGTGAGCTGCGGAGAGTTATTATGCCTTAAGTACTAATAAAAGAAGGACATGGACCCCTGGCTATATTCTCTAAGATTTGGAACTAACCAGGTCTCACAGGTTTCATCATTCGCCCTTTTTATTAAAATAACACATTAAATTTTATTTTTGGGTCTGTGAATAATGGTCCAAATTATGCCATTCAAACAAAATACTCAACATTAAAGAGGAAATCAATACCTTGCAGAACAAAAATAATGTCCCGTTCAGGGAAGGTTAACAGCGCCCGTTATTTCAACCGCTAAGCCTAGTACCCAAGACAGATGAGCACCAATGATTGCTATTTTTGTGGTCAGGGAGGGCTCATAGTACATTCCTAGCCACTTATGCAGCTCATCAACTTGACCCCGCCCCTCCCCTGAAGATGGTGCTAATATTCTCTGGGAACAACTTGGTAATAAAATATTAACAAATGTGTAAGAAGGCCAACCTTCAAGTGTGGTAGAAGAGTATTGGTAGAAGTACAACGCATTGCTCATGTTTTAGAGGATTATGGAAGGGTAGGGCCATGCAACCCTGATTTTTTCGAAAGAACTGCTCAACGTATGGAATCTGACCTGAATGAAAGCAGGATTATTCCAGAAGAAAGGGAAGCATTGGGGACCTGTTTAGCTCTCAAAGCTATTAACCATCATTTGTTCATGGTAGAGAAGGACAATAATGAGAGAAGATTAAGAAAGTCAATGAAAATAGCATCTGTGGACCTACCCATTTTTGGGCAATCCCTTCCACGCCATTTTCATTGGCATTCTTTCTATACGGCAGAAACATTCTTGCAATGTGTTCTGTGCAGTAGGAAGTTCCAGCATTTGGGTACATGTTTCATGTTATTTCTGAATACTAATCCCCACTTTGACGTCTACTTTCAGTAATAAAATATACGACAGCCAGCTTACCAAGCTGGAATACCATGATGGACCTGTTTTCCTGGATACATTTTCCTCTTAAGTGACTCCCATCATGTATGCAGGATCCGCTTTGAGGGAAACATTTCTGCAACCCCAATGGTGGACATCTTTAAATTTGGCGGCTCAGCCATTGCATGTGTGATAGAGTCAGAGCGTTTTCGTTGTCTGGTTGTCTACATTTGAATTATGCCCCAAACTGCCAGATTTAGAGCTAGGCTCTCTCCTAAATGCTGAAAGAATCCATACTCATTGCATGCTTATTAATGAATGTTGTTTTTCGTAGACAGTGATATATTTTTATTTACCTTACAAAATTAGTTCAGGTAGCCACTATCAAAACCACTGAGTTCACTTCTTCTGATGTAGCAACAGTTTGAAACAGTGGGGGAATATATAACAGGACAACCATGTTTGCATCATGTGATCTGAAGTTTGTTCTCCCACATCTAAAATACTGGCATGAGAGAGGGTAATTCATAGGATTTATGGCACCCTAACTGCATCTCCACAGATTGTTTTTTTTGCCGTTCTACATAGTAACTAATAAATCAGTGTTACATATTAGCCATATGCTCTCTTAGTTCTGAAAATCTTTAAACTCTTATACATGCTTGCTGGAGTGAGAATCAGGTTTAAATTTAAAAATTCTGGTTTACCATCATCTGAGCTAATTTTCACTCTGTCAGGTCAAAATGGATCTTGGCTGTTGTTTTGAGAAGAGAAAGTCAATACATCCAGTGACTTATAATCACAATCATCAATATTATTTTGAGTCAATAAAGAGAGTTAGGTAAAGTTTAAGGGTTTTATTAGTCAAAATCTTTTAGTAGGTCATCTTTATTAAGTTAGCAAACAATTCATCAATAATTTATTATTAGAATCTTGTTAAAATCAATCAGTAGGCATATATTAATAATTGCATTAAGCACATTCCATTCAGGAAAGAATCCCTGTTCTAAGAATATGGCAGAAATGAGTCAGTCAAAACCCATAAAGAGCTCTAAATCGAGAGTGAAAGTAAGCATGAAGCTTTCACCAATAAATCAGCACAATATATCGAAAATCTTAAAGCAGAATGTCCCATAAAGAGAAGTTCAAGAAACTCAGTAGAGTCTCAGAGCAACGTGGCATAGGGTCTGGGTAAATGGTAATAGCCAGTGAGGTCTGGCAAGGTGATGGGAAAGGTTGGTGAAAGAGACTTCTCTCGGAGCACACACTTATATAAACAACACATTTTATGAAAGTTAGCAAAAGTTGAGGCTTTAGTCTTCTTCCATCCGATCAGCGTTCAATGTTTTCCTGAGAACAGTATCACTCCTCATCTCATCACCAAGTTTGCAGTAGTTCTTCAAGTCACTCTGTTAGTTGCGTATCGACAAATGTTGAGTATGATTCAGCTTCTCATTCAAAGTTACTTTCCCACTTATACTTGGACGCTTCTAACCTTTCAAATCTAATATCTAACCAACAGGCTTTGTAAAAGTTGGAACATCTCTATAAGGAAAGAAAACATTTTGCAAAAGACATTCACTATAAAGGAAATAAAAGTTAGTGGAAAGGGTCAATATCAAGTTTAAATGCTGATTCTTCCTGTATGATTTAATCTCTTCTCCATTAAAATGACTAATTTCTAATCTTTTGGGACAGTAAGCTTTGTTTAAGTAGAAACATTCTGCAGAAATATATGAAACTTTATAAAGCATTTACTTCATTGTACAAAGCATTTTTATGTAGAGGTCAAGAGTTAGACATTTCTGTTATATCTACATTCTTGGATAATATCATCTTCTGTTCAGGAAATAAAATTTCCTGTGTTTAAGCATTTCTAAGCAAGTTTAGGCTTTCAGCAGAGTTAATTTAGTGATTTGAGGCATAGCATGTTTAAGTATAGTAGATGTGTGCATTTTGTCATATTTTTAAACACATTTTCTTTAATTTAAGCTTGCACATTAATACTGCAGATTCATTCTGAACTTTATTATTTGTTTATATTAAAAATGTTTTCCCACTGTGCCCTCTGTTTTATTTCTGTTCAAATGTTGTTAATGGATTTTTTAATATTTTTAAATTGACCACATGGAATTTAACATAGTAAACATAATCAATTACATTATTGCACCAATACTATAAACAAGTATAATGTATATTCTGTCTATGCCTTGCAAACACAATTTCCTGTCATGAAGTTTACAATTAAAATATATATATACCTGTGGTTAAGAACAAACAAATATAAATAAAAAAACATCAATGGGAGAGATTTATCTGACAGGGAAGTTTAGAACAGGTGAAAGGAGATAGAATTACATAACCATAATTCCTAATTTACAGAATAAATAGCCTGTCTATACCATGGTAGCAACTGTATTGGAATTTTCTACCATTATGTATCTTAGCATTGTATTTGACATAATCACATATTGACAAAGTGATGATGGGCTTCATCAATGATTTATAAACAAGGGCCAGGACAGAAGGCATCAAACAAGTCAGAGATCTATTAATCCTAACTTCACTCCTACAGCTTGAAGAGATCCTTTTTTTTTTTCTTAAACTTTATTTATGAATTTTCACATATGAACAATATGAACATAATCGTCCACTGTCACAGTTCACACATTGAATAACACAAAGTCAAGGATGTACAAACATGTTGTGCATATTGATATCAAAGAGTCCCAGCTGATAGCGAAGATCAAAGTCCCATAATCACGGTCAACGCCACAATGCAGGAGATCTCACCACCCGCCTGCTTGGTGTCAATTCCTCCCGATGCATCGCAGATATAAAAGCAGAAACTGTGCTGATAAATCATCATCAATAAAACATTTGTTGTATCATTGAGTAAATTATGTTGGAAAGCAATGGTCAGATCACCCCACCCCTGTCGGGACTATGCCTTGCTCCAGTTGTGGGGTAGAGGGCTGCTGATGTGACTCAATATATGCCCTGAATGGACCCCAAATGTCTCTGGGGCGAGAAGTGGAGGGTAAAGTGGTGGAATATATCTCGCTATTCGTGTTGCATGATGCCAAACTACCCATCCAGCACTGCAATGCGAGAGCTGTCCTGTGGCCCCAATGGATTGCAATCTCTCTTTTGGCTAATAACAGACTTAGGGCTGAAAATTTTCGCACCTTTTTGGGAAAGTTGACCACATAGCCCAGCAGCGCCACTTCCGGGGTGGGAACCAGGGACAGATTGATCCTTTCGCCCTGGGTCTTGTGCACTGCCTCCCAATACAGCTGTAGGAGTGGGCAGGTCCATGTAAGGTGTGCAAAATCGGCTTGAGGGGCAGCGCATTTGCGGCAGGTGTGGGGCCTGGACTGATCTAGTCTATGGGATTTGGCCGGGGTGATGTACATTCTGCGCAAGAATTTGAAATGTAGTAGTTTGTGTCTACTGTTTAGGGAGATATCCTTCGTAACCGCGCAGCATTTAGCCCATTGATCATCCATTATTGGGCGGCCGAGGTCGCCTTCCCAGTCCCTACGGAGCTTGTCATCATTCACCGGGATTATCACTGAGCAAGCTTTGTATAGTTTAGAGATGAGGTGAACTCCTTGTTCGCTTTCTATGACCAGGGACAGAGGAGCAAATGATTCGGGTTTGATTGGAAAACCAGGCAGCGCAGCGCGCAGAGCCGAATGCATCCGACTCAGCACAAAGCTATCCATAAACGTGGTGTCGGGGAAGCGGCCATTGTCTCGCACAGAGAAGGCCTGGCCATCGGGGTATAGGTCTCCCATTTTTGTAATATCAAATTTAGTTAACGTGCGCTGTACAACTCTCTCCCCTGTAATTGGCAACCAACGGGCATTAGGGAGCGGAAGGGAAGTGGAATACAGCGTGGTGTTGCCGGTGATCCGTCTCTGCTTCTCCCAAGCCCAGCTGGTTGTGGACACTGTCTGTATGTCATTTGGGTCTCTGGGAATGCCCCTGGGCAGCACCGTGGGTAATGTCTCAGGAATGACGAAGTTAGATTCCGGACGAAGGAACGGGATCCTGGCATCAGGGTGGTACCATGCGTAGGCGTAGCTGCATTGGGCTACAAGATAGTATAAGTGTAGATCCGGCACCCCGTATCCCCCTCTCTCGTAGGGCAGAGTAAGTACCTGCCACCGAACGCGAGTTTGTTTGCCCCCCCATACCAATCTAATAAGAAGGGACCTTAATGTCAGGAAAAAGCTGTTAGGGAGGGGTATCAGGATGTTATTAAAAAGATATAAAAACTTGGGTAGGACCACCATCTTAAGGATTGCCACTCTGCCAGCGATGGACAATGACAGCCTCAGCCATCGTTCTATTTGTGCTTCGAGGGCGCTGATTGCTTGCCCATAGTTGAGACGTATGATCAAAGCTGTGACCAGATGGATGTGGATGCCTAAATATTTAACAGAGTCTGTGCACCATTCCAGAGGGAATTCACACTCCCATGGCTTAGTACTGGAAGTCAAGGGGAAAATTACCGATTTGTGCCAGTTAATGCCGAGACCTGAATGTCGACCAAATCTAACTATTTCTCTTATGAGAGGTTCTAAATTGGCCTGTGGCTCCCTCACGTAAAGGACGGTGTCGTCCGCATAAAGCGAGACTAGGAGAGGGCCTGTGTTGAATTGTAGGCCTCGCTGTAAATGCTTTTCTTGAAAATGGCGAATTAAGGGATCCATAGCAAGGATAAATAGCAGAGGCGACAGAGGGCAGACCTGCCGTGTACCTCAGGAGAGTGAGAAGGGTCGAGAGAGTGTGCCGTTCAATCGGAGTCGTGCTGTAGGGCGGCAGTAGAGTAATGAAGTAGTGGCAATAAAACCCATCGGCATTCCCATACGGCGCATAACGGACACAAAAAAGGGCCACTCTAAGGAGTCGAATGCCTTCTCTGTGTCGAGTAAAATAGCCACAGCTGGGGTGTCTGGATTAATTCTGTGGAGAACGGAGAAGAGAGTCCGAAGATTGAGCGATGTAAATCTATGGGGGACAAAGCCGGATTGAGCTGGAGAAATAATGAATTCCATCAATTGAGATAGGCGCATGGCGATAACTTTGGCCAGGATTTTATAATCCAGATTTATTAATGACAGAGGTCTGTATGACCCGCATAGTCGCGGATCTTTGCCCGGTTTGGGGAGGAGAATAATGACGGCCTCGCGCAGGGTAGGAGAGTGGATTTGTTTCTCTAGGGCCTCCGCGTATACCTCAATGAGTTGCGGTGCCAAAAGATCTCTGTATGCCTTGTAGAAATCTCCCATGAAGCCATCTAACCCAGGGGCAGAGGAGGATCTGAGGGCGTCGATGGCTCCAAGTATATCAGCTTCGGAAATTGTTTCCGCTAGGAAATCTTGCATGTTCTTCTCAAGGTATACTAATGCAATTTCAGATGAATAGGCTTCTTGGGCTGTGGGATCACGCCCTACTTTGGAAGTGTAAAGAGCTTTGAAATAGTCAAGAAATTCGTCCCGAATGTCTGATGTGGTGGCAAGTACTTGGTTAGTGGAAGAGCATAGTTCCGTGACAAAGGCCTTACTGTATGGGGGCCGAAGCATCTGGGCCAGCGCACGACCTGGCCTTTCACCCTCACCATACCGCCTAGCGGTTTGGTACTTGCCCGGAAAGAGAATTTCGCGATCCGCCGCTTCTCTATAGTCGGCGAGGAGGGCGAGACGTCGCCCCTCTGACTCCGGATCAAGGGAGCGCCCGATGACTGTGTCAAGCTCCGCCAGGCCGCGTTCTATGCGAGATAACGTGTTGCGCAGGTCCTTGAGCACTCCGGCATGTTTGGCAATGCAAACGCCCCTCATGTATGCCTTGAATCCCTCCCACAGGACCGCCCAGGTGTCTACCGAACCAGTGTTGATGGTGAAGTAGTCTTCGATGGCCTCCTGTACTTCATTGTTAAAAAGGTCATCATGAAGGGCGCGACTCGGGAAGCGCCATTGACGCTCAAACCCTTACGGGCGGGGGACATTAAGGTGAAGCAAAATGGGAGAGTGGTCTGAGTATGTTCTCGGAAGCGTCGTGAGAGAGTGAAACCAACTGGAGATGCCCGGGGAAATGAGCCAGTAGTCGATCCTAGTCCAGGTGTTGTATTGGTCAGCATAATGCATGTATTCAGTGTGGGAGGGGTTGCGCGAGCGCCAGATGTCTAGTAAGGAAAGTTGTTCACAAAGGTCTAATAGTGCCCGGCGTGCGCGAGGTTTGGAATCGGGGGAGGCGGAGGTGCTATCTAGTGCTGGGTCAGGGAGTTGATTGAAATTCCCCCCCACTAGGAAGAATATGGGACCCAATTTCGCGAGCTGAGTGTATAGAGAATGAAAAAAATCTGGGGAATCAGTGTTCGGGGCGTAGACGCATACTAGAGCCATCAATGACCCCGCTGCAATGGTGTATCTTCCCTCGCTGTCGGTTACTACCGAACTGGGGCTGAAGGGAAGTCTTTTGTGTATAAGAATAGCTGTGCCCCTGGCATAGTTGCTATAATTGGCAAAATACCTATGCGCACCCCAGCTGGAAGCAAAGGGCGTAGAGTCGGATTTGGGCAGATGTTTCTCCTGTAGGAAGGCAATATCAATTTTATGTCGGAGTAAATAGTGTAGGACGTGTCTTTTCTTACTGTTATCATTAAGGCCCCGAATGTTCCAGGACATTAAGGATAGGTCGGAGGGACCCTCTACATTACCTAGCTGGGCCATCTGGAGGTTGTGGCATGTATGACCGATGAGATTCGTCTCAAGTAAATACTATCCGTGACAGTGAACAGTCTCATGAAAATCCAACAACATCTATGTGTTAGCAATCGTCCACCCCCCACCCAACCTCACTACCAAGAAAGCAAGGCCTACCCAAAACTGGTAGCGGTATACAAAATACCAATCGACTTGACAGTGAAATGAAGAAAACCCAGAAGTGGTACATCCACAAAACGTAAAACCAAACCAAGGTGTACACCAAAGGGGGGGTGGCAATGCCACGCCAGTTACCCAGCTACTTGAAACATTTCGCAAGAATGAAAATCAATATCCCAAAACAGGTATATAGCGATGGAAAGAGAAATACTTGATGTAATCAGCCAGAACCAGTTCCTGAGAAAAGTTCCATGCTGGCATCGGATCCACTGTGTGGCGGGGAGGGACGGGCACCATCCGCAACTGTCTGATTGTTCCGTCTGTATGTGTGGCAAAATTCCTGGACTTCCGTTGGACTATCGAATATGCGGGCCTTACCATTTACATCCACTCTCATTCTAGCGGGGTATAACATGCCGTATTTTAAACCAAGGTTCTTGAGGGTGGATTTAACTCCAGTGTACTTGCGGCAGGCCTCCTGCACCATGATAGTGAAATCAGGATAAAGCGAAAGCTTGGAGCCCTGCCAAATGGTGTCGCCACGCTCCCTCGCAAGGCGCAGAGTGGTGTCACGGTCCCGAAAGCTCATGACTCGCGCATTGATGGGCCTTGGGTCGCATCCGGGATTTGGCCGGGGCCCCAGCGAGCGGTGGGCACGCTCTACCACAAATCCTGGAGTGAAGGAGTCTCTTCCGAACATGTCAGCCAACAGTGATTCTACAAAGGTGTCCAGACGGCCAGTGGCGGTGGATTCCGGAACTCCCAAAATGCAAATGTTATTACACCTACTGCGCATGTCGAGATCTTCGTTTTTAATGGCCATATCTTTGAGAATACGTTCCACATGCTCCAGCCGTTTGAGGGATTGTGCAGTGCCATCTTCGATGTCCGATATGCGGGCTTCCGCGACATCCAGGCAGCGATCATTAACCTGAATTTTAGCCCCCATGTCCGTGAGACTCTTGTCAAGGGCGTCAAATCGACCATCTAGAGCTCGAAAGCCCGCTCTCATCTCCTGCAGCAGCGTTTTGGATTGGGCAGAGGAGTCGTCCGGCCGTTCTGCATCTTGCCCGCCTTCCGCCATGCCGGAGCCACTCTCAGGAGCCGTGTCGATGAGTTTTTCAAAGGGAAGGATCTTCTGTTTGGGATCCTTGCGGCCCATGCCGCACCGCAATGCCACAGGAGGAGCAGCAGTGGGGGGCCCCCAGCGGGCACCACCCGATGAAGGGCGAACCTGGCGTGCCGCAGTCTGTGGGTAACGCCCAGGCCCTGAAGGGTGGAAAGCAGGGGACACCGTCCCAGGAGCAAACAGATTCCCCAAGCAGTTGGATGAAGATAGCGGCGGGGCCCTTATGTGGTGTACGCTCAGTTCTATTGCCCAATTTGGAAGAAGAATGGTGGGCGTCAGTGGTGATTCGTGGCGTCTACAGAGCTTCCTGCGGGGCCGTGCTGCTGATCAGGAATACCAAGTGCTGGGCGTGATGGTTTGTGGGGGCTCCAGCGTTGTGGCGCTGGTCATTCTGTCCCAGAGGCGAGCCAGAGGCAGTCGCTGCAGTGGGGAGGTTAGCGGTGTAACCAGCAGCAATGTGGGAGGCCCGATGGCGAAACAGAAGTGCTGGTCTGGTGGCGCGGCCTTGCCCGTGCTCGGAGCGGCAATCGGGCGCGGGGGCAGTGCTCTGTCTCTCGTCTCACCCCCGCTGAATGGCCACTAGCGACTGGGCGGTCGCCTCCTGGGCTCACCCGCGGGCCCTGTCCCTGCGGGGCCTGAGGGAGAGTGAGGGTGGTGGCTGCCTGCTTGGCGGGAGGAGAATGGGGCCGCGACTCGGCCGAGCTAAAGTTCTGTCACCGATAGGGAAGTGCTTACAAAAAGTCCCAGCGCCCGGTGCACTCACCTCCGGGGTGTCCTCACTGGACCGCCGGGCAGCGTCCGCTGGGCCCACTCGTCTTGGAGCTGTAGCTGGTGAAGGAGGCTGCAGTCGCCGTCACGATCTGCTCCGCCCGCAACATGTATCGCCTCAAGGATCTCAGCTGTAGCGGCCCCGCTGTGCGGTCGAATGACAGCGCCGATCACAGTATTCCTTCAGGGTTCTGCCGGCATCGAGGACGTGGTGGTTACTGCCGTGTAAGCGGGGGATAAGGGCTGCTGGGCTGGGATGGCTAGCGGAGCTTCAATGCCACGCAGCCATCTTGGTCTGCGGCTTGGCCACGCCCCCGCTTGAAGAGATCCTTGGAATTAAACATCATGATCCCTGGAATTAAACATTATGGAAATATTTGCCAGTTCTAGTTTCCGTGAGTATTCCTCCCTCACTAAACTTACTCCTGCAGGTTGCCTGCAGGGACGCAATGCTGAAGTGAAAATTTTATGCTTTAGGACCTTTAACTTTTATTCGACCTCGGGAAAAAATATGTCCCCCAGTTAAGGAATGCTTTTAAATATGCCCCCATGAAGAATGGGCGATCCCTACCCTTTCTCACCCTGAAAACCCCCTTACTATGTCCTTATTTTTGGACTATTTTCATCAGTATTTCCAAGATTAAAATGGCCAAGCAAAATGTTTCTGAATGTATGAAAATATGGTATGTATCTGTTTCAGGAAATTTAAATGGCCCGTCTCACAAACACAAGCACTTTCCCACTAATAATCGTAAACTCTGAGTATTAAACACCCACAATTCTTGAAGATTTTCCTGTGTTAGAAGTTCCATTTGTGGGTATACATCTCTGCAAATTAATTTTGGAATTATGATAGCAGATGTTTTTGTGCAGCTCTAAGTTGAAGTCAAGTGTGGAAAGAAATTAGTGAATCTCGTCCTATGTCATTAGGGTTTATCGGTTTGCATTTCTTCATTGTCATTGTTGTACTAATCACAAAGTTTGCCACACTACATCAGTTGACTTAGTCATTAATACTCCATCACCATTAACTGTTATGCCTATTATGATTGTGTTCCACAGTAGACATTCTCTGAATGCAAATACTATAGATGTAGTGTTCCATAAACTGCACGAGCAAAATTTTAAGACTACCCACATTTGTTTTACAGAGCTAGCATATACCATTTCTAAAATATCTAATCTGTACTGCTGCAAAACCGGCCCTCAGTAACGAAACCGGCTCCCACCCTTCCGGCCCACCGGTAAAATGCCCAGTGCCCGCTACGGCCAGTCCGGCCCTGCTGAGCATGCTAGACGGGTCCTTCATTTTATAAATTATACTTTCTCTGGAGAACTCCTGATGTTGAAATGATTTGAGACCTTCATCAATCATTATTGACCCACCCCTAACATCCATGCTTCTTCAAGGTTTTGCAAACAAAACTCAGGAAGAATTGACTTTTGATTTAATGTACAGTAGAGGAACTCACAAGATTCTCTTGTTTTAAATATTGAATTTAATTGCCTAGTAAAAACATATTTTCTTCTCCATGTGTTTCGCTGTCGTTTGACTTATGCAAGTAAGTGCAAAGTGTCAGGGCAACCTCTCTTCAAGGTCTTGCCTAACTGATTTATCTTCTTTTTTCTTGAGGAGGATAAAGTGTTCCTGTTATCACCTGAATTGAATTAGCCTCACCACTGTTTCTAGATGTAGGATGATAGTATAGAATCTAGCATGATTTCATATCTATAAAGCATATTATAGCTCTAACTTTGTTTTTATAGAATGAGTAAAGAAATCAAAGGTAGAATATGGTCAGCAGGTAAAAAACAAATAAGGGTTCATTCTTCTGAAACCTTATATTCATCCTCACAGCAGGAATGACAAAGCTGGTCAATAGGCTGAGAGGGTCTTCAGAGTTTTAATATAAACATTAATACATCCAACTGTGAAGTCCAGAGAATTTGGAAACTTCACATCAAAGAAGGGGGTGAAGATTTCTCACTGTGTCCAGCTTCACTAATAGAAAATGTCCCCACCCACAGAAGGCCTGACTAACTGTGCTGTTTCCAAGCTGCAGGATGTTTCAGCTGTAAAGGGTGGGGCATTTACAGCTGTAAAATGAC
Source organism: Calotriton arnoldi (assembly GCA_963921515.1). Classification (NCBI taxonomy): domain Eukaryota; kingdom Metazoa; phylum Chordata; class Amphibia; order Caudata; family Salamandridae; genus Calotriton; species Calotriton arnoldi. The sequence continues at coordinate 1,661,397 of CAWUFW010003181.1, read as the reverse complement.
TACATGAGTATTCTCCATATGGGCAGGTATTTAAAGAGTGGTGGGTTCTGGGACTTTGAGGGTGCTGGAGCTCCAGACTATGTGCAAAGACATTGGAAGGGACTTGCCCATGTGACCTTGGTTAATAGGGATAGGGCCCAATGTAGCAATGGAAAATACTAGAGGTTGGGAGTATGAGATTGAATGTGCCAGTAGTGGAGGGTCTGATGGCTGATAGTTACCTTTTGTGGCCTCTCGCAACCCCTTATATCAGCAGGAGTCACTTTTTGGTGCAATGAAATGCCACTGAAGCTACTCCCCTTTTTACATTAAGTTTGTGAGTTTTGTCCTTCAGGAACTCACTATCCGTCACATGTTTGAGAACAATTTCTTTCTCTCCAAGCACCACAAACTCAGTAGGTTTAATCAAGTAAGTTCAAATGGTATGCTGAAACTATCATAGCTAAGCCAAGTAGTCGTCGGTATCCTTCATAATGATAAGGACCTCCTGTTGTTTCATGAGTTTGATTAGTCTCACCTCTGTGTCTTGGTGTCTGGAGTTGGTTAGTTCTTAATCTCGCATATCTTCCTCTCAATAAGATACGTCATGTAGTATTAATTACTTATTTATGCAATCTGCAATTAAATGGTATGGAGACCATGATCAGAGGGCACTTAACAATTTACACACCTATTATTTCAGTAGCCTTCACCCAGCTCCACCAAACGAGTGATAAATGTGCCCAGTTGTCTACATGAATGTTAAATTCTAACAAGATTTTCTCAAAATTAATTTTAACAGATTGATAATAAGACATTTAGGAGAGGAGACCTAGATGTTGTATGTGGATAGATTCCCATTTGAAACCAGGTGTAAAAATGTGACATTTGGTTCCATGCTCAGAGAGTGAACACCATTTTGATTTGATTAATATTTATATTCTATCCCTCCTTCAGCTCCAACAAGAATAGAAGAGTTTGTCACTGTGTTTGGTTATTCTATATTATTTACCCTTTTACCAAAATGCCTCTAGCGTTGCTATTTCTTTGAAACATTTAAAGAAATGGCTTCACAGGTAAAATGAAAACCATGTGGGATAAACTGAGCTTAACTGTTACCATGACCTATGTAAAAATTAGAAGGGGGCAATGATAAAATGAATTTTGTATAACAAAAAAGTAGTTTTAAAAAAAGTTGATGTCAAAAAGTAGCAGTAAACAAGGCTTGGCTGGCATGTATGTGGAAAATCTCAAAATGTAGAGTGAAAAAGTCAAATTTTTACCATTACATTTGAGAATTGTACAGACGTGTCAACCTTTTCACTATCCCCTAAATGGTAATCCCTCCTCAAGCATAACCCAATTTTTTTCCTTTACAGTAAAATGTCTCTGGCATGTTACTGTGGGTACTTTTCCATAACTCATGTACTCCAGTGTCACTATCTCCCACGTATTATAATTATACCATCACTAATATCATCAGTTATTATAACCCAAACAGTTACCCTGATGAAATCCGTAGAAATAACTCTTTTTATTGTTTTTTTGACAAACATAAGAAAGATTGAACATAATGATGCATACCCTCAACCAGCCAATGAGGGAGCAGAGCCCCAGCACCCTCCAACCCAGTCTTTCTGTATATTGAAGCTAAAGAATATAAGACAGTTTCACAGTTGTGAGTAGCATTGACACTTGGGCTCTGATTACCCATTAGCCAGAGTGTGATGCATTGTTACTGGGGGTGGGGGCAGGATCTAAGATTCTAGATGCAACCCTCATACTAGATGCTGGCTCTTCTGAGTTTTACCCCTAGAATGAAGAAATACTGCATGGGCCCAGAAATACTAGATCATACTGGGATTTTGGTATTTCAGTGGTAACCATTTTGACTTCTTTTTAGACCTGCTGCATTTGATCAGGTATGTCTCCTAGAGAAGAGGGATGTTTCCCTTAGACTTATACTGGACGTTAATCACTGCTAGTCACTTGGCAGGAGCATTCATCCCCTTATATTAAGACACACAATCTTAAACATGTTAGGATACAATTCACAAACTGCATTTTGTAGTATGTTTTGTAGTACCACAAATTATACTACAGAATGCTACTCACAAACCTACAGATGCCTCCACCTCTCCTCTCCTCTCTTTTTCTGTGTGGTGATCTCTGTCCTGAGAACAGAGTATCTGCATACGTAACATTAGGGGTGGGCTGAACTCACAGAGTTTCACTTTGCAGAAATCCACGGAGTTACAGAAAAACTCAGTGAGATTATGCGGAATTCCGGCAACTGGCGGAAAGAATGCAGCACTACAATTTAGCACCAGTAGCGCGAGAAGCATTGAAAATCAGAGAACAGCACCGTGGGTTGTGCAAGAACGCATGGCCATTTGTGTTGATTTTGCTGCTGCTCGAGTAGAAAATCTTCTTGATTGGCAGCAAATCTACTCGAATGGTGGCCCTCTGACCATGACCGCTCACAAACTCCAGTGATCTCCCGACTTAGAAAATCATGCTAGCGGACGCCAAATGTCACTCACCAGTTCAGATATTCTGGAGCCTCGCGGGGGCCAAATTATGCCACACAGTGATTAAAGGAATTTAGTCAGAACTTTGCGTTAATGAGTAAAAAGGAGAGGCTAAAATTCCACCAATTCCGCTGGTGGAATGGAACATTCCACTCACCCCTAGTAACTATATATTTAGTAGTAAATGTGGGAGGGGCAGAGGACAGTGGCTTAAAAATGATGAATGGTTACTTCTAAAGGGTAGAGGAATAGGGAGGGGTAAAGAGGTGTTAAGGGAGGTCTTAGAGAGGGACGGCTTTAGACCCACAAAATATTAAGCCCATTTCTATTCACAAACTGCACTTCTAAAGTTATTACAGCCAAAAAGGGACCCAAAACTATAGAAATGTACTCCAGCTCAGAGATGGAGTAAGTCCACCACCACACATGGCCACCCATTTGTACTGCAACAATCTATCATAGACTCTGCTTGAAATCGTTGGTATTAGGGACTTAATAAAAAACACCATAGGAAATAATGTTAAATTAAATTCAAATAATTTAAATAGTCAAAAATATAAATAAATATAATTTTAATTTTAATGTAAAAAATAGATAAAAATAGTACATATAAATATTTTACTAACCTTAAATAAATAATACATTTTATTAAGTATAAGTTAATTACTTTACATTAATTATGCACTTTTAATAATTGTTAATGCATCAGATAAAAAATGATTTTTATTACTTTAGGTGGGAAATATTTTATATTTAACCTTCACAAAATTTATTTTGTCATTTACTATATTTTAAATAATTTAATTTTAAGTCAAAATGTAGTTAATAATGCTGTACCATTTATTTTTTTCTTTAGTTTAATATTAAAATATAATAATGTTAAACTAAAGAATTATGTATACTTTAACCTTTGGTTTTTTTCAGTGAATTTCTATACTTTTATTAAGTAAAGTAAGCTATTCATCCCTGTGCATGACATGGGGGTGGGCTCCCACACCCTCCATGCATGACCAAAGGCTGTGTGTAGCGTGGGGTTTAGCACAGGGCCAGCTTGCACCCAAACCCCCACCGGCTCCCCACACCCCTCAGGTACAACCCCCCTTTATTTTTTGGGCATTCCGTGGATCCATGTATCCACTACGACATCCAACGCAACACCTTTGTGTATTCACTACGGATTCACATTTTTTTAAAATTTTACACCGGGGGTGTCCATCTGGGACCCCGCACAAGGCAAAGGGAGTCAGAATTCCCCTACCCTGCTCCCTGATATCTTATTTTGCTTTAATTTTTAGGACTCAAGGATTGAGTACCCGAGTCCTAAGATGGCGGTTGAAACTTTCCTTTCAGGTTGCAGCCAGCCAATGACAATGTGGTTGAGCGTGAGACATACAATGTTTTTGAACCTTACTATCGAATGAGTTTACACCAAATGACAAAAAGCATGCTTTCTGTACCAAGATCTTGCTTTCTGCCAAATTTTATGTAATTTCGTTCAGCCGTTTTGGCTGTAGCTGTGTCAAATTTTTCAAATGAAAAAATGAATGTGGAAAATGCATCTTTGGTCTCACCTTTTTCTTGGCCCTACGCTTAAAGGATCACCCTGAAAACTCCAAAAAGGAGCAGAGGTGGGAGAACATTTTTTTAAAAGTTTTGTGAAGATTTGCCAAACTGTGCCAAAGTTATTAGCAAATCAAAAATGCTTTTCCTATGGAAACATGGTCCTAACTATAACTATCCAGTGGTGATCATCACTGGGAAATATATATATATATTACATATATATATATATATTACATATATATATATATATATATATATATATATATATATATATATATATATATATTATCTACTGGTCGCCAGTAGATAGTTATAGTTACAACCTATTATCCATAGGAAATCCGCGACATTCTATTTGAAATAACTCTCTTGCCGGTTGACGTATCTTCGCAAAATTTTCAAACTTTATGGCCCGCTCCGGTCCGCTCCTACCCTGAAAGTCTCGGGGGATTCGTCAAGCGGGGCCGAGAAAAGGGGGTCCCAAAACGCGTTTTCCCCATGCAATTTTCCATAGGAAACTTTAGACACGGCTACAGCCCGAACTGTTGAACGGAATTACACCAAATTTGGCAAAGAGGTAGTTCTTGGTTCAGAAAGAACCCTTTTGTTAAATGGTGTAAATCCGTTCAGTAGTTGCTGAGAAAATCAAAAGTAAAAAGATAGATATATCTATGGCCGAGTAGGGTCCGCGTACCCTCAGCGCACCCTGCGCGCACCGTCCCGATCACGAGCTGCATGTTAATTGGCTGTCAGCTGGCTGTCAACATTCCGATTCAGGAAATGTTGGCAGCCATTTTGTCCCTCGGTAGAACCGAGGGACAGAAACAAGTGCGCAAAGCACACAAAGGGGCAGGGTAGAAACACCCTGACTCCCTAGGTTTGCTCAGGGGGTCCCACAAGGACACCCTGGGCAAAAAAAAAAAAATAATAATTTTTTAAATCGGCAGGATGCGCTCAGGGTGCGCGAATCCTGCCAAAAAAAGTCCCGGGGGCATGGTGGGGGGGATAATTTAATGTGTGGGGGCCTCAAAGGGCCCCCAAGCCCCGAGGACCGCCACCCCCCGGGGCTTTTTTAAAAATGGTGCGGGAGGGCTCTGAGCCCTCCCGCAGCCCCGAGGACCACCACCTCCCCGGGGCTTTTTTTTATAAATTAAAAAACCTGTGTGGGGGGGGCTCCAGCCCCCCCACATGCCCCGGGGACCGCCACCTCCCTGGGGCACTAAACATTTAAATATGGGGGTCCGTTACGGACCCCCAGAGCCCCGGGGACCACCACCTCCCCGGGGCTGTGAACTGAATGGGAGTGGGGCCGCGCGGCCCCCTCCTGGAGCCCTTGATGGCCCTGGGGACCACCACCCCCCAGGGCCGGCTCCTGCAGTGTCCCGGGGTGCCTACCCCCGGGACACTGTAGTTTGCTATGGCAGGACGGGAGCCTCGCGGCTCCCGTCCTGCCATAGCAAACTGCTTTGGATATTGGAAGAGAGAGCAGGAAACCTGCTCTCTCTTCCAATATCCAAAGCACATTGCTTTCCACATGGGGAGCTGCATCTTAGCAGCTCCCCATGTGGAAAGCAATGCCGGCTCCCAAGGGACGCGGGGAGCCGGCGGGACTGTGGGGGATTGGGGACCCCCACAGTCCCCAACGAGAGGGCCAGCCACGGGGGATGGGGTCCCCGGGGCAAGTAGTGGCCCAGGAGGGGGGCCACGCGGCCCCCCTCCCCAAAGTTTACAAAAATGTTTTTAAAAAAAAAAAAGGGTATGGCCGGCCCCGAGGATGGGGTCCCCGGGGCCTTAAAATGGCCAGAGGAGGGGGCCACGCAGCCCCCTCAAAAGAATAAAAGTAAAAATAGAGGCCATGCCCCGGGGATGGGGTCCCCGGGGCCAATACAGGCCCAGGGAAGGGGGCCACGCGGCCCCCTTCCCGTTTTTTTAAAATTTGTAATTAAAAAAAAGGGGTAAGGCCCTGGGGGATGGGGTCCCCAGGGCCCAAAAACAGAAAAAAAGGAAGGGGCCACACAGCCCCCTTCAGAGGGTCAAAAACAAAAAACAAAAAAAACAATCGGGCCCGCAGGCCCCGCCCCTTCCTTCACCACTCTGCAAACGCGCCCCTGGCGCGTTTGCAGAGGGGAACAATCCCCTTGAATACTGGGGGTCCCTGAGGGCCAACTAACCCACCAGGAACCTCCAGTATGCGCCAGGGGGCTGCCTTGCAGAGAGGTGTACAGAGGCCACGCCCCTTTTACACCTCTCTGCAACGCAGCTCTGTGGCGCTTTTGGAGGTATATGGTGGGCTAGTTGGACTCCGGGGACCCTCAGGATTCAAGGGGACTTAATTCCCCAACTTAAAACGCGCCACGGACGCGTTTGCACAGTGGTGAAGGGAGGGGGCGGGGCTTCAGGTGACATGTGTGCAAACAGGCCCCGTGGCGCGTTTTAAGATGGGGAATTAAATCCCCTTCAATCCTGAGGGTCCCTAGGGGCCAACTAGCCCAACAGGTACATCCAGAAAGCGCCACAGAGCTGCATTGCAGAGAGGTGTAAAAAGGGCTGTGGCCTCTCTACACGTCTCTGCAACGCAGCCCCTGGCGCATATTGGAGGTTCCTGGTGGGCTAGTTGGCCCCTAGGGACCCTCAGGATTCAAGGGACTTAATCCCCAACTTAAAACGCGCCACGGGGCGCGTTTGCACAGATGTCACCTCAGGCCCAGCCCCCTCCCTTCACCATTGTGCAAATATTCTTCTAAAATCATCCGAAATACGAATTCCTATTTACTCACCTGTTATAAGGAGAGACCTCAGTGCTGCATCTTTCAGCCCAGTACTGGTCCTGAAAAGTAATTTTAACCGTACTTACTAGTAACTTGAATTTCCTTCCATAGGATATCATTGCCTGCTTTTGTTGATAAAGTTTCTAAGTGTTGATTTTTGAAACATACAAATATTCCTCTAAAATCAGCCGAAATACGAATTCCGATTTACTCACCTGTTATAAGGAGAGACCTCAGTGCTGTATCTTTCAGCCCAGTACTGGTCCTTAAAAGTAATTTTAACCGTACTTACCAGTAACTTGAATTTCCTTCCATAGGCTAACATTGACTGGTTTCACTTGGAAATTCTTCTAAGTGTGGAGTTTTGGAACTTTAAAATATTCCTCTAAAATCAGCCGAAATACGAATTCCGATTTACTCACCTGTTATCAGGAGAGACCTCAGTGCTGCATCTTTCAGCCCAGTACTAATCCTGAAAAGTAATTTTAACCGTACTTACCAGTAACTTGAATTTCCTTCATAGGCTAACATTGACTGGTTTCACTTGGAAATTCGTCTAAGTGTGGAGTTTTGGAACTTTATAATATTCCTCTAAAATCAACCAAAGTACGAATTCCAATTTACTCACCTGTTATCAGGAGAGAACCCAGTGCTGCATCTTTTAGCCCAGCACTGACCCTGAAAAGTAATTTTAACCGTACTTACCAGTAACTTATATTTTCTTCCATAGGAATCCATTGTGTGGTTTTCAGCAGAAAAGTTTCAAAGTGTCGATTTTCACAAACTACAAATATTCCTAAAAATCGCCTGTATGACTTAAACGCATTCTTTCAACTGTTTACAGGAGATGCACCAGTGCTGGATCCAGGATGCAACACTGAGTAAGAAAATGTAACGATAACAGTTTTTACCTTCTAAGTGAATTTCCTTCCATAGGATAACATTGGTGATTCTATGAGAAAAAGTTTCTAAGTGTCAACTTTTAAAGTACAATAATATTCCTTAAAAATCACGACTGTAACCAAAACGCTTTTACTCAACTGTTTACAGGAGATGTTCCAGGACTGAATCTAGGATCCAGTCCTGTGGTTAGAAAAGTAATCCATAAAGTAACTAATTGCATTTAACTAGAAATTCACATTGAGCTGAATGTTGCATTGTGTTTGAAAATGTGTTGCCCATTGCAACAACTGTAACTACTGTACTTAAAAGTCTATTGCCTATGTGCAAAGTATTTAAACTAAAGTAATTCATTCTGAGAAAGTATTTTTTGTAATGTAATGTATAATGTAATTACAATGTAATTTAAAAAATAAAATATGTAAAAAAAATTGTTTCTGAAAATGTAGTAAATCAGTATGAAAAAAATTTATATAACAATTAATACATTTAAAAATTGTCATTTACAAAACCTTTGAAATTCACTGAAAAAACCGTAGGTTTCAGACATGTTATAGTTACAAATTAGCATTTAAAAAACCTTTGAAATTCACTGAAAAAACCATAGGTTTCAGGGACGTTATAGTTACAAATTAGCATTTAAAAACCTTTGAAATTCACTGAAAAAACCATAGGTTTTAGGGACAGTTATAGTTAGTTGGACATTGCACTCGTACAAAACCCGTGAAATTCCCCCGTTATAGTTAGTCCAGCTAACTATAACTCGCGCCCGCAATGCACTGCTGATGACGTCACATATTACATCACTCATGACATGGTCAGTGACATCACTGATGACATCACTGATGACATCTCAAATGACATCACTGATGACATCATCCACGTGATAATTTCATGCATCTTCTCACACCCTAATATAACCTTTGATACACCCACTCTAAATTACAGACTGCCATTCGCAAAACCATAGACACTCCAACACCAATAACTACATACCCACTCACTGATTCTTAGGTCTACGCACACATCCACTCACTCACCCGTACAGTCACTCATACTTACGGTCACTCAGTACAGGACTATCATATGCACTCATACTCCTATATAGACACTCAAACACCGCCACTCATCCATAGAGGTACTCACACACCTAGTCAGTCATGCAAATAATTTAACACACTACCATTTACTCACCTATACAGTTATACACACACCAGCTCACTTACTCATACAAATACTAGCACATTCTTACGCTCTTATACAATCACTGATACAAGCACACACTCATCCATACAGCCACTATCACAATCACTCACTCTCGCTTATAGCTATTTATATACTCCAACACACATATATACTGCCTTTCACATATGTAGTTACTCACACATGTACCACTGGGACATACATTCACTCACTAACACACTCTTACACACACTTACCCACCCATACAGTCTATCACAGATGCACTCTTGAAACCATCCACCCAGTGAATCACCCACTCACACATCTATGCACAGAGTCGCACACACCCCTCCCACACAAACACTCAGGCACCCATACAGATACTCACACAAGCATTCAATAACTCATATAGACACTCATGTAGCTATTCACAAACACATGCAGCCACTTACACAGCAACAGACAGACGGATACAGACATTCACCCAGTTTAGTCACTAACCCATGCATTCAGTAAGATACCTTAAATCACTCACTTATACAGTCAGTCACGCACCTACTAAATCATCCATACAGACACTTACACACCCATTCATTCTTCAATACGTCTTTTCCTATATATATTAAAAATATTTAAACTTTACAGAAACACACAGTCACTGGATGATGTCATCAGTGATGTCATCAGTGATGTCATTTGAGATGTCATCAGTGATGTCATCAGTGATGTCACTGACCATGTCATGAGTGATGTAATATGTGACGTCATCAGCAGTGCATTGCGGGGCGCGAGTTATAGTTAGCTGGACTAACTATAACGGGGAATTTCACGGGTTTTGTACGAGTGCAATGTCCAACTAACTATAACTGTCCCTAAAACCTATGGTTTTTTCAGTGAATTTCAAAGGTTTTTTAAATGCTAATTTGTAACTATAACGTCCCTGAAACCTATGGTTTTTTCAGTGAATATATATATATATATATATATATATATATATATATATATGAGAGAGAGAGCATTATATTAAATGAAATTATATTTTCTATTGTATCTCTGCTATGCCCAGTGCAGGTTTTATCTAACATGCCTTAGGCTGAACTCCTTAAAATTTTTTTTTGCATTTCCTGTGTCTGGACCTGGTTCCCCAGTCTTCTTGCATACCCTTGTGATAATGTACCAAAACAAAGTTCTTTGCACACTATGCTATTTTGCACATTGTACAGCTCTCCCTGAAAATTATTCCTTGTTCCACTTAGGAAAGATTTTAACATTAGGAAGCATAAACCGGCAATGATTTTTATTCAACAGCTTCATTATAAAAATGTTTGCATGGCAGTTATTAGCTTTATTCGTCTTGTTTTTAAAATGTGTAAATTTCAATGGATTGGACAATTTTTGTATCTATCACGATGTAACTGAAAGTTGTTATTGTTTTCTTTTTGCATCATGTTTTTCATGTATTAACTATGTATTGTTGTGATTGTATGGCTTATTCATAGCCAAATAAAGGTTTTATGACTGACTGACTGACATTTAATTTTTCATCTATGTTCAGGGCTGTAGGAGTCTTAATTTCTATGCTCACAACGTATCTAGATTCTAGTCATCTGAGGGCCAGTTCTCTGTTGCCACCTTGTGGTCGCAATTGAACTCTATCAATTACAAAAAATCTCTAAAAAACAGCGTTGCTGCTATGTTCTTTCTAAAAATCTCTACCCACCGGAGAAGTCTTGTTTCTATTCTTGATAGCACATTGATGTTCCAATACCCTTTTCTTTGAAGGTTGTATCATGCTACCCACATATTGTAGCCTGCATGGATAGATCAATATGTAGACCACATACTCCATGATACATGTGAGGAATTGGTTAATAGCCATACATTGATTAGAATACGGTACCTTTTAACTGCTAACATCATGGCTATTGGGCTTGCAATTTTACACACAAAAAGAAACCAAAGATAGGTTTGTTATAACTCACACCCTTAGCTTTTACCGCAGTTTTCATTAATCTGTCTGTCAGAGAAATTAAGTCTATATATTATCCCAGGATTAGGGTTTATTTTATGCAATAATATCTCATCTGATAAAAGGATATGCCAATGTTTTTTAGCAACTCTGTTCAATTCCCCAGATTAAGGGCCTGATTATGACTTTGGCAGTGCGGGAGTGGGGCAGCACGCCACCACCCCGCTCCCACACTGCCAAGGTCTACTGCCGGCCACCCCCCCCGGATTACAACGACAGACTGTCCTACAGCTACTGGCCCACGGCACTGCCTTTCCAAAGGTTCATAGGAAAGCCTTAGAAAGGCAGCATCTTGGGTCATCCACAGCTCGTTACAGCACACCATAGACTGTAAAGTCAATTCCGTGCGTGAACAGGGGGTTCATGCAGATGGGGGGCACACTATATGCCCCCCTACATGCACCACGTGCAGCGAGGCACCAGGGTTTCCTCACTGCCGGCAGTTTCATGGCGGGCTCACCACCATGAGACAGCTGGCAGTGAGGAAACTCATAATATGCTTGGCGGGGCCGCAGTGGCCCCACCAAGCATATTGCGGCCTCACACCGCTGCGCCACCACCAGGGGGTGCAAATGGTGGTCCAACCACCCCACTTGTAAAGGGGCGGTTGGACTGCCGATGCAGCAGTTGCTGGACCGCCACCGCCGCACCACCATGAGTCTGGCGGTCCGTGGACCACCTGACTCATAATCAGGCCCTAAGTATTGTATGTACTTATAAAACTTAATGAAGCATCTGAATTTGTAGTTTTTGAGGATGGATGAATGAGATCCCTTTTATTTCTAAGTTCGACCATTCTGACTACTTCTTCCAACACCCAAGATGGCTATGCTCTCTGTATCCTCCCAATAAAGAAAAAAAAAATAATTGTGAAAAAAAATTATATATATAAACATGCGATGATGCAATGGTCCTCATCTCTTTAGGCAGGTTAGGGCTGGAGGCCTGGTTGCTGGTGATGCCAGACTCTTTTCTCGCACCATACCTCCCTTTAGCCTTAGCTCCTAAATATAGGGGCAGATTTACAAGCCCCCTGTGCCACCAGTACGTCACCTTTTGTGACGTACTGTTGCCGTATTTTACTGCTCCATATTTACAAGGACAGGAAAAGCCACCCTGCATGGCTTTTCCTGTCCTTGTAAAGATGGTCCCTTTACACGCAGCACTTTGCGTGAAAGGGGCGTTAGGGTGCTGCTGTGGGTGTTCCCACGCAACACCCATGGAACAAGACACAATTCCAGATTTATGAGGAATCTTAAATCTGGAAATGCGTCTGAATGCTACGCCTCCCCAGGGGAGGAGTAGGGAGGCGCAACGAGGAGAAATGTTTTCATTTCTCCTCGTTTTTTCCTCTTTCAATGCGTGCTGCATTTTACAGCACGCATTGAAAGAGGAAAATGCCTGTAGTGATTGTTTTTGTGTAGGAAGGTGCCCCTTCCTCACAAAAACAATCTCCCGATGGCGCAGGCATCCTTTCACCATGGTGCAAGGGTGCCTGCGCCGGCGCATGGCAGCTGTTTGTGGGAGAGCACAGGAATGCGACATATTATTGTAAATATGTTGCATTCCTGTGCTTTGGAAGTGCGGCAGCGTGGCACAGCCAAAGGGCTTGCGTAGCCGCGCTGCGGCACTTCTTCGTAAATCTGCCCCATAGACTAGACATAACCCTAAATGTCTCCATTACCCTATTCCTTACTCCAACGCAAAATATTTATGTATTATTACTTTTTTCAACTTCTTTATATTGTACTTTTTATGATCTAATCTCCCCATCTTACGTTTTTTGTCCGTGCTTTAATTGTTAAACTAATTTTTGTTGCAAACCTTAACATCTTCACCCACGAGGTCCAGTGATTTTCCAAATTTTGCATCGGCTAAAGCTGGGTGACTCATTCTGACTTTGCCCATCTTCACCATTGCAAAGATTTCCCAGTGAGATATGTCTCCTGGTGGGGACCATAAATGACAGTGTGTGGTATCTCTTTTTCTTAACAGAACTTTCTTGTAGAAGTTAATGAAAGGTCTGAGAATGTTGAACGATGTGGTTTGTAGTTAAAGGCTGATAGCGATGTTGGCTGAGACATTTCTATCTTGAGATGTACCCTTAACAAAGCAAGTATATGCTTTACACTTTTTACACAAGTGATTTATACTTTACCACACAGTGCAATGGATCGAATGGAGGTCACAAGAGTTAAAGGACTGTTGAATGGAAGGGAGGGGGAGGAAGCAAAGTGGAAGGGGACACTGATAGTGGTGAAAGGTGAGGCAAGTGGAGTATAGCTTGGGCATGCTGATTGAAGTCTTCTACCAAGTGACAGCACTCCACGTGCTGCCTCTTGTGGTCCTTCACAGCTGGTGCAGTGAATATCCAATGGAGCTGCAACCCCGTTTGTACAAAGCTCATAATGATTTAAAAAGCAATTTTTTAAGTTGTGAGTGTCCGGCTTTCCAATTTCAGACAGCAGAGTACATATGTACTTTAGTGAGTACATATTCACAAAGCTACAGGCCCTTGGTGGCTGGCATGACACCTATACACATATGATAAGACTACATCAACTGGGTGCACCACCCTATGTCCTGCTAGTAGTGCCTTATCCCAGTCTTCCTTCGGGCCCTTCAATGAATTGACAACACCACGTAATATAGTGATGGAGAAGCCGCCCACTGTAGGGTGACTGATCAATAAAGTGTCTGGCAAAGTTAAGTCTATGAAAGAATGCCATGGAAAGTTTCATCATATTAAGCATAGTGCTCTTAACATGTTCCTCTCTCCAGCACATATTCGAGAGACTATATACATATGGTTGAACAACACATCACTCATTTGGACGGGACATTCTGAGTATTCAAATCAGCCCCTAGCACTAGAGATTTTCTTCCGGGACAAAGGCCCACATGCATCAAAGAAAAAATTGCGACTCTAAAATAGCGAAAATTAAGGATTCGCTATTTCAGATTCGCTAAACGGAATGCACCAAATAATTCGGTAAATATTTGCGATTCCTTAAAAATCGCTAAAATATTTACCGATTACTTATTTACCGATTCCGTATTTGCGAATCGCAAATACCGATTCGGTATCTGCGATTCGCAAATACCGAATCGGTATTTGCGAAAGCGCCAATCGTCTCATGGAGATGACATCATAACAGGAAGTGAATCCCAGATACCACACACCTGTGCAGAGTTAGAGACTGAGGAGGAGGAAGACTGTTGGTGCACAGCCTGGAAAACACATTTTCTAGCAGAATCTGAGACCAACAATTACAATGGACCCAGGAAACAAAAAGCAAAAAGGAGAAGGCAGGAAGAGGAAGATCAAATTCAGTGAGAGGGAACTGGAAATACTCACTGAGGAAGTCGTCCAAAAAATGACCAGCTGTTTGGGAAACAATCCCTGCATGTTGCAGAGTCAGTCAAGCGGAAGATCTGGCTTGGGATACAAGCCCGGGTCAATTCTGTGGAGGTCACACACTGTGACATCAGCAACTTACAGAAGCGATGGTATGACCTTCGCAGCCGGGCAAAAGAGAGAGTGGCTGAAAGGCTGGCATCTGCAAGAAAAACAGGAGGGGAACATCCACTCAGCCTGCAAACACCCCAATGGACGACTTGGTGGAATCCACTCTGCAGCCCGAGGCAGTTGTCGGGGTCACGCAGATTGACACCTCAGGACATGCGGGGACCTCCCAAGGTAAGAGCACATCCAAACATATTGCAAAATAATTGTAAGCCAAAGTGCAACAAATGCATATCCTGCGTAGTGTAGCAGGCATGAGTCCAGTCCACCTCTTACTTGCAACCCCTAATGCATTGTGGGAGTTGTATGCAAACATATGTAATGGCAAAGCATGGAGGGAGTAGCACAGTTCAAATGCAACAGAGTACAGCAAGGCAGTGACAACAGTAGACTTCCTACATCACAGAAGTTAATTTATTACACCTCTGTGAGCGCAATGTCACAAACATGTGCAAAAAATAGATATATTACATTTTACAAAACAAAATGATCTTGCACTGTTTCCCTCACAGATGCATCACAGGAGAGTGACGTGGCAGACATCCACGATTCAGAGGGACATACAGACCAGCAAGATGAGGGACAAGAGATGCCGGCATCCTCGCCCCTACCTGTTCCCACTCAACGCAGGAGAAGAGTACTACCACTGCCCGATTTGGATAGTGAGGAGGACACACAAACAGGAGCAGACCCACAGGGCACTGCCCATACACCCCCACCCCCACCACCAGAGGTAACAATACCACCACGTCACAGTCAGTTCCGCAGGCGAAGGCCAAGTCCATTTCTGAGGTCTGCTGTGGACGATGGTGAAGCTGCTCTGCAGTGTGCTTGAGACCAAGATGTTGAGGGTCCAGCGCCTGCAACAGAAGAACATGCGACTCATGCAGGAGCAATTGGGAACAATGGCCACACACATGGGTGGGATTCGTGACTGCATGAAGGAGCAGACGACTGCACTCGTTGAGGGGTTCAGGGCACACGGTGACAAACTTGACCGTGTTGCAACAGCCATTGAACAGATGTGCAGTGTCATGCAGGCTGAGCATATCTCCAATACCAGGAGGCAACAACATTCTATGGGGCGCATGCGCGGATACACCAGGGCCATCAACAGGCTGAGTTCTACGACAGCTCAGCTATACAGGCGTGCAGTCGCCATGCAGGTTGAGATGACCCACTGCTGTGGGGATGTGGCCAGGGGCCTAATCCAGGTCACCACTGCTGTGGAAGGGCTGCAGACAGCAGCAGCCAGTGGGAACCTCATGCATGGAGGGGGAGAGTGAGGAGGCCTCCAGCCTTAGCAGCCTACTGGTGCCTGTGGCACATAGCAGGAGGCGCAGTAGCAGGAGTCAGGCAGTCACAGAAGACACCATGTCAGATGCAGCTGGGCCTACTACAAGGGCCACAGGGGGGCGTCACAGGAAGCATTAGACATTTGGACATACAAACAATCTGGTGATGTAACCAGATATGTGTTACCTATACACACTGCAGTTGCAGTCCCAAGGCAATGAAATGTAATTGCCTGTACATGGTATGTGTGCATTAACACATACACACAACTGTCACATTAAACCTTTAACCAAATTCTGTGTTGTCATGTGCTTTCTCACCTTAGAAGTAATGTTGCGTGATTTCTGCTCTTGTACGTCTGCCCTCTGCTGCATGTGGTCCGCCTGCTGCATGGGGTGGTTGTATCGGCTGTATGTCCTGTTCTGGCTCGCTGTCAGAGTCCACCAAGGGGATGCCTCTATTGGTGGCTATGTTGTGCAACATAGCGCACGTTGCCACAATCTTACAGCATTTCTCAGGACTGTACTGTAATGCCCCACCGCTCTTGTGTATGATGCGGAATCGTGATTTGAGTACCCCAAATGTCCTTTCAATAACATTGCGCGTCGCAATGTGCGCACGATTGTAACGTCGCTCCCTTTGAGTGGCAGGATTCAGGTATGGGGTGAGGATGTAAGACCTCACAGGGTATGCGCTATCACCTACAGGATGTGAGACACCAACATACATTAGTCACTGCAATGTGTCACCATGGTGTACATTTTTAAATTACAGTATTACATTGATTTACCCAGAAGATATCCTTCTCCGAACTCCCCGCAAGTAGACGTCTGTGTATTCCACTGTGCCGGAAGATGTATGCGTCATGGGCACTGCCAGGGTAACTTGCCACAATGTCAGTGATTAGTGTTTTTGAGTTGCATGTTACCTGTATGTTCAGTGAGTGGTAAGATTTCCGGTTGCGGTAGATATACTCATTCACTGCAGGGGGACATATGGGTACATGCGTCCCATCGATACAACCAATCACATGCGGGAACTGTGCAACCTGATAGAAATCTAATTTGGTTTGCATCAAATCCTGTGGTGTGGTGGGGAACCTGATGTGGTTGTGTATCCTCTGCAACATGGCATTTAGGAAACTGTTAAAAAACGGGATATGGCACTTTGGGAGACCCCGCCAGCTGCTGCAATTACTCCCTGGAAGGACCCTGAAGCTAGGAGATGCAGGGAACACAGGACCTGCACATGGGTGGGTATGGCATGTGTCCTGCGGGTCTGCCGCTGCAGTATAGGGTCTAACTCAGCAATTAGAGCCAAGATAGCTGCAGCATTCAGCCTATATTTATCATAGATCTCCTCCTCCGTCTGCCCTAGCAATGTGACGCGCACTCTAAAGATTCTCTCCTGGATCCTCCTTCTCCTCTGTGCTGCTGCTCTCAGCCTCATCCTCCTCGCCACAACGTAGAGCGCTGCCATGGTGGGTCTGTGGGATGCATTCTGGGACTGTTTAAGTAGTTTGCTGATGATTTACACCTGTTTTTGATTATGTGTGATTTTTACCACCTGATGTGATGTCTTCTAGTTTAAGGAATGCAAATTGCGAATTTAGGCTGGTTCGGTATTAGCGAAAACTTGATGCATCGCATTTTGCGATTTCTTAATTGCGCTTCCTAAAATACAGATTCGGTATTACCGATTCTGTATTTTATGAAGCGCTAAAATTGTGAGTACTACTATTTCTTGCGGTTTCGCTTAATGCATCTGAACTAGCTAATTTGCGATCGGTAAAGGCTTTTTTTACCGATTCGCAATTTTTCCGGGCGCAAATTAGCTTGATGCATGTGGGCCAAAGTGTTTTGTTCCTTCATAGATGTAGCCCCTTTAGCTGAGAAGCCTCTGCTGTCTTGGCAGATAGCTAAAAATGCAGCACAATTTCCACCTCCAGTATGAATGATGAACATCTACCACACTGACGGACAGAACCTTTTTGGACAAAACTGTAAATCACTAGCTGCCTAATTTTGCTTTTAGGCTTAGTCATTATTTGAACTTCTCTGTGAATGAGTAATGGGATTTAAATGTGTATAAATATTATGCTTATGGTAATGGAGTTTATGACTTTGGGACTTACTACCAGTCAGTCAGAACGGAATTATCATGTGGAATTCCATTCTGCCGGACCATGAGTGACCGCTGTTCTTGCACGTTGTTTTCTCGAGTGTTGGCACACCTGAACTGATGTTACTGGGCTGTAATTCTGCCTTGTAAAATCGCATAAGACTTTGGCTGCTGCAGCAGCCAAGCCTTTCCTCCAGCCTTAAATGGTCTTTCCCTCCCTTACTCCCCCATTTCCGTCCCTCCACCTGCCCACACCAAGGACCCCGCCTACATTTACCACCTGCTCAGAGCCTGTGAGTAATGTTTGCATTAGACTCCACAGCATTAGGAAGTCCTTGTGTTTTTATGACCAGTAAACCCTGTTCCTCATGGTAATTCCCCATTCTGTGTGGTATTCAACTTATAATTGCATGGTACGTGTACAGTACTACTGTACCATCATGTAAAATTTGCATTCAGATTTACCACCCCACCCATTCACTTCATAATTAGGGTCTTTGTATGAAATTATGGAATTAGGATGGCAACTTGAATTGTGTATTAAAACCTGTATGGATAAAAACCTGATAGTTGTTGCGAAACTTGTGATAAATATTGTAATTTATTAGCGTTTTAGAAGTATCTACTTGATTGTTGCAACTAAATGTAAAAATAATTTTAATCGTGAGTGACTATAGTGTTTATTAACTGTAACATGAAGCTTTTTTGCATAATGTGTTAGGAAGCTGTGATAATTGCTTTTATGTTTTTTATTGAAACAAAACACAATTGTATTGAAGGCTATTTATCAATCTGTTTATATGTAAATTCTATTAAAAGGTATGTAGAGGCAAATGGGGCAGAAGCAGACTGGATGCCGGTGTCTCTTCTAAAACAAATTTGGAAAAAGTGTTCTAACTTTGAGATTTACTGGCTATTTTGTCGGTGGCACTGTCTGAGAACTCCTGATAGGATGACTTTAGTGGGCTGATCTTCCAGCCACTAGCAGACTACAGTGCTGTCTTGTCAATATTTTGTTACTCTGGTATAATTTTGCATAATTCCCGAATTTCGTGCTGCACGAAACGTGCAAAATTGTTACCAATTTACTTAGCACACAATTCAGCATACCTTTTGCCATTGGAGCCTGACTCATGTAGAAAATATCTCATTGAGAGACACTTTCTCTTCGGGCAAGACGTATTCTCCTTGAAACACTTTATTACTCGAGATACCGGCAAGATATATTTTATAAAATCTGGGGGCATATTAGCAAGACCGGCGATAAAATTATCGCCGTTTTAGCGGCAACCGTTTTAGCGGCAGGAAACTGCCGCTAAAACGGCGATAATAGGCTTGCTAATATGCGTTATAGAATTCCAATAGAAGCCAAGGGTTAGATGTCCTGCACATCTAACCTGGGCTTCTATTGGAATTCTATAACGCATATTAGCAAGCCCATTATCGCCGCTTTAGCGGCAGTTTCCTGCCGCTAAAACGACGATAATTCTATCGCCGGTCTTGCTAATATGCCCCTTGGTTTTCAAGTTACTTCCATTTCGCACTAGAAATTCGCACATTTTATACACCTTTCGTCACCTGAACCAAACTCATCTTATAACATTCTTTGAAATTACTAAGTAGTGCCAATCAAAAATTGGTAAACTTCAATTGTGTTTTTTTTTGTGATTGAACTTAGATGCTAATAACATTTTATAATGTATATATTATGCTTTAAACCTGTTATTTCTTGCCATAACTTTAATGTGACATTCTCAAAAATTAAAACTCCCCTTGTTTGGCAATTACAGGTACACCTTGGTGGACATTTTACGTGCCATATTGCTGTCTTTAGAAGCCATGATTGAAGATCCAGAGCTCCAGGTGAATGGATTTGTCTTGATCATTGACTGGAGCAACTTTACTTTTAAGCAGGCTTCCAAGCTGACTCCAAGCATGCTGAGACTGGCTATAGAGGGACTCCAGGTAAGGTATTTCGATTTTGCAAATCTTTTACTATGCCACAGTTATGTTCTTTTCAAGAATCTTTTTATTACATTTTCAAACAACAGAGATAGAGCAGCAAGTACATCGCATAACAATTGTGTGTGCCAACTCTGGGGTGGGACCCCCTACAAGCGAGACATGTACAACATCATGACGTCAAGAAATTGACTGGAGTTCACACCTTAATTGAAACTCTACTGTATTAGGGGGAGCCCTCGCTGTGGTCACCACGGTCCAAGTCGGAGTTAGTGTTCAGACCTCTGTGGGACGCCATCCGGCCCAAACCCGCTCCCATTTGCATGGACAACCACTGCCCAGATAAACTGACTTTTCATTTGTCATACACTAGTTCATATCTTGTTCCCACCCCACCACGTTGGAGCCTCTCTAGCACCTCATAAACGTGCAATATTTCTTTTGGCTACCACAAGACCCAGTGAGATCCACAACTTGCTATATCTTGGTGGCGGATCATTCCCCTATATGTGTAGAAGGTATATCTTTGCCATGTCCGGGGGTGCCACACCCATGACCTCCTCCATAATTCTCTGCAACTTCATCCAATAGGTTTTCACTCCTGGATACGACCACAGAGTATGGAAGAAGGTGCCCCTTTCACCACAGCCCCGAAGGCTGAGGTCGTTCTGACAGCGGTCTATGGCCCGGACTGCACTGCTGGAGTAATATGAACGATGTAGGATACATAGGTGGATCAGGCGAAACCCTGTATTAATGGCTACCTCCTGAAAGACTCCCAGCACCTCCTCCCGCTCCCCATCCTCACAATCCCCAATGTCTCCTTCCTTTTTAGTCCTAAGTGTGGTGAGGATATTTGGTGAATTATTGAGTAGTTTCTTGTAAATGAGCGAGGCAGTTTTTTTGGGTAACGTCTCCGAGAGGACTCTGTCCTCTAGCAGCGAGGAGTCTGGAACAGAAGTGCGATTAGGGATGTGTGCTCTGAGGGCATGGTGAAGTTGCATATATCGGAAGGTCTCAGTGGGTGCTAAATCTTATTGGGCCTACATTTCCCAGGTGAGCATGTTTCCGTCCTTCCACACATCGCCCACCGTGGTAATGCCTATGAGGGTCCATGACTTGAAGCCCTGTAACCTGCGCACTTGACTAAGGGAATCACTGCACCACAGTGCGGGCATTTCAGTGGGCCTCTCCCTCCCACCCAGGAATGACATGGCAGTTATGTTCTATCCCAGTGCTGCATTGACAGAACACATTTCCGTAATTAGTTTCTGTTGAGGGTGTCATATTAATATTATCTCCATTACCTTCGGGTCAAGTTCACAATGCATAAAACTGCAAAAAATATGAATATATGAGAAAATGTCTAACATTAGTGCCAGTGTCCTCAACATTCTCGGAATAAATATTGAATTTAATTTCTTACCTCATTGTCTGTAAGAGCATGGGTCATGACTGACATTAGAAATTGAACAGTTATTTGTACCACAGCTCTATCATTATTTTGCAAGTGACCAAGAAGTTACTTTATCAATATCACTGTTTTTCCTGTTACTGTTTCAAAGAACATGTGTGGACATAAGTATTTCTTATCAACGATGACCATTGTAAATGGGAAAACAGAAGAGGTGATTTTATGGATGGTCAATGTACTGAAAGTTCCACCTGCCATGGCACTTCCTTAAAATACCCATTTTTGTGCCTTAAACATAAACTGAAGGTCTCAGAAAATTCAGACACATAGGCCCTCATTACGAGAGGCCCAGGAAATGGGCTGATATTTCTCCACCAGAGTTACCAATACTGAGGGTACCAGTAAATTCAGATGGTGGAGAAAATGCTGCCCATTATCACTTGGACCCTGAGGGTCTACTAAGAAATGAAGAATTACTGTGGTATTGCGAGTATGGTGGTTCAATACTGTGCTAAATCCTCTTTTCCCCCAGGTTTTTCTCATAGATGCTTGGAGCATACAAAATATCCAGGAGAAAAACACCATGTCTGCAGTAAAATGGGTTGACCTTGTAATTCCAGTGGAGCATGTAACCAGAGTTACGGACTCCATCAGAATTATATGCTGACTTGTAAAGAGGACCTAAGAGTATTTTCTTGAGTTGAGTGTAGCGTCCTCCCAGCCTGGAAGCATGTAAATGAATCACACCACACAAGGAGGTCAATATTACACGTCTTTATTTGCTAGAGTGTAACTTTAACTGACACATACTGCATCATAAATTTTATTAACCACACCCAACCACTTACGTCCCTAGACTACAGAGTCTGTGAGGGACCAGAGGGCTCCTGGTCTCGATAATACACAAGACACTACATCTTCCAAATTGTTAAATAAAAAGTACCAACAAAACATACATTCATCATAGTTCCTCAATGAGTCATTGAGGCTCTTGAAACACTCTTCCAGATCTTGTGTGAGGCTGAGGAGACACAAGAGAGGCAACCACAGCATGCACTGAGATCTAGACACAGTTGCAGTCCTCGGACTCTCCTGACCCTCTGATGACAGAGTCTCCCTCCTGAGGTCTGGAAATGACAAACTCCAAGGCAGGTCCTTGAAATGTGAGGAATCCCTCGTAAAGGACTTTCCAGAATGATGAGCAGTCATCATATGTCCCTTATTTGTCGAGGAGAACAACATCCTGGACCCTTCCCAGTCCGGCTTCCGCAGCAACCACAGCACCGAAACCGCCCTCATCGCCGCCACCGATGACATCAGGACCCTGCTAGACAACGGAGAAACAGCAGCCCTCATCCTCCTGGACCTATCAGCCGCCTTCGACACGGTCTGCCACCACACACTACGAACACGCCTTCACGACGCCGGGATCCAAGAGAAGGCCCTGGACTGGACCACATCCTTCCTCTCCGGCAGAACACAAAGCGTCCGCCTCGCCCCCTTCCGATCCAAGGCCACCAAGATCATCTGCGGCGTACCCCAAGGCTCCTCCCTCAGCCCAACGCTGTTCAACATCTACATGGCACCCCTCGCCCACGTCGCCCGACAGCACAACCTCAACATCATCTCCTACGCCGACGACACCCAGCTGATCCTCTCCCTCACCAAAGACCCTCACACCGCCAAAGCCCACCTCCACGAAGGAATGAAGGCCGTCGCCGAATGGATGAGGACCAGCCACCTGAAGCTGAACTCAGACAAGACGGAGGTCCTCATCCTTGGTTCCAACCCTTCAGCCTGGGATGACTCCTGGTGGCCGACATCACTGGGAACAGCCCCGACACCCACCGACCACGCACGCAACCTAGGGGTCATCCTCGACCCCACCCTCTCCATGACTAAGCAGGTCAACGCCGTTTCCTCATCCTGCTTCAACACCCTCCGAATGCTCCGCAGGATCTTCAAGTGGATCCCCACCGAAACAAGAAAAACAGTCACCCAGGCCCTCGTCACCAGCAGGCTGGACTACGGAAACGCCCTCTACGCAGGAACGACGGCTAAGCTCCTGAGAGACGGCTGCAACGCATCCAGAACGCCTCTGCACGTCTTATCCTCGACATCCCCCGACGCAGCCACATCACACCCCACCTGAGAGACCTGCACTGGCTCCCTGTCAACAAGAGGATAACCTTCAAGCTCCTCACCCACGCACACAAAGCACTCCACAACTCCGGACCAGCCTACCTCAACAGACGACTCAGCTTCTACAACCCCACCCGCCAGCTCCGCTCCACCACCCACGCCCTCGCCACAGTCCCCCGCATCCGGAAAATGACCGCCGGCGGCAGATCCTTCTCCCACCTCGCCGCCAAGACCTGGAACACCCTCCCCACCAACCTTCGGCAGACCCAAGACCTACTGGCCTTCAGAAGACTCCTCAAGACCTGGCTCTTCGATCAGTAGCAGCACCACCCCCCTCTTCCCCCAGCGCCTTGAGACCCTCGCGGGTATGTAGTGCGCTTTATAAGTGACATGATTGATTGATTGATTGATTGAACTGGCAATGGACAATCATCGAATGGAGCATCATTTTCAACTATGTCTGACAAGGGCACGATCTCCTTTTCAAAAAGTAATGTCTTGATTACATTGACACTTGTCTGTATGCATCTTCATGCTGAACTTGTGGGATGAATCAGTGATTCAAACATTCTTAGCATCAATTGTTCTTTCTGTGGTTCTCTGGGGCAATTTGGTACCCATGGCTCTCCCAAACATCAGGGTGGCAGGGCTTTCGCCAGTCATAAAATGGGGAGTATATGGGTATGCACGAAGAGTAGAATGAAGAACTGACTTGAGCTCAAGTCCTTCTAGTGCATCTCACTGTACAGCTTTCTTAAGACTGCTCATAAAGCTTTCAACAACGCCATTAGCCTGTGACCAGAGAGGTGTGATTTTCTGATGCTTGATATTTAAAGAGTAAGAAAGTCTTTGAACTCCAGAACATTGAATGTTGCTGTTATTGTCAGATTTTAGGATTGAAGGAACACCCCAGGTTGCAAATATGCTTTCTAGTCTTTCAATGCCTTGATCATGAGTGAGTGATGAAAGGTCTTCCACCAGAGGAAACCGGGAGTACTCCTCTGCAATTACCATGAGATAATTGCTATTGTCAAGTGGTTCAAAGAAGACAACTGCAAGTTTCTCCTAGAAATGTTTTTGAAGATCTGACATATTCAAAGGATGCTGTTTTTTTGTTTTTTTTTAAATAAACAGTTACATAAATGACAAGCCTGGAGCTCTCTTTCAATTCACTCATCAGGATGAGGAAACCAAACACGTTCTGGAAGGGCTCGCTTAGTGGCAACAATCCCACAATGTCCCTCATGCACCACTTCAATAACTT
This sequence comes from Calotriton arnoldi, assembly GCA_963921515.1. Taxonomy (NCBI): domain Eukaryota; kingdom Metazoa; phylum Chordata; class Amphibia; order Caudata; family Salamandridae; genus Calotriton; species Calotriton arnoldi. The sequence goes on along the minus strand of CAWUFW010003181.1, from coordinate 1,636,720 downwards.
GTTGTTTGAGACTTTCAAGAATGCTGATTCTTGACCCTAGTAAGATAATCCCTTATTGTGTAACTGACAGTTCATCACGCACATTTTTGAATTTCTGATATTCAATGTCGATATCAAGAGGTCGAACATGTGTTCTCGAGGATTGATGCATAATAATGTCTTTGACAATGAGCATATTTCTATCTGCATTGGTTGCAGCACTTCTTTGTTCCACAGATATGGCTGCCAGGGTACTTGATCTCTAAATGAAATTAAGGTAGGCCTCAGCCACTTTAGAAGGGGTACACTGATACTGTCGGGGTACTCCAGAAAAGGAGTTGGCAGGGTTTTGATCTTTTCCCGGCTGGTGCACAATAGTGTAGTCATACTCTTACAGTCATAACTCCACTGCACAATGCGAGGAGGCATCTTAGGGGCCGATTCCGATCTCGGCCGGTAGTGCTCCGAATCGGATTCGGATTCACCGGATCCGATTCGGAGCCCTGTTTCCCGACCGAATCGTACGCGGGTCCGGCCGAGCGAGTACGATGCAAGCACCCGCGAAATCGCCGACCGACTCGAACGCGGCTTCAACACGCTCCGACCGACTCGCATGGACACGACTCGCACCGCGCTATGGAGACGTTTCCCGGCCGGGTAAGTACGATGCGCGCCGCGAGCAGTCCGACCAACTCGCGCCGTCCGGCTCAAAAAAGCTGTCGGAGCCGGACTTTGGGGGTCCGCGTCGGACCCCCCTGTACGCGTAGGCGCGTGAGTCGCACACAGGGGGGACCCATGGGTCCCCCCTACCTGTGCATGTACGCTGCGATGCGCATGGACGCGTACACGCTGTAGGGGTGCCCTTGTCCGCCTCGCACCCATTGAGTCAATGGGAGCCCGCGTACGCGTTGAACGAGCGGCTCCCATTGACTTCAATGGGAGTACGACCGACTCGAGTCCGATAGCATGCGAATGCATCGTACTCGTCCGGTCGGACTGCTAGGGTCCGATTCGGTCGGAATTCTCTCCGGGTCCGGCTCGGTCGGAGAGATTTCCGGCCGGAATCGGAATCGGCCCCTTAGTCTTTGGATTGCCAAAAATAGTGAGTAGTGCTTGTTGATCAGTAGCAAGCGTAAAATATTTTCCATACAGAAACACGCAAGGCTTTCTTTTTTCAGTTTGAGAATATGCTTTTTTAGTCTGTGACAAACTCCGGCTAGCATACGCTACAATGAGCCTTCACACATTTGCATGTCCACTATGTTGAGCAAGAATTGCGCCCAAACCTACTGGGCTGGCATCCACAACAATGTCTGTATGCAATTTAGGATCAAAGTGGGTCATTTCAGTAGCATTTTTAATTGCATCTTTTGATTGTCTTGAAACTTTGATCATACTCCTGTAACCACTGAAATGGAACATTCCATTTTGTCAAGGCTCTCAATTGGGCACTCACAGTGGCAAAGTCACCGATGTACCTGGAGCAGTAACTGGTTGTCCCAAGAAAAGTACAGACTTGGTTACATCTCGTGGAGGAGAGGTGGATGACTAAGCCCATCCCATCCGCCGAAATATAAATCCCTTAGGATATAATGGGATTTATATTTCGGCGGATGGGATATCCATCGCTGTTGTGACGAAGTAACCTGACCGCCAAGATCTAAATCAGGCCCTTTGGCACCATTCAACTGGGTAATCATATTGCCAATGTGCAGACTTGGATGTTGTTCTCTTTTAAATGCCTTGAATGCTTGATGCTTCTCAACACAAATTCACACAGACCCTCCACTGTCCTTTTTCAGTACCACCATGATGGTTGACACCTATGACGTCGGACCAGTAGAGCGCTCAATGATATGTTTCAGCAAAGTCTTAATTTCTTTTTCAACAGCTTCTTGTAGGTGAAATGCAATTCGACTATGTCGTTGAGCAACAGGATGAATGTCCTCATTAATGTGAAGCTGCACTTTCATTGTTTTAAGATTTCCTAATCCATGGAACAAGGACGGAAACTGATTTACTATGTTGTGAAGAGCATTGACACTGTAATTCACAGATATTAGTCCCATGTTGGCAGCAGTGCTGCCGCTGAACAAACATGTACTCCACAAAGTGCCCTGAAGGACATGGATTGGGGCTTGTACCTTCGTCTTTTTGTGTTTCATGGTCACCATGAATGAACCTTGACTTTGCAAGGCTTCCAGGCTGCCCACGTGTATACCTTGGTTTTCAATGATGTGAGACAGGGCACTGGAGACAGTTCATGGTACTTTTCGTCTGGCATGATATTTATCGACGCACCACAGTCTATGATAAAGAGTATATAGCACATATTAACCTTCAATTTTATTTTGGGACAATATCCAAATCAATTTCATGATTTCACTTGTCAATCCTTTTCCGACTTGTATTCTTCATTGCAAGAAGCCAAACCTACATGCGCACTTCTTTCAGTAGTCAGCATCGCCATCGCACATCCATCTACTTCACTGTCGCTCGACAGTGACGTTGAAGAATCTTTTGACGAGGACTTAGATGACAATCGGCCTCTTTCTTTTTCCCCTTGCCTCAACTGATGTTGCTGTTTACTTCGGTGGGCATGACTGGAATGCTTCTGGAACTTTCTGGCAGCCATTTTGTCTTCACGACGTGGACCCTATGGCATCCATTTTGTCTTCATGGTGTCACACACTCACTTTTTCTCTCACTGTGCAAACTGTTACAAAATGGTTCTGTTATCCGCAGCCTTTACGTATTTGTCCAATGGCGGGGCATTTATCTTCATGCGGACACAAAAATCCACATTGATAACACAACTTCTTTTTCTTTGGAGACATTATTTTATGTCCTTCTACCTTGTGCCTTTTATTGCTCTTTACATTCAACGCTGATATGCCCTAGGCCCCATCCGGCCTCCATGACAGCTGCTTGTTTGCCGGCACGTTCTTGTGCTCTGGCCACCATGAGCACACGCTCCATACTGAGCATTCTCTCAGCATCCGGTGTCTGAAGGAATCGGAAAGTCAACCATTTATTTACTCTAAGCCGTATGGCTTCTTCATCATTCAATTAATTAGATCTGCAATATTTGATGGGCGACTGTAGAATCGGTCAGCACGAAGAAAGAGGCAACAAACGATGTATACAATACAAGGAGGTTTATTCCAAATAAGTTTCTTACGAAGAGGACCCACGGCTATCAGGCTAGTTGCTCAGGAGAAAGCTCAGTAGGAACTGACCCTTCTCCTGGCAACCAGAGATAGGTTATAAAACAGAACATTCTATTAGACAATATTAGAGAAAGCAAGGAAGGAATATTACATAACAAAACATAGAGTATAACATTACATACTATATAAAAAATATATATGAAATGGGATACTACATCACCTTCCCCCCATAAAAAGAAAATTAAGATAAATCATAATCATTTAAATGGAGTGGTAATCTAGAATTCCTTCTAGCACATAAATTTGAGGCGGACCCTGACATGTCTGGACACTGTGAATTCTGTGAGAGATCGGTCTGAGAGACAGGAGTAGAAATAATAGTCAAATGGCAAGATACCCTTGGCATGTAGACTTTATGGAATGCGCTGTGAGTTGTCAGATGGAACCAAACAAGACTAAGAAAAGGGTACAACAGATTCATGAGGAGTACCCATACTAGGACGTACAAAGTGAAAATATACCCTACAGTCATCAGAAGCACCACCTTCTTAGATGGTAGAATAATCATCAACAGGAGTGTGAGATTTCAAATAAATCTCTTTCTGAACATCAGATATAGACACCAATCTGTTCTTGTTCTGCCAACCCCTCCCCTGCAAAAGAACTGAACCTTTACTGACAAGTTCACTTTTACAAGGAGAAGAGTAAACAGACTCCCCTTTCCTGACTCTTACAGAACCCAAGATCCCAACAGAAATTCCCTATCAGAGACATGCTTAGTGGAATCAAAATAATGTTTTTGTCGTTCTTGTTTCACAATCCCATTCTTTCTTACAGAAGGCACAGTGGTGTTATCAAGACTCCTCAAACTAGTTTGAGTATCAAGCCATGTAGGTAGGATTTTTGATCTACTCTTCCTTCCTCTTAGCAATTCAAAAGGGGTCAAATCAGTGGTTGAATGAGGAGTGGAGTCTTCAGCATTGATCTTATCTCATAGAAAATTATGAACGTCAAGACCTGAGGCAAGAGCAGTTTGAATACCATCTTTGATATAGCAGTTAACTATTTCTACTAAACCATTAGCCGAAGGACTATACAGAGCAACCTGAAGATATTTCACATCAGACTCAAAGAGAAAATTCTTCATTATTGAGGAAGCAAAGTGAGTGCCATTATCCATCACTATTTCTCTTGGGGTTCCTTCGAGAGCAAAAATGTTGAAGGAAATTTAAAACAGACTGGGTGGAAGCTGACTGAAAAAAATAAAAATAAATCCACTTAGAATAATAGTCAATGAATACAATAAGAAACCTAATGCGTGAAGGAAAGAGGGTGAATGGACCAGCGAATTTTCAAGGCTACTTTAACCCAAGGACCATTTGGTAGAGATACAGGATGCAAAGGTTTCTGGGAAGTTTTCCAATGTTTGTCAGACAAAATGCACTGAGGACACAAATTTACAGAAGAAGATACTTGCGTGTTCATGCAGGCCACCAATAATGCTCCCCTAGCATTTTGCAAGTGGCCGTGATCCCCAAGTGCCCTTCATGAGTCATTTCTATTAACTGTGGCCTAGGCGAAAAAGGGGAAATTAATTGACCATTTCTGGTGCACACTCAGTTCTCAATAGAGAGTTCCGGAGAGATTTTAGAAAAAGGTCTTAAATCATCAGAGAGATTATGCAAAGGAGGCCAACCGTTCCTGATGTGATCCATAACTCTCTTGAGAACCTCGTCTTGGGAGGCAGCTTCCAACCAGCCTTTCTCGGAAATAACATAACAGCAAGGAGAAACAGCATCTATAGCAGCTACTACACATTCACAATCCTCCTTGATATCATCATCGAAAGGTAGAGGTAGACGTGAAAGACAATCATCCCTAAAATTCTTTCCATTATGTATGCACTTGATGACAAAATCGTATTCTTGCAGTTTTGACAGCAAACGTACAAGACGGGAAGATGCTTTACCAAGACCATTACCTTGTAGAAGAAACACTAGTAGCTTGTGATCGGTGTAGATTTCAAATGAGCAGCCCCATAAATACGTTCTAAACTTCTGGACAGCCCAGACACAAGCCAACGCTTCTCTTTCTTTGGTGCTGTAGTGTGGTTCAGCTTCCGAAAGAGGTTTAGATGCAAAAGCTATGGTTATTTCCTTACCTTTGACTCTTTGCCCAAATACTGCACTGATGCCTTTCATGCTGGCATTCACAGAGTTAATGCATTGTTGATCAGCAACAAAAGGGCTAAGAGCTGGGGCATTAACTACCACTTGTTTGACACTAGTAGAAGCTTTATTGGTCTCACCAGTCCACACGAATGTAACACCTTTCTTGAGTAGATGTCTCAAATGCTGAACTGCACAAGCGTAAGATGGTACAAAACGTGCAAAATACTCACAGTTACCCAGAAATTATCTTAGTGAACATATGTCAATGGGAGCAGGAACCTTTAAAATAGCTTCCACATTGCAAAACCTAGGTTAGATGCCATTGGGTGTTATGGTGTGACCAAAATAATGTAAGTTTTGAACTAAAAATGTACACTTTTTAGACTGAATAGTCATGCCTTTAAAGTTCAGAAACCAAGAAATGTTCTTCTTTAGTCTCAGTAAAGACATGAATCTCATCCTGGAAGGCTTGGACATTTTTGAGATCTTTAAAAAGAATGTCCATAACCTTCTGAAAAAACTCTGGCCACCGAAGCAAGACCAAATGGTAGCCTTAAGTACTTATAAACCCTGAAGGATGTTATAAAAGTAGTAAGTTCTTGGGACTTAGTAGTTAAGACTTTCTGATGGTAAGCAGAGTGCAAACCTATGGTTGAAAAATACTTGGCCTGGCCTATGTTAGATATCATTTCTTGAATGTGAGGAAGTGGTTGACAATCCACAATTATGCTGCAATTCAAAGACCTCAAATCCAGACGGAGGCGAAGATTCCCATTCTTCTTTTTAGCTAAAACGTTGGGAGATACCCATTCTGACGAATCTGTGGGCATAATAGTTCCTTCTTCCGTAAGTTTGTTAAGTAAATTTTCAAAATTTGAACAAACACTAATTGGAACAGGTCTGACTTTGTGTATAACAGGAACAGAATTTTTCTTCAATCTGATCTCCTGCTCAAAACCATTTACAGTTCCTATCACATCCTTAAATACTCCTGGGAATTTTCTCATTAAATTAGGTAAAATGTCAAATATACAATCATCAGAAAAAGACAGTACAGGCATATCTCCCAGGACAATGGGTTGTTTATGACCAGGTTTTAGGTAAATACCCACTTAGTTAGATCCATCCAGCCAACAAGGTCCCTTCCATTAATTGCTACGTAAATCTTGGTGTGTACCATCCCACCGAAAATTTGTAAATCATCAAAGAAAAATCCAGGGAGATCAATCTCCTTGTCTCCAAATGCCTTAGGGTAAATATCAGGAGCAATGAGTTTGAATGTAGAAGGCCACAACGAATAAAATGTGCTATCAGCTAAGACCGTTATGGGCATTCCTGAATCAGCCATGACTTGCAGAGAATATGACTTGCAGAGAATTTCCCCCAATAGCAGCTTGAAAAATGGACTCTTTATTTTGACAATGTCCTGTCCACTTTGAATAGTTAGTACAACATTCGTCAGACTGAAAGCCCAGTCATAAACCGAATTGTCAGACAAATCCTAACCAGTTACGTGTTGGACGTCAATGCTATGTTTACTAGTTTTACCAATAGTGCCCTGAGACCTACAAACTGTTTGAATTTTTATACATTTGACACATTTCTTGCCAATAGCAGGGCATATAGGATTGTTACCAATATGACTCCTAGAGCCACAACAATAACACACAGCTTGTTTCTTCCTATCTTAACCAAACTCGATGGCAGAACTGGCACTATCATCAGTCCAAAGAGCAACGGAAGAACGCCCTTCATGAGAAGCCAAAGGTTGAGTAGATAGAATGGAACGTTCAGTTCTTTTTAGTAATGTCAATAACCTCAGAAAGAGATGGATTGCAACAGGTAAGCAACCTCTCCTGCATCTTATTTGTAAAACAATTGAAAACAAATTGATCCCATATATAAGTGTCAATTGAATTCTCAAATTCGCAAGGCGCTGCCAGGACCCGTAATGCCGCTATGTACTCCTCTACGGTTTCATCGCTAGCCTGTTTGCGCATAACAAAACTGTGCCTCTCTAACAACACACTAGGTTCCTCCGAATACTGCTTCTTAAGCCTCTCCTTAGCTTTGATGTATACATTCCATACAGAATCACCCGCAGGGCGAGTTATAACAGGAAGATTGTCAAAAACATTCTGCCCTGCAATACACAGATGACTAAAAAGAAGTGTAGGTTTTCTGACAGGTGTATACTCAAGCTCATCTATTGCAACTAAGTAACTTTCAAAATTGAGTAGCCATTGCTTCCACTCGGTTTCTGGCTTACCAGCGTTCTGCAATAAGGGGGGTGGAAGCAATACATTTTGTGAAGAGGCCATACCTGAAAAATAAAGTGATTAGAGTGAGAGTGCAATGACAAAATGGTAAAAACAAAATTAAAAGAGTCTGATTAAAATTGTTATAGAAAACAAAGCACAATCACTGCCTTTAACGTTATCGTACTGTATGAGTGATAGCTCTGTCTTAGGTTGTGGCGTTGTACCTCTTATCTTGGTCGTATTAGCAATTTTCTGACCGAAAATAAATGACATTTTCCGTAGGGCCTTCACTTTCTTGGAAGATCTTGCACAGACTGGAGTTGCGCTTTGACTCCACATACCCCAACCATCAATTTTCACTTTGACTGAGGCACATGTGGCACGCACAAGCAGTTTTCTGGACTTCGGCAAACTCTATGGAAGAGCCCTCTCAACTCTGCAGGTTGCGGGGTTTACGTAACCCCTATCTTGTCTCCAGTTGTAGTGTCCTCCCCAACCGGGTAGGATGTAAATCCATCACGCCACACACGGAGCTCGGTATTACATGTCTTTATTCTCTAGAGTGTAACCGTTAATTGAGACATATTGCGTCATGAATTTTATTAACCACACCCAAGCACTTACGTCACTACACTACAGACTCCTTTAGGGACCAGAGGGGTGTTGCGCTTTATAATACACAAGACACTACATTAAGCGTAAAAGAAACAATTGATGGCGGGAATGCTGAACAATGCAAACATTCACCCCCAGTCACAAGGATCTGGGTTTTGCTCACTATGCCACCCTAGTTTGGACCCAGCCATATGCAAATCAGTCTTGACCCTGTTCCTTATGGGAACAGTCCAGCCCGAACTGCCAAGCCAGGTCCTCCCTGGACCGTAAACAAGCATCCTGGGACCAGTTTTGGGGGATCAGTGGGAAGGGTATGCCTAGACGTGGGTCCCGTGCTCACTGTGCCACTGGATTTAAGCTAGCCTGGCTGATGAGGGGTGATGCCCCGAAACCAGTCCCAGGATGCTTGTTTCCGGTCCAGTGAGGACCTGGCTTGGCAATTCGGGTCAAGACTGATTTGCATATGGCATATGATTTCCATTGGCACTAGCATGGAGAGGAGCCAATAATTTCTAAAAAACCAAAGTCACTAAATTTGAATCGGGACCATCGTGCCCTTGTATGAAAGGACGTCCTCCAAATATTTTCACAAATCTTCATCCTCACCTCCATGTTTCACACGGTATACACAGACGTTATGACTGAAAAGGACTACCCTATTCCAGATGTGAACTGATGATAGATACTCACACTCACTTCCTCAAAACGAGAAGACTAGAGTGTCAGGGCAATATCTCAAAGTACATGGATTCTGACAATGATTGGATAGTTAAAAGTTATTTTGTCCAAAACAAAAGCAGAACTATTTGATTGATGACATGTACTTTGGGAACAACCTCAATACATATCTAGAAGTTTTTGTGCAGAATGTTGTTTTAAACTTGACTTTACATGTACGCCCTGACAAAATACTATTACCTTTGAAACAATATTAATAAAACTTGTTAAAGTGGATTTTCTTGGCTTTTGCATACTAGGCCTCAGCTAGGCCTCAAAGCCATATTGTTTAAAGTAGATGTCACATTCATTGTTTATTGTTTCTGCTGCTCATAGTCAAACAGTCATCTTTTTTTATTTCATATTGACACTGTTTCGAAGGAAGCTCTTTAACATGGGCTCCATATTATATCTTTCTCAAGGTCATTCCGCTTGCACGTTGTATTGCATTCATTCATAATAGTTCACAGTTGTTTGTAACTAGTTTGTTCTGAAATTTCAGGTGATATTAGGTCAGAAGGGGCTGACTATTGTTCAGTAGTGTGCCTGGTGCTGGCAGCCTTACCGCTATATGACGTTCAATATTTCTGTGCTCTGATTTGTTGAGACTGTATTCTTTTGCTCACACTATGGTAATCTGCACTTTTAATGTATTCCTAAGAGATAATTTCCTCTTTTGACCGTCAAATTTGGGGGTGATCCAGAATCTTTTGGGTTTTACTAGGGATGCTGTTAATTTCCTACTAATTTTGCTGCACATCTGCGTCGCAGCATTTTCCTTTGACTATTTTTCTGTACTGATTGCCTTTCTGGTAATAATCTTATGCAACTGAATTCTGATTATCCAGTATTGTACACTTTGATTTTTTGTAATAAATCCTTTAAAAATGTTCAATCCACCCTGGAACTCACTTATTGAGTCTGTCTTTTATTAACTGACAGCAGTTTTTTTTATTTTGGTTGGTACCTTGGGACACATTGCCTCATGAAATTGAGGTTCAATTCTGCCCGAGATCCATAACTAAGATATCTTTGGGGTGTGGGATATTAGAGGTACTCCGTGCTCACACAGACACAAAATGTCAAATTTCTGGGAATATTCTATGATATTGGCCTAACATTATCAAAGTCAAACTTACCAATTTAAATCAATTTGTGTATCAAAAAGTCCTCTGTGACCTACACATGGAGCAGAGTGTTGTGCTATCACCATACAGGCTACTCTCCTATAACATGCACTGGCGCAACCAAAATGCGTATTTACAATTCAGGCGGTATTTAGATAGAATATCGGAATCAGAAATATCATGGGACAAAATATTTTGTCAAAAGAATATTGAGGACAAAAATATTGAGAAGGTAAATTTCTTTAGGTAAGCAAAGTTTTACTATATATAAATACACATATATGTACCTCAACAATATCTTCAATGTATGTAGATGTGGAGTTTGGAGTAGTAAATCTGTCCTTACCTATCTGCACTTACCTTCTCGATATTTTGCTCATCGATATTTTTTACACAATTTTCTGTCCACAGGATATTTTTGTTTCCGATTTCCTGTCAGTGATCCAAGTAGCCTCAGTGATCAAAGCATAGGTGACACACTGTTGCTCACCATAGAAATTTAATTAGCCACAAAACTGCCTTGAAATCAGTTAATTGGTCCTCTTCTCACACAATACCCTGCCAGTTTAGCAATTGAAATGTTAAATATCTTGGCTTAATCCATGCCCTTCGTGCACAGTTGATTCTGGAAGCAGGACTATAAACTCCAACAGAGTCAATATGAAAAATATACATTTAGGGTCTGAAATTGACTGAAATTAATCAAGAGTTCACCATTTGATATTTTAAGATACCATGGGTTATAGAAATAACATAAAAATGCTGTGACTTGTTGGATTAAAAAATCATGATTTATGGTTACTTATTGTATAAATTCCCATACTAAAATTGTTTATCACATTTTCTTTTTAGTATTGTATATTGCAATCCTTTTCGTAATTGTACATGATGGCTTGCGCTTCTCTTCTCCCCTGATGCATTTACCCAAAGGTCAAATAATTCTGAGGCTGTAATTCAGATATTTTCCGGTCTCGGGGACTGCGTAGCCTTTTCCCGTCATCATCCATTTGGCATTATCTCGTGTACACATAAGTGCAGCAGAGGCAGAGCTGAGGCCACGGGCTAGTCTGCCTGTCAGTTGTATTTCATTTAACCTTTGCGACAGTGTGAGCTGCAGATTTAGCTTTTTGTATTTTAGGAGCCATACGCACATGCTGCGGGGTCTCGGGACAGCTGCTATCTCTTAGAAAAACGTATGAGCCCACAAAGATGCATTCCCATTTTACCTTGCTTTATTTTAGCACACCGCTTTGGGTATCCCCGACTTAACTGAACTGACTGTGTTGTCTTTGCTGTTGGCAGGATAATGGTTGGCACCCTTCTAGGGCACAGCCAATCTCAGTGGCGCCAGAATGCGCCCACAAGTAGTAATTATGACCCCATTCATAGCTCAAGTTGTGCTGGAAGATGGTGGGCAGTGGCATCCATTTTTGTGGGCCAGAACTTTTTTTTCATCATCAGACTTCGACCCAGATCAACGAAGGGAAAGGCAGAAAAGGGACAGAGATGGAGAAGAAGAAATATAGGAAAACATTGTCAAAAGCAGGGATGAGAAAATACCTGCCAGAGTGAAACAGGGGCCCTGATCACAAAACATTTTTGACTTGTGCTATTTCATGTCCTCCCTCGGTGATAAGTGCTTGGTATCGACACCTTTGGCCACCATGTCATGGTAGCAGGGGTTTGGAGGTTGTAATGTGTGACACAAATATTTGTGCATAGTTAGTTGCGTTCCATTTTGTTGTGGGGGTGATGTGTTGTGTTGTTTTTTATTCTGCCATGTTTTTGTATTGCATTATTGCAATATGATCTTGTTATGTTGTACCGCGCTTGTTGTGTCTCATACTGTTTCAACTGTTTCATTGTGTTGTGCCCTGAAATGTTTCTATTGCCTTATACCTTCATCACTGATGGTTTTCAGTTATGCATGACTACCCCGCTCGACCTATTTAAAATGGGCAGTTCAATATCCTTTTCTTTCTGCCCATCACCGCTAGGTAAAACCTGGTGGTCACGAACAGAAAAACAAAATAATGACCCCCCCCCCCCATAATCTGGGAGAAAACTTCCAGGGTGTGGGTGCCATTATTTGTATTGTTGTTTTTTTTTTTAAACACAAGCTCCTTATTTGGGGTTTGTTAATGAAAACCAAAGAAGCCTGGTGTGCAGCTGCCTAAAAGAAGCCGACAAACGTTTAGTGCATTCCGAGGAGTGGCAGCTCCTTTAAAGGCGCAGAGATCACCGCAGGGTTGGCGGTGATCTTAATTTGTCAGACAGCAGTCCAGCCCGGGTGGCAGTGGATGGATGCCAGCTAGGGTCTAAAACAGGCCCTAAGTCCCCTTTCTGTCCTCCCTTGAAGAACGAACGTACTGGGAGGCATCATTTTATTTTCCTGAAGGGCAGGTAGGACCCTTCCTCTTTTAATTAGTGACCACAGCAAACTCAAAAAACAAAATGTTGCTCTTCATTCAGTAATGTCAATTTGCCACGGTTTAACTTTGCCCTTGAGACATTTTCTGCTCAAGCCAGTCAGGCTCCCCCCAGGGTGAAAATCACTTGAAATTTCATGACTGCGAAATCTCCCAACATTTGGTGATATTCCCATAATGTGAAAATGTTCTAAACTTGATTTGACTTGAAGGATTTCGAACTCACCACACTGATGCATTCTGACTCCACTCCTTTGACCGTAGGTACTTTATGGTTGCACATACCCAACATCATTGCACTGCAGTTGCCAAATGTCTCTGATTAGTCCAAACCATTTTACTAGGCTTGTATTCTTGCGTCTGCTTTTTATTGGTAACATTCTACTTGTCTTTTGGGGCTGCCTAGGCAGATACAGAATATACAGCCTCGGCAAGAAAATGTAATGCAACACGTTATGTTTTCCTAACAATACGACTGGGAGGTTTCTCTATTTTTTATTATACATTGATAATAAGTCATTTATTAAGGTGTAGCTTCTAGCTACCAACTATTCTGGGATTTTTGTAAGGATAATTAGACTTTAAAACAAACTCTTGTGGATGCTTTTATTCTTTCTGAAGACATCTAATTGCTCCTTTGTGTAATGCCTGCAGCAGCTAAAACTTTATAATGAGAAGAATAACAAGGGGATTAGTTGAAACGGCATTTTATGCCTAGATTTTTAAGTCTGTCTTTTTAGATATTTTAAGCACTAAAAAGCATGTTTAAATTTGCTCTATTTTTATAAATTATTAATTATACAGAGCATGACGTTCTTTCACAGAGGAGTAATATCACTCCTTTGTGTGCAGAAACTCCCTGAGATTAAATCTGGCTTTTGTCCACCTCTATCATCAAACACATAAGAAATGCTCGATTAATTGACTATTGAATCACTATTTCCTTAAGGGAATGTATTGTAGATGTGTGTCTATGACTGTGAGTGAAACGTATTCTTTATGTATGCATTTGATGTGAAGAATGAAACATTGTATGCCCATGATAACACCACTTGATATACAGTGCTGTAGGAAAAAGCCCCTTTTTTGTATGGTCACCCCCATTTTCTGGACTGATGCTGCTGTTTTTTTGTTTTTTTTAACACCGCCACTGAGACACTGCTAACCCAGGCTCCAGTGAATAAGCTATGATCCCTAAAACATGTTGAAAATGCCTACACTCCTGATGGGCGTATTTAACCAACTAATACGTTCCTATTATATGATACAAAAATGTACCTAGGACTGTAAGTTAAATGTCACTAGTTGACTGCAGCACATATTGTGCTACCACTAAAGTGACAATGTAAGGCATGTCTCCAGGCCTGCTGCTGCAGCCTGGGTAAAAGTGCCAGTTCTACTTGGCAAAATAAACCCATTGCAGGACCTAGCTGTGAGAAGTTGGCCTGGCATATGCTGTCCACTAATTATAGTGGGCACCTTGCACCAGTCCAAACAACCCCTTATTGGAGATAGGTTAAAGACAACCTTATTGAAAGCTATCCTAGTGGTAGCTATGGAGAGCAGCCTTCAGGCTAAGTCTTGAAGGAATGTAAAGCAGCTTGTTTTACCAGTCTATAATCTCTTGAGTGACCAAATGAAAGAGCACCACACCAGGTATATATTCAAAATATATGTATTTATTGCTAAACACACCCCTCTAGTCTCTTTATGAGGCTAGAGTTCGAAGTACATAAGTTAGAAGTTATTTAAACACAGTAATAGCACAAATACACGTTTGGGCCCTAGGGGCGTACCAAACCATATACCAATAAAGTGGTATAAGAACCACGACTGAACTAGACACTAGGCCCAGAGCCTCTAGAAGTGATTGGACCACAAGGAACCACCCAAGGTAGTGACACAGGGGACCCACGGGAGACGCGTGCAGTGTAAATACACAACCGCGATACGCCGTTGACTTCTATGGAGAAAGTTGTGATCGGGAAATTAGAGAAAAGGGACACTTAAAAGAGGACTTGGACCAAACCCTTTGAGATCTAGGACTTTGAAGAGTCTCTACCCACGGGAGCACCAGAGTACTCGTGTTACCTCACCTAGGGAAGCCGGGTGCATAGGTGCCTTTCGGGGTCGGGTTTCGTCGTCGATTTGAATGGCGATCTGCTGCAAAGTGCTGCTGGCGACCAAGTGAAAAGTGTCCGGGTGGATCCAAGAGTGGATCGGAGTTCTGAAGAACCTGAAAGCAGAGGGGACAGAGTCTGGGTCACTAGCCAGTGACCAGGAAGGCGATGGACAGATGCCCACCGATGTCGAGTGCTTCAGGTGCGTTGACGGTCGTCTTGTCTCTTCAGCCACGAGGTCCAGGAGGCGTTGTCGATGACCAGGAGCAGGATTCGGGCTGGTACACAATGTTTGTCGAGTGCTGAGGTGTCGGCCACAAGATTGGACCCAACAAGCCTTGGCAACGGCAAGTCTCGATGCAGAGGAAGATCGTCGATGGTGCAGACCAGCAAGGTCTGGGGAACTCACCCAGCGAGGGTAAGTGAGGGCAGGCCTGGAGCAACCAGGATGCCAAGATAGGAAAAGATTGGCTTTCGTGAAGGGCTACTAGCCAACGGGCTAGCGACCGCGAAGGAGCCTCGTGATGCCGCACGTGGATCTGGCTCACAGAACACTAGTAGAGTGGGGGCCAGTGATCTTCGGTGCAGTTGGTGCTGGAGGCTAGGGCTACTGGGAGTCCAAAGCACGACTTCTTGGGAGACCCAGAAGAGGATGCACTTGCAAATGTGCTCGGTGTCCAGGGGTCATGGTCTCAAGTCACCCACGATAGCCACGGGCCTCAGCTTTGCTGGGGACTCAGGGTAGCCTCGGGGAAGTCTGAGAATCCACCTCTGGTGATGCGATGACTTCGGCGTCCGACGGGAGCTTCAGAAATGCGAACCGGACAGATGCGTCTTTGGTGCCTGCCAAGCAGGGGAGTCACTCCTTGACCCCAAGGGAGATTCTTCTGTCCTCTAATCGTGAGTAGAGCGTCGAAGGTCCAGGATTCAGTTTCAGAGTTTCATCCAGGGATAATCTAAAGTCCTAAGGACTGGGTTCCTATACTTATACTAAGGATAGGGGTTGGACTACTCTGTGGCCCCACCTATGGGTGGGTCAGGGCAGAGGGGTGGCTACACCCCTTTCCTTTGTCCAGTTCGCACCAAAGCAGGGGCTGCAAGCCCCTGATCCGGTTTGAACTGGGGTATGCAGAGGGACACCAAATGTGCCCCCAGTGCAGGACTTCAAAGCACCCGAAAGTGCTCCCGCCCAGCCCCAATACACATTATCCTGTCTGGGGAGGTGGTCACACCTCCCTGGGACAGGAAACCTATTGTACAGGCCTCCCCTGCCGGAGTTTCGTCCAGCAGCAGGAGGCCAGACTCGTGTCTGTGGCAGCAGCATCCATTTTGTGATGCCAGGGCTTTGGAAAGAAGTTACCGGGCTAGCCAGAGTTAACATGTCTTTCCCTCTAGAAGGGTGGAATGCTACCCCCGCCGCCAGAATTGGCGGGGGGAGTAGTATTCCAAGATGTTTGACACCAAACACGACATGTTTAGGTGCAGCCATTCCAAAGTTAGCATTTAACGCGAGGTTATAATGCGCTTAAGAGTATATGGTCAGGCTGCACTACAAACAGCATCAGAGAAGGGTCTCCGAACGCTGCAGAGGGGCCCTGCTCATGCAGGGGCACCCTCTCACATAGGAACCATGCACTCTGCCTTTAGGATTGATAAGGCCTGCCTTAGGAGTGACTTATAGGTTTATATGTGTGTATGTATTTAGTGATATAGGTAACCTAGCTCACAGTAAGGGGTGCATGCACCACCTTACCCAGGCTGCAGTAGCAGACCTGTGGTGTCAGTTTGGATGGCCTTCCAGGGGTGGCATAATACATGCTGCAGCCCCTGGCAGGCCTCTGAGGTACCTATGCCCTTGGTACATAGTATACCATATACTAGGGACTTATAAGGGCACTCCAGATCCCAATCAGTGATGTGCCTAAGGCACATGGAAACCATTTTAGAGAGGAAGCAGCTAGGCTGGGGTTCTGATTAGCAGGGCCCCAGCCAGACTAATGTCGAAAAACAGTGAAGCATCAGCAAAAAGTGGGGGTACCCATGTGAAGCAGATCCTACTCTCCTTCACTAGCCCTTTCTTTTTAATACCTATAAATCACCATTGAGGTAGGTCGTAAATTCCCACAGGGCAGGATGCATGGTATTTACAAAGTAGGGCAAGTGTATCTATGGTTCACATGTACTGTGAGTAAGGCATCTCCAAAGTTCTTTTTCACTGTGGCAAGGCTGGCTCTCCCATAGAAAAGATCTGCATTACATTATAACATCCTTTAAAGCATAACTTCAGTTTAGGAATAGTTAGAGAAATTACTTATAGTAATAGTAATTAAAAATCCTTACTTATGGTGAATTTGGATTTTAAATTACAATTTTGAAAATGGCACTTTAAGAAAGTTGTAATTTTCCTGCCTAAGCCAATAATGCCTTTCTGCCAGTGTTCAGTGTCACCTGACTGTTAATGGCTCTCCTGTGGTGAGATATATATTGCTCCCAGACAGTGGACAACGAGCTTAGGTGTGGGTAGATGTTTTTCTACCTCAGCAGGATGGTCTGGTGGGTTGTGCTCAGCCCCTTCCTGAGCTTCAGAGGGTGCCTACCCTGTCACTGGCAGATTTAGCTCCAACCTAAACCTTCCTCCCTTTTGTTTTAATATCCAGCCAGCCTCAAAACTCAGTGGAGGGGGAGCTAACCCAGTACTGGTTTGAAGTGACCACAAGGAAGGATTTGCCCATTATCATAGCCACACCTCTTCATGGGTTTTACATAAGAGGGGTCCTGCAGGATAGTTCACAGTAAAACACAAAGGAAGTGCTACAAAAGTGGCCAAGTTTACAGGTGGCCCTGTAAACCTTTACCCCATTGAAGTTTACCCCACCCACAGGCTGGCACTGAGCATAAATATGACACCCCAGTACCCTCTTCAGAACACCTCTGAACGTGTGGAAGACAGAAGAAGGACTGCACCTGCTATTGTGACCCAGGAAGAGACCCCTGAGGGCTGGACCTTCACCCACTTGTTCTCACAACTGAGCAGGGGACTCCAAGGGTCAGTTGGCTGACCTCCGGTTAAGCTATAGGGACACAAAGCTGCAAGATCCCTTTTCCTGAAGGTCCCCAGTGGACCAGTTCCAAATGGACCTGTTCTGTACCCTGCTGTTGGCTTCTATTAGAGTGAGTCTTGTCCCTTCTGTGGTGTCCCTAAGGTCCTGGGACCCTTAGATACGTGTCAGAGTGTAGTCTTGTTGCCTAACCCTAAAAGCTGGGGTTTTGAAACGTTTTCAATAATTTCTGCCTGGAGTACCAGCAGAGAACTGGGACCTATCTTCTAGCTGATCCACCCAGGGTGCTTTGCTGGTGTGCCTTGCTTCGCCACAGCTTCTGCTACGCTCTTCTCCACAGCAGCAAATCTGGGGCTGACGCAGAGTTGCATCTGATCAAAGTCGACAGCTTCGTGGGCACACTTTTTCTGCTCTGAGCTTTTCCCACCTTTGTTGTTTGCTTCACTGACACCTCATCCTTCACCAACAAGTAGTCAACGCCCTTCTCTTCATATTTATCCTGCTGCCAAACCCCACTGAAGACTACCTTCACGGAAAAAGTCTAAGTCCGAAGGAAATATTTGACCAGGCCCTGCCTGGACATCGTATCCTAACCCTGCTCCATCTTGGTCAGCCTTAAACTTCACTTTTGTCCCAGTCTTGCATGATCAGTTGCCCACGGTTGGCACTTTGTGCTTTTTGGTGCTAAAATTTAATTCAAACTTTAAAAATTCATATCTCCAGTCTCCCTTATTTCCAGTCTCCCTTTTTGTTAGACTCTTTTTGTTTATTAAAATATTCTCTATTTTCATAAATTGGAGTGGGATTTTTATTGTGTTGTGTTTTTGACTGTTAACTTTCGAATTTGTAAATGCTTTACCCATTTTCTTAAATTAATCTTGTCTGCTCTGTGCCATAGCTACCAGGAGTTGAGCTCAGATTTAAATTACTGAAACATTTACTGGACTTAACAAGGATTGTGACATTACTACTTGTGCTTGAATTAAATCAACCTAAATGAATAATCCACTTTCTCACAGATGCAAATTATTTATTCACTTTTTGCTTAGTTCTAAATAGATTTCTTTCTTTTGTATGTGCCTAAATCTGCAAGAACAAATTTGGCACATGTTCTCTGGTTTATGCAGAGAGGACCTCACAATTTAAAAGTCCGGACTAAAAGCAGTGAGTTTGGTTGATACTGTTATTATGCAAACTAAAAACATGCAAACTCATTACAGTATGCCTGTATTTTATGTATATATGAATACTGTTATGAGTTAATAAATATTTCTCAACTGACAATGTCCCATCTGTGATATATTTCTAATTGTATTTGACCATAGGGTAACTTATTGTTTTGTGGTTTTTAAATTTAAAGCAACCTACTGCTTCTCTGGGCTATGTCTGTGCTACATGAATATCCAAAGTAAAAAAAAAACATGTTTACTACAGCTAATTATAGAGAACTTTTCTACATTGTGTAAACAATTACATATTTTCCTTGTATGGTGAGTTCAGTAAAGACCTGAAGGGGCCTTATGTACAACGCTTTTTTACGGCCGCCAATAGCTCCAATCGCAGAACAGGTTCTTTGCGACCCCCCAAAAAAGCATTTTGTAATGTACAAAAAGTCAAATTGCAATTTGATAACTTGATATTGAATCACAATTTGGCTTTGCGAATCTGTATTTGGAAGGGACGTGTTTAGAGCGTCCCTTCCAAATACCAACTCGCAGTGCTATGTATTAAAGTTTTGTGACCATATTCCGGTTGCAAAACATTAATAGTTACCAAGCCCTCGAAGAAGGTGGTAACTAATTTCCATCCCTTCCCTTTTGAGAATGTAAACAAAAATATTTTCGAAGAGTAGACATGGTTCGTGGGACTAACACCTGCTCTCAAAAATGAATCTTAAAAGGTTAATTTTCTTTTTTTAAACGTATCCAATTTTCCTTTCAGGAAAACGGGATGCATTTAAAAAAAAAAAAAAAATTGCTATAATGAAAAGTGTTTAGACCTGTCAGCCTTAGGGTGGTCTCCACCCAAACCTTTATCCTTCCATTTTTGTTGATCTCGTTTTTGCTGGCCTTAGGACTCTGCGCACTTTACCACTGCTGAGCAGTGCTAAAGTGCATGTGCTCACTCCCTAAAATATAGTACTATTGGCTTATCCCGAATCTGAATATTTAATTTACTGATAAGTCCCTAGTAAAGTGGTAGTACATGTACCCAGGGACTCTAAATTAAATGCTACTAGTGGGCCTGCAGCATTCATTGTGCAACCCACTCAAGTAGCCCCTTTAAACATGTCTCAGGCCTGCTTTTGCAGCCTGTGTGGGCAGTTTTAAGATGCTGTTTCTTCCTGGCAAAAATAATCCTTTACTGCTAAGAAAAGCCTTGAGAGGCATTTGTGAAAATATGGTGATGAAATATTGATGAAAATGAATTGATGCAGAATAAAACACTATTGGATTAAATATGGAGTACTTTTGGAATAAACATATGAAAAAATGGTTGAAGTTCTTGGATTCATTACACATGTGGCTGTGCATCTTGTTTGGGGACCTGACGAAGCTCCTTTCTGTGAGACATGTATGCAGTGCGCATGGACGGAGCGCGAATCAAAGTAGCACACCTTTAACGCCATTGAGCATTATAAACATCAGAGCATAATTTTGAATGCATTCTACCATTCCTTGTGTGCAAAAATAAACCTTTTGCCAGGCCCAAACCTCACTTTTTAATACATATATGTCACCCTCAGGGTAGGCCTACTTACGCTTGAAAAGGCTGTGTCCTGTGTCCACACAGAGGGCTGCATAACACCCTGTATTTAATCTGGAGCCAGGACAGGGAAGGGACTTCAAAGGGAACCTTTAGAAGCTTTTTCCACCATCCAGAGAAAGGGCACCAGGTATAAATATTAGACCTCAGACACAACTTCTTCAGTATACTTCTGGACCTGTGCATATTCTGCTAGGAAGGACTGCTTTGCTGCTAGAAGGATTCCCACTCTGCTGGACTGCTGTTCTTAAGGACCTGCTGCCCTGCTGTGCTGACCTGCTGCTGCTGCCCTCTCTTGGGTGAGAAGGACTGTACCTGCATCTGTTGAACCCAGGACCCCAAAGTGACTCCAAGGACTAGTTAGCTGGTCTCCTGAACAGAGCCTCAGGGAAAAAAGTTTCCAGTAACCTTGAACATAAAACCTGTACTCTGCCTGTACTCTGCCAGCTGTGAGTCCTACCCTGCAAAGTGGTGCCACCGCAGTCCTAGACCCTTGGAAGTGGGCCTGAAGGTGCTCTGCCAGCCCATCTGCCAACCCGAAAACTGAATTCTAAGGTACTCTTATTCAGCGGGCCTAACTGGGTCCCTGTAGCCGACCTATGCTCCATCGCAGTCGGCCTGAACTTGTGACTTTGTCCCGGTCCGATTCAAACAGATTTCTACAGTTGGTGCTTTGTGCTTTTTCACACTATTTTCACTGAACTCTTTAAACCTGCATATCTCCAATTTTACTGATTGTATTTTTGTTGGTTTGGTCTTGTTTTATTTAGTATAAATGACTCTATTTTTCTAAACTGGTGAGGGATCATTGTGTTGTATATGTGCACATGTGGCTTGTGCATTTGTATGAAGTACAGCTATGGGGTAAACATTCATACCTTAACCCGTTATGGCTCACCAAGCAGGCAACTGTGATTTTAAATAAGCCTACACTGTGTGCCCCTAGAAAGGAAGGTAACATTACTTCTCAGAGTTTCAGGTCACATTTGTTTGAGAATTATCAATCCAGCAAATGTCTCTTTTAGAGACAAAAGCACTTTGATTCTTAGTGAGGGTAACTGGCCTTGCCCAGTGTGGACTTTGGGGACGGAGAGAGATGAAAATATAAACTAATTTATTAGGGGGATTTAGGGGAACCTCTTGCCTGAAAGCACCTCCTTACAATGCAACTATTTTATTCTACTGCAGCAGATAGTTGGGTAAAGCCTAGGAATTTTACTTTGATATGCCTAAAGGTAACCTATGCTTAATTTTACCCTTTTAATTACTGAGCTTGTTCCTGTCTTGAGACGGCTCCTCTCAGTCCCCCAATGTACCGTCCTTCTCAATACATGAGGAGCTGGGAAAGAAACATCTAACTGACATGATAGCGATACGCCCTGTCATATTATGGTTAAAAATCTGGGCAGGTAAGGGGACATCGTTAAACAAGCTCATTCTAAACGATTGTCTGGCCCTTGACCACGCCACACGAATACCATGGTTGAAGTATATCGAAGTGACCTTAACAGGCGTGGGGAGACGTGATCTTTTCACTAACCCAGACCGGATGACCAAGAGAGATCTGAACTCCATAAAGGCAAGCCTCATGGAGCAGAGGGTTATGGCAAGGGAAGAGAGGGAGCACCTAAAGCCTAGTGTTTGCCGATTTATTATGTTAAAAACGACTAAATCGGCTGAGCCCTACCTATTGGGATTTGTAAACTCATATGATAGATTTCTGCTCACGAGATTCCGGTTTGACCTTTTCCACCTCCTTCTTGCTCATCCCAGGGGTTGTATCAAAGGCCAAACTTTGTCGTCCTGTGGCGGCGATGGTCAATCTCCACAGGATATGACCCATTTTATGATGTTTTGTAGTTTTTTTGAAACTCCTAGGAAGTCTATTATAATTCCAATCCTGAAAAGAGCTAATTTTATGCAAGTACGCCCAGCTTTTATTTACCTACAAATGCGGACAGGTAGCACTGTGTTTTTTAATGCTACAGCACTTATGTAACATGAAGCCAGTGGCCGGTTTGGCACTGATATTTTAACTCACCGGCAGTGCCGGTTGTGGCCTGCTTATTTTTACTAGACTTACTGTTGTATTTTATTTATTCATTGTGTGCTTTTATGGTTTTATTTGAAACCAAATAAAGATTATTGACTTGACTACTGAGCTTGTTGCACTCTCAGCTGGCAGCAGAAAGGAACAGAAGAAGACAAGCATGCCTCTGTGCATTCTTACTATAGAATTATATGACAGTAGTATGAGAATGATTTATCTGTAGATTTGGCTTGCATTACTGGTACTAGGAAACTATTGAAAGAGTAAGTGGTACTAGTCTATTCCTGATTCCAAAGGAATAGAGGTCCCAGTGGAATGTCTCTCATGTGGTTGGATACAGAAGCAGGTCCTGAAACAGAGGATGCTGTGGTCTGACTGGAAGAAACCCACTTGGGCCTATTACAACTGGACAGTTCTTCTGTCTGCTCCTGTTAGACATACTCCAGGGGAGTGCAGAAAGAAATGAAATCGGTGATGCTGGAGAGAAATTTCAGGAAGCAAGTGGAAATGGGCATTTTGACTGAGGTTCTGAGGAACCCACCAGCAATTTGAACCCATGGATGTTATCTGGATGTTGCAAATGTTTGGAGCACCTTAGAGGCAACAAACTGAAGTGAAATAACATTTTTAAAAGTTGGGACTAAGTAAAAATATAATCTCTGGAGGACAGAGGAAAGGTGCCACAGCTCCCACAAAAAAAGCACAATCTTTTTGGCTTCTAAGCATTGTTTTCTGCTCTAAGCGGGTTGTATGGGAGGCCTGCCTGCCTCTTGTATGTAAGGTAAAAAGGTAAAGGTAAAATATATTCATAAAGCACTCGATTGCCGTGGCGTCTTGGTGCTAGGGAGGTGAGAGGGGAGCTGCTCAGTTTGACCATGGACTTAGTTGGAGGGAAACAACCAGGTTTTGAGCATTTTCCTGAAATGCTGCCTATTAGGTTGTAGCCTCATGGTGGGCGGCATCTTGTTCCACAATTTAGATGCACAGTGGGATAGACTCCTGCCTCCCCATCTTACTCTACGAATTTTAACAATCTGAACCAAACCTGCATTGGTAAATCTTAGATTTCTCATGGGTGAGTACCAGAGAAACAGTTTCTGCATATCCAGGGCACCTCCTCCTTAGAGTGCCTTGTGAACCAGACAGAGGGCCTTAAATTCCACTCGTTGTTGGGTTGGCAGCCAATGTAATAGCCTAATACTAGCGGAAGTGGGATGACCTTTAGGAATGTTTAGTAGTAGTCGCGCAGCGGCATTTTGTAGAGATTGTAACTTGCCCATCTGCGCCTTGTCAATGCCAAGGAATAGTGCATTGTAACAGTCTAATTTGGAAATGATGAGAGCTACTACCACAGTTTTCCTGAGTTCCTGTGGAATGAAGGGAAGGATCTTGCGTAAAACTTTCAGTAGAAAGAAGCAAGAGGACGTCAGGCGATTGATCTGGCCTGCAAAGTTTAGCTGATTATTGAAAATCACTCCTAGATTCCTTGCCTTAGTTGACGGGCAAGGACACTCACCCGCTTCTTTTGGCCGCCATGTTCGATTCCACAGGATTTGGCCCTTATCAAACTCAATCACCTCCGTTTTATTGGTGTTAATTTTAAGAAAGTTTTGATTCATCCAACACATAATGTCAATCAGGCAGTTATGGAAGTTGATGGCTGTAACGTCCGGTTTATTTGATACGGATATGACAATCTGAGAGTCATCCGCGTACGAGATCAGAGTGAAACCACGCTCTCTGATAAGTCTGGCCAGCGGGGTGACATAGATGTCCTGCTGTACTTACCAATGTCTAACCTGCATGTATCAATATCTTTCTGTCTCCCCCCCAGCAGTAGCCTGTCTTGCACTGCTCAAACGATTTAATAGTCCCATTCTTTAAGAGGTGCTCTATTTTGATGCATCGAGCTTGTTGCTCATGTTTGAATGAGTCTCTATTGGTTCTTGCACTGAAGTCAGGGTTATCTAGTAGAGCTATGTACTCGTTGAGATAATACATCAGTCCAACTCTCACCCCTGTGGAGTTAAAGACCATAACATTGCCTTGTTAAAGTGAATTTTTGCAGACTGAGTGAACTGTGTTTAGGATGAAGTCACAGTACCTCCCACTCTGTAACACGGCTAGGAAGTAATTTATGGAGCCATTGGTATTCTGCTTTGGCCTTGGACCAATTCAGTAAGTACCAGATATAGGCACCCTGGTAATATACATTGACATTGGGGAAGCCCAGTCACCCACTTAACATTGATCTATGTGAAATTCTGTCTGCTTATCTCACTCTCTTCTCTCTCCCGATGAAATCCGTATAGGCTTGCTTTATCTATCTCAGTATCTTCAGTTCAAACAGGATTGGGACTGCCTGAAATACGAACGAAACCCTTGGCAGGATAAGGAATGATTTGTGCCAACTCTGTAGTTCCCTCCATATCTCCTTTAACATTAGGGTAGAAATTTGCTTCATGTATCACCGGGAAGGTCATTGCTAGGCGGATTACCAGGCATGTGACAGTGGGCATGGTAAAAGCAAAGGGTGAATTGACCCTCAAACCAAGCCTCATTTCCCCTCAATCATGATGAGGCCCAAAGCCTCGGATTTGGTCATGTTGAGCTTAAACCTTGACACTGGACTGATTTTCTGTAGCTCATTAAGAAGTGGGCTTAACGGCCGCACTACTTTAGCCAGTGCTACTAAGATATCGTCTGTCAATGGGGACAACTTGAACACATAGAGGACTGGCTTGAGTCCCTGAATGGTGGCTTCGTTCTTATTTCTCTAGGCCAGGGGCTCTAAGTACAATGCAAAAATCAGGGGTAAGAAGGGGCATCCTTGCCTCGTTCTGTAATTTTCCTTAGGGAATCCTTGCCTCAGATCTTCACAGTAGGTTTCAAGTGTCCCATGAGCAGTGAATAGATTAAGCTTATTGGCAATGTCTATCTGGTGGATTACTTTTTTCATTTTATCACCTAGCTACCTTTCAGTGATACACTGTGCCTGGTATGGCTTGACCAGTTGAGGCAATAAAGGATTCAGACATCCGGTCAGTATTTTTGCGTGGATCTTTGCACCAGCGGTTAGCAGCAAGATTGGCCTGAAAGAGATTCTCATGGTTTCGTCCCCTTCTTTACAGATGCCAAAACCCTAGCCTCAGTTGATGTGGGCGTCTTCACTCCTGATGGTGTCACCTTGTTGTATATTTTCATTAAAATACCTATGAGGGCAGGCCAGAAGGATTTGAAGACGGATGAGGTGTGACCCAAGGCTTTGGAGATCTGTAGGATTTTTACAGCTGTAATCACTTTTCCTGCTGTAATGGGGTACGTCTTCCACCTCTGCCACCTGCTCTGGGTGTCATTTGTCCATCTTTACCCTCTATATCTACAGTACAATCACCTCAGTGTCCACCTACTTCACCGTGTAAAGGGGCTGTTAAGACATATCGCCTTCACCAGTTCCTGCCCTGGTAGCATCATGACTATCCTGAAAACAGCTTGTGGGCAGCTGATTAGGATGAAAAACCTACTTCTCCCGAGTGGGACTAGTGTTAGCCATTGATCAGACCAAGCTCTGACAGCCATCTGTCCCTTCTTTTGAGAAGACCACTATGCCCTCACCTGTGCAGGTTCCTGTTGATCACTATATTACAATCCACCTCAGAATGAGAGGGCCTGTTGCTATAGCTATCAGTTTTTGGATTTTGTGGTGACGAAAGGACTTCTGGCCCTGGTATGGGGTGTAGACTATTGCTAATGAGATCTCTACCACCTTAGACGCCTACTTAGGAGCTTAGGAGTAGCCCGTGCTACTGTCCATCTTTGTGTTGGTCTCCTAGCCTTAATCCCACATAATGCTCTATGAGAATCCCCGCCCACTTTGCTCTGGTCTTAGCTGAGATGAAATATTGTAGAGGGAATCTTTGAGGTCTCAGACACCAAGTTTCATGGCACATCAGTTGGGTCTCCTGTACGAAGTTGATATCCCTGTTCAGCCTCTTCACAGCTTACAACACCCATATTCTTTTGGCTGGTGTGTTCAGCCTCCATACATTGAATGAGATAGTTGTCAACTGCCTACCCATTATGAGTTCCTAGGGTGTTGGCACTAATGCGTGTCACTCGCGGCACGTTGGAGCTATTATAGTGTGCTATGTATTTGACTCCTAACTTGGTCCTTTCTTGCAGCTGGTTCTGTCTGGTCCATTTCTATGCCCCTTAGTGATCCTTCAACCTGTAGAACAACAAAACAACTCCCCTGATGAAAAGCAAACCCCATTCCTTCCAGGATATCAAATTGTGTGCCTCCTGGCCCAAATACTAATCCCTATAGCTCCTTCCCATGGTCCTAACCTCCCTCATTTCACCCTTCACCTTGCACTGCCATCTAAGGTAAATATTTAAAGTGTCGAAAAAGAGGGACCTTCTCTTTCTGTAGTCATTCAGTTCTCATCTCCTTTTCTGGATGAGAGGCTCCTCCAAACTGTGAGCCCACAGTTTCTTAAAGATGGTTGATGACTGCTGTCCTCTCTTTTTCATTACCCTCTGCAATGGGACTCATTCCTTTTTGCCTTCTCAAAGCTTTCCTCCACTTTTCTCTTGGGGGCTTCTTCTCCATTGTCTTGGCTGCAAGGATCTCGCTCCCCTGCCTTGGTGGTTGTTCACCTGAGGGTGTGAGTCAAGTTGAGAATATGTTTTTTCAGAGAGAGGATTTCAATGATACATCTGGCCTTTCCACTGAAAGATGAGGTGGAACTGGCACCCCATCTGTATGGAACACCTTCTGACCTTCAAAATTCCATCACCTGACCTCTGTTTCTGCAGTTTCGCTGCAAAATGGTCTTGGAATTGGGAGATTGGATGTTCCTCAAAAGAAAAGCCTTCTCGATGTCTCATGCTTCCATAGCCCTCATTTATTAGAAGTGTTGCACCATTGTTTGTATTTCAGGGGTTTGTTGGGCTGTGTTCAGTGCTGTGGTGATTCCGTTGAGCTCAATGTCTTCTGAGTCTTCCATTTGAAACAAAGTCCTGAACATTTTGTGTAAGTAACCTTCAATATCTTTGCCTTCAACCCAACAAGGTCCTCTCCAAATCATTAAATTATTGAACCTGATCAGTTTTCTAAGTTCTCCAGATAGCCTTGCAGGACTGTGTTCTTTTCTTTCAAAGTAATGAGCTCCTCTCTGGAATTTGTGCTCCTTTCATCACTCGCCTCCTCCAGGGAGTTTACCATGTTTCACAGTGTATTCATGTAATTATTAATTTCTCACAGTTTTGCTTCATTTCCCCCCTGAGGGAGTCAGAATCGTCTCTCAAACTCCCAAAAAGTTCTTCCTGGAATGTTCTCATGTTGGTGGGCTCAACCTCTTTAGACAAGGTTGAGAGGACCCTGACTAACGTGTGCCAGATGGCTTGCTTTTCTTTGCCTATCCCCTTTCTGGAGGTTGCCTTGCTAGAGATGTCTTTGACAGTGTGTTCTTTCTTCCGTCTTTATTTTCAGTGAAATGGGCTTCTTGCACTGAGTCTCCCTCTGCTCTTTGGCCATGTGCCTTACCCAGCATCGTTGAGAGTCCTCAGAACTGTGATGTTACTCCCTTACCCTAAATGCCTTTTCTGGGGTCAGCTTTATCGATTGCAGGTCCTGGTCACCTCACACCACCACTCTGTGGATCCCCCCCCTTTGCATCACTACTCTCCTCTTCCAGCACTGTGCAGGGCCCTCCCCAGGTGCTCCAGTTTGTAGTTCTAGGCCTGGGGTCCTTCATTCCTGCTTTTCTCCCATGTAGATGTGTGCCCTGTGGCTGTGGGCAAGACTGTGGTACATTTAGTCTCTTTCAGGAAAATACAACTTGGTCAGCAAGGTGCCAATCCTCTTGCCTCCTACAGAGATCATTCCTTTTAAGAGGCATCATTGTGAGTCTCTCAGGCCTCTTTTATTGCACTTTAGGCCTTCCACAAGGACCGCCAACTTTAATATTGGCTAGGCACATTTGAGACTCTGTTTCAGGTCCCTAGGTGCCCTATTCCATTGCACCATTTGTGCGGGCTGGTGCTGCGCTTCAAACTCCAGGGGAATCAGCGGCACTACGAGCCACCCATGCTCGCAGTGTTCAGAGGACCCCACCTGACCCACTGGCATGGGGTGGTGGACACAGGCATTATCTCTACTCCAGGTGGCCTGGCTTTCTTCACTTGGACCAATGTTCCACTTACCACTGGTCGCTTACTCTTTTCTCCGCTGGCTGCAGGGGTGCCAAGTCACATTGGGTGGTTCTCCCTTCAACCTCATCTAATCAGGGTGTCACCAGCCCTTGGACCATAGTGGACATGCCCCACTGGCTTTGTTGAGCCTGTCACCTACCCTTATGGATTTTCTGTGTGGAGCGAGACAAGCTTATCTAAATCTCATTCTCATCTGTCCTCTTTCCAACGCCACTCTGGTCCTACCCACTGTCAATCTGTTGCTAATCGTCACTCCCAGCCACCATCCACCACTCTTCACGTTGCTATTCGATGTAGGCACTTTAAGTGTCCTGTTGCACTGGTTCCTGATTAACTGTACCTGGAAAGAACATTGCTAGCGGGCCTGGGAGGTTTTGAGAGTGAGAAGTGCCACCTATCCTATCCCATACTAGCCACAATCCCTATCATAGGTCTTTGTTAAAGGCAAAATGAAAAAGCATACCTGGATATGAAATAGATTGGAGTTCCAGATTCTTTGGGCATATGCCAAGAAAATTTGTGTTTTGGCCTGATGTTTTATAACGTCCAATGAAAGGAGCCTCCAAACTCTGTAGTAGGGAGAGCCATCGGAGATCTTCAGTTTCTGTCACAAGAAGGCTTCAGGCTGGACATCATGATTCACTGTGTAGAAGGTGGCAGACAGATTTAGCAGGCTTAACAAGCAGTACTCACCTTATTCAATGACTCACAGAGAAGAGTTCGCTGAGTTTGGAGGTGACATAGTACACTGCAAATTTTTCTAGGAAAGGAAGACTTGATATTGAATGAACGCTGTTTAGATCATCTGAATCTGCGGGCACATTGTTCAGTTGGGCTTGAGTTGACCAATCTTAAGGAAGTTAGTTGACACACCATGGTCTAGGGCAGCACCCTTCAGGTTGTTGATTAGAGAGCAAGATTGTTTAATGTCCTTTGTGAGTATTGTTATGCTAGAGTGGTAGAATATAAGGAAGCACTCAGGTTTCCAGATAGTCACATCAGTCTGAGCTATCTCTTAAAGGCCAGTCATCTAACTCAAGAGTTCCTAGTGAGAGCCTGCAGGACACTAAGGTAGAATGGGAGTGAAGTGGCAATTACAATGTGTTTCACTTTTCTGGCAAAAATGTGGGTGACTTCCCCACAAATTATTTATGGATTATGGATGATGACTAAGAGGTTGGGTTTGTCACCTGTTTTATAAAGTCATACATTCTGGGTAATTTTTGTGTCTCAAAATAGCTCTTAGTGATTTGAACTCCATTTCCAGCTAGAAGACTGCATGGCATTACTTTCCATGATGAGATCTGAGAAAACTTGTTGGGTAGATTGTAAAAAAAGGGATAGGTCCTTGAGGATTTCAACTACAGTCTTGTTGCTGACATTTCTGAGGGAGTTGCCATCTTGCTTGAGTGTTGGCAATGGTAATAACAACTGAACCCAAACCCTAGACACCTGATTAATGCTTTTATGTTTTTTACGTTTCCAAAATTTTGTACAGGATTTTTAAAAAAAACAAACATAAAACTACCAAATGAAATGGTGTCCTGAATGACTTGAGACTTGTAATACCAAATATATGTGCATTTTATTATGGAATGCATTCTGCACAATCATTTATGTAATGCAAGTGCAGATCACTAAACTAATTATTATTAATGGTGCACTATTCATCTGATGACAGATATCAAATTCACGACAATGTCTAAAGTGTAAAAGCAATTACTTTATCATTCTATACAATCAAAGGAATCTAGTGATGCAAACTAGACCTCATTTGCCTTTACTAGCTGGTTGAGGGAATGCACTAAACATAATGTTTTGCAGATTTTTGGTAAAGTTTTGCAAAGATGACAATTCCTTCCAGTCCTGCTTGCGCAGGAACATTTCCCTGCCAAGGCTTAGCCAATATCTCCATTCCTCAGAATCTCCAGAATTTCCGGGCACCAAACTTTTATAGATTGTCTATGGGCTCAGCATGCACACAGTTAAAAAATATGGTGCAGTGCATTTGGGAAATTTTGAAAGCCGTTGAAAGCAAAATGCTGGTTTATGGTATCTGTTATTAGTTGCAGGTATCATCCCTGAACTGTATGAAATCATACGACAAACATATATTTTTACTACATATTCATCCTAAGGTTTCCATTGCAGGGTGTTAGATCTACTTCATCCTGATTGGCTGGCCTGGACAATGTGTTAACTTGATTTTGTCAGACATTTAGCAATTCTTCCAAAACTTGGTAATACCCTCTAGTCTCCCTCACACAGAAACATATCCCTGCTTTCCCCCATCTGTGTTCTCCTGTGTTTCTTGAGTGTCGGGGTTTCAGATCTGTATGGGTTTTTTCAATGATTGATTTGTTTTTCTATAGTTAATTTTGTGTCTTTAACCATTTATCGTTGAATTTTAAAATTAACATAATAGTAACCAGTGGTTTTGCACTGTTTTCAGTCTATTTGTTCATGACAGAATACTAACAGGAGTTACAACAAGCATCAAATTCCTCTGAACTCAATTTAAAGCCCTGACATTGAACAAGCCCTTTTGTGATCCTTGTCATTATCATGAAAACCTTCTCTGCAGTTATGTCTCCTTTATTGGGAAGGATAAAAGTCTAGTTGGTCTATTTGCTCCATGCCCTCAGTTTCATCAGTGCCCTTCCTTACTGGCAGAAGTTTTAACAAGAAGGGCTCTTACTCAGGTGTACAAAGTCCATTCACTTGGGGGTTCATTTTGAATTCAGTGCTCCCATCTCGTACAGTCTGTGGTAGATTGCTATGTCCTCAAACAACACTGACATATCATCACCAAGTTTGACAATTTCTCAAGGATGAGATCTTATGACTGTAGTACTACTGTCCAATGTAGCAAATGATCTCCGAAAACCACAGGAATTCAACCATCTGCCACTTTTTTATCTACCCCTTAGAAAAAATAACCATCATGGTACTCCAGCAATAACATGTCTTAACAGCTTTCTTAAGGATGTCAAATGTTGTATGTTGCAAAGTGACACCATTTTGGATGTTCACCCCCAGTTTTTCATTTTGTTAGGACTCACCTGCCGGTAATTACACTGTGCCATCTACTTTGTGACTATAAAAACAT
The DNA here is from genome assembly GCA_963921515.1 of Calotriton arnoldi. NCBI lineage: Eukaryota > Metazoa > Chordata > Amphibia > Caudata > Salamandridae > Calotriton > Calotriton arnoldi. The sequence goes on along the minus strand of CAWUFW010003181.1, from coordinate 1,604,931 downwards.
GGCATAGGCTTCCACTCACTCCTGGTTTCCTGCAGCCTACAAGCTCTCAAGAATAAAATCTTTTTTACAGGCCTAAAAATTTGCTTCTAATTGCTAAATCAGTCACCTCTAAAATTACGTTATTGCCCTTAAGGTAGGGTGCATTGTGCCTTGAAGTGGTACCAGCCTAAATTATTGTTAGCATGTACCTACAGTGAATAAATCCTCAAAAGCTATTTTTGCCGCTTTGGGTTTAGCTGTTCCAATAGGAAATACTGGTAAAGCAGATAAAATCACTGTATCTACATTATCCATAAAAACCCAATGCATTGGTAAAGCAGATAAAATCACTGTTTCTACATTATCCATAAAAACCCAATGCATTGGTAAAAAGTCAGATTTTTTTCTAGCCAGTTAAGAAATAACTTTTAAATATAACTTTTCTGAAAGTTGTATTTCTTCTACTTGGAAAAAATACAACTTTACCAATTAATTGGATTTTTAAAAAACAGGAAAGAAGTTCTTGAACTTTTTCTGTAGTTTTTTGTCTCTGGATGATGCGGAAACAGTGATTTAATCTGCTTTAGCAGTATTTCCTATGCCTAAACATAAATCCAAAATAGTGAACATAGGTTTTGGTGATTTATTCACTGCAGGTTCATGCTAGCAGTAACTTAGACATGTTCTTGCCTGAGCCACTATAAGCAAATTAGTCTTAGTCTGCAGCTACTGGCCAGCCCTGCCCTGCCTGTAATGAGGTGTGGAATTCCTTCCAGGAATAGCTCAATAGACCACTTTGATTGACAGGTTGACCTGAATGGGCAGGAATAATCCATCATAAATCAGCAGGATACTCAGTTTGGGGGATGCTGGCCCTCCTGTTAGCACAACAGTGTTAAACCCTGCATGACAAGGCATGCCTGAGGAGGCACACGTGAAACGTTTGTACCCTTGAAAGAGATCAATCAGGCCCAGATCACAATTATTGTGTATCCCTTGCCTGCTTACTACAGCATGGTGCTTTGTCTTAGTAGGCTAAGTAGTCATTAGTAGACTTAGTGGTCTTAGTAAACTTAGTAGTCATTTTCTGTTGTGTCTCCAGGGCCTATATCAAACTGGATTTTGGTGTTAGATGTGGGAGAACATTAGTAATTTCCATAGTACACTCCCCTACACACCTCCAGCTGTAAGAGCCCAAGTTTAATGTGGCTGAACACACATTGTAATATAGGCCTCTTTGCAAGTAGGTAAAGAGGAACTACTCAAAGGTATATATGGCAGGCCCTTGGAACATTTACTCCATGGGTCAGAGAGGGACTAGGAGCGTCTTAGGGTTTCCCACACCCAAAGCTGGGTAATTCTCCCTACAGAGCTGGATGCTCAGCCAGACTTCCTCAGAACATTGCTGGATTTGTGAAAGGGCCCCAGGCAGACTTCAACTGCTGCACTTGGCATCTGTGACCTGTGAGTTGGACCCGAGGGTGTTAAAACTGCTACCACTTGTAATCCAAGGACAGAAAGTGCTTCTAGGATCATAAGGCTGATCTCCTGGGTGGCTCAAGGACCATAAAAAAAGGAACACCAAAAGAGCTGACGAAGACATTCCTGCAAAGAATCCTAGTGAACCACTGGCAACTGGGCTAGGACTGGAGTTTCCTGTTGGCCTATGACTGACACTCTGAGAGTCTCTAAGTGCCTTCCCCTGAAATCCTAGGGCCCTTAAAAGTGTAGTTCTGTGGTTGTTTGGGCACCTGAAGAATATTTGGAAACTTTTGAAAATGTTTCTTCAGAGCTTCAGCATGACCCAGTGGAAAATGTATCCGACCAGCAGTTCAATAGCAAGAGGCTGGATTACAGCTTCATCCCACGAATAAATCTCAGCAACTCTAAGGACCCAATTAGATGTGACTCATAAGTAAATTAAATGTGCCAATTAGGTTTGAGCAAATTTTACCATGTTTAAATGAGAGAAACAAGCAATCTAGCACTGGTTAGCAGTGGTAAAGTGCAAAGAGTCCTAATGCCAACAAAAGCAGATTTTGCAAAACAGGAGTGAAGGCAAAATATATGGGGGGGGGGCACACGAAAGATGTCAAGACTAACAAAATTTATAAGGAGATGAGTAGAATATAAGAATTAGAATATTTATCAAGAGAATTCTGAGAGAGACAATCAAACTGGAGGAACAAAGCACTATCAGCACCCACTAGCAGCCATACCACAACACCTCACTAAGACTCTAGAGGAACTTTTATTCTGCTTCTTCACAATTATACCCAACTATTCAAAACGGCATTGTCATATTAAATATTGCTTGCCAAGCAACAAACAAATATAGGTAAAACGTCAGACAGCAATGCAGATCAGCTATGTTTAGGGTGCATCCTGTGTGTATCAAAGATGCAAAGTTCACCTTAGAAAGAAATATTGAAGAAGTCAATTGGTCTGAATCTTCATTGTGAAAATCTTGTGTGTTTTGAATATGCTGCAGTGAGTTCCTGATCCCCAAGAGGTGTCTCCCAGGTCATAGACCCTTGGTTTGGTATCATTTGAACTCCTCCTGAAAAAAAGGAGAAATCCTGATGTTTTGGGCTCTCCATGAACAGTAAAATGCCCTTTTGCACCAAGATCTTGCCACTCATGCTGGCTGCTTATGTGAAGTTCTGGTGAACCCAACTCTTCGCTCTACAGCAACCGCCAGCGAAGGCTGTCAACACAAGATCTGTACTTCACACGATCTTCGTGCTACAAAGATGACCCTCTGTGACACCTGGCCTCCTCTTTGCACTTCAGCAAGGACTATCCATGACTGTCTCCCTGCTCTTTGCGGCCTCCTCCACCTCAAACTGGACACTTGGCACCGGACTTTGAGATGGTAACTTTTTCAGTGGGACAAGCCTGGTGCCTGTATCTAGGTCCACGCTCAATTACAGTTGGTCTGAACCTGTGACTTTCCCCTGGTCTAGCAAAACCAAATGACTGTGTGTGGTGCTTTGTGCTTTTGGGCATTAGGCATTATATTGACCTAAAATCTAATAAATTACATGTCTCTGGTTCTACTGATTGGATTTTTGTCATTTTGGTGTCAAATAATTTATTACATTTTACTCTATTTTTTAAAATTGGTATTGGATTCTTCTTGTGTTGTGTTTTCACTTTATTACTGTCTATGTCCTGCATAAATAGTTTTGATATTGCCCCTTAGTTAAGCCTGACATTTTTTGTGCCAAGCTACCAGAGGGTTAAGCACAGGTTAATTTAGTAACTGTTGTGGTTCACCCTGGCAAGAATTGTCGCTGCTGCTTGATTAGGGTTTCACCTACCTCACCCAATAACCCAGTTTCTCACAGACAGCAATTATCACTCATTCTCAAAGACTAGTACGTGTTTGTTAGTGATTAAAATGATTTCTTCACATTCTTTGTTGCAGAGCTTAGCGGTGTGATGGACGAGGTGCAAGTGGAGAAGTGTGGCTCAATGGTTAGAGCGGCAGACCCTGATGCAGAGATCTGGCCCGGGACCAGGGTTCAATTCCCGCCTCGGCGGGTCTTGGGCTCAATTTCCTCGGACCTGATAATTCTCGCCTCGGTGCCTATTCTAATCATGGGTCCCACTCTGCAACTCTGGGCAATAGCTTGCTTAATCTCCACAACAGCGCTGGGATGCCTGGCTTCACCTTGGGGGTGCCCAGGAGTGGACATTTCACAGGGAAAAGCCAGGAAGGGTTCCACAGCGGTATGCGTACAGCGCCGGGACACCCCTTTGGGGGTATAAGTGCGCTTTACAAGTACAAATTTCATTTCATTTCAAGAGATAGCAGCTTAGGTTATGGTTGTATTTTTTTGCTGTGAAATACAGTTAGCTCCACACACAGGAATAAAGACTAAGGGCCCGATTCTGATGCGGTTAGGAAATCTTCCCGATCAAATCGGTTTGGAAATGGTTTCCGACCGACTCGGATCGGGAGAGTCCTACCGACCGAGTATGATGCATCCGAATGCTTCCAGATACGATTTGGTTGGACTCCCATTGACTTCTATGGGAAGCCTATGTTCCTAACCGCATCGTACTCTGGCCCTCGGTTGGGAAGACACGTTCCCGATCCGATTGGGAAGGAGCAAATTCCATTAGGAGGCCTTCCTAACCGCATCAGAATCGGGCCCTAGGTGGGAATGCTTTCCTAACCGCATCGGAATCAGGCCCTAAATAGTTGATTTGACTTTAATTCGTGGCAGCATGGTTAGCAGATGTTTTTTACAGAACAATGACAAATATTAGCCAAATAAATCAGCAAACTACCTTAACTGTTGCAATCATTCATTTTGGTCTAAAACATAATGCAAGTGTGTTCCAGTGGATCTTCTGATAATGAGCTATTTAGACATGGAGGTATAAAGCATAGCTGCCTAGCAGATACAATCAACAGTGATGCAATAAAGCAATTGCATTGTTGAACACATAAACTGTTGGTACACTTGCATATTCTTCCATAATGTTTTTATTTTCTTGCCCTGTAAGAGATCGGAGCCACTTTCATCAATGTAAAAGACAAAGTTTAAATATTTTGCAAGTCTTGGTGAATCAGCCTTCCCCCAACCCACTTTCCCCAAGTAAACGAAATAAACTCAAACACAAGAGAAAAAAAGTATTATAATCCCTCAAGAAGCAAAATTTGTGGTAATGTCACCGTATAGACCGGTACATATCATGTAAGGGCATTAAGTGAGCACATGGGTACCAAACATTGGTTTAATCATTTAGACATGCTCATTAGGAGTCATTATGTGAATTTGCAGGACTGAACTAATAGGAATGATAGGGACAGGCAGTTATTCACTGGATACAGATCACAACACAACCGTCTCAGACATCATCAAAGTATATAGAGCAGGCTCATCACATACTTTCCTTACAGTCATGCCTGGCGATTAAGCCCCGTGTGGGAGCCGAACTCCAATATTTGATCACCCCCCCAATATTTACCAAAATAATTGGACTACAAAATCGCCCGTTGATCTAGCAGTTAGAGACTGCACTCCTCATCAGGAAAACACAATTTAGCAGAGTTCAAACAGAATAAAATATTAAACACATAAAGGACTGAGCAATAAGGGTATTTATTACAGAATGATCAAAAATGCTGTACATAGAAATAAGTGCATGGATTGCTGTGAAGACCCAAAACAGAAGTACAGATAAATGTAAAATCACAAAATATATAATCCTTAGTCAGGCATAATCTAAGCAAAAATTCAAAGTTTCATACTCATATGGAGCACCGACAGCATGTCAAGTCGCCTACAAGGAAAATGGTAAAAATCACAAAAGCTTTCAATAGATTCTGCAAATTCAGCATGCTATGATCATAGTTACGGTCGCATTTGGTAAATCAGAAACAACAACATAATAATAAAAAACAACATAATTATTTAACACTAACCTATTTCTTAAGCTAAATGGAATCTTCCACTTGTTTCCACAGCAACTGCACTGTGGAGATGTATAATACAAATTAAATATTTCTTAAACAATGGCTCATAGAACTAACACCAACACGTCTTCAGCGGAACATCCAGCGGAAGTCCTTAAAAATGATACTTTGATTACATCATGGAAGCCTCATTCATACTAAATGTCTTCTAACAAATGTGGTACAATGCTATTATATTAATGTCATTCACTTGATGCTCTGCAGAAAAAAGGGGAGAGATGGCTTTGCTGCAGGGCACTGATTGGGAGGGGGATTGAGCAGAAGAAACTGAACACAACACAAGAAACTGCATCCATTTATAATGATAGCCTTCAAAATGAAAATGTGGCATTATTTACTCTTCTAAGTGACTGAAGTAACTCGCACCAAGCATCATCTATGCATCATTAAAACTCAAATTATCCCTCCAAAATGTTCCCACAATATTTACACATTTTGCACATTTTGAAAAACGCTATAGCATTCGATTACAAGTAGTCTGTTAAACTGTGATTCCTATGCAAGATCACAGTTAGAAGTGGTGGAATGTTTATCACATCATGGAATTAACATATGAATTACAAATCGCAGCCTTTGTCAAACTGGAAAATCAAACCTGCCCGAATTTAGCAAGAGGAATAGGCCCAGTATTACCAGGACATGTGAAGCATCGCATCCAAAAGGGCTACTCATAATCAGTCCGAAAGTGATGGATGATCACATAAACCACATTAAAAGTCCAAGCTATTTCTCTTTCCCGTGTTATTTCACAGGTTTGGCTCTGGGAGTTCACTTCCTCTAATACCCGCTTGGAGAAAGTGGATTATTAGCTAGGGTGGATGGTAGTCCCCCACAAGTAATAAAGCCACTATTCTTGTTAGGTCCAGTAATGGTTTCAGTAATTTAAATCTGAGCTCAATCCCTGGTATCTATGGCACAGAGCCCTAAAGTAATTATAACTGGTACTAACGGCATGCACAGTCTTGTCATCAATGATATCATTTCAGATGTTGCAATCATTTTATTAATGATGTCATAGAACATGTCATGAGTGATGAGACATGTGTGGTAATTAGCAGTGCATGGCAAGGGCATGACTTCTAGTTACTTTAATGACAAGCTATAGTTCCTTGAGATAACTATAGCTTGTAAATTTCAGTGGCTCTGCTAGTTTAAAACTGTGTCTTTTTATTGACATTTTCACCTAATTGCAACTCCCCTTTAACCTTTGTTTTTTTCCAAGTGAATTTCTACGTTTTTTTAAAAATCTACAGTAAGCTATCTTTACCATGCCTAACTATAACGTCATGTTAACCTTTGCTTTTTTATGTAAATTTCTAGGGTTTTTTAACATGATGTAAGTTTTTATTACCATACAAAATGCCAACCCCATGTCCCACACTGCCTTTGGCCATGTACAGCATGGGGTTGGCCAAGGGCAGGCTTGTAGACAGGCCTGATGTGCAACCCCACGCATGCCCGGTTGGGGGCTAGCTGGCAGCCAGGCTCTGTTACCAACCCCACAAGTTCCCAAATCCTCATGGCCGCGCATGGCTAAATATTATTGTAAGTAAAGCGCAGAGCTACTGACTGTGCGAAAGGGTCACAACACCAAACTACAAAAAGTGGGCCCATTAGCTTTATGAAGGGTTCATGATATCAACATACATAAGTCACATGCATTGTCTTTGTCAAAATGTCCAATAATTATAATTAAATGTATATTTCATTAATTCACAGTTTAATTTTTCTTTAATAAAAGTTTTTGGGGTAATCATGTAAGGCCTTTCAAGCTCTCTGGGCTTAGTCGGAGGAAAACACTCTGTCACCCTGGAATAAACTTGGCACTGTTGCCAACTGGGTGACCAAACCTCAATATCGTTCTTCTTCACCATCCCCTCGAACTATCCTCAAAGCTCAACCCTAAAGAAAAGAATGTTCTGAGGTGAGCTGTGAAAAGTCACTCTGCTACAAGCCAGAGCAGTTGGATTCAAGTGAGAGCAAGGTGGGTGCAGCAGGCTCCAGACCTCAACCACTGATTAAGAGGTGGAAGAATGCTTGTCTATGGGCTCATGGTACAGAGACATTGAACCAAGATTTTCTGGCAGGAGCATTTTTAAATGCCCTGCCAAACGGGGCAAATACTAAGTGTGCTCCCAGCTGGCAGAAGCTTTAAAAATGCTCCCGCCGGCTAAGAGCAGGATTGTGTTCTGTTTCACAGCCCGCACTGATGCAGGCAGGAAAACAGAATACATATTGCTCTCACCATGGAGGGAGAAATGCAGGCTCCCGCAATATGCGGGGAAACGGTTGGGGCTGTAGGGGCCCTGGTGCTCCCAACGTGGCCCTCAACAAATCGCAAGTGGGTGCCCAGGGTTGGCACCTGGCCACCCACCCCCCCACTCCCGTTCGTGCCTTCTCGCACACCTGCACTCCCGTTTACAATGCAATAGGTCTCGCGTAAATGCGAGTTGTATTGCATTGCAAATGCTTGTTTGGTGGCACTACTTGGTTCTGAGCGTCCCGTCCGTCCGAGGGATGGTGAATGGAGCCTTAGGCATCAAAAAAACACAAGAAGGTCTGTTATGAATGTGCCACGCACTAGGGATAAGAGGACGGAAATTATGCAAACCTTCGAATTCGCTACTCTTTGGAATACTGTTAAATAGAGGTAATGTTTAAATGTGTCTGACATCTACCTCAACGGGTGGGCGGAGCTTGTTTGGGGCGTGTTTTGGCAGAGCTTCGCGTTATTGACACACTTTGTGCTTAGATTACCCGGGCCACCAGTCAACGTTGCTCGCAATATGCCGGGGCCGCGGGGTACGTCCCATCCTGCTGCCAAAACCAGGAGATTTGAAAAAGGCGGCTCCGGGCTGAATGGTTTGCGGGCGCCACAAATTCAATAATGCCGCCGCTTACAACACTGCTGCAGGCAGTTCACACTGGCCCGGGCCGCTCTACCTCAGCTGCTATTACTTTTACCCCCGCCAAATGCAGCCGATTCAGAGACGTTACCCGGGGATTTGCGGCCCCAAGTAGCAAGCGGCCGCCAGGACAGTATCACTGGGCAACCCCACTGAACTCATGAGGAGTCTGGACAGCGGCAGCCCAATCACTGTGTGAAGGCCGCGGGCAGGGCGGCAAACGCTCCTGGAATTGCGGCCTTGACGGCCTGAGCTCAGCCTGCCTGCAGTGCCACAGCCAACCCTTGCAGAGACTGACCAGAGTGAGTCGCTGCCTGCAAGCGCCATCCCCCTCCAGCAACTGTACACACAGACACTCAGACCCTTCTGCAGCTGGGCCGTGGCCCACAAAGGTACCAGTCAGAGCCTGTGTTTTAGTTTATGACACACTTATTTCTGGTCTTGATTCTCCATTTCCCTGATGCTCCATTATTGCCGGCCTCTATGATGCAACCGTTATTGTGTCTGGTACCTGGTTATTGCCCTCGCTGGTGCTATGTTGTCGTGTGGTGTCTGCTTAATCCTCTTTGATGCCTTGTTATTGCCCCCTCTGATGACATTATTGCCCCAACTGAAACACCACTTTTGTCCTCTCGGTCGCCCTGTTATTGCCCTGTTATTACCTTATCTCATTTGCTGCCACTGATGCTCTGTTATTGACACTTCTGAGGCCCTATCATTGTCCTTTCTGATGCCATGTTAACCCCCCTGATGCCCTCTTAACTCCCCCTCAGATGCAGTATTACTGCCTTCTCTGAAGTAGTATGATTACCTTATTTATTGCCCTGCCTTATGCCACTATTTCCTGCTCTATCTCCCAGTTAATACCCCCTCTGATGCCTAATTACTGCCAACATTGATGCCAGTATTGCCCTCTCTAGTGTCCCATTATTGCCTCGTCTGATGTCTCATTAATGTCTCCTCCTATGCCTCGTTATTGCCCCCTCTGATGAGTAGTTATTGCCCACTCTATTCCTTGTTAATGCTCCCTTTGATGCCTTCTTATTGCCCCTTCTGATGTAGTTATTGCCCTGTCTGAAGCCCTGTTATTGCCCCCTCCCTGGGTCTCTGCTCTGTCCCTGGTTTGTTTATTTTGATGCATCGGGGTGGGGTCCGGGCTTCAAGAGAGCAGTAAGGAATTTTTTTTAGGTTGTTAATAATGGTGGAGCGGTTAGTTGTTGCAATTAATGAAACAAAATAGGTTAAAATGTTATTAAACAAATTAGAGGAACCACAGTACTGTAGGACCTGATCAACAACAACTTTAGAAATCCTAAACTGCCCTATGTTGGATTTGGTGATCTAATCTAGGTATTACAATACATGGACGATTTGCTATTTTCTCCCATACACCTTTTCTTCCTAACTTCTCTTGATAAAATCTTGATAACATGTTTTCAAAGTGTCACACGTCATAGACGTAAATGCCACTCATAAGTAGAGTATAAACATAAAAATGTCACTCATGCATGCTGAAAACTTGGCAGCTATGTGCATTAGTCCAACCCCTGATGCGTGGTACTTGGCAGGTCTGGTCTACTTTATGGTATTTATATGTTTCCCACATCTTCATTGCTAACATGCACAGTTAAGGTCTATGTGCTTACAGCAAAATGTATGTGTCAACTATGACCACGTTGTTTTGAACTTAGGCCACTAAATTGTCAGATTGGTGGTTGGGAAATGTAGTGAAAATGTGTTGTACATTAATGTAATAAAACATTGTGCACATTCACAAGCATATTGCAATATATTTCCCAACTTTTGATGAAAGTCCAGCATACGTGAACTGAATTAGTTATCCATAGGTGGTATGGCAAGTATGCCAATATTCAATGTTTTCACACTGAGTGCATACAGGACAGAGCGAATTTTGAAAGGAAATATATATGATAGATAAAAAAACTGGTGCAACATCTAAAGTAAGGTTCCTGATAATACTTCTTTCTGTGTAGATTGCTTGGAATGCACATTCATGTGATTATGTTTCAATGTACTTCTATACCCTCCAAATACTTTCAGTATGTTGTGGATTGGTCAGTTATGATCATGAAAATTTGAACTGTTTGGTAAAATTTTAGAGTAAGACTGTGCACAACCTTTCTGCTCTCTCCTTGCACTAACGCACTGTGTGCAGCCGAGCGCCCACACAGACACCCTTGCACCATAGTACAAGGGTGCCTGGGATAGAGGCAGGATTGTTTTACTGCAGGAAGGGACATCTTCCTCTCCAAAAGCAATCCTTTGAAGCTTTTTCCAAACAGAGCTTTGAACTATACCACGTCCCTCTAAAAGGCAATATTTGTCTCCATGTGTTCCCATACCTGGCATGTCGCACAGTTTGGTGCTTACTTTCCCTCCATCTTAAACAACAGTAGATGTTTCAGCACCCAGGCTAATGTGCTGCATAGGTAAATACATAAAAGGTCCCAAAAGCGAGACCGATTGCATTGCAAATGCTTGTTAAGTATGTTGGTCCCTGGTAAATGGGGCTCCTGGGGCCTGATAAGGCTCGGGAGGTGGGCTATGTGGCCCGCCCTTTTAAAATTCCATACAGCCCTGGGGATGGGGTCCCCAGGGCCTAATGAGGCTCGGAGAGAGGAACTGCGTGGCATTTTGCCCCAGAGGATGGAGTTCCACAGGACCTATTACGGCTCAAGGAGGGGAGCTGCATGCCCCCCTCTGCTGTTGCCCCCCTAATATATATGGATTGGCCTCAGGGTATGAGGTCCCTGGGGCCCGAAGGGCAACCCTATGTTGTGTACATCAAAAGATGTGTACGGGGTAGGGTTGACAGCCTGCTCGGTGTGTGACCATAGGGCCTGGTGGCAGGCCAGGCCCTGTGGCCAACCCACTTCTGCGCATGGCCAAAGGGGGCGCACAGTGTTTGATTGCTGCCTGCGGGGAGTTGGACCCAGGGTCTGGTTGCAAGCCAGGCTATAGGCCAACCTAACACCACATGCACCCAAAGGCTGTTCACGGTGTGGGGTTGGCTGTCTCCGGAGCGGTGGGGCTTGGTTCCTCAAGGGGAAGTTGGCAACAAGGCATCAGTAATGTCATAAATGATGTAATACAATATGTCATGAGTGATGTAATATGTTAAGTCATAACCAGTGCACGGCGGGGGCACAACTATAACTGTTGCATTTCTGTTTTTTTTTTTTTGTTCAAAACATAAAGGTTGTCACTGAGTTCTTCACCTAACTATAACATCACTTTAAACTTTGTTTTTTTCAGTAAATTTCCATTTAAAAAAAAAAAACATAAACACATTTTTTATCACACCTAACTGTAATGTAACTTTAACCTTTGTTTTTTTCAGTGTATATATATATATAGGTCTCTCACTGCACTGTCTGTGGCTTAATATAAAATAAAGGACTTACTTTGAACCTGCAAGAACCTGGCTGTGCCTGTTTTCTTCCATGCCCTTGGAATGGGGGGCTGCGACTGGTAAAGAAATCTTGGAATATATTTATATATATATATAATTATATATATAAAATGTACCTACTGCCAGTCGCCAGTAGGTAGTTATAGTTAGGAGCTAGTTTCCGTAGGAAAAGAATGTTACTTTGGCGCCGTTTGACAAATCTTCACGAAATGTTCAAAACTAGTACGTACCTGAGTTCAGCTGCTGTGTGGAAAGTTTTGGGGTGATTCGTCCGGGGGGGTGGGGGGGCAAGAAAAAGGGGGCTACAAAACACGTTTTCCCATGCAATTTCCCATAGGGATTTTTGACATGACTACAAACCGTTGAACGGAATGACATAAAATTTGCCAGAAAGCTAGCTCTTGTTCCTGAAAGAGCCCTTTTTGTGATTTGCTGTAGATCTGATCAGTAGTTTTGGAGTTATTTAACAAATATAAATATAGCTATCTAACTAGGTGAGTCCTCCTCGGAACTGACAGATCTCATGCTGAGATTTGATTGGCTGCCAACACTTCAACTAGGAAGTGTTTGAAAGCCATTTTGAGACTCTGACTCAGGCGTGTCCAAAAAATAGGTAAAAAAGAGAGAAGGGGGAACGATAGGAACATCCAGACCCGTAGACCTGGTGGTGGGGTCCCCAAGGGCCGCACCAGGACCCAAAAATATATATATTTTTTAAAACTCCTGGGATAATCGTGGCAGATCCTCAAATCTTGGAAAAATGTTTAAAAATGCAGTCTCTCTCACTTGTTTCAACCTTGAGCCCCGGGTGGGCCAGGTCCCGGGGGCATAATGTATTAATTTAAATGGAGAGGAGGCACATGTGAATCCCACCAAAGGCTGTTTATGGCACCGGGGACTGCCACCTCCCCAGTGCAAGACCCATGTTTTAGAGTGGAAGGGTGCCACGCAGACCCCCCCCCTGGGCCCTTTACAGCCACGGGGAACACCACCTTCCCAAAGCAAAGCCCTGTAAATAGAAAGGAGGGGGGGCTTCATGGCCCCCTTCCATTTTTAGTAATTGAGTGGCCCCAGGGGGATGGGGTCCCTGGGGTTGAAATTGGCCTGGGGAGGGACTGCGTGTCCCCTACTGGGTTGCCTACATATGGTGGGTGGATCTGTCAGACCAGTCCCTGCAGCCCCCCCACTGACCACAACCAAAGGTGTGCAAGGCTTGGGAGTGGGTGCCTGCAGGGTTTGGGTGCAAGGCCTGGCTGCAGGCCAGGTCCTGCCCCCGACCCACCTCCGTGCCCTGCCGAAGCCCCGCCATGACGCTGCAGGCCATGCACGAAGGGTTTTGGATTAACGTAAGGCAATTAAATATTACTTAACGTTAAAAAAAACATAGAAATTCACAGAAAAAAGCTACAGTTACAGGGACATTATAGTTAGGAAATAGATTTAAAAACCCTTAGAAATTCACTGAACAAAACAAAAGTTACAGGGATGTTATAGTTAGGGAAATAGAATTAAAAAAACCTTAGAAATTCACTGAAAAAAACAAAGGTTATTGGCATGTTATAGTTAGGTTAAAATTGTACACGCACAAAACCATAGAAATTCAACAGTTATAGTTGTGCTTATCTCAAGAAACTATAACTCATGCTACTTACCCCACATATTACACCAGTGAGGACATCATGTATGATATCATTCATGATATAACTGCAACATGTGCAATAAAATAATGGATGAGAAAACTGTGCATGGCAGGGGTGTGAGATATATTTACCTTAGGGCACGAGTCATAGTTTAGTTATAGTAAAAAAAATTATATAAGGGGGAAGGGTAGAGATACCCTGCCTCCCTAGGCCCCTTGGGGGGACTCAATAGGACCACTTCTGGGGCCTAAATAAAACAAATCCGCAATTGTTGATGTGATCGCACGGGACTCCCATGGGATCGTGGCAAAAACAAAAAATGATGTCCCAGGGCCACATTGTTTAATTAAGGGCAGGGATATCATGGACCCCTCCCCTAACTGTATTTAGCCACGGAGACCCCATCCCCGGGGCCTGATTTATTAATGTGTGGAGGGAGGTGCACACCACCCCTCCCCCAGCTGAACTCGTCCCCTGGGACCCCATCCCCTGTGGTTCAATTTACTAAATATGGGTAGGGGCATGCAGCCCCTCTCCCCGAGCCATATTAGGCCCCATGGACCCTATCACCCGGTGCCCAATGTATTTAATAAGGGGAGGGGGTCACATAGCCCCCCTCGTCAAGCCTTTAAAAGATCCTAGGGGCCCCACGCCCCAAACGGCCCTCCCTCCCTGAGCCTTTATTGGACCCAGGGACTCTATTCCTGGGGCCGACTCACTTGCTGTGTCCCGGGGAGCCCACCCCCAGGACACAGCAGTTTCCCTGCCCGCATCGACATGGGCAGGGACACTTGTGTTTGCTCCCACCTGGCGGGACCATTTTTAAATCTCCCGCCAAACAGGAACAAATACAAAATCAGCTATCAGTGGGCAGGAGCTTTAAAAATGATCCTTACAGCTGGCAGCAGACTGGAGACCTGTTTCCCTGCTCGCACTGACACAGGCAGAGAAACAGATCAATAGATTTTTTCTGCTCAGAGGGAGCAGTATAAATAGCTGCTCCCTGTGGGTGGGAGCAGTGCCAGCTCCCACAGCATGTAGGGAGCCGGCTGGGGCTAAGGGAGCCATTGGACTCTATACAAGGATTAATTTGGTACTCATTTTTGTATGAAGACACTCAAGGAGCAATTACATTGCTAAAATTACACATACACAAGGTAACCGGAGACATTACAGTGTGGTTCTTTAAACAGATGTGGTATGGAATATGCACAAGACATTCACCCTACGAGGTAGCACGAACTAATGACTTAATAGAAAGGGCTCCAGTTGGGTAGACACTTTGTGCAAAACTGTGGACACTTCTTGGATTAATACACAGGCAAGGTTCTGGCCCTGATGCTCATTTCACAGAAATTAAACCTCAATATGAAGCACTGACAAATATAAATATAGCAGTGCCCCAGTCGAGGCTCCACTTCTGTATAGGACAAATCATCCTAACTTCTTGTGCTTGGCCAAGGCAAATAATTGTATTTTCTCTACAATTGTACACTGAAAACAATCTGTAATACTTGACGGAGGTGAATGCATCATTGATTTATTGGAGCTCAATCTCTTCTATAGTGACTGTCCAAGGTGACTGGGTTCTTCCTTGTCGTCTCCTGGACTGAAAGCAGAGTTCATGGTACTTCCTTCTAACTGTTTAAGAGTATGGAAAGGTGCCAAATCACCTACAAGCTCCGTTCGTTTAGCTCCTCCCCTTCCATGTTAGTAGTATACAATGTCTACCCACCATTTTCCATGCTGATGGACAACTCAACTTACCAAAGGGACCCAAATGCGTTTCCCTCCGATTTTGATGGTGCTTTCGCCCTGTTTGGCCCTGCCCCTTCCATGTTAGTAGTATGAAATGTTTTTTTCCTTTGCTTTTTGTATTGCACTTTAATATTTTAATAAACCTTCATAGTTTTCTAATTTACTGATCTCCAATTCCCTTTTTTGAGTCTATTTCATAAATTGACTGTTATTTGAAATGCTGTTTTGAATCTTTAGTGACACATTGCCTTATCTATTTTTGAGAACAACACCGTCTCTCATCCTGAATTTGGCACTTCGTCTCTATAATGCAGATCATCTGAGAGATAGTGTCCACAGTTATTGGTAGCCCGTACAGGGCCGATTGAAGATAAGCCATGCTGGAATTGGTTAATTGTCACTGGAGAGCCTCGCAGAGATTGGTGACATATCGCAATGAGTTGCACTGCTTTAGGCCATGCTGGTATTGGTTGATCTTTTCCAAAGCTGCAATACGATTGGCTGGTTGTTGTTTGTTTGTTTATACATGGTTTGTGTATAGTTTGATTGTCTAGACATGGATGCTTTATTGAAAAAGCCTAAATTGCCTATGGAGGGTGAAAAGATTCTTCCTGAAGATGCCTTTCCATATGAGATGATGCCTGATGTGGATTTTCATTTATGTATGTGGTTTAAAAATTGGCCCAAGATCTTAACTGGTGACAAGAACATGCCATTTCCTTTAGAAGGTATCTTTAATGTTAGAGAGCTTAAATATTTGAGATGTGTGATAGAAAAACACAACATAGTCCTGCATAATTTGAGGCACTGAATGAGTTGGATCAAGTGGCAATTGGAAAAGAATTAAAGAGAATGAAGACTCATGTTAGAAATACAGTGAGCCAATGGTAGAGGCAAACTGGGGCATGAAGAGAAAGGCATGGAGAAAAATACGATATGGGTGTGGATATATTTCCTGCAATAATTAGTGAGACAGACAAAAAGAAAATTGAGAATGAACCTAGATATTCTAAAAATGAAGACAAGGAACATGATTCTGCATAGGAGGATAATTTTCTAAATGACCTATAAGAGTCAAGACCTCCTCTTTATACTGATGATACACATGTGCCGAGACTTGCAGCACATGATATGGATGCAGGAGAACCAAGCATGAGCATACATGTAATAGCAGTACCAAGAGCACTTTCTTAGACTACATCAGAACCATCCCTACTCCACCTGGCCATAGTGGGATTAGTGTTACACCTAATGCAGCACACCAGCACTAGGAATGCCAAATGATGAGAATGACTTTTTCCTGTACTGTCACGAAAAAGAAGGGTGCACTGTCTGTTTTAGTCCAAACCCATGGTGAAGTAAAGTGGTCTCTCATTTGCTTCTCTGTTATACTGGGTCCAGTAACCACAGCTTTTCCTGGTTTGAAATCTGTAGTAGTGGTATGCCTTGCAATCGCACAAAGTGAAGGAATTGTGATGAGGTACACACTTATTGTGGTAGTCTCACATCATTTGAGATTTCGCAGGCTTGTACACAAACTCAGCAATTTAAAAACAGCTGCCTGTCAAAATATGAGCAAATGATATTGGCAGCTGATATAATTTCAGTAAGAAGGTACAATACTTTAAATCCTGAAAATTTGGTGCCAATTTTAATCAATGATGAAGATGATTAACAATCTGACTATGATTGCACTGATGTAACAGAATTTTGTAGGAAGTAGTGCAATGGCTAGGACTTTAAAAAAATACATGTAAAATACACATTTTAGGGCTGTAGCTGAAGATCTAGGTCAAAAATGCATTAGTTGTCAGAAAATTATTCAGAGCAAATGAACATTGGTGACAAGGAGTCACTTAGGAAAGACTGAGGGACCATTTATGGGGCTTACATTAAGATGCTTGTTTGTAATGGTCTTAGGTACATTTTAGTAATAGTTTACTTATTTTCTAAAATGTTTGAAGCCTAGCCAATGAGGAGATGTGACAACATGACTGTTACCAAATTACTATTGAGGGAGATAATCCCTAGATCCAGTATGCCTACTTCTTTTGAGACAGACAGAGGAACCCACTTCAAGAATAAGATCCTCAAACTACTATGTACAGCTTTGCAAATTGAGCAGATGTTTCACTGCAGTTACAGACCGGACACAGGGGGTGTGGTTGAGAGAATGAATGGGACCATAATATCCAAACTAGCTAAGGAATGTGCCCCGATGACTTTGAAATCGCTGGATACACTTCCAATTGTGTTGATGAGCTTTAGAAGCACTCCAAATAGAAAGACTGGCCTTTTACGACATGATGTGCTCAGTGAAAGGACTATTAGAATCCTGTGCATCCCCTCAGCAACACTTGTGTTAATAAGTAATGACATTGTGTTGTATTACTGCAAAGGTCTGGCTGGTGTGGTGCGATCTCTCTCCCATCAGGTGAATTTTGCAACACCATTGACAAAAGAAGTTCTGTGTCATGCACAATAAACAGGTAATTGGGTGCTGGATAAGGAGCACATTCACAAAAATTGCCTAGAGCCGAGGTGGAAAGGACCCCACCAAGTAATTCTTGTGCCTAACACTTCTGTGAAATGTGAGGATATCCCACAGTTGATCCATGTAGCTCACATGAAGAGAGTGAAAACTGCAGATGAATAAGTGGCGACAGCAACCATCAATTCACAATGTGAAACTCAAGTTTGCTATGTGGGTTCAGAGGGGGGAGAAGGAAACTATCCGGGAGGGGGAATCAAAATCAAAAGAAACATCATAATATCATGAACAGCAAGAACAAGAGACTGAAACTCCAGTTTATGAGAAAGTAAAGCTGAAAATTCGAATTCCAAGAACCCCCAAAGGAAAATGGCTCACAGTGAGCCATGCTGCTGATGCAGACGAAAGAACACATCTAGCTGCTAGTGAAGTAGAAGAAGATTCAGCAGTAGTCACAAAAGAATCCGAAGATGAGAATGTACATTGAGGAGCAGGGACGCAGCTTAATCAGTGATATTTGAGGGATATGAATCACAAATGTCCCAGCTTAAAAGCAGTGGGCTGCAGAGTGGAAGAGTGAGATGACCAAAGTTAGGAATGGATTGTTTCTATGAGGAACAGGGTCAGGGATTTGAATTCGGCGGGCTTCTGTCTTGAGTGGCACAGTGGGCGACAAATGATGGGTTGGAATGCTAGTGTTGGACGCAACCCTCTCTGCAGGGGCACCCCCATACTTTTTGCCTTCACTCCTCCTATTTTTACTGAATTTGTGTTTGCTGACCTTAGAACTCTGTGCACCTTATCACTGCTAATCAGTGCTAAAGTTTATACCCAATCAGCATATTTCCTTTACTTGTAAGTCCCTAGTAAAGTGGCACTAAATATGCCCAGGGCCTGTAAATGAAATGCTACTAGTTGGTCTGCAGCACTGTTTGTGCCACCTACTTAAGTAGCCCTTTAAACATGTCCAAGGCCTGCCACTGCAGTGCCTGCGTGTGCAGTTCTAAACTGCTGTTGCAACCTGGCAAAATAATCCTTTTGCCAGGCCCAAACCTTCCTTTTTAATATATATAGCATGCCTAGGGCAGGGTGCAGTGTATTAAAAAAGTAGGACATGTACTTTTAAGTTTTACATATCTTGGTAGTGGAAACCTCTTAAATTCGCTTTTCCCTACTGTTAGACTTGGCATCTTTTGGCGTGTTTCCCCAGTCTTTTTGCTTTCTGACCTCCCGGTTTTGGCTCTGGTAAGCCCCTAGTAAAGTGCACTGAGTGTGCCAGGGCCTGCAAATCAAATACTACCAGTGGGCCTGCAGCACTGATTGTGCCACCCACATGAGTAGCCCTGAAAAGGTATCTCAGATCTGCCACTGCAGGGTCTGCGTGCAGTTTGTTAATTGCCATGTCGACCTGGCAAGTGCACCCACTTGCCAGGCCCTAACCTTCCCTTTTCTTACATATGTCACCCCTAAAGAAGGCCCAAGGTACCCCTGTGGGCAGGGTGCTGTGTATGTTAAAGGTAGGACATGTACTGGTGTGTGTGACATGTCCTGGCGGTGAATTACAGTGCATTTTGTTTTTCACCACTGTAAGGCTATCTGTCCCATAGGAAAGAATGGGAGTTTTACTTATAACATCTTATAAGCATAACTTCCCATTGGGACAAGATAGAGAAATAGAGTTTAGTATGCCTGGACTCAGAATGTAAAAATGCATCTTTTAGTAAGGATGATTTTTATGTTCTGGGTTTGAAAATACCACTTTTAGAAAGTATGAATTTTCTTTCTTAGCCATCCTGTGTGCCTCAGCTGGGCTTGTGGATTGACTGTCTGGCTTTGGAGGGACAGGGGCTAGGGATGCGCAGTGGCTCCAGAGAGTCTGGATATATCAGGGCTGGGCTGAATAGACCTGGGCTATATTTAGAGTAGTAGGAGGAGATTTCCTTGCACCTGAATGGGCATGGTGTGCCTTGAACAATGCTGTCTCCACCTCCGGCTGGGAAGCTGGGCCAGAGAGGACCGAACTGATTTGGACTTAGCCCACACATTCTCTGCCTGAGAGAACAAAGGGATTTTGAGTATAAATATTGGGGCCCAGACCCCAGAATTTTATAACTCGCTGGAATCAAGGATCCTGCCAAGAAGAAGAGATGGAAGAGCTGCCAGGAGGAGTACTGCCCCTTTGCTGTGTTGTTGCTTTGTTGGGATGGCTTTCAGTTGCTGCTTCTGCCTTGGGCAGTGAAAGGACTGGACTGAACTTTCTTTACTTGTGCTGAGTATCTCCAAGGGCCTGAAGTAGAGCTTGCCTCCTGTTCTGAAGTCTCAGGGACGGCAAAGACTTCACCAACCTCTGGGTACCGCTTCTGGAACCACTGTTTCAGTTGCCACAGAGAAGGGAAATGCAACCGACTCCGTCACTGACTCTGTCGCTGGCTCTGTGTCCTGACGGCACCGCAGAAGGCACCGTCCTCATCTTGCACAGCAACTCTGGTCTCACCGATGATGACGACAGATGCTGCTGCCACTGAGCTGCTGCTTGCACCGTGACCTATGGGCACTGCACCGCCTCGCTTCACTTTGCCATCCTGGTCTCACCGACGCTGTCGCTGCTGCTGACTCCAACACCCGTGACCGCATCGTGGCTGGGCGCACCGCTCATAACTTTTACAACGCACCGCCTCATTCCACACAGCAGTCTGGGCTGACCGGCGCCAGCTACCACTAACCGGCTCTGTTGCTTGCACCGCAACCTGCCAGCACCGCATCGAGCACCACCTCGCCCTCCACCGTAAGCCTTGGTCTCACTGACACCCTCTGGATGATCGTCACCGAGCCGCTGGCTGCATTGCATCGAGAGGGCACCGCACCCTGCACCACTTCCATTTTGCAACGCAACCGCGACGGGGGCCACGACCGGCTCACACCAACATGCCAGCCGCAACAAGAAAGGTACTGTTACTGAGTCTGTCCATGCTTTCGCTGGCCCGTACCAACGCAGTCGGCTGGAACTGTTAGACTCTGTTGTTTTCAGCATCGAGGTAGCACCGGACGGAGCTACCAACTCGTATGAACTGTGTTTTTGAGGTATTTCTGCAATTTTGAGGATATCTTGCAAAGTATATATTTTTAAGTACTGTATCTTGGATTCTTATCGTTTTTGGTCTTGTTTTGGGTATATAAAAATGTTGGATATTTTTCTAAACTGGTGTGGTGTTCTTTTGTAGTGTTTTTTACTATATTACTGTTGGTTATGTGCAAATGCTTTAAACACTGCCTCTAAGATAAGCCTAACTGCTTGTGCCAAGCTACCAAGGGGGTGAGCAGGGGTTATTTTTGGAGTGTAACTCCCTTACCGTGACTAGGAAGACGGGTCCCTACTTGGACAAAGGTACCTACCTCTGCCAACTAGAGACCCCTATTTCTAACAACTACCGAACAGCCTATCTCTTCCATAGGATAACACTGGAGTTGCCTTGTTACATTTTATAAGTGTAATGTCGAAATGAGAAGAGATAACCAGTTTGATGTCTCTGGAATCACAATTTAAAATCCTAACTTATGGTGAAGTGCGATTTTAATTTGCAAGTCTGAAAATGCCACTTTTAGAAAGTTGACATTTTCTTGCCTTCTCCCCTTAATACCTGTAGCCTGACTCTGGTGGCATGACTGGGTGCACCTGACACCTGACAGTTGCGCACAGAGAGCCACACACATGAGCCAGCTTAGATGTGCCTGGATTGACCATCACTGGCAAGATTGGAGGGATGGAGGGAGGAGCTGGGCACAGCCCCACTTACACCTGAATAGGCTGTGTCCTGCCTCCACACAAAGGGCTGCATAACCCTCTAGCTAGTCTGGAGCCAGGACACAGGGAAATCTGTAGAAGTTTCTCCTAATTTCAGAGGCACAATTGGGTATAAATACTGGACCTCAGACACCAACTCTCCAGTACACTTCTGGACCTGTGGGTACTCTACCAGGAACAAGGACTGCTGTGCTGCTGAAGGACTGTCACTCTGCTGGACTCCTGCTTTGCTGTGCTGACCTGCTGCCTGCTGCCCTCTTGCCTGCGTGAGAAGGACTGGACCTGCATCTCTTCAACCAAGAACCCAGTGTGACTCTATCAGCTATCTGATTGGCCTCCTGATCTGAAGTCTCAGGGACATAACAGGCTACCAACAACCTTTCATCTGCACCCTGCCATCTGTGAGTCTACCCTGCCAGGTTGTGCCACTCTAGTCCAGGGTTCTTGGAAGTGGGCTTAAGGTGCTTTGCCACCCTCTGTGGAACCAACTGTCGTGTAGTTCCTATACTACCCCTGCAGGACCTGCGCGTTTGGATAACATTTACTGCGGGCTTGGTGGCAGACTGACTCCGTGCACCCCCACCGTATATGTTAGCCTAGTTTGCATTAGCTAGGTCGCAGTGCCACTAGTGTCTCCTCTTATCGGGGAGAGATTAGTTTCTGGCAACCTTAGAACATGACAACCCTGATTCCCTCAGAATCGTGGAAACAATGTACTACCTTTCACTCAGTCACTCGTGCTCATTTATTCGGTTTGTCTCAGAGAGTTATACAGAATAAACAGTTGGGCGTTTCAATAAGTATTTATTGAACAGTTGTTATTCTAGTGTAAAATATATGTGCTGCGGTAAGCAGCAGACAATAGCAGAGATATATTATCAGCAGTACGATAAAAGCAAAGGGATAGAACAGTTCTACCATATTGCAATAATCATGAATACATACATGAATATAAAAGCATTATGCAAAGTGCGCGTACTCCTACGATGCCTAACTAGATGTACCTGAGTGTACCTAGCATCTGTGTGTAGGTCTAAAGCCTAAGAGCCAAGAATTCCTCTAGGATTTAGTCGAACCCCCATACCTGAATAGAGAGAATGCGGGACACCGTCCTGGTCTCGAGTTGGACACCCCGCAAGGGCTGTGTCAGACCGCTGTCAGCTGGAGCGACTGCATGCAGGAGCCTCAGCGTCTCTGGTCAGTGTGTCAGCATGGAAGTCTCGGTTCCCTCTATCTTACCGGGGCAAGATGTGGTGTATTTATACCCTAAAGAGTCTCGGTCCTCAGTATAGTTTGTATTGGACATGAGGAAGACGTCAGGGGTGAACTTTGTACATACATATTATGCAAGTGGTGTATTCCTAGAGAGCCATGCATAATTGATGAGTACAGTGTGGGCCTTTGTTTGGGAAAAACCCTGCTGTATTCAAAACCACAGGATAGATAACGTTCAGCCCTCAGAGCTCGTTGTGTACTAGCAGGGACCAATGTAGGTGAAAGATCATGCCTATATAAGGAATCATAACTATAATAGGACATGTACAGTTATGACCATAATTGGGCATATGCGGCTATGACCATAATAGGGCAAGTACGAATATGACCATATTAGGGTAAATATGAATACGTCCATTTTAGGGCATGTACGAACGGGTCTACATTAGGGCCTTTATGCGGGATATAACACCCACTCCTCTTCCGAATTGGATAAAAATGACCATACTTAAAATCTGGACAATTTAAAAAAAAATTAAAAGCAAGTAAAACATGGTTTTTAAAAACGTTAAAAATGAGGTGTGTAAAAAAATTATTAAAATTCTGCTATTTCTAGTTGCCAATTGAAGAAAAGACAATATTGTCTCTCTATAAAAGTTGCATTACCATAAGCAGGAGAAGGCCATGCTTTTCTCAAGCGAAAGTGTCAATGTAAGAAAATGTTCAAAATTTAGATCGTTTGTTTTTGAAACGAGCAAAGAAGCCGAATTCTTTCCCAGGACGCGATGAGCCAATTCAAGATTAAACGTCCTGGCTGGGAAGTTCAGTATTATTGGTGTTAGCTGCTGCAGACGACAAATCCAACGCCTCACAGAGAACGTCAATCGCACATAGATGGAATGCAGCATTGCCAACAGTCGGAGCTGCGGCAGCTTGTGCGGCAGTTGTTACCTGGGTGCCTGTGGAGGAGTCACCTAACCCAGCAGGAGCAAACGGCACCTGTGGATTCTCCAGGAATGCGTTCATCAGAATCGGAAGCCGCTGGGGACAACGCAGAGCATGGGCCTTTATGGGGTCCAGCATTGCATCTGTGTCCGGAGGCGCATCTGATGGAAAAGTTAGACAAAGATCCAACGTGCATTCTTCTCCGCAGAACAGGCATCGAAGAACAGGTAAAATGCAATCAACCCAGACTGGTCTAAATGATAGAAACCAGGAGGCATTGAATTCTCGCAGGCAATGAATGCCCAGAAGTTGTACCATGCGTTCATGGTATTTCTGCTCCAGGAGCGTGTTTACCATTCCCTCGGGAAGTGGGCCGTCCATTGCGTAGCAGCAATATTACAATCAGGAACAAGATGAGCGGGAATCCTCCAAATACGCTTCCCAATACGGAGTGTATAAAATTTGGGATTACTCCGAGGACTGTCTGAAAGGTGCTTAACAGTCCTGACCCTATGGTCTTAAATAGGTGTACAATACCGCTCGTATCAGACATGTTGAAGATACGACTAACCATTTCTGCTAAATGAATGGGGCAGTTTGTACGTATGAGTGCCTGTATCTCGGTCGAGGTCCTTGCAACTTGAAGTTCATAGGTTTCTCGAGCGGAGGTTAAGGGCACGGGTTACTGTAAAAGCATGGCTTTCAATCTGCTCAGAGTATCAAATTGTATGAAAGAAACATTCAGCGAAGGCTATAGCGGCGCCTCCCTGACTGTGTTCAGTGGCGGAAACAATACTTGCATACAGCAAGTAACCCTGGAGTTAACAGTGACCAGATAGGCGACGCCCGGAAGCATCCCACAGCAACCTTGATCATTTAGCATTAAGTAACTCCCATTCGAGAGCAGCTGGAAAACCGGCGTGATCATGGCCGCTGGGGTCCCTGACCTGTGACAAGATAAGTTCGCTACTGAACCACTGCAGGCTCCGTGTAGAGAAATATCCTGACACATGAGAGAACCGCTTAAAGCGTTCTTGCAGTTTGTACCGCTTAGATACACTTCTCGATCCCCATTCCGGCATCGATATTTATATGGTAACTCCCAAGTTTCCTTGATGTATCCCTTACCCATTTTCTCATATTTGCCTGCCTGCCTTTGCTCAAGGCAATATTGAAACTGAAATGTAGTGACCGGCAGAGTGATTTGGCCATGAATTAGCCATTCTGTTGATGGTGATTCGGCTACAGTGAAAGGTAACCTTTCCAGTTTCTCAATACGCAGCATTGTGTATTTAGCTCCCCTTTGTGCCATTTCTGTCTGTTTATCAGTTAGATTGTATTCTGAAAACAGAGACGTGGTGTTTATAAAACGCCAGGGCACATAGCCTGCACGCAAATATTGCAGCGTCCAGCTCAACATCATAATAGAACGTAGCTGAGATTGCCTGTGCTGTAACAAGGCCAAATCCTGTTCTAGTATGTCGATCGCCGAAGACACAATGTTGCCTAAGGAGTAAATCCTGGAGGTCAAAGTTGGTAACCCATTATCCACTACAGCTAATGCTTTCTCTAAGTTAATACGGTCTATTTCCCGTATCCTCTCTGCGGCCTCTTATTGGGATATTTTCCAGTTTTCATTATAGTAGGCATAAAGGCCTGCATATATGAAACGTTTCTGACGTTGTTTCCTGGGTCCTAGTAGAAAATCTCTAAGATCCATGTCAGGTGTGAGTAAGGTCAAGTGGTGTTTTACTTCTGTCAGTGTTTAGGTCTCTAGCCAATCAAGGCACAACTTCCCAACACTATAGGATGTCACTACCCCCGGGTGATGTCTCTTTACATAGCGTGGGTCTGGCCTATGTACTAAACCCTTCGGTTGTATTCATAAATCGCTGTTGACATTTGTTTGTGTCAATGGGCCAAACCAGCCATTCTGTCCAATCAGGATCTGATCTGTTGTACTGGAAAATGTCATCTAATCTCACCCCATGTGTAGTTGAATTCTGCCCCCCACCCATCTGTGATGGTTTTGGAAACCCCGGTGTGTTCATTTCCTTGCCTTTTGCTAATCCAAGACAGGTTCTTTGTTGCACAGTTTCATTCAGAAATATTATCTGCTGTGGAATGATGCATGCTCTAAAAAGTGCTTCTATTCCCTGGACTTGCCAGTCCCTAGAACCCCAGATCGATTTTGAATCTATTGTGTCTTTCCATAGATCGAAACCCTGTTTTGACAACTGGTTCAGAAAGGATGCAGAGTAAATATGTTTGGTGTTTGTTAACATAATTTTCTGAGCTGAAATTTTTGCCACTTTATAATAAAATGACTTCGGGTCAGATGTGTTAAACCCTGAGAAGTATGTGAATTTCTGTGCAAATGCTTGCAAACTACTTTTCGGTGGTGTTGGGCAGTGTTCCCACTGGTGGTACTCAAATACATTTCTAGGTGTTATAGACTTGTGTAAGAAATGATGACCATATTGCTGGTAACAGTACAATGTTTCATAGTCTAAAGTACCTTCTAACATTTCATTGTTCGGAAATGCTGCAGTTTTTTCTAAATCAGACATCAAATTATTCACAGTATCACTGTCCCAATCATCAGAAAATGAACTGGAGGTAATGATATCACTTAAAGAAATTTTAAATACATGTTTAAGCTTTAAAAGTTCAGTCGGACCGAATACATCATAATCAATTTTGTCCCATACTATACCGTCCGGTATAGGAACTGCTGTGATGTTCACTGAAGACAAGTCTCTTGGTTCACGATGTGAAGACTGGTGTGGTTTTAAAATCAAATTGACTCTTTGGGCTGTAGAGCTTTGTTGGAGGTACCGTCCATTAATAAGCATACTAAAAGTTATAATCAAACCTAGCCAGAAAATGAAAAATAAAATCCCAGCGATATACCATAGTTCTATCCAAGGTGACACCAGGTAAGTCTTTCTAAAAAAGTTCAAAAAGTCATTGAGTTTCTGTTTGAGTGATTTTTTGGCTGGCGTCGTTTCCGGTTCGCTTGGATCCAGTGAAAACGTATCAAAGTTCATGAAATAGCCAGAAGCAGTTCGATCAATTGGTGGAATTGCATCAGGATTTGTTGAAATCGGATTTTGCTCTTGACGAGGCATGTTGACGTAGATGTCCGTAGTCGGTCTGCTTGCAACTTAGTTGTTAAGTTGATTTTCTTCTTGAATATGTACTTCTTGTTGAAGTGGAACGAGTTCCATAGCATTGTTTCTTAGTCCTTCATTCTGTACAGGTGGCTCTTCAAATGTGATGAGTCTTTCTGTTTGAACTTCTTGGATTGTAGCAAGAGGAGGGCGTCTGCTACTTTGGAGTCCACGAGGCCTACTGCTTAGTATCGGCCACATAGTGTGGTTTGATTAAGTCAATTAAGACAAATCTTTTCTCCTTTTTCCCGGCAAGAGGCGGCAGAAGTACAGTTCTTGTGCCTTGGATTGCTAGGACCGGTACAGGCTTTCTGTAGGATGGCCCAAATTCTTTCTTGTCAGCAATCTTCTCTCTGACCAGATCCCCAATTTTTGGGATCCAGACAGGTCTTGCCGTTACTGCCTTGACTTCCTCAGTGGCGGTCTGTTTCTGGAGCACGTTACTTTGTTGTGTTCTGGATTCATTTAAATCCTGTAAAACAGCCAAACGATCATGGATATCAAATGGCTTTTGATCCGCCACTGTGCCTTCACAATCAAGATCAGGTACCCACATTCTCGTCCCAAATAGGACCTCGTAAGGAGTGACACCCCCTAGAGAGCTTCTTGGCTGGTTATTAATCGCGCGCTGTACCCCATAAAGGTGATCGACCCATCTACCGCCCTTGCCTAATACCCTAGCTGTTGATTGCTTTAAGTCCCGGTTTTTCCTCTCCACAACAGAATTTCCCTCGGGATGGTACGGAGAGGAGTACCGCAATGCTACGCCCATTCCTTCCATGGCCTCTTTGTAAGCCCGAGAGCTAAACGCCGGACCACGGTCAGAATGTAACGTGCCAACTGCATATGTACCGATAAAGACTCGCAAATCTTTTATAACAGTTCGAGCGTCAGCCGAGCGCTGAGGCCAAACCCATAGGAATCTAGAGCAGGAATCCACTGCAACCATGATATATTTCTTGGACCCATCAGATTGTAGGGGTCCGCAGTGGTCCAAATACACACATGCGAGAGGTTTGTCTGATTTCAGTAATGGATTCTGCGCTGGGCGTGTTACGGTGGAACCTTTCATCTGCTGGCATATGTCGCATTTCAAGACATGGTCTTTAGTCTGCTTTGTTAACCTTGGCCACCAGTAGCGCTGTTTCAGTAAAGAAATAGTCGCTGTAACGCCTGTATGTGCAGAACCCAAACCCTCGTGTGCTGCTAGAATTAAGCCTAACCTACGATCCATATTTGGTATTACTCTATCCCCCACTCCAGGAATCTGAGCATATGGAATGTTTTGTGCATCTAACTTGTAGGAGTACTTGAGTGGAAATGTCTTTGGTACTGCTGTGCTGCCTTTGCGCGAAGCATTGACAGCTACCATTATTTCGCCGTCTATTCTCATTCTTGAACGAGTAACTGCAGCTACGGAAGCTGTGCGAACAGCCCCCTTTGATGCTTCATCAGCCAATGAATTCCCTTCAACGTGTACGCCATCACGCTGATGACTCAGTGTATGTATCACGTGAGCCCTTGGTAGTTCGTTTCTCAACTCCACTACCTGTTCCCATAGCATTTTATGCTTAATTGTGTCACCTTTTGCATCTTTGAACCCGTTTTGTTCCCAATGATGTAGATATTCATTGTATGACTGTACACAGTAAAAGGAATCACACACAATCAGTGTGGGGAATTCGTGATCCATATTTATAAGTGCCAGTATAAGTGCTTTGAGTTCTGCCAACTGAGCCGTGCAGTCTCCTAGAGATTGCGTTTTAGTACAGCTTGGATGGAACTTGCCATCACGCATGCAACCTTTAACGATTGCACACGCTGCGCTGTAAGCTTGCTTGCTTCCTGTGGCTGGTTGAGCAGATCCGTCAGTATAAATGTATTCATACTGATCGAGAGGCAAAATTTCATTTGGTAGAGGATATTCTAGTTCATATTGCAGGAATGCTTGTGTTTTTAAACTTGGATCAAATCTGTATTCAACATCCGTTGCAGTAAGAGAATTAGCCCATTGTATCCATCTTGGATGTAAGGCTTTAGCATTTGGAATGCTAGCTTTTGTAACGGCTTCTAAAGCTGGTACTGGGGTCACAACAATTATGCGCTTTCCCTGAGCCAGAGCTCTTTCTCTTGCTACAGCGGTTTGCACTGCTGTCAGGATTTTTTCTGTTGAAGTGAAACGCATTTCTGCGTTTATGTACAGATGTGATTTGTATGCGATTGGTACTGTTTCACCTTCATTAAAAGTAAGTGTACCCGCATTGACCCGCTATTACTCAGATCACTAAGTTATGTGCGTTTACACATGTCTGTAAATGTTTAGAAGCTATCATGTCTTCCTGTAGGAAACGCAGGATATTGGTATGTTCCTGTGTCCATTGTCTGACTGAAAAATCAGGCTTTATTAAATCATAGAAAGGTTTTACTCTTTCTGCGTAATCCAAACTGTATGTTCGACCAAAATTTAGGAATCCCAGAATTAATTGTAAATTCTTTAATGATTTTGGAGGTTGGAGAAGCGCACACTTTCTAAAAAGTTAGCTGCCAGGCTTTTTCCCTCACTTGACAGCACGTATCCTAAAAACAGGACATTGAGGTGGGCAATCTTTGATTTTTTAAAGTTAAATTTGTAGCCCTCAGAGGCGAATCCCATAATAATGGTGCTCACCCTGGTCAAGTGCCTCGGTAAGTCATCGTCCGTCAGATAAATATCATCCACATAGTTCAATGCTTCTTCATCCAAATTTTGAAGTAACTCTGTTACGCTTGCTGAAAACAACCCCGGGCTATTCTTATACCCTTGGGGGAGTCGACAAAATTGCCATTTGGACCCTAACGCACTGAATGCGGTCAGATACCTGCTTTCCGGCGCTATATTTTGACAGAAAAATCCATTTGAGATATCAAGTGTTGTTTTGTATTTTTGTCGCACAATGTTATTCATTCATGCGGAATTGTGTGCATTTTGAACTGCAAATGTCTTTGTGCAAGTGTTTAAATGTCTGTAATCTAAAACTAGACGATATGTGTTGTCAGCTTTGGCTACGGGGAACAAAGGATTGTTCATAGGTGAAGTGCAATTTTCTATCACCACCTGGTATTCAAGTTGATCTAGGATCTCCCTGACTTGTTTTTTAGCTTCCTCCTTTATAGGGTATTGCCTTTGAGCATTTGGGGAAACTTTTAACAGGATCACATGGTGGGTTGAATCCTTATCCCAACCAGCATGATTTTTGTACAATGCTGGAGCTAGGGCAACTGCCCACTCCTGCGCATATGCATGTTTTAAATGTATGGGAACGAGGTCGGAAAATGCTGGGAAAATTACCTTTTCTCACTTTGGGCACTCCATGACGAATGCTGGCGGCCAGTCTTGCTCTGCTAATAGGATGTCATACCCAGATGACAAATTTTCCCAAAATAGACCTTTAACTTTTCTGGGCTTGTCCCCCTCCATCCGGAGTGTTATCTCATGTAACTTATGTGGGACGCTTACCCGAGTATCAGGTGTTTTCACCGTGACATACTCACTCAACTCCGCTGTCACCAGAAATTCCTTCAGGTTCTGGCGAGCGATCGTTACTTCTGCCGCGCTGTCTAGCATCGCCAGAGCCCATTCCCCGTTCAGATGCTGTGTCCTCAGAATTCTGGGCATGTCTGATCTTGAGACCTGCTACCTTCTTCTTTTTGAATTGAGGTTTCTGTTTTTTTTTATCCTCTTTTTTAGGTCCGTAGTCCGCAGCGCTTTGCGTGTCACTGGACTTTGTACGCTCCTCTTGTCTGTGTTCTTACCGTCCTTCCCTCTCGGAGTTTCTTGACGAACCCTGAAAGGAACGTGAGGAACGAGTATCAGTATCCTGATACCTGTCAGATTTTTTAATATTATCCCTATTCCTGAGGTTATACCTCCTTTCAGAGGGCTCCTGTTGAGGAGACCTACCCCTGGATTGAGATCTGGTGTCTTTAGACTTTTGTTGTTTTTATTTCCCCACTTCTTTTTAGAAGAAGTAGGTGTCTGCTTTATAGTGTCCTTTTCAGGACTGCCCACCAGTTGTGGTTTTAATGCTTTCCCACCTAGACTGTCTCTGCCTAATTCTGCATATGCAGTTTCAATTATTTTGGGTAGTTAGTGTTGTTGATCTACTGGACCGAACTCCCTCAGGCGTTGGCGGATCACCACTGAAGCTGCTTCCCCCTTAATGTTAGCTAGTATTATGGCTGAGACCTGTTCAAAGTTGTTTAGCAACTTCATCCCTAAGTTAAGGGCAGGTTCTGCTCCGTACTCATTTTGTATCTGTCTCAATACTTCTGGTACTACTGCTATTGACGGGATACCATGTGTTTTGGTATATATGACAGCAAAGACTGAACCCCAAGAGGTGCAATCCTCTAGTTGTGGTGTGAACCCCATGGGCAAGCAGATTGTTAGAATTCTGTGTTTATCACTGGTGTTAGTATTCGGGAATACTGCTTCAAGCTGAGTTATTTTCTGAGCTATCCAGAATGGGATTTGTTTGCGTTTTGCTGGCATTTTGCCCATTACCGCGTGTAATGTTTGTGGAGTAATTTTATTAACTGTACTCTGGACTGGAGTATCTTGTGCTGCAGCTGGTGCAGGTTGAACTGTTAAAGTCCTCATCACAAATTGTGTGAGGTTTCTGTAGATTTTAATTAAATCTCTGTGTTGTACGAGTAAGTCTGGCTGTGGCATTGTGCCAATGTCAGGATGTGGTGTGTATGCCGCTAATATGGGCCATGTGGCTCCTGCTCCTCCGAGTGGGCCTGATCTTGCTCTTCCATGTACGTGGGGTAGGGCGCCTTTAAACCAGTAATTATGTTCCTGGTAAGTGAGCGGAACCTCTAACTCCTCAAAAGGAGTATAGTCCGCTGGTGTTTCACCTTCTAGGTAGTAGTGAAATTAATCTGTAACTGGATTCGCTGCTGGGAATGTAACCCATGAATAGAACACCTCTGTTTTATTGGATTCGTGTGCCTCAATCACGAAAATTACTTTACCACCCCTGGCTCTTAAGCCATGTTCTAGAAGTTTTATGGTGACTGCCCTTCTGTAATTTGGTGCAATTTGTATTGCATCCTCGGGGTCTTCTTCTCCTAAACCGAAGAGGTCTGTTTCAACTCTCCTTGTTACGTCTGCTTCTTCCACCATTTTAAGTGGAAGAAGGGTGTTTAAGGAAATTCTAAGATAAGGTGTAAATGCACAATTGTAGGAACTATATGTCCTTCAAGCTTGAATAACCAACAGCCAATAAATAGTATTCTAATACTACTCAGCTGCGGCGGAGTTTGTGCCCACCCACTCCAGACGTCTCTGGGGTTTTGTGAGTAGGTTCTCTGAGAATAGCACGACTGAACTACTCAGATTCTACTGTTAAATAAGTACCCAACCAACGTTGGCGGCGCCATGTTGTGTAGTTCCTATAGTACCCCTGCATGACCTGCGCGTTTGCATAACATATACTGCGGGCTTGGTGGCAGACTGACTCCGTGCACCCCCACCATATATGTTAGCCTAGTTTGCATTAGCTAGCTCGCAGTGCCACTAGTGTCTCCTCTTATCAGGGAGAGATTAGTTTCTGGCAACCTTAGAACATGACAACTCTGATTCCCTCAGAATCGTGGAAACAATGTACTACCTTTCGCTCAGTCACTCGTGCTCATTTATTCGGTTTGTCTCAGAGAGTTACACAGAATAAACAGTCGGGCGTTTCAATAAGTATTTATTGAACAGTTGTTATTCTAGTGTAAAATATATGTGCTGCGGTAACCAGCAGACAATGGCAGAGATATATTATCAGCAGTACGATAAAAGCAAAGGGATAGAACAGTTCTACCATATTGCAATAATCATGAATACATACATAAATATAAAAGCATTATGCAAAGTGCGCGTACTCCTACGATGCCTAACTAGATGTACCTGAGTGTACCTAGCATCTGTGTGTAGGTCTAAAGCCTAAGAGCCAAGAATTCCTCTAGGATTTAGTCGAACCCCCATACCTGAATAGAGAGAGTGTGGGACACCGTCCTGGTCTCGAGTTGGACACCCCGCAAGGGCTGTGTCAGACCGCTGTCAGCTGGAGCGACTGCTTGCAGGAGCCTCAGCGTCTCTGGTCAGTGTGTCAGCATGGAAGTCTCGGTTCCCTCTATCTTACCGGGGTAAGATGTGGTGTATTTATACCCTAAAGAGTCTCGGTCCTCAGTATGGTTTGTATTGGACATGAGGAAGACGTCAGGGGTGAACTTTGTACATACATATTATGCAAGTGGTGTATTCCTAGAGAGCCATGCATAATTGATGAGTACAGTGTGGGCCTGTGTTTGGGAAAAACCCTGCTGTATTCAAAACCACAGGATAGATAACGTTCAGCCCTCAGAGCTCGTTGTCTACTAGCAGGGACCAATGTAGGTGAAATATCATGCCTTTATAAGGAATCATGACTATAATAGGACATGTACAGTTATGACCATAATTGGGCATATGCGGCTATGACCATAATAGGGCAAGTACGAATATGACCATATTAGGGTAAATATGAATACGTCCATTTTAGGGCATGTACGAACGGGTCTACATTAGGGCCTCTATGCGGGATATAACACAACAGAACCTACGCATCCCCTCTGCTGGGCGGCGCAACTCCTAGCAAAACTGACGCATCTCTGCTGCTGCGTAGATTGGACCCGCTTCAAACACTCGCATTGCTGCTGCTGCATGCATCGCCTTTGGAACCGTCACTGCGCAACGCATTATCTGTGGAGGCCCTTTTATCTCTCCTCGATTGCAACCTCGATGGTGATGCTGGACTCCGCAAAGCAGCCTTGCAGGTACTTGGAACCGATGTATCACCCCGACGGTGCAACGCATGCCCCGACTCCAGACTTTGCATTGCAAGCCCCTGTCAACAGGATCCTCGATGTTGATGCAACAGAACCATCACAGCAGCCTCCCTGCATCTTGGAACCGGCACATTGCTTCGGCTGCGCGACGCATCTTTGACGCCGGTCCATTCAACGCTCCATCACAGCAGCCTCCCTGCATCTTGGAACCGGCACATTGCTTCGGCTGCGCGACGCATCTTTGACGCGGGTCCATTAACGCTCTGCAAACCAGGATTTAAGGTATCCTGTTCAGTGGGACTAACTGGGTCCTCGTAGCCGGTCTGTGCTGCAGCACAGTCTGGCCTGAACTTGTGACTTTGTCCCAGTCCGGCACAACCATATATCCACAGTTGGTGCTTAATGCTTTTTGGCAGTATTTTCTCTAAAAAATTTAACATTCAATAACTCTGGTTTTCCTAATTGGATGTTGGTAGTTTTAGTCTTGTTTTATTTTTTAAAAATTACTCTATGTTTCTAATATTGTTGTGGGCTCCTTTTGTGATGTGTTTTCACTGTGTTACTGTTTGAAGTGTTGCACAAATACTCATTACACATGACCTCTAAATTAAACCTTACTGCTCTGTGCCACGCTACCCAAGGGTTAAACACAGGTTAATTTGGGGTTGCTTGTGACTTCACCCTGAGAAGAATTTTTGGTTGCTGCTTGAGAAGGGTTTCACCCCCTCAACCAGAAACCCATTTTCTTACAGCTACCCTGAGCGATTGCCACTGGTTAGACTATTTGAAAAATTTAATTCAATCACCTTTTGGGCGCTTGATTGCCAGTAGTATACCCGGAAACTTGAGACTGACACAGCTTTCCAAGTTTACTCCTGCCAATGGTTGTGAATTCCAAAAAGTAGTAAATGTATACCCATTCAAGGAGTCCTTCTATGGGTTCAGATTTACTACTTTTTTTGGTAAACCAGTCACTATATGTATTTAAGATCCCGGTCTGAAAAATGAACAAGATAAAATCTCTTAGTGAAATGATAGTAATGTGAAAAACTGAGAGAGACATAGTAAACCTGACTCAGGGTCCCAAGACCCAACTACCAAACCAAAAAATCATTTGAGGCATTTCAAACACCCCCCTTCCCCCTTGAAGCTACTTCCCTGCAGGTCCACCTGCGCCTGGAAGTTCTCCCTGGGTGACACATGACTGCAGTGAACTACAACACAACGACCTAGAGTCCCTGCCCTGGGATCACTTATTTTAAATGCATCTTCACTGCATGCACTCTTCTTCATCTCTGCTACAAGAATCCTTGATGGTAGAGTTGTGAAATTGGTGCATGTGGGCATAGCTCAATGTTTCTAGTCCTCACCTTTTACAAATCATTTTATCAAGAGACTCACAGCCCCAAATACTAAGCCTGAGTCAAAAATAGAAGAAAGCGCATAGGAAAATTAATTGGATGACACGCCATGAAAACATTTTGCATGTATATCATGCAAAAAACATAATGTAAAATTATGATCCAATCTCTCCAAAATTCAAAAAAGTGAATTTCTTTAACATGCGGAAGCATTTCACCTTAGTGTGAAGGTTTGTTCGTGTCTAGTACCCCAACACCCCTCCCCTCACTCAGCAATAGAGTACTCTTAGGCCTTCTTGGTTCAGGGTACGAGCATTTTATTTATACCCTTTTCTCTCTTCAGAATACTGACAGTCCCTGGGATATGCCTTAGTGACCCAGGTTTTAACTTCACAGTCTTTGAGGGTTAATAAGGAAAACAAAAAAACAGTCCTGAACACAAGAGGTGGAATTGCAGGCATCTTAACTCTTCGCCTTGTCCCTGGCTTCTCGTCAGCATAGGGTTCCTCAAGAGGAAATAAAAAGATATACAAAAGTGGTCAGGCTGCTATCCCAATAGCTCAACGTGGAGTAGTGCTCCTTTCACCACACCAGTGCCCTAACTCGGTGAGGCGCCTAAGTGCAAGGGGGATATTTGTGAATCCAGGAGGTGAAGCCCGAAAACCTGCCCACCAGCCCTTAAATGAAAAAACATGCGGGGTAGGCACTTTCCTGAACCCACAACCCTCCTGGGCCATGAGAAGGGGAGTCCCAGCGTCCGTTTCCCTCCTTGGGGCACTAGACTCATTCTGGTTGCTCCCAGAGCGGTCTCTTGGTCCTCGGGGGTCCTCCTTTCTCGGTCTTCCCTCAAACAGTTCCAGCGTCTCAGCTTCCTCCTGAAGCACGTCGGCTTCTTCCTGTGGCGTCTCGTCCTTCCTCAGCAAGTTGCTCTCCCTCGGCTGTTACTCCGTCTCTGCCTTCGTCACAATTTCCTCCTCTCTCGGTGAACCCGTTTTGTTGTTGGTGTCATTACATTGTTCGAGGCCCCGCTTCCGAGATCCCAGGCTGGCGTTTTTAGACATCCGGGTTTCACAAGCCCCACTAGAGCGGGACATCCATTTCCTGTCTGGGACATAGCAGCAGCCATGTTAGGATTGTCGGGACCTTCGCCTGGGTCCCCTTCGGAACGATCACACTGCTGTCTCCCCAGGAATGGACATGAGCGCCATTCAGTAATGGGGTAACGAGATAAGAAGTCCATGTTCGCCTGCAGCTTCCCCGGAACATGCATGGTGTCAAAGGAAAAAGGCTGCAAAGCAAGGAACCATCGAAGTACTTTAGGATTGGAGTCCATATGTCGGGAAAGCCAGGTAAGACGGGCATGATCCGTGAGCAAAAGGAAAGGCTGCCCCAAGAGGTAATATTGAAGGGCCTCCATCGCCCACTTGATAGCGAAACATTCCTATTCAATAGTGGCATAACGTGTTTCCCTAGAAAATAGCTTCCTGCTAAGGAAGAGAATGGGGTGCAGATCCCCCTTGTCATCAGGTTGGGACAGGACAGCACCGATGTCCATACCTGAAGCATCGGTTTGGAGGACGAAGGTTCTCTTGTAATCAGGGCATGCAAGAACCGGGGCGTTACATAAAGAATTTTTTAACTGGCAGAAACTCTGATCTTGAAGAGCAGACCACGGGATATGCTTCCCGGACACACTCTTAACAAGGAGGTCTCTAAGGGGACTAGCTATATCTGAAAAGTGTGGAATGAATCTCCGGTAATAACCCACCAGTCCTAGAAAGGAGCGTATGTCTTTTCTGGTGATGGGACAGGGGATTTTAGTGTTAGCTTCCAGTTTGTTTAGCTGAGGTCTAATGTTCCCTGCTCGAATGTCATACCCTAGATACTCAATGTGGTCAGTACCAAATGTGTTTTTTTGGCCGTTAATAGTGAGACCTGCCTGCTGTAAGGTACGTAGGACCTCCTCTAAGTGAAGGAGATGCGTTTTCCAGTCCGGACTGTGAATGACTATGTCTTCCAAGGAAGCAACGGTATACTTCTGATGGGCACGTGAGGGAACATCCATCAATCTCTGGAAAGTGGCTGGGGCACCATGAAGGCCAAAGGGGAGGACTTTGAGCTGGAATAGACCAGAGGGAGTGGCAAAAGCTGTCTTTTCTCATGCATCAGGAGATAGTGGTATTTGCCAATACCCTTTAGTGAGATCGATTGTGGACATAACCCTAGTGTCTCCTAGTCGTTCTATGAGTTCGTCGACCCGGGGCATAGGGTAAGCATCAAACTTCGAAATGGCATTCAGTTGTTGGAAGTCAATGCAGAATCTTAGACTCCCGTTGGGTTTTGGGACAAGGACAACTGGGGAGGACCAGGTACTGTGGGAGGGTTCAATGATGTCTGCTTCGAGCATGGCTTTTACCTCCTTGTCTACTGCCTGTTTCCTTGCAGCTGGGATGCGATAGGATTTAAATGTTATTACTCTTGTACCCTCTGTGATGATGTTGTGTTCGACTAGAGACGTACGTCCTGGAAAACCTGATAAAACGGTGGAATAGGATTCACATAGGGATGGCATTTGATGTTTCTGCTCACTTGTTAACCGCTCCCCTAGTCGAACCGATATGTTCTCTGTAGGGTTTTGTGGGGCCAGGGAAATCTCCAGGGGTTTGTCAATTGACACATGAGCTATCCGAACGGCCCTACCTGGAGAGATGGGTAAAGGTCCTTCCCAGGCTTTAAGAAGGTTGACATGGTAGGTCTGGCCTGCCTGGTTTTTGTGGGGGACAGACACCTGATATGTGACAGGGGTGATCCTATCCAAGATTTGATAAGGCCTTGCAATGTAGCTGACAGTTCCTTATCAGTACTGGGTAGGAGTATTAGCACATTGTCTCCCACTGAAAATTCCCGTAGTTTGGTATTGTGATCGTACAGAGATTTTTGATAAGCTTGGGCTCTTTCCATATTTGTGTGGACCTCCTCCCAAAGGGTAGCAAGGGTTTCTTTTAGTGACGTGCTATACTGCAACAGAGGCCTACCCTCGTCGTCCTCTTCTGTCCACTGCTCAGCCGCCATATCGAGGAGGGTGCGGGGTTTTCTCCCGAATAGTAATTCGAATGGTGAAAACCCGGTGGAACTTTGTTCATGTGTTCGGATGGCGAACAACACCAATGGTAGTTTACTGTCCCAGTCTCTTTCTGCCTTATCTATGGTCTTTTTAAGCATGGTCTTGATTGTTTTATTATATCTCTCAACTAAGGCGTCGGTTTAGGTTCTGCCTTATCTATGGTCTTTTTAAGCATGGTCTTGATTGTTTTATTATATCTCGCAACTAAGCCGTCGGTTTAGGGATGATAGACTGCCGTGCGAATCTGTTTGATCCCTAGGAGGTCACATATCTGTTTCATCAAACGGGACACAAAAGGGGTACGCTGGTCAGTTAGTATCTAGTGGGGAAAACCATACGGGAAAATAAAGAAATCATGGCTTGTGCCACGGCCATGGTGGTTGTACTAGCCAAGGGCATAGCCTCCAGATACCGAGTAGCGTAGTCTACCAACACCAGTATGTATTGGTGTCCTCATTCAGAGGGGATCAAGGGACCTACCAGATCCATTCCTACTCTCTATAAGGGAATGTCTTTTATCGGGAGGGGTTGCAGTGGAGCGCGGGGAAGCGAGGGCTTATTAATCAATTGGCACCTGATGCAGGAGGCACAATACTTAGCCACTTCATGGTATACCCCCGGACAGTAGAATTTGTTTAACAAATACTTCAATGTATGCTCCTTTCCATAATGTCCACCCCTGTTTGGCTGTGGGCCAGGCACCGAACATGTTCACGAAATGCTTTGGAGACCATCAGCTGTTCTTTGGTGTGTCTATTTTCATGTGTTATTCTGTACAATAGGCCTTTTTTTACACAGAAAAACGGGCCTACCTTCTCTGGGTTGTCTCCTTGTGCTTGCTCCCAGGCATGCTGCAGTGTACCATCGTCCCTCTGTGCTGTTCGGAAATTCTGGCCTGGTGTCTGGGGCACATCTGTGGAAGCACAGACAGGGGTGGATATGGGATGACAGGACCTAAAATACAGAGCTTTTTCTTCTCTTTTCTCTCTACGGGATTTCGGTGTTTTGAGAGTGGACTCGGCTATCCCTTCCTTAGAGAACGGGGCATTTTCTAACTATCCCACCACAGAGGAAGAGGGTGTGAGATTGGATAAATAGTCATGAAATCTAGGGAGATCAGTTCCTAACAGGACCGTTTCTGGGAGAGAGAGCACTGCTCCTACCTTCCTTAACTGGGGTTCACCATCAATTTCAGGCAAAACTTCTGTGAGAGGCTACATTTTCTTCTCACTATATACACGCATAACATGTATGCCTTCGCCCCCTAGGATCTGTGAATTTGATATTATTTCTCTACTGACTACCGTGTGGTGTCATCCCATGTCTAACAGGGCGACTACAGGCTTCCCATTAATGTGTATCTTCTTTTTGTATCTTTCAGGGGGTTCTCCCGAGGATAACACTTGTCCCCGAGTATACCCTACTTCCATAGGTTCCTGTGGTGGATTACGTAAAGGACAATGTCTGGCTATGTGTCCCCACTCAGCACAGTGGAAACACTGGGGACCTTGCAGCTGTCCAGGTCCAGGGGTGGACCTTGGGTGGGGCTTCAGGGAAGTCGGACCCTTGCTCTCTACGGGGAGTGTAAAAATCTTGTTCTGAGGTTTGGGTATGCCTACAGGGAAACGGTGGGGGTTGGCTTTGAACTCAGGGGATCGGTGGTAAGCACAAGCCAGGTCGACGGCCATGGCGACAATAAGATTGGGGTGTTGCTTGGTCCATGTTCTAGTATTAAGGGGGAGGGCTTCAAAGTATTGTTCTAGGTAGACTTTCTCAGTGAGATCATCTATGGAGGATGTTGAGGGTTATAGCCATCAGTTCCCTAGATCTCTTATCCTGTAATACAGGGCTCAAGGATTATCTCCCGCTGTCCATTTTTCCTTCCTAAAATGACTCCGGTAATACTCCTGGTCACATCCTAACCTCTCCAGGAAAGCCTTCTTTATGTCTAGATAGGAGGTCACTACTGCAGGATTAGCGGCTTGATAGGAGGCTTGTAATTCGCCCGATAGCAAGGGGGCTATGTATTGGCCCCATCTTTCTTGTGGCCAGGCAGCGGTAGAGGCAACCCGCTCAAAGTTCACAAAGAAATAGTCGGGGTCTTCACCATCCTGGAACATTTGCTATACGGTCTAGGTACATTGGGGTGAACACGTGCACTAGATATGGCATCCATCAAACGCAGAATATCCGTATCCTGCATCCGCTGATTAGACGTCAGGAGGGTCGCTTGATCCTTCAGGGCTGTGTGTAAGGCTTCATGCTCTTTTTGGGCCATCTTTGTTTGTTGTTCAAACACCAACTGCAAATGGCGTTGGCCTTCCGCTAACTGGGCAACAATAGCTTCCATCATGATGGGTTGTGTCATGAGAGGATTAGACACAATATCCCACTTCTGACACCACTGTGATGGTTTGTTCATGCCCGGTACCCCAACACCCCTACCCTCCCTCAGCAATAGAGTACTCTTTGGCCTGCTTGGGTCAGGGTACGAGCGTTTTATTTATTCCCTTTTCTCTCTTCAGAATACTACCAGTCCTTGGGATATGCCTTAGTGACCCAGGTTTTAACTTCACAGTCTTTGAGGGTTAATAAGGAAAACAAAAAAACAGTCCTGAACACAAGACGTGGAATTGCAGGCGTCTTCACTCTTTGCCTTGTCCCTGGCTTCTCGTCAGCGTAGGGTTCCTCAAGAGGGAATAAAAAGATATACAACAAGCATTGGCATAGCCAATAGGTCTCGCCTTTGGGACCTTATAAGTGTTTAGCCAGAGATATTGGCAATGTTTTTAAGGTATGTTGTAAAGCAATGTAGCTGCTGTGGTCAATACTGTAAATTTTGTGTGCAAGTTGTGCCTAGTGTAGTGACGTTAGGGCAGTGGCATGTAGTGGTGAGTTGTGATATGATGTGTGTTGGTGGTATGTATGTGTGTAGTATTTTTTGCTGGTGTGTATGTTGGTGGTATATGCAAGTTTACACCCCCCCAAAAAACAATTGTAATGATATTAATTATGTGCGTAGTGTGGTGCGGTTAATGTCTTTTGTAAGCTTTTTTAAATCAAATACATTGTTTTGTTAGTTGTGTGTTATTTTTCTATATGGCTATGTAAAAGCTTTATTTGAAAGCAATTAGAATCTGAAAATGTTCTGCAATAAAGCTCCAAAATAGTTAGGGGTGTATAATATTTGTAATAGTGCCAGTTGCCTGGGACATAAAATACCTATTATACGGATGGACAAATGTAGAAAGTATCTACTGAATGGAAGTGAATTTATCTGGCACATAAAAGAGTTATTGGGTAGTAACATTATTTCTTATATATTTACTGGAATAACTGACACGTTTTTATTTGCAAATTTTTTTGCATGATGTTTGTCCGTAACATTTTTATTAGTATGAATTTAGTTGAGCTCTAGTTACGTTACACAAGGACCCTTTAATATGCGGCCTACCAGCGTGTGCTGGGAGAAATTTCGCAAAACTGCCCAATGATTAACATGGGTTTCTCAAAAACAGGCATTTTTTGAGAGTAAGGACAGTGGTCACACAAAGTAGCGGTAAGCAGTGGCGAGGTAAATCCGAGCAAAAGATGTACGTTTGTGTTAATCTAGGAAGTCTGCTAATTATATAACTTTGAAAGCTTTGTGTAGCCCGTGACATGCCAGCTATGCCGTTTCACTGATTAGTTTTGAAAAAGTATGAATATGATAAGGAACTGTGAATATGTGTGCGCTGCTGGGATATCTAATTAACTAGAAGTTATGCAGTTAACTTTCAATCCAGAAAGTTGTGGCGCTTGTAATGCGCTGTAAAAAACACAGAAGGAACAAGAACGGCTGCAAAAGTGAAAGCAAATCGCGCTGAAAATTAATTAAATAAACAAGCGAGGTCCCCAAAGTGAAAGCGGACCGCGCTACAGATAATAACAAACGAGGAAGAGTGGAAGGGGGTGCAAACATGGAGCGCAGGCAGCAAATGAAAACAAGCAGCTCAAGAGGAGCGGTGGGGGCGAGCACAGGAATGCAGCTGCTGCCCTGCGTGCCACTGCTCGCTCCCGAGAGCAAAACGCTGTGGGAGTCAACATTACAAAAAGAGGTGGGACATGCACCTGCCTTTACCCATTTGCGTGCTTTCATTCTTGAAAGACACACGCAAAAGCCAATCCTAAGCATGGGGGGGTGGGAGGGTCAGTCAGACCAACACGGAGTAGTTTTGAGTAGTTACAAGAAGCCTTGCAGAGCAGCGCATGCGCGCTGCGCTAGGCTCGACCTAAAAAGACGTCCCTAAAATGGGAGGAGTGGATGGGCAGTAGTAATTGGTTTATGCTCTCATGGAGGGCTAACCACAGGAAGAGGCCTGACGCATGCATGTCATGGACAAATGGGGAGA
Organism: Calotriton arnoldi; assembly: GCA_963921515.1. Lineage (NCBI taxonomy): Eukaryota > Metazoa > Chordata > Amphibia > Caudata > Salamandridae > Calotriton > Calotriton arnoldi. The sequence continues at coordinate 1,562,364 of CAWUFW010003181.1, read as the reverse complement.
AAGATTAGGGGAGCGACGATGGAGCCAGCAAATGGGAAGCCTATGGGTGGGCTGAAGCCCACAAAGTATATACAACATGTGTCTTTTGAGACAGCGCATGCACGGTCTAGAGCCGAGACCCAAGAAACAAATGCGTGTTCACCTTTTGATTTCTGAACTGATGTGGGACAAAGCGTTACATGCACATCCCCCATGCCAAGTCACGTGCGGCTATAAAAGGGACAGCAATGCATTCCTATTTTTTAGTTCAGCAGAATCGTCACACATTTCTAATCTATGTATTGGAAACTGGCCTTCTCCATTTTTAAGATGGCTGCCACCGCAGCAAAGCAATACTGAAGCATTTTTAATTCAGCTGTATTGCTCTTTACATTATGAAGTAATAGCTAAGAGTAGTGCTAGCCAAAAGACTCCGGTAGTGCTTATAAATCCTTGTCAAAAGTAGTTACATGGAAAGCCTCAGACGAGGAGGCGAATTACGCCCTATTTCCATGCACCAGGGCAATAGTGAATCGCTTCTTGCCACTCGCCCTGCCCAGTAGGATCCGATTGCTGGCTCGTCTATATCACCTGCTCGGACTGTGAGGCAGCACAGTGATCTCCACCATCAATGGTCGCGATATGGCCCAGTCATGATGCAGCCCTCCATCACTGAGCCATGAGCCAGGCCACATCCCTTCAGAGGCAGAGCCTGGCTACATGCACATCGAGAGGTGTGGCAGTAAGAGCTGTATTCGCCACCTATAGTTCTTAGACTCCGACACCAGAGGCTTCAGCCGTAACAAGCTGGCAGGAGATGCTGTTGCACAGCTCACCCATGCAATACATGGGTAGTGGCTGTTGCAGACTGCTTTCTCCGGAGTTAAATAAGGTGGTGGCACCTGGAGTGAGGAAGAACAATGTACAGCAGAACAGTGAGACTCAGAGTGGAAGCAGCATGAAAACAAAGGAGTAAAATACACATTTTCAGCTGTTTTAGGGAGCTGCAGGGTGGGGATATTTACAAGTATCTTTGCACATCTGTATGTGTGCGCCTCTGCACAAGGGACTGTCTTTCGACCTGTCCTAGCAATGTCCCCCTTAGTGGTTGACAATGCATCTTGTGGACCACAACAGGAAAAGCAACAATCTTTTGCAGATAGGTCCACTCTGTTAGAACAATGGCCATTTTTGGCACAGCTGTGACCATCTCTGGTATAGTGCGGACCCTGACAATGTATGGTTCCCCTGGGATAATGAAGGTTATTCTTTGCATAATGTGGGCACCTTTGGCAAAATTCTAATCCTAAGAATTTATGAGGAGAGAGGTGTTAGTAGGGACAGTCATACTGCCTCACCACCTATGTTACATTCAACAAAAAAAGTGTGACTGACTCAGATTTGTGAAATCAGAGTGTGCGTCTTTTTGGAAGAATTTATTACTAATCAGGGTTACACCAACAAACACTTTTGTCTAAAAGACACAAGGACCTTTCCCACCGTGGGGGTATTTCATCAAAGGGTCTATGCTCCTCACCAAGACAAGTCTGCATTGCTCGAATTGGCTCAAGTTTCAGAGCTCTTTTCAATAATTTATTTCCATTAGTGTGAGAATGAAATGCTACCCCAGTAGCAACAGTGGCTGTATTAATAATTTTAAAAAGAACAAGAAAAAAGAAAAGAAAAGGGGGATCCTTAGTCTCGTAAAATGACCTACTGGTAGACACCTTAATCTTATCCCGGTGTGCAAGACAGATGACCACTGCTGGAGGATAAAAGGGGTGGTTATCATCCCCCTTGTTCAGGTCCACATGTTTCAGCCTATTTATGAAGAGACAGGAGGAGTTTATGGCTTTCTTCAGCTTTGGGATCTTTGAGGAGGACCATCTCTGCTAGTCTGAGAGCCGTGCCCCTCCCAAGGGTGTTTTCTTACTGACAAGCCAGCAGCCCAGTCATGTTAAATGCACAAAGGTATGACGTGAGAGTTTTATATATTTCGGCAGATCAGAGAAATAATGTAGCGTAGAATTTTGCCAACAAACTATGTGGTTTGCAATCTTTACATTACTACTGCTAATTTCGTTTTTTGCTAGTATTTGTATTAAAGTTACTGCAATTTTGATGTGCACATATTATACAATAGGTTTGGATATAATTACTTCTTTGTGGGTGTCCTGATTTAAGCCCCTCACAAAACCTGCAAAGTCCTTCGCAGGTCTATTGTCCTCCAAACATCTCTCCTGCAGTAGTGTATAGCCTATGGGGAGGGAGGTTAGGTGCCTGTCCGTTTTCTCTTTCTCGAAGACGGAAAGAAAAAGTTATATCCCCAAATCTGGGGAGCTAGGGAAATCTAAGTGTACCGGGAAAAAGGGTGGGGGAGCTATGTGTGTGGTAAGGGGAGTCTAGAGACAATGCTTGACATTTACATTTTCACACTAAACCCAAGGGTTACCTGGGAAGCACTACAAGGACTAGTGTGCTGTATACAGTGTAAAAACACTGTGACACAGTCTTCAGCTCCTCTCAATCATAAAACAAGGGACATTCAAGGATGCTCATGACCCACTTCCACAACCAAGAGAGGTGGTAATTTAGGCACCAGCACTAATGGACCACTGAGAAGAACCAGCACCGGTGATCTAGAGATCAGACGCCCCTTTGAAACAAAGGCACATTCTAGACTCTTATGCTCAAGTCACTGATCACAGGAGGTCATAAGAGGGATAAGAACATGCGTCACACACTTCGAAGACCTCCTGCAGCACGGGCGCCTAAATGGTGATCCTTCCCGCTACGACTGTAATGGTCGCGAGCTTCCTCAACAAACTTACATCACACTTTGAGTTTCAACAGAACGCATGACTGCAGCGCTTACCTCACTGTAGGGCGGTGGCGCTCCCAAAATTCTCCTGTTGTGGAGTTATAGGGACAGACAGAGGTCCAGAGTTTGTCGGCGACACCGGTGCATCATGGGGCCGCCCAGATTCTATGTTGTTTGTGTGTCGCTCTGCGTTAGATCGACATAGCCGGTTACACAGCCCACACAGGCACATGAAGGCGAAGGCCACCATTTACGGAAATAACAAGCGCGCGCGCCTCGCGCAAGTAGGGGTGCGGCTGAGAGCAGGCAGCGTTTCCCTTGCGGGAGCGAGCGCGATAAATTACTAACACATGGCGCCGCTCGCTCCCGCAAGGGAATCGCCAAACGTGCACGCGTTGCATTGAAAGCAATGCAACGCGTGCACGTTTTTGCCTGCAAAGCTGAATCGTTTTCAAGAGGTCTCTTTCCTATGCAGCGCATGCGCGCTGCGTAGGCGAGACCTAAAAAGGGTCATGCTGCTATCCCAATATCTCAACGTGGAGTAGTGCTCCCTTCACCACACCAGTGCCCTAACTCTGTGAGGTGCCTAAGTACAAGGGAGATATTTGTGAATCAGGGAGGTGAAGCCCGAAAACATGCCCACCAGCCCTTAAATAAAAAAACATGCGTGGTAGGCACTTGCCTGAACCCACAACCGTCCTGGACCATGAGAAGGGGAGTCCCAGCATCCGTTTCCCTCCTTGAAGCACTGGACTCGTTCCGGTTGCTCCCAAAGCGGTCTCTTGGCCCTGGGGCGTCCTCCTCTCTCGGTCTTCCCTCGAACGGTTCCGGTGGATCAGCTTCCTCCTGAAGCACGTCGGCTTCTATCTGTGGCGTCTCGTCCTTCCTCAGCGCGTTGCTCTCCCTCGGCTGTTCCTCCATCTCTGCCTTCGTCACGATTTCCTCCTCTCTCGGTGCTCCCGTTGTTGGCGTCTTTACTTGGTTCGAGGCCCCACCTCCGAGATCCTGGGCTGATGTTTTTAGTCGCACATGCGCCACTAGAGCGGGGCGTCCATTTCCTGTCTGGGACGTAGCGGCCGCCATGTTAGGACTGTCGGGACCTTTGCCTGGGTTTCCTTCGGAACGATCACACTTAGTATATAAGATTATATCACTGCATAGTTAGATATTTATTAGAAGATATAGTTTTTAGAAACATTCATGGCTCGCCCCCCAATGAAAAGGCCATTAGTGAACTAGGAGGCAAGTCAGTAGTCATGTAAACTCTTAACGTGACCTAGATTCCTATTATGTATGAAGCAACATTATAGTCTATTAAATAAAACATAAGAGATGCTTGTACAACACACATTCTGAACTCAAGTATTTAAATGTGCGCTCATGGGTTATAATAAAGATAAAGGACACTCTGTTAAATAAAATATTTGCATAGGATCACACAATTTAGGAAAGAAGGAAAGCCGGTATTGATTCCAGGTTGCCAAGTTGCATATTTTGAAATTCAGCCACTAAATAGGTATCTATGTGTCTCTCTCTCCCTCTCTTCTTTACACCGAAGGTCACAGTATTTTCTTTCATTCTTGACTCACAACGAGAAAAGCCAACACAGAGATAGCAGATTCGACTCAGGGCCCCAAGGCCCAACTTCCAAGCCAAGAGTGGATTTATTTGGGGGGTAACCTGAATCAAGGAGAAGAAGTAAAAGATTGCACTGGAAGATTCAGAGACTGGAGACAATCTGAGAATACTCAGAGACAATTGAAGAAAACTCTGAAAACAATGAAAGTGAATCACATGGAACCAAAAGACCAACAAGAGAGAGAGTACTAGAAAGTATGCATATCCTGAATGGACTTACTTAGCACCAGCCACTTCAGATGAAAAATCGGATGTGGAAGTCTGTGATGTGACAATCTGCTGCCAGTTCATTTTTGAGGAAGAACCATCCTGAACTAAAGAAAAATGAATATTTTTTATGGATTTTTAAACTGAAACTTTTGAGAGTTGAACATGAGAAACTTCATAATTAGAGTTACTTTGTTCTTGTACCTTAAGTATCCAGACAAAGATAGTAGGGCTTCTTGAATTGTGTGGACTGAACTGAACATTTGATGTGATTGTAGCTTGATTCCTGATTTTGTACCTTTGGAAGTTAGGTTTAGGTCTTAGTTTTCATTTTTGTTTAGTAGAAGGATGGCGAAGAGCAGACAAAGATGCTGCGCAATTGTTAGTATATTCTCATTCACAATGACATTAATATTTTAGTTGGCCTATTTTTGTGCTTAGTTTCTCCAGCTGGATATGTTTCACCACCACACACAGTGATATGATAGATATGAAGTTAACACATAGAAATAGGTCTGTTGGACATTTATTGGAGCAGTGGACTAATAGTGTGAATGTTAAAGATTGCTTTGTTTGTACCAATTTAACATTGACAGTTGCAGAGTGGGCAATCTATTTGCAATTGCCCCTCACATTCATTGCCCTGTAATGTTTTTGTTAACGTGTACTATGATAATGAATTCCTGGCTCCATATCTTTAGGACTTTAACGCTTCTTTGGAAAATCTTCAAGAACCTGCCGAATCTGGGAACTGTGAAACCTTTTCCCAACATTTGAAGCAGACTACACAACCTAACCCAAACATTAATAAGACTAAAAATTAGCTTGTATTTACTTGAGGAAAGAAGAGTGTGGGTTTATTAAGCAATATAAGACAATGAGGGTGATACTTCTGAGAAATAGGGAGGTTGCAAATGAGATTAAGATGTTAACAGAAGCTGAATAGAAATTGAAGGTTGCAAATATGCATCCTAGATTGACAACGGAATTTGTGAGAAAAGGAGTGTTGTGTATGGTGCGACAGAAGACTCAAGGTACTAGCTTAATAGAATTAGTTGGAGAGAGCAAGTGCGAAAGGAGTTATGTGGTTTATGATGAGTTTTTGATTGGTGAAAAGCCAATATATTAAGGAATTCATTATATTGGTGGTAAGACCGCCTATTTTAACCTGCCACATAATTCAGTAGTGTACGTAATTGGGCTATTAATTGAGAGAGATCAGTGCTCCACTCAAATAATAGGCACAATGTTTGTCCAGATGAACCACGAAAGTTGCTAAATAAACCTGTGCATAACCCTCTGGTAGCTTGGCAGAATAACAGTCAGGCTTAACTTAGAAGAGATGTGTAAAGTATTTATGCATTACTGAAACAGTAATGAAGTGAAAATACAACACAAGTGAAATCGCAAACCAGTTTAGAAAAATAGAGTAAATTGTAATAAATAAAATGACAACAAAAATCTAAAAAGTAGAACCGGAGTTATGACTTTTTAAAGTTTCAGGTGATAATAGCACAAAAAAAGCACAAAGCTCCACTCCCGTGTATCTGGTCATGCTGGCTTGGGGCATGTCAAAAGGTCATGGAGCGTGGTTTGGATACAGTGACCAGGTTCATCCCGGTGAAGAATTCATCTTCTCACACAATCCAATGCCATGCGAGGAGCATCAGTCAGAGCTTTTCGTTGGCAGGAGCCACAAATAGATCGTTGTCGTCGCCTCTGGAGCTTTGCGTTGGCAGAAAATGCGGTCCGCCTCTACTGACACAAAGAGTTTGCTCATGGTAGCGATGAGCTCAAAACTCCTGAATTTTTACCTGTAGCTCAAGGTTTGCAGTTTGGAAGCGGGAGGTGTACCCTCTGATGCCAACCAAGAGTCCAGGACATAGTGGAGCATCTCTTGGTGATCAGGACTCACTTCAGCAGAGGCCAGCAGCAGGGCTCCTGCAGGTCCAGTAGTGCTGGTCAGCTGGGCAGTTGCAGAGAAGGACTTCGGAAGCATGTTCTACTCCTGTAGCTCACACTGTAGGTCAGCCAACTGTCCCTTGGAGTCACTCCAGGGAACCCTTGGTTCAAGGTAAGCAGGCCCAGTCTTCATTCTTCAAACAGCAGGGCAGTCCTTCTTCTGAATCTTCCACTGGTCCAGTAGTGCTCTGATGAGAGGTTCTGAGGGTGCCATTTTTATATCCAGAGCCAGCCTGTGTATGGGGGATGCCCCCTTTGTCTAAGGTAAACATCGTTTACCCCAAATCTGGAACACCGCATACAATTACAACGCAGTTGTTACATCGACCGCATTGTTACAACGCATGCCATTACTCCGCAAGTCGGAACAACAACTTGCTCTAGAAGTCAGAAGGTGTTGGATTTAAAATCCAATAACTTCCCTACTGTTGCACAGACTGGAGTTGGAATAGTAAATTATACTATTCCAACACCCAGCGCCCCCCCTAGAGCAAGTCGTTGTTCAGACTTGCGGAGTAATGGCATGCGTTGTTACAACGCGTTCGTTGTAACGACTGCGTTGTAATTGCATGCGGAAATAAAACATGCGTGGTAAGGTGGCATATTCTTTGTCTAAACTTCCCCTTTTCCTGGGGTTCGCTCCAATCTGCCTAGCGGAGACATAGGCAAGTTGTCCCAGTTGTGAGCTTCATTTGCCAGTCACAGGGCAGGCAGCCCTAGAAGTCAGGAAGGTACTGGGCACCAGGAGCTGCCCGTGCAGATAAGAGTGGTGGGGCAGTGGGGCCGGGTGGGGGGGATTTCGACAGATGACAATGAGGGAAAATTAATTATTTATTTAATTTTCCCTCGTGGTCGTCTGTTGAATCCCCCCCCCCCCGAACCCGGCCGCACCGCTCTTACCTTCACGGCTCCTGGTGGGCACAGCCTTTAGACTTCCCTTTGAAGGTCACAAAGGGCTGAGTGCAACCTCCAGACCACCCTGCTCCTCTGAATGGAAAGAACAACCCCACTCCGAAGGCCCTTTTGTCCCATGTCTGGAAGGAATACACATTATACCACAGAAGAGACATTCACCATCATGTGACCCTGGACACTGACGGAAAGGGACAATTGGTTTAGACAGGAAAATGCCAACTATCTAAAAGTGGCATTTTCAGAATAGTAACTTAATATCCTCCTTTACCACTAAAGAGGATTTTAAATTACAATTCAAATGAGTGGAAGAAGTATTTATCTATGTCAGTCAGTCATGCTTTATTTCGACAACTGGTGTCATAAAAGCTATAAAAAAACATTTTAAAAAAGAGGTACATGATAAGCATATCATACAGCAACATACTAAAAATAATATATACAAACAATCCATCCAAGTACACCACTGCGCCCTCGGTGTAAAATGCGGTTACCGGGACTGGATGATTAAAAAATGAATACACGTCTTATCAATAAAAACATACATTTGATACATTAAAATTAGATGGGGGGAACCGCTTGACAATTCTTCATGATAAAGTCCTTTGTAATGGGCTCAGGTTACAACCCACAACAGACATTCTAAGAAGTTCCAACTCTCCTTAGGATGACAACGCGGAAGGTTGAGAACAGAAAGTGCACGTGCATAACATGTGGTTTTAGAACTTAAAAAAGCAGCCTTAGAGCCCTAAAACAGTTTTTGCGTATCAACATCATTCAGCGGAATCCTGTATCGTTCCTATCCGGGGCTTCCGTCTAATAAGCCATGCATGACTAAGGAACTTTGCCACACAACACGCAAAAAGAGGTCTGGAATCAGACCTAAGGATGCGCAGGGCAGCCCGAAAGTCCTGAGTACCTAGTTGCCGGCAAATCGGTTTTAACCACTTGGCCCTCGGATTGTTATATGCCGTGCATGCAAACATAAGGTGGGCAACACTTTCTATCGGGGCCTTGCAACATGGACATCCGTTTGGTGTTTGGTTGGGTGGGTGCCATTTCGTGGTTGTCTCGCGGACGGGAAGTGTGCCGAACCTAAAGTGAATGTATAGCGTCCTATCCCGAGGGACCTGGATTATATCAAGAAAGGGCTCAAGATGTCTAGTCTGCTTATGGAGATAGAATTCTGCTGTTAGTCTACCCACATTTGGTTTGCTGGTTTCTTGACAGTCCACCCATTCCCAATACAGACGTTTGAGCTCTTGTTTCCTTGGTGGTTCCTGCCTGTCCCAATGCGCTTGGAGCCCCAAAGCTGTCATCATTTTCCTGGCATTGGAGATCCAGCCTATTTTACAGCCAGTGTCTGTCCGTATAACCTCGTTGAGAGCTAAAGCATAAGGAAGGAGCCTAGTGCGAGCCCAAAAGAGCAGCGTGCGCAACCTTGCTATGTCTCCAATTGATCTCCTGCGCATATCTAGCATAAAAGGGGTGAGGGGAACGTTTTGGGGTAACATCACCACGTCCCTAAGAAACTTGTACTCAGATCTACAAAGATCATGAGTGTTATCAAATCCCCATAGCTCAGCTCCGTACAGCGCAGTGCTAGCTGCTTTAGCATCGTAGACTTGGAGGGCTGGGGCTACCGGTCTGCTGTGGGAGGAGCGATGTTCCCTCCCAAGTGATCCGACTACTCGCTTATGTCCCATCAGCATCTTTGCTGATGGGGCATAAGCAAAGACATTTTGTCAGAGAGTCGGACTCCAAGGTAATCAAAGGTGCCGACCCTTTCCAGGGGTGTTCCACCCAGAAAAGGGTTGCTTTTATAGGACTTATGGGGGTTGAAGGCCATAAACTTGGTTTTTAGAGTGTTAATGGCCAATCCCCGGTTGTCGCAAAAGAGTTGGAACCTGTTAAGCAGACACTGTAACCCTGCTGGGGTCTTAGACACCAGCAGGGTATCATCAGCGAACAGGAGGGTTTGTACCTTATCACCCCCCAGGATTGGTGCATCTGCTGGATCTTCTTGCAGAAAGCTGACCATCCCATTCATATAGAGAGAGAATAGGGTGGGAGCCAAAACACAACCCTGTCGGACTCCCCTATTGACAGGGATACGCTCTGTCAGTTGTCCTTGCACCCCCCATCTGACCTGGGCATAGTTTCCTTCATGCAGCCGGACCAGCAAGTTGAGGATAAATGGAGGGATGCCCATTTCTTTGAGTGCCAGCCACAGTTTGCTCCTAGGGACCAGGTCAAAGGCAGTCCTTAGATTGATGAATGCGAGGTAAAGACTGCCCTTGCCGAGCACCACTACTTTCCAATAGATAAGTAACAGCCGAAACACCTGGTTGATTGCTCCTGTCCTTGGCCTAAAGCCGGCCTGGTATTGTGAAAGAATGGCAGTATCATCTGCCCATAGCTGGATCCTCTGCAGGAGAACTCTACCAAAGACCTTCTGCAGGGCTTCAATCAAGCTAATGGGCCTGTAATTTGAGGGGTCGTCATCTAAAAATCGGGACCAACTCCGCACCCTTCCAAGACCCTGGGACTGGGGCCCCACTGGCTATAGCATTTACCAAAAGGAGAATATAACGCGCCCAATTTGAGATGTCTGCGAGGAATAAATCGCCTGGCAAGCCGTCTGGTCCTGCTGCTTTGGAGGGAACAATCGTACCTATTACGTCCTCTATCTCGGCCAGGTCAAAAAGCTCGTCATCCTTGACGTGCCCATAGGAGACATCTAGCTCCACAGGGTCATGGGCTCGGATGATGAGTAGAGCCTCCGAAATTGGTCATACCACTCCTGGCCTGTAATATGGTTAGGGGGCGGGCATGCTCCTGACTTACTACCGCAGGTAACTACGGTCCAGAATAACTTAACATCCTTGGCTGAGCTAGCTTCCTTGAGTTGCTGCCAGCGGGCTTCGGCCCATGTTATCTTTGCCTGGTGCAAAGCAGCTCTGTAACACTTCCTGGCAGCTTTAATCGAGCGGCAATTCTTGTCTTTGATTGCTTGAGCTAGGAGTAATCGCTTGCTCCTGCAGTCTTTTGTGTACCAAGAGTAGGGCCCTTTTGTTGGCATGCAGGGCTTGTTGCCCAAATTAGGAGCTAGGAAATGTGCATTGAGTCGATCAACAGAATAAGAGTGGACCATGGGTACATCAGCCAACCCTCTTGCGCTGGTGGCTGCAGCCTGGAGCTCAAGTGTATCTACAGCCAGGTCGTGTCGTATGCCTGAAAGCTTGGATTCCCGTAGAGCTACCTTCCGCCATTTTAGAAACTTGTTGCAATTCGAAGGGACAATCTCTCTGGTGGTGGTCGGAGGTAGGGTGCTCACATGATAGGAAGAGGCTTCCCACAGAGGGTTCATAGTTAAGCAGAGGGGGTTGTGATCACTCTCTGTAGTGGTGCCCATGCTCATGTCGATCAGATCACCCCAGAGCCTCACATCCAGGAGAATATAGTCAATGTGGGATGGACAGCTAGCTCTATTAAACCTATTCGCACCCTGTCTGTCCGAGGGTATTCTGCCGTTGGCTGCCCTCAAGTCAAACTCTACGGTGAGGGCGTTAAGTTGGAGCGCCGACTGCGTCCATCTTTTGACTGGAGGTAGGTTTAGTGAGGGGACAGCCCATTTAGTGTTGTCGTCCTCGATACCTAACAAGTCGTCTTTATCCAGCGGTTTGAAGGTGCAGTTAAAATCTCCTGCTACCACTGCTCTAGCGTGGGGTGAACAGATGGCTAGGCTCTCTTTCAGGGCTGAAATGATTGATGAGGGTCTGCCCCCTTTGGTCCCCCTCGCATAGACACTAAACTGGTTGATTATGGCTCCCCCCTGGCCCCCTAATGCTGACCCCCAGAATATCAGGGCTGGGACTTGTGAGACAGGTGATTCGACAGCCCAGGGCAATGTTCACCCAGATGATCAGTCCCCCTGACGGGCACCCTCTCCCTATGGTGGTTGCAGGTGTGCAAAAGCTGACAAAACCTGATTTGTGTAAGGGAACCAGGCTCCAAGTCTCCTGGAAAATACAGATGTCGAAATCCTTGATTAGGTCATTCCAATGGGGGATTGTCATTTTGCTACTTAGCCCAGCCACATTCCACGATATTATCCTCAGTTGTTGATGAGATGCCGGGCCATATGCAGCATTTCGGATGAGAGGACAATGGCTAATTGGAACCTGTGCTGGTACTTGGGAATTCGAACATGTGAAAAGATCTTCACCCACCTCCTCACAAATGTGAAAAGAGCTGCTAGTTCCTACTTCCCCCCAGGAACTATCTTCCTTTGGTTGTGACACGGTCTGTGAAACTGAAGGGCTGGGAAGGCTGGCCGTACAATTAAGGGAGGTAGTGGATAATCCAAGATGCCGCAGAACATCACTCTGCAGTCAATCATTGACCTCCAATAGAGAGCCCCAGGCTAGATGGATAGATGGTTGGGGGGCGAATTGTCTGCTCTGGTCACAAGTTGGGAAACGTTTGAACTGGATAGAGGAGGCTGCGGGGGGGACCGGTTCGAAATTCCAGGCGAGGAGGTTTTCTGCCAAATCAGCCCCTTTGAAAGTAAGTTCAATACAATCAAGTGGCTGAGTGGGAGAAGTACACCTCCGAGCCCTAGTGATGTCGTCTCGGATTACTGAGCGACAGCCCCTGACGTGTCGGATCCAAATGATCACTTTATTGGTCAAAGAATCTTCACCCTCGTGACCCTTCTTTTTATTGAGTTTGGGAACATTGACCATATAAATTATCGCTGCGTGTGTTTGGTGGCCGGATGGGTCGGTTGGTGTGGGCCGCGGCAGGGCGGTTGCTGGTCCTGAGGTGTAAAAGTGGGTCTAATGTTGTTAAAGAAGTCCTGCGCAGCCACTGTGTTGTGAGGATTGTTGGGAATGTTAATGCGGTTGGGGATGAGTTCAGGTAATGCTAGGTTATGAACCGGATGGTCTAAAGCGAACTGGGTGGGGCCATGAGAGATAGGGTCCTTTCCATGAGTGGCTGCCTCATAGGTCCTACGGTGGTTAAGAAGGGGCTGCAAATGGATTCCTAGGGCAAAAGTGCCATGCTGTTGTTGAGATGAAACATTCTGCAATAGTGATTTAACTAAGGTGGTGAGGTCTTCAATCATGGATCTCATGGTCCCTATTTCTGCTCTGAGCAAATTTATAAGTTGGTGGGTATCCTGGGGATCTGAATTAGGTGCTAGTGTGATTGCAGCAGTGGATGCGAGAGGAGACTGGGGTGTGTCTTCCTTAGGGTTATCAGGGAGGTCCAGCAAAGGGGTGAACCTGTTTGTGCAGGAAATAGTGGGTTCTGGCTGCGAGGTGGTGTTACTAAAGGTATTGCAAGGGTTAATAGAAGGTGAACGTGCCCCGCAGTTCCTGATAATACCTCCTGGTTAGGGGTAAGGGTCCCTTTGAGGGATGTTTTTTGGGAACATTGCTGGAATGGTGGGTGGGTGAGCGACTTGGACTCGGAATTCGGGGAGGGAAATGGCCAGGAGGGGTACTCATCGCGGCAGCTGGTTCTTCCACTAGAATGCCTTTGCACTCAATAATGAGGCTGTCAAAACGGTCAAGAACACAGTTGCTACTTGGGTGTTTCAGCGTCTTCCTGACCTTTTTCCCTTTCCCGGCTTGTCCACCGTCGCTACCCCCATTGCCCTCCATGGTTTTCCTCTTTCCCATCCCTCGAGTAGAAATTGGCAGACGGATACAAATAACAGGGGCTCAGATCAGAGACAAGAAGTTGTAAAATGTAACTTTGCAGGCAGATCAGGCGGTGTTAGCAAACAGTCCCAAGTAACTTGCAGACAATAAAATTCACAACAATTTCTGCTCGGGGCACTAGGTGGTGAATGTAAAGAACAAAAGACGAACACAGTACCTCAAGGAGCAAGTATCAATCGACAGCAGAGTCCGGTGGCCAAATGAAAGGGGGGTGGCCCTGCCCTGCCTCTTCCTGGCACTGACGGGCAAGGATGGGCCTGCCCTTGGCCCGGGCTGCGCCCGGGTGCGGCCCGCGCACGTCCTGCGCAGCGGGAGCTCTCACAAAGATTTATGCGCCTCCGGGCGCGAGGAGCATGTCGGCGATGCCAGCGGTGTGGGGGAGCCTGGGAGACGGAGTCCCTGGGCCTGGCTCACAACCCCGGTAGGTAAAGCAAGGCAGGAGAGTGTCCCACGCAGCGGGAGCTCTCACGGTGATTTATGCGCCTCCGGGCGTGAGGAGCAGCGTCGGCGATGCCAGCGGTGCGGGGGAGCCTGGGAGATGGAGTCAGTAGGCCAGGCTCCCAACCCCGGTAGGTAAAGCAAGGCAGGAGAGCGTCCCGCGCAGCAGGAGCTCTCACGGTGGTTTATGCGCCTCCGGGCGCGAGGAGCAGCGTCGGCGATGCCAGCGGTGCGGGGGAGCCTGGGAGACAGAGTCCCTGGGCCTGGCTCACAACCACGGTAGGTAAAGCAAGTCAGGAGAGCGTTTCCACACAGCGGGAGCTCTCACTGATTTATGCGCCTCCGGGCGCGAGGAGCAGCGTCGGCGATGCCAGCGCTGCGGGGAAGCATGGGAGACGGAGTCCCTGGGCCTGGCTCACAACCCCGGTAGGTAAAGCAAGGCAGGAGAGCATCCCAAACTGAAGCTATCACTTGTTAAGTGTAAGCAGGTAACCCAGATTTTGTCTATGTGAGAAGTAGCCTTGATACAGTGAAAAATGACTGAGATTTTTCACTGCTTGGACGTGTAAATCTTAAGTGCACATTTCCTCCTTCTTAAATACCATACACCCTGCCCTATGAGCCTTTATGGCCTACCTCGGGGTGACCTATAGATTATATAAAATAAGGGTTAGGCCTAGCAAAAGATGCATTTGCATGATCAAAACAGCAGTTTAAAACTGTACTGCATTCTGCAGTGGTAGGCTAGAGACATGCTTTACAGTGCTACTTTAGTGGGTGGCACAATTAGTAATGCAGCTCATTAATGACACTTAATTTACAGGTCCTCGGTACAGGTAGTACTATATACCTGGGTCAATAAATAAATTAAAGGTACCAATAAGGTGTATGCCAATTTTAAAATGTTTTCAAGGAAGAGCACAATTACTTTACCACTGGTAAACAGATGTGAAGTGTGCAGTGTCCTAAAAGCCATAAAAAATGGGTTCAGCAAAGGAAGATACAAATCAGGTAGGAAGCTGCTATCTTGCTTTGATATTCCCTTGAGTTTACCATTTAAATGAAAGGAATAATGCTGTTGGTTTGCAAAGAGTGAATCGTTGGTCTGCACACATTGTACAAGATGTATTAGGTGCTATTATTCTGTCTATTGGTGTGGCTTTGAATGATGTGAAATTTAGGAAACTGTAAACACTTGTAGATGGCTTAGCTTCTAACACTGCTGGTGTATTAACTCGTATAAACAAAGAACTCATTGCTATACTTGCTATGATAATGCAAAACAGACTTGCATTAAACATTTAGCTTGTGAAAGAGAGTTGAATGTGCGTGAGTTGAAGGTACCACAGTGCTGTGCCTTCATCCCAGATAACAGTAAGCTTAATGCTTATATAAACAATGTAACTAGTATTTCTCGTGAGGCAAAAGCACTTGCGAAGTATGGTCTGTGTATATCAGTTAGTCCTGGTTTAGTGAGTTTGGAAAGGGATTTGGAAAGGTTGGTGAGTGCTCTGACGTCTCAGGAGGAGGTATGCGTCATTATTTACTAATCCATTAAGTATTTTGTTTATTTGTGCGATTGGTTTTATTCTTTTGCTTAAAATATTTAAAGCAATCTTATAGAAAATGAGACTAAATTAGGGGAGTAAGAAGAAAGTGTCAGAAATTTCCACAACCAAGACGAAACACAATCTTTTTGAGAAGGAAGATATCAAAGCACTCCATTTTGTTTTTGGAGCACCCCTATTATTCATTGTGTGTTTATATTTTTCATTGACACCTCATGCAGCAAAATGGTTACTGTTGGTTTGTGTTGACATTCTATTCTTGAACAGCTTCGGAGGAAGCCACTAGTTACTTTTCAAAGCTTCTCCTGCGTCATCACTGTCAATTTAAGAGGTTTTCATTGTTTATGTAACCAGATTTGTTCTGACCTCAAACGAAATTAGGTCAGAAGGGAACATATTACTATTCATTTAGTGGGATAGTGCTAGAATGGTGGTGTTATATGGTATTTTATAATTCTGGGTTATGATTCGATGGTTTATTTATACAATTGCATACCCTATGCTGTCTGTGCAATTTCCACTGCTTTCCATTGTAAAATGTATTATAAAATGCTCTAATTTTGGGAATGAGATGGATTCTTTTGGGTCTCTGCTAGAGATGCTGCGCATTTCTCCATTGATTTGCTGCACATTCTAGACTTAGACTATTTCCCATACTTTGCTCATTGCTGCATCTATTTTAATTGCTAAGAGCCTTTACGGCACTTAATTTATAATCCCTATGATTGATTTATTGATTAACAGTATTTTTGCCTTTTGTATTGAGCTTTAATATTTTAATAAACCTTTATTTTAAATTTCCTGATCTACAGCTCCCTTTTCGAGTCAATATAATTTATTGATTGTGATTTGAAATGCTATTTTGAATCTTATCTTTGGGGACACATTGCCTCATCTCTTCTTGAGGATAACATGGTCCTTGGGCCTGCATTGCGCTCTTCATCTCTATCGTGCAGATTATTTGAGAGATATTATCCACACATGTCCTACTTTTAAATATGCACCCTGCCTTATTGGGCCTTAAGGCTCATTTTGGGGTGACTAATATTTAAAAGGAGGGTTTAGGCCTGTCAAAATGGGTTATTTTGACAGTTCGAATTTGCAGTTCAAACCTACACAGCCAGGGACTGGTGGCAGGCCTGAATCATGTTTGCCATTGTCACTTTAGTGGTAGCACAATATGTGCTGCAGTCCATTAGTGACAGTTAACTTACAGGCCCTGGGTACACTTTGTACCATATACTAGGAGCTATTAGGTAAGTTGAATATGCCAATAGTAATTTTAGTCAATTTTGACATGTTTTAGTGGTCTGGTTAGCAGAGTCCCAATGCACAGAGTCAAAAAACCAAAAGCATCAGTACAAAAACAAAATAGGCATGATAATGCAAAAAGAGGCATTTTCTAACACCCACATATGCAAATAATGCCTCCACTGCCCTACTGTATTCGTTTTTGATTCCTGTAAATGCATTCAGTCTTCACCAGTGCCACCCCCAATGATTTAAGTGTAGTTATCTAAATACATGTTAAAGTTTTAGAGATCTCACAACAAAGACTGTCACAAGGTCAGTCACAATGGCATTTGCTTTCTAGCGCTCCTTTGTAAAACATACACATGTAATGAATGACATTTTACCCACAAAGAAGATTTTACTTTTAAAATACTGCACTTGTTTGAGTCACTGTCGCCAGTCAATGTTCTAAAGTTGTATGGCTACTCAACGTATTTGCTAATATCTTCAGCACTTTGCTACTCACCTCTACAATGAACCCATCTTCATAAATCCAACCCTCCTCTCAGTTTGAATTAAAAAAGACTGTCCTCACACCACAAAGCACGGCAATGTCAACACCGAGAAATCCTACACTTAATGTTTTTATTTTTAGAATAATGTTCGAGAAACTGCTGAGCCCTGGTCTCAATTTTGCATCTTTACTTTGATTTTCTTGCAAGGAAAAGGTACTTCCACCACTCTGGTGTGTGCTTAAGTTCCCCTTGAGATTGGATTTTGCTTGCTCAGTCCCCACATGTTCAAAGCAACTAGATTTCAGTGCATGGTTTGACAACAGGCAGGGCTGGTTCTCAAACCTTGAATTAGCCACTGACACAACTTGCTTTGACAAAGCCAATAGGTATTGATTGCATTATGATCTAAGCCTAAAATATTTAAAAAAAACCCTGCTACAGTGAAAAAACCAATAAAAAAACTATTGTCTCTATGAGATAAATGCCTCTATGAGATAAAGAATTTAACATAGGTTATTCAGTGTACTGTTGGATGTAAGATAGCCTCTCCTACCTTGCAATTCAAGCACTCCTTAGGAGGTGAGATATTATACCAGAACATAGTGGCTATTTTGAAAAAACCAACGGCACAGTACTCAGACCTAAACAACTTCTGCCCAATCTCCAAGATTCCTACTCTGGCGAAGCTCCTTGAGAAATGTGTCCATGCCCAATTATGCAACCACATAGAACAGTTCGGACTTATAGACCAAATCCAATCTGGCTTCCGCCAGGGCCACAGCACTGAATCGGCTCTTACACATATAGTTGACAAAGCGTTAAAAATGCTGGATCAGAATGAATCTTGCCTTCTATTCCTCCTCGACCTCTTGTCAGCTTTTGATACGATCAAACATGACAGCCTCCTATATTTACTGAAATAGAGGATTGGGCTATCAGGGGCTGTCCTAAACTGGTTCGCCTCATTTCTCCACAACAGAACTCAAAGAATCAAGGTTAATCAGTCCCTGTCCAATTCCACACTGGTCAAATTAGGGGTCCCACAGGGGTCAGGCTCTCACCCTCTCTCATTAACCTGTTCATGGAGCCTTTAACTGAAATTATCTAACATCCACTATTTACGTATGCCGATGACACCCAACTGCACAAAAATCTCTTCCCCTGAAGATATCAGGTCTCTCAGCATAACTTCACAAACATTCCAAAACTGGCTGACCTGCAACCACCTCAAACTTAACGCTCTCAAAATGGAATTTCTCTTAATCGCCTGATCCAAACAGTCATATTGAAGAATGGATGAAGCAATTAATAGCTCTTAACTTCTTACCATATGCTATAGATTCCGCAAGTTCACTGGGACTAATGCTAGACAAGAGCTTGAACTTGCAGGAGCACGTACAGCCACCAAAGGAGAAAACTTCCAAATGAACATCTTAAGCAAAATGAAACCCTTCCTTCCCCTTGACGACTTCAAGTCAGATGTTCAAGCCGTATTGATTTCCAGGTTCGACTAAGGAAGTGCAACTCTGCTGCAAGGCTCATCACAGGATCTAAAAGAAACAACCACATCACTCCTGATTTGAAATCTTTAAACTGGCTCTCATATGAGGCAAGGATACAGTTAAAAATTGCCTGCATGACCCATAAAGCCCTACACTTCAACACCCCTTGGTACCGTGCACAAAAAGTGGAGCTATCTGTCAGCTGCAGATCCTCTAGAAAAACCAGCACCTTATTGTTGAAACCACAGAAAAGTTATAACAAAACCTTTACAACCGAGCCTTCTCAGGTGTTGCCCAGAGAATTTGGAACTCCCTGCCCCCTGAAATCAGACTGAACCCCTCAACTGCATCATTCAGAAAAGAAGTTAAAGTGCTACTGATGAACACATTTTTGACCTAGAACCCACAAACCCTACTCTCCGTGCCCGATATAGCGCAGCGCCTACACTCAGATTTATTACTCGCCTGTTATGATCTTGTTTGTTAATTTGTTGGCCTGGACCTTGGTGGTCTATTCCCTCACCTTGGCAGCTGCTACATCCTGTACCATTCTCGAGTATGTTGTTGTTTTGCTCCACCTGTTTCTTCTTTCCTTAGCATTTGTAAAGCGATCTGCTACCCTCAAGGGTCATTTTCACGCTATATAAAACTTTTTACAAAAGTAATAATTAACAGCTAACAAAAATGTTGTGGCATAAATATAATTTATAAACAGAACATCAATCCCCATTTAATCAAGATTTTGTAAACGATAATTAGGCCACAAAATTTATGGCTGGCAATTTTTTTCCCATCAATATTGTGACATACACTCTGTCGGCGGAATGATACACAGAACTGCCAATTGCATGTGGTGAAAGTGAAAAACTACTATGGGCGGAGCCAATGCAGTCACTCTGTATATGTTACAGAAATTGTAACAATTGGTCCTGCGGATAGCTGTGATGGGCAGCCAGCTGTGGTGTAAAAAACTACAAATGAGCTCTCCCTGCTTACTCAGCTTGCACAGCATCTAAAAGTACTTTAGCTGGTTCTCAAACTATACTATAGCTTATCAGATTCTATATTTCATTCAAAATTGTGGTTACTGTAGTGACTTGTTAATCAAACTCTTTATTTCAAAAACTACTTTACAGATTTGCATAAAACCACAAAATGCCTTAAAGTTGGTCCAGACATGACATTCCTGCTAGGTTTAGTTTAAATATGTCCAATAGTTTTTTGTGTGTACTTGAGCTAATTTTTGATACAGAATTTCGATTAGCAGTTGCAAGTCTGGACTGAGGGTCTGATTCACAAAGGGATTTGCCCACCTAAATTGAACTTAGTTGTGCTCACACCTTCATTTAAGACATAATGTGAATTTACACTCATGCACCTGTTTACTCAGTGTAAAATTACACAGTATGTTTTCATTTTAAATGTAGGCAAATCTGCTTACAGTCGTGAGTCGTCGATGTTCCAGGGCATGGTTGCCTGTCTAAACAGGTGAACACCCATTAACTTAAGTGTTTGTAGTTATTCACAAACTTTTGGCAGGTGCAGTCCCACACTGGATACACTAGATATGGTTGTAGATCTACTCTTGTGAGGCACAGGAAAAGGTACCTTTGGAAGGGACACCGCCAAACTGTTTGTGCTGAAGTGGAGGGGATTTTGCGACTGAAAAAATTGTTTCTCGTTGAGAAACAAAACAAAAATTTAGAAAGTGCAAATGCACATGTGCACAATGTTAATTCTTCATACGTAAATCAGCACTGGACACATTTATGAATATCTGAATGGTTCCAACTTTGAATAAAAAGGAATTCACTAGAAATTCCAGAAGAATTGCTATGAATTTGCTGCTGTATCAGGTGCCCGGAAGAAGTCCTGTGTGTATTCACTAACAGACTGAACTTCACTCCAAATGAGGGCACAATCCTACAGAAGCAAATTTATATATATCTTCTGTTCTACAATAGATCTATGTTCTACGGGTTTTTCAATGTTAATTCCATAAAAGGAGCCATACTTTTAATCTTGATTAAAATATTGCAGCCATTTTACAGGATACACACTGAAACAATCACGCTTCAGCCGGGCTTTCAGAAGTGAGGGAAATTATTCCCTAGGTCACACACTTTGGGGCCGATTATGATCTCGCTAGGAAGGCCTCCAGATGGGTTCTGGAACGAGCAAATCTGATTCGGAGCCTATGTTTCCGACTGAATCGTCCCCCGTTCCGAATGACCAAGTATGATGCGAAGATCTCATCCGCGTCGACCGATTTGTTTCCGAACCCGATCATGTCAGTCCGACTCGTTCGCAGCCGTATCGTGCCGCGCAATGGAGCCGGCTTCCGAACGAGCGAGTATAATGCACGATTCGGACAGCCGTATCGACTTGGTCTCAGTGAGACGAAACAGCTGTGGGAATCGGACTTCGGGGGGTTGTAGCAGGCCCCCCTTCAGCCGGGGCCCTCCGAATCGGTCCCATGGTGGTACCCATGGGTCCCCCCTTTCCATGCATGCACAGTGTGGCCGGCACCATGGGGTGCCCGCCACAGGGTGTACGCATTTCCCCACCCGCCCCTTTTTGGTATGAGAGCCTGTGTACGCGTTCGGTATACAGGCTTCCATAGAGTTCAATGGGAGTCCGAGCGAACCGAGTCCGTCACCATAGGGTGCATTGGAATGGGTCGCTCGGACTCGCGGAGCGCAATTCACTAGGAAAGCCCTCTGGATCTGAGTCGTACGGAGGGCTTTCCTAGCGAGATCGTAAT
The DNA here is from genome assembly GCA_963921515.1 of Calotriton arnoldi. Classification (NCBI taxonomy): domain Eukaryota; kingdom Metazoa; phylum Chordata; class Amphibia; order Caudata; family Salamandridae; genus Calotriton; species Calotriton arnoldi. The sequence goes on along the minus strand of CAWUFW010003181.1, from coordinate 1,541,093 downwards.
CGGCCCCTTTGTCAGGGTGCCACACTTGTGCTACAGCGGTTATTTATCAATTTTAAAGTAACAATGTCCTGTTTAATAATGATGAGTCAGCTAATACCATTAAATGGCGGCAGATGTTGCATTTGTCATGTTTTGTCTGACCCTGCACCAAGTTTTTTTTTTACATTTGAAAACAGGGGCTCATCCTGTGGGAGGCCCAGTGAAGTTGCTGACCCAGCCCCCACGAAAACGTCTAACATGCCTGGGTATCAGCTAAGAACAACAACTTCAAAGACATTTATGCTGCACAAAACAATATGTTGCTGTTTTTTACCCCAGGCACATTTTACGCATTACTGTGGCTCAAAAAGGATTGGAGGTCCAACCCAAAAACATGCTGTACACAAACATTTTCTGACAGCATGTATTCAAAACTTTGTTAATTGATCTATTTACACTCCACCCACTATTTTTGAGGTTACTAATCGGACAAGATACCCTACTGCAATGTGACTTTCTTTTTTAGTTACATATTGATTCTATAGGCACTTTAACAAACCAGTTAACACTTATGCTCAACAAGTTGAAGTTACAATGAGCTTGTTAGGCCCTTTCTCTCTTTTTTACATTGTTGGGGAAAACTGCAATTTTGTTGTTTGAAGATCAGTCAGAATGGCTGCCAATTTTCAGGTAAATTCAATAATGCCGTTCCTCATTAAAAATCAGTGGTGGATGCATTGCTTCTGTTTCAAATATTCCTCCTAATAAATATGATTTTATTTTTTGTTTTAGGACAGTTTTCCTGCTCGCTTCGGAGGAATTCATTTTGTCAACCAACCATGGTATATACATGCTTTGTACACAGTGATACGACCTTTCTTGAAAGAGAAGACGCGGAAAAGGGTAATTTTATTTGAGTAACTGTAACTGTTATAGATGTAGAAAAATACATTATTTATTTTTAAAAAGGTAATTCGAGGAGGGAAGCAATAGGGCTTTGGTTGAAAATGGTTCACGTACTCTCAGTGCACCCCAGAAATTTTGTCACCATAATTCAAAGACAGAGAATGTCCTAAAAGTAAATATTGCTTCACGCTTCCTTCTGGTTAATGTGGCAAATCAACCACCCAATCTCGGGCACCCATTCTAGCACCATTTCTGGTATCATCAAAGAATACCATGCACATCGTTATGGCATTTTAAAAAAAACAAGAATTAATGTGTCCCTGACATGCAATAAAAAAACCTCAGCTTTTTTTGGGGCACATTTCTGGCCTCCTCATATGCTGGCAGAAATGCCATCATGCCACATGGGCATAGTGAAATTTAAGTAATGCATATTTTGCTTGCAGTACATCCTCCCAGGGTGGATTAAACAAATGTATGAAAAAACCTCAGCTGCTTTGGCAAGCATTCTTATGGCGTAGCTTGAAATCGCAGCTATCACCAGATAATTATGTGACAATCACCAGGAGAGGAACTTTGCCTCTGCCCACATGTTGACAGCCAAGAATATATGTTTTATCAGATAACTAGATAATTTTCAGTATCTTTTTCTGGTAGCAGCACAAATGGGTGGAGGACAGTCATTAAACTATATGGACTTTTAGGTCTGGCTTTACAGTGACACTGTCACCTGACTTTATGTGATCAATAAAAAAGAGTTTTCAGAGTTCTATTGAGAGATTGGTTTATGCTCCATCCGCATCTTGGCCCCTGAGGACAGGATTTGATTGGGCTGAATTTGTGTGCCTCTACTAAAAAGTCTTCCTGTATTGCACTTTTTGGCTTGTGACAACGTTTATAATGAATTCAGCAGCACTGAGTTGGTTTTGGTGGCATTCCAATGATCATGGCTGTAGGCCTGAATTGTTTATTAGGAGCTATTATGATAAAGGCACTAGGCCTGACGTATTTATTGTGAAAAGGATATGTTAAGGCCAATAGGCATTTAGGTGTGGGTTATTACTCTGCATCAAAGTCTAAATATAGGTATTTTTGCGTGGAATCTCACAGATTACCATAGCAGGCAAAGGTTTCGTCTTTGGGCATCTACTCTGACAAAATCTTGGTGGTTTCAATGTGCTGATTCTTGTTAGGCTCTGTTGAGAGGGGTTGTATATTGTTTTGCAAGCTGTTTTTTCCTACATATTTGTAATTTTATAACTATGTTTGATGGTTCCCAGTTTATGTGCACTTCAATAGGTTTGTGTTGGGTTAAATGTAAAGCCATAATCAAAAGGTCTAGGCTTCATCAGTACATAAAGAATATCTATATATTTTAAAAACCATAGTTATTATACATATTTGTACAAAGAATTACATATATCTAGATACATACATACAATCAAATTATAAATGTTTACATACACAGGTATATGCTGTACATTAGTGTTTGAGTATGGTGGTTATGTAGGAAAGAGACACTTCTTGAGTAGCCTTCTTAAGATATTATAGTTATCCATAGAACTTATGTTTGGGGGTAATGAATTCCATAGTTTGGCTGCTTGAAGAGAGAAAGGTCTACCATCTTTTAGTTTTTCTCTTGTATGGTGGGTTTTTGAGGCGAGGTGCCAGTCTGGAGCTGAACACGAAATGTGTGCCTGCTGGTTGCCTGCTTCTACGCACATTTATTGGCATAGGTTGTATACAGTATTGAGCCAGTGGTAGAGGTTAGAGGCCTTATCAGTTCACTGGGAAAAGTTGTATAAAATTCCTTAAGTGAGATCTGTATGCAATGAAAAGTTATGGCTAAGCAAGTTGGATTTACTTATTTATTACAAAAAGTATGTGTTAAAGACATGGTGGGTTTTAATTTTTAATGGTGGATTGTTATTACACTGTGCTAAAACCTGTAGGCAGGCATTTTCTTACATGGAGTATTGCAGATTTCTGTAGAAGTCAATGGTTTTGGTACTGGTGACACACCTGAACAAAACATAGGGATAGATATTTTGCAATATGGTAATCCTTATTAGCCTCTATGAGTAGAGATTTTGTATTGTTTTCATAGCATTTATTTTGGACATAATTCTAATTTTATTATGGTATACCTGATGGTTTCCTTGTGAAACGATTTATGAACTGAAGCAGCATAGGATGGGTATTGCACCGTGCAGACTTTTGGAGTGAAGTACAAGCTGTGCTCGAGTAGATGAACCTGTGTCTAGAATTGAGGCTCACTTTCAACATTTCAACAATATATCAATGATAATAAAGCACGTTTTGAACCACAAGGAAGACAGAGAGTAGTAGATTTGTATACCATAAAGATGTATTAGAATATTAGCAAAGTTACAAACTTAAATCATTAGGATTAATCATAAATCAATATTCACCTTGTGAAAGCATAGTTCAATATAATCCAAGGCATGAATCAAAATAGCATATACAAAGACTGGTTATTTAAGGATTGTCATATGAAAATTTAAGAGATACTGGGGCATATTAGCAAGTACAAACCCTATTTTGCGAATCAGTAACTTATTACCAACTCGCAAAATAGGGTTTGCGAGTCGCAATTAGGAAGGGGTGTGCCAAGGGCGTCCCTTCCTAATAGCGAGTTGCAGGGGGATGTACGGTTGCTTTGCGACCGCAAATGCAGAGCCCAAACAACCGCAGTTACCACCATTTTCAAATTAGTGGTAAGCCAGTCACAAACAGGAAGGGGTTAGTGTTTGGCAGCGAAATGTTTTATAAGAGCAGGCGGTGGTCCCACGGACTACTGCCTGAACTTAAAAAATGAAAAGCAAATCTTTCATTTTTTTCTTTTAAACACATCCCTTTTTTCTTTATGGAAAACAGGCTGCATTTGAAAAAAAAATACTTTGCTTCATTTAAAAAGCAAACACAGACATGGTGGTCTGCTTTCCCCAGCAGGCCACCATCCCTGTGATTATAGCCCATTCCCAATGGGCCGCAAATTGCGACCTGCCTCATGAATTTTGATGAGGCAGGTCATTTGCGACCCCATTGGGAATCGCTAAATGTGTCTGAGACACATTAGTACGTTCCGTTTTGCGAGTCGCAGATTGCGAGTCGCAAAAAATCACAATTTGTGGCCCGCAAAACGGAATGGTCGTACATCTGGCCCAAGGGAGAGGGAAGCGACACCTGCTCTCGAAAGAGTAGATCAGAGCATCTGAAACTAGCTAGATCAGCATTGCACAATTATAACATAGGATTCAACAAACGCTACGCTGCCCACCGTTCCCAAGAAGTGGGAACCAATTCAAATTCCACCCTTTCAACAATAAAACATTATCGCCCTGTTTCCAAGACATCACACAAACGACGCGCACAGCATGGTGCATCATGGTCAGGCCATCCCCAACACAGATGGCATCAATGAATTATTCAGTTACAGTGAAACTAGCAATAATAAAATGTTCCCAATGAAACTAAACAATTGACTATTCGTTAGTTCAAATTACTACAGTTAGTTTGGCTCCTGAAATGATAGTAAAACGTGAGATTATACACGCAGACAAAAGCATAGTTTCAATGTTAGGAGGAATTACTTTACTGAGGCCTACATTAACTATGGCTAACTTAACGTGAAAGCACTTTACTATGGTTGATTATAACATGAGTTTCTCTAAGTATGATCAAACTTAACATGGAAACCCCATTTTAGATATAAGCATGTAATGTGCATTAGTATGCATGACCCCAGAACCGCCACAGTAGATCTTAATTGGTTATGGTGACAAGCCAATGATAAAGATCATAGGCCTGATTGTTTATAATGAAAAGTTATGATAAACGCATTAGGCCTGACATATTAATTGTCATTAAGTGTAGATTGTTATTATTCTGTGTTAAAGCCAACTGATAGATATTTTGTTACATGGAATCTCACAGATTACCATCGTAGTAGGTAAGCATTTTGGTGCTGATACCCCCTCAGACAAATTGTTGGCATAGGAGATTTGTACAGTCAGAATCCTTGTGAGGTCCTCTTACGTCTCATAGTATTGTGCTTTGCAAATTGTAATTTTGTATAATATGTTATTTTATGTCTGTATGCCTGATGGTTGCCTTGTGGGAAAGCTTATGCTCTGTAAAGGAAACCTCAGTTGGTTAAGGCGATACAACGCTGATAACAGCAACAAGCCTGATTTCTGTTGCCTTAGGTCTGATCTGTTTAATATGAAAAGTTAGGATAAACTCATTAGCCTTGACATATTGATTGTGAAAAGCATATGTTAAAATCAACTTTCATTTAAGGGTAGATTATTATTTCTCTGTATGCCTACAGATAGGTATTTTGTTGCACAACATGTCAAATTATCTTTGCAGGTAAATATTATGTTGTGGGCAACTGGCTCCAACAAACCCCAGTGGGAGAAGATTTGCACTTTAATAATTATTGCTAGAACCTCTTCTAAGATGTCTGCCAAGATTATGTAATAGTAAAAATCCATTAAATAATACATACATCCACACATGAAAATATATATCCACATAGATCGGTAGAGGGCCTTTAGTTCCACTCCGCTCTTCTATTGGTCTGGCCGAGTGCCATTCAAATTCTGCTTCCATCATGGCAGCGGATTGCATGGAGTAATGGTCCAGTCTGCATCAGTCATTGGCTCTTTTTCCCTGTGAATTATGGCATTTTCCAATCACGTGTTTAAACTGACATGTGAATGAGTGTGCATCAGTATCAGGGCTGATTGGCCAGTCCTTTGGTTTAGAATTTTCTCATTTTATAGATTCCCTTTCATTTCTTTGCTTCTCCTCATTTTGTTTTAATGTTTCCTAATCAGATACTACAGCTCTCCAGGCAATGCTAATGGGTTGCTTGCTTGCTGCCCATTTCATCTGCAGTATACCATTTTCCTCTTGACCATTTTATCTAAGTAATGAGATCATTTTGGAATGTTGTTGTCCATATTGTATCGTTGTTGTACCATTCCTAGATGATTGGTTTTAAATGTGTCTACCGTGCTTGAACTTTAAAACAATGATAGACTATTTACAATACCTTTGCAAGAAGGATACCCACTGCTATGTTTAGTTTTGTTATGGCAAACATATGCCCACCATGTTTAAAAGTCATCATGTTTTCTTTTTTCTTCTGTTATTCTTTTGATTTAGCTTGCATATCTTGAGTTTGTGTCAGAGGGTGAATAGAAGAATGAGTCAGTGGATTGATGAATGGATGCATGAGTGCAAAGATAAGTGACAGAGTGCATGTATGATGACTTATTGAATGTCTACACCCATAAGTTGTACAAAAGGCACTTTCATTCGCAAGCCAGACTTATTGGAACTGGAACAGCGGCCCTCAACCTCCTCGACCTCTGCGAGGCCTTCAGCATTGTTTCCCACAACACCCTCATCAGAAGACTTCATGAGATTGCCATACAAGGATCTGCTCTCAAATGGATCTGTTCCATCCCCACAGGAAGAACCCAAAGGGTCAGGCTGCCACCCATCACATCAGAGACCAAGAAACTGATATGCGGAGTCGCCAAGGGATTGTCCCTCAACCTCACCATGTTCAATATTTAAATGAGACAGATCACCAACATCATTCGATCACAAGACATCACTGCCATTTCCTACGGCAATGGCACCCAACTCATCCTCTCCCTGACGTACAGACAACCACTACCAGAACCAACTTCACCCACTGCATGACCATGGTAGCACACTGGATGTGAACCAGCTGCCTGAAGGTCAACTCCGACAAGACAGAACTACTGGTCTTCAGCAACAAGACCTCCCCATGGGACTCCACCTGGTGCACATCGGAGCTAGGACCAACACCCACAGACCACACAAAAAATCTAGGGATCATCCTAGACAACCAACGGAACATGACAGCTCAAGTCAATACAGTGTGAATCTCCTGCTTCCACCTTCTGCACATGCTGTGAAAGATCTTCAAATGGTGGCCTCAAAACACCAGATGGGCCGTCACACAAGCACTCACCTCCAGCGAGCTGGACTACGGCAACACTGTCTAAGCCCGAATCTCCAAACAACTCCTGCACAGACTCCTGACCATCCAAAACACCTCAGCAAGACTCATACTCGACATCCAACGGAGCACCCACATCACACTACACCTCACGAAGCTTCACTGGCTTCCCATTCACAAGCAAAGCCAATTCAAACTTCTCACACACATATTACAGAGTCCTACACAACACCTACGCTCTGCCTCACTCTCATTCTCACTCTCACTTGCACACATTCAGCGCATCCACAAAAGCAAAACTGGAGGTCCCTCATTCTCCTAAATCTCTTTTTTTTAAATGCTTATTTATCACAAATACAGCAGGTATGTCGTTTCTCACTTCATAAATAACACTTCAGACTAGCAATTGATCAATTTACAAAAAATCAAATACAATAATCATGAAAATTAATAGTGGATAAATTAACAATATTTGGGAATGGCGTTGCTTATGACCCGTATTTGGCTGGCTAAGAATTAGTGAAAAAATAGCAATTCATCAATTTACAAAAAAATTGAACACAATAATCATAAAGGCTGATCATATACTCATCATCACAATTATTGAAAATGGCATCTTGTATATCCCACCTTTGGCTAGCAAAATCTACTATCTGTTAGATTTGGAGCTCTCGATGCTTTCCCAATTAGACTAAATTTTAATAAAGTACTTATTGGCCCAGACTCTCTTTGCATACAAATTCTCATGATTTTTCAACCTAGACATTAAGTAATCATTGAGCCATAGTGGGTATGTTTGTTGACTTCCAGTTTGCTAGTATTAAGGATTTTGCTACTAAAGTGGCTATAAAACAGAGCTTATTGAGTTTGGTAGGGAGAGTGTTTACACTCAACGGGGTACGGGCAGATCGGAGACAATCACTCGCCCCGTCTTGACTCCTACTTCATTAAAGATATTTGTCCAAAATGCGCTCAGTTTAGGGCAAGTAAAAATCATGTGGAGCCAATCCCTAGAAAAAGACCCACATCTAACGCATCCAGCATCTGCTCCATTATACATCTTTTTAATCTTATCCAGAGTATAGTATAACATCCATCTACTATAGAAAGCCATGCACTCGAAGTTAGCTGCCCGGATGGTTTTTCCACTAATCTGGTTATAATATTTCCGATGTACTCTAGTTATATCACTGCCAATAATAGTTGCTATTTTCCTTACATGGTTGGATACTAACTTTGGTCCTAAGTGCTGAAGTAAAACTCTTTACCAATTTCTGGTCCCTGATAGGCGGGAGATAAAAAAAGGCTGACATATTTTCTCTGTTACTTCATTCATGTCTGTTGGGGTACTACAACATAAAGACTGATTGATTGTTGCGATAAAAATCTCCAAGCCGCTAAAAGCTAAAACCTGCCCAACGACTAAGCGTGGACCGGCCAAAACTTAGGTTAAACCCTGAACAGAAGTCAAGGTTTAACTCGGGATGAAGATTTGGGACTTTATATTCTTGCTGGATGCAATTAAAACAATATACTATACTTCGGGGAGTCTTATAACGGGTTCTATTTGGTAGTCTAGGGATCTGTAAAAAAAGAGACCGGATCAATTCCAACAACTTTTAACATAGTATTCAAATAGTAATAATCTTCACCTGATGCCTTTTTGAAGGCGAAGGTCAGCCAGTTTAATAGGGCAGCTTGTTAATAGCTTTTAAAACATGTAAGAGACAAACCCCCTTCCTCTTGATTTAAGTGAAGAATTGAGAGCTTAACACTTGGTTGTTTCTTTTGCCAGATAAATGTGCGTATGTCTGCATCAATACCCTGAAAACATGATTTAGGAATTTTAATCAAGACATTAGAAAAGGCAAACAGAAACAGAGGCAACAAATTCATTTTGATAAGCGAAATACGCCCTATGATCATATGGGGAAGTCTATCCCATTGTTAAATTAGCGTATGAGTTTTGACTAGTAGGGACACGTAATTAAGAGAATATAAATTGCCGTAGTTTGGGATCACTTTAACACCTAGATATTTAATAGGCCACCCTGTTTAAAAAGTCGTACGCCGTTCTCCTAAATCTCATCCAAGATCTGGAACAACCACTCTCAACACATCAGATCCTCTTCTGAGTTCCGCAAGAAGCGGAAGATCTGGCTCTTCTTATAAGCACCTTGAGGACCACACACCTACACACCTGCCCAAGCGCCTGGATACCCTCCCAGGTGATTAGTGCACTATACAAATCAACATAACCTAACCAGAAAACAGAATTCTTCCCTTCAACAACTCAAATGGCGATTTTAAAGAAACACAGTTTGGGGTAGTGTGATGTGCCCACCAAGTGTCCCTGAAAACATCCTTAGGTGAAAACCTGAACTTCACTGCTTTCTGAAAACACGATTTCACCACCTTATTTTTGCGTTCTGCAAGTCCATTGGCTTGTGGTGTGTATAAAGCTGTCTTTGGATAAACAGTTTCCAGATCTTTCAAGAAATTCTGAATCTCTTGGGAATTAAACTGCACTCTATAATCAGTCACTGAGTATTTCGGCACAACTTCAAAAGCAAACTCATCTCTGCAAAAATCCAGGACTGTTTTAGTCCACACTGCACTCACGCATCTAGTGGGAACCCACTTAGAAGCATAATCAGCCATTAGTAAGACAAATCTTTCTTTGGAAGGCAATATCTCAAATGGACCCAGGATATCCTGAGCCAAATTTTCCCAGTGTTCCTCTGGAACCACTACGGGTGATAAAAGAGTATAATAAGTGACATGTGATTTGTCATTGGTGGTACAAATGAAACAATCTTTAACTACACCTTCTACTTGACGGTCTACAGCCAGCCACCAATACCTTTCCCTCACTCTAGCTTTGGTGAGGTTCTTCTCAAGATGTCCTTCATGTGCTAACTGGATCACTTTCTATCTTACACCTACTGGTGGAATAATTTCCCCCCACTCTCATAAGTCCATCATTGCAAATAGTTTGTTTATCTCTTACAAACAATATGGCTTCACAGTCAAATCTAATGTCTTGTAATCAGGCCAAACGTACCACAAATACTCTAATCAATCGAGCTCACACTGTGATTATCAGGCATTCAAAAAGCATATGCATTTTCTGTAAGCAAGCAAAAAAGATAAACGACATCTTGTTCACAAGTCCAGGTAAATATTGCACATGCACGTTAAACTCTTTCAACTCCTTACTCCACCTTCTCAGCCTGGGAGTTGCTCACTGCCCTTGCACTAGAAAATTTGAACCAAAGGACGATGATCTGTCTGAACATAAAAAGGATGACCACACAGATAAAACTTTAAATGACTTAATACCCAAACTTCTGACAAGGCTTCTCTTTCAATACATGAGTAGGATGTTTTGCTTCCTTGAATGCACGAGAGGTAAAAACAACCATTCTCTCTTCACCGTCTCCTATCTGGGGTAAGACAGTGCCCAATCCTTTAAGACTTGCATCTGTGGTCAATATAATCTTTCTGCTCACCTCAAAATGCCCTAAAGTAGGATTCTTACTACTCTTGTCTTTGGTTTCCTTAAAATAGATCCCACATTCTTCTGACCAATTAAAGGGATAACCCTTAAAATCATTCCTATCGGTTCAATAACACTGGCAAACCCTTTGATGAACTCCAAATAAAATTCAGCCAAACACAAAATGCATCCTCCTTTCTGTTTGTCTACAGGCGTGGGGGCATTAATCAAATTATCAGCCAAATCAAATTTAGGATAAATCCTTTGGCCAGGAATCACATTTCCCAGTATGTTACCAATGTTACCCTAAATCTTCATTTTTCAATTGTTACTGTCAGCTAACACTCGGAAAACTATCCCGACACACAGCTCACTGTTCCATCAATCTCTAAGGTATCTTTTCCATAAATATAAATATCCTCTTGAAAAAACAAGACATGTGAAATGTCTCCTGAAATCATTTTCATTACTCTCTGGAAGCAGGCAACTGCAGAAGCCAAACCAAAAGACATTCATACAAATCTATAATCTGCCACAATTGTCTTATTTTTCAAAGCAGCCACAGTTTCTTTACGGAAAAAGGCATGTTAAAATAAAAACTTCCCCTTTCAGGAATACAAAGACAGGGATGCAGGTCAGCTTTTACTTGCTGGCCACCATCCCTCTATATGTAGCCAATACTTGACGGGTTACAAATAGTGGCCTGCCTAATAAGTTTTGCATAGACAGGTTATTCTTCCACTGGATATTTTGCAACACACCCTTTTCTTAAATAGGTCACCTCACAAAATTACAGATAGGCCTCAAAAGGTTGGGTCATAATTTGCACTCCCTATTTGCACTTTGTCTGTTAACATGCCAGGCCCTACATTCTGGAGGTAGTGACTTTTCATACTGTAATTTTCCCACCAATAACTTTCACCAGGTTTTTGCTGGTGAAATCTGTCATTGGGAAAATGCGAGGGTGGAAGGTTTATGTGACAATTTAGAATTCTGATTCCTGAACAAACTCCTGTGTCTATATTTGAAAGACTTCTTTGTTAATGTCCATGTTGCTTTATAATAAATGCAGCATCCTTGAATGCGCGATCTTTTCCGGGGTTGAGTGCGTGGAGGGTGCTGGCGTCGTCTCGGCGCCCGTCCGCGCCGTGACCGCGCCCAGCGCCAGACCCCCTGGTCCGGGCATCCCCCGCGCCCGCCACATCAACAGACGCCGATACGACGCCAGCACCCTCCACGCACTCAACCCCGGAAAAGATCACGCCTGCTACCAGGCCACCCCGAAGCGCACCCAAGGGCCCTTCACCTGCCGGAACTGCAGCTTCGCCAGCACCCGCCCCGCCAAACCACCGCCCAGGAAAGAACCCAACTACCTCAGATGCATCCTCCTCAACACCCGCTCCGACGCAAACACGCCATCGAACTCTGGGACCTTCTCGACTCAACCTCCCCAGACGTCGCATTCCTGACGGAGACCTGGCTGAATCCCGCTTCAGCCCCCGACATCGCCATTGCCATCCCGGACGGATACAAGATCACCCGCAGGGACCGCACCAACGGAGTCGGAGGAGGCATCGCCATCGTCCACAGGAACACCCTCAGAGTCTCAACCAACACCGACGACACCCTCAGCACCGCCGAACACATGCACTTCCAGATCCACACCGATCCCAACACCACCCTCAGAGGAACCCTCATCTACAGACCCCCGGACCCCGACCACAGTTCAGCGATTCCATCGCTGACTTCGTCAGCACACACGCCATCGCCTCCACGGACTACATCCTCCTCGGGGACCTGAACTTCCACCTCGAGAACAACAAGGACACCAACTCCACCACCCTGATCGACAACCTCGCCACCCTCGGACTCAGACAGCTCGTGACTACACCCACCCACGCCGCCGGCCACACGCTAGACTCCATCTTTTCCGCAAGCCCACACGTCTCCTTCAACCACACCTCCGAACCCCACTGGACTGACCACCACTGCATCCACTTCACCTACAGGAAGCCCACCACGCACCACCGCGCCGAACAAATGCCTCGCCGCTGCTGGAGCAGAGTCACGGAAGACCAGCTAACCACAACCCTCGCCCTGAGCCCACCCGCCGAACCCTCCGACCCCGACACCGCCGCCCGCAACCTCAGACAGTGGATCGACGACTGCGCCAACACCCTCGCCCCGCTCAAGAATCCGCCCAACAGCCACACCAGCAAGAAAGCCACCTGGTTCACCGAAGACCTCCAGGCCTCCAAACGAACATGCCGAAAACTGGAGAAGATCTGGCTCCACGAACGGACAGCGGACAGCTACGCCGCCCACAAGAGCGCCACCCGCAGTCACCATCACCTCATCAGATCCGCCAAAGGGCCTCACTCAAAGACCGCCTAGACAACAACGCACACAACAGCAAAGAGCTCTTCAACATCGTGAAGGAACTCTCCAACCCCAGCTCCAACACCAACGACATCCAGCCGTCGCGAGACCTGTGCGACTCACTGGCCACCTTCTTCCACCGCAAAATCGCCGACATCCACGACAGCTTCAACACCACGACCGCCCCGGCAACCACCGAGACCACTGCCCCCACAACCACCAACCACCTGCTCTCCTGGACCAACATCAACGACGAGGACACCAGCGAGATCATGAACACCATCCACTCCGGTTCACCGCTAGACCCGTGCCCTCACCACATCTTCAACAAAGCCAGTACAGCCATCGCGCCCCATCTCCGGAAAATAATCAACATCTCCTTCGAGACAGCAACCTTCCCGGAAAGCTGGAAGCACGCTGAGATCACCGCCTTACTCAAGAAACCCAAGGCAGACCCCAAGGACCTCAAGAACTTCCGACCCATCTCTCTGCTCCCGTTCCCCGCGAAGGTCACCGAGAAAATCGTCAACAAACAACTGACCCGCTACCTCGAGGAGAACAACATCCTGGACCCTTACCAGTCCGGCTTCCGCAGCAACCACAGCACCGAAACCGCCCTCATCGCCGCCACCGATGACATCAGGACCCTGCTAGACAACGGAGAAACAGCAGCCCTCATCCTCCTGGACCTATCAGCCGCCTTCGACACGGTCTGCCACCACACACTACGAACACGCCTTCACGACGCCGGGATCCAAGAGAAGGCCCTGGACTGGACCACATCCTTCCTTTCCGGCAGAACACAAAGCGTCCGCCTCGCCCCCTTCCGATCCAAGGCCACCAAGATCATCTGCGGCGTACCCCAAGGCTCCTCCCTCAGCCCAACGCTGTTCAACATCTACATGGCACCCCTCGCCCACGTCGCCCGACAGCACAACCTCAACATCATCTCCTATGCCGACGACACCCAGCTGATCCTCTCCCTCACCAAAGACCCTCACACCGCCAAAGCCCACCTCCACGAAGGAATGAAGGCCGTCGCCGAATGGATGAGGACCAGCCGCCTGAAGCTGAACTCGGACAAGACGGAGGTCCTCATCCTTGGTTCCAACCCTTCAGCCTGGGACGACTCCTGGTGGCCAACATCACTGGGAACAGCCCCGCCACCCACCGACCACGTACGCAACCTAGGGGTCATCCTCGACCCCACCCTCTCCATGACTAAGCATGTCAACGCCGTTTCCTCATCCTGCTTCAACATCCTCCGAATGCTCCGCAGGATCTTCAAGTGGATCCCCACTGAAACAAGAAAAACAGTCACCCAGGCCCTCGTCACCAGCAGGCTGGACTACGGAAACGCCCTCTACGCAGGAACGACAGCTAAGCTCCTGAGACGGCTGCAACGCATCCAGAACGCCTCTGCACGTCTTATCCTCGACATCCCCCGACGCAGCCACATCACACCCCACCTGAGAGACCTGCACTGGCTCCCTGTCAACAAGAGGATAACCTTCAAGCTCCTCACCCACGCACACAAAGCACTCCACAACTCCGGACCAGCCTACCTCAACAGACGACTCAGCTTCTACACCCCCACCCGCCAGCTCCGCTCGACCAGCCTCGCCGTCGCCACAGTCCCCCGCATCCGGAAAACGACCGCCGGTGGCAGATCCTTCTCCCACCTCGCCGCCAAGACCTGGAACACCCTCCCCACCAACCTCCGACAGACCCAAGACCTACTGGCCTTCAGAAGACTCCTCAAGACCTGGCTCTTCGATCAGTAGCAGCACCACCCCCCTCTTCCCCCAGCGCCTTGAGACCCTCGCGGGTATGTAGTGCGCTTTATAAGTGACATGATTGATTGATTGATTGATTGATTGATTGATAAAAAATATTTGATAAATTTAGAGGAACTGAGTCTGTGTTATGTGGAAAATGGTGGCCTTGGTGGCTGATAAGAGAGAGTTATTAACAAATAATTCTCTGAAAAGCAGTGATAATGTAATTTCCTCCATAGATGCAATTTTCACCGCAGATCGCTTACCAGAGGAATGTCCATACACTAGCTAGGGCAAAGGACAAAATTATTTTACGACTGCTTTTTACAAGGTTGTACATTACTGCTCTTCTTTAAAGCAAACCCATGATGTCTGCTCACTGTTATATTTGCTTATTTTTTTGTTTCTGTTATCCTCCAATGTTACGTTACACAATGCTACTATCAATTTTTGTATTAGTATTTACAAAATAAAATTGTGGAAAATGTGCAGATCATATTTAACTTTTGTCTACTTTAAGTCAGTTCAGTGCTGCATTTTTTAATCTTTTTATTTGGTGGAACTGGTTTAACTTCCTTTACTTGCGCAGTGCAAACATACCTCCTTCCTTTGGGCACTGGATTCACAAATGAGGTTTTAATGTATGAAACGGGTCCAGCCCCATAATTATCAGAGTCTTATTAATGTTATTAGTTTAATAAACCAATACACACATACTGTTGGCAAAATCCTCCTCAATAACAAAAATAACATTATCAATTCTATTTTATAAAATTACATTTACAGTCATATACGCTCAAAACACATATTTGTGCTTGAGCAAATAAAAAAATTAAGAATATGTTTACCAGCATGCAATATTTGAACTTGAATAGATTACTCAATAAATGTAAAATTATACTGCCTATATTCCAGCACAGACCCTCTTTTAAAAATCACTGGTGCATGTATAATGGTACTCGAATAAGATATCCATACCTCCCTGACCATAGCAAGTCCCTCTTTCAATGAATATTGCCAACTGCTTCACAGGACCTGTCCCCAAAAACAGCCAGTAATTCTAATGATGACACAACTATACCCTTTAGAGGGATCTAGATCATCTCATCCAAAGACGTGCTGGGAACAGTAAAGATACAATGTTTCTTGCACCTGCATTTTATGGTATGTGCTATATGCCAGAGAAGGTAACAGCGAAACTGTTTGTTTTTGAGTGTAGCATACTTGAACATCAAGGCTATTACCAGATCAAAGAGAATGATCTTTTCATGACGTAGAACGGTGAATATTAATTAGTATAATTGCAACATCACTGTCATCGTAAATGTCTTTACTTTTTAAAGAAAACTGACAGCATTAGAGTCTCTTTCTGGTGTATATCTAGTGGCTTCCTTCACAATAATGTGGAAATGCTGGTCAGCACATGCCCTTTTATTTTGTAGTGCCTAATAAAGAAATGTGGTTGTGCCCTTATAAAGCGAAAGAAGATGCTATGCCATGTAAAACTTGTATACAAAGAAGGTGCCACCTCCACTAATTTTGCATGTTTTAGACATCAGGTCTGCCTAAATAAGCAATATCACACAAATATAATATAATACTTATTCATCACATTGTTTTATCCATTTATCAAAACCATAGATCAGAGCACATTCGTTATACAAAGATATAGTGAAACATGTTTCAAGAAAGTGTGAACTGGAAATGTGCTCTCATCAAACCGTGATATTATGTGGTAAGTGCTTACACCAAAGTGAACAGACGTGGATAGATCTGCTAATTCTAAACAGTGGTTAAAAAGTACATGGATAAAGCATGGTTCAAATAAATGTTTGAAAAAAGCAGTTTTAAATTTGGTTCCAAAACATAGTTCAAGGAAATCACTAATCTGTAATTTTTAAACAAAGCCCATGTGGGAAAAGTTTTCAGAATGCTGAATGGCCCACTTCTAATGGTGTGTGGTCGAGATGTGGACAGAAGTATGATAGAGCCTTCCCCATGGGATAAGAAGTAGCCTTTAGGGTGATTCTCTGGAAAGCATTTACTGTCCAAATTCTTTGATCCTATGAAAGTCAAAACGTGGGTGTTCGGGACAGGAGTGTAAAACATTGTTCAACAGGGAATGCTATCTCAGAATTTTAAAATAGTTGAAGAAATACAATTTTTAGACTTGCTTGTCCTTCTTATGTGAGAACCCAAAAAATGCTATGGAAAAACAATGTGTACACACTTTAAAAGTCTTGATTGTGGTATGGCCTTCATTTTGGTAATAGTCACAATTGTAGATTGTGGTATAATCTCCCCCATATTAAATATTATGGTTGTAAGCATACCTAATTATATGGGCATTCAGCTGTGTGAAAAGCAGAAGGAAAAAGAGTGGGACTGTTGTAATTAAAAGAAGATAAGTGGTATGGTGGGCATGCAAGAGTGAGGCAAATGAAATGCTCACCTTTCAAATGACAGATGAATTATCATGTGGACTTAATTACAAGGAAGGAAAAGCACAATAATGAAAAGTTGAAAAAATGGGTCAATTGCTAATGAGGATCAAAGTGTCGCTCATCTTGTCATTGGAAACAGGTTTTGTCTAATTTAAACATTCCTTAGGGTCTGCAGAAGAAATCCGTGCAGCACCTCTGTTTCCCTGCTGATGATTTGGGAAAGTCAGATGCCCAGTTCAGATGGTCTTGTGCTTTTCAATGCACTTCCTTAATTTTGTCGCAGTCTCATGGAAATTGTAGTCATACCTGACGAAATGGCGTGCATGTGCTTCAGGAAGTCAACATAGGTCAACACACTAGTTTTTGTGGGTATTGTAGTCCCCCTTACTAATGGCAGGAAGAATGTTGGTAAATTCTTAAACTTTAGGCTGGGAAGCAAAAAACATGAGGCTGAACCACAAGTATGAAAATCAGTACAGTGTCCAGAATATGACCGATAATACAGCTTTTAAGCCTGTTTTCTAACGAAAATCGTTCACCTTGTGATAGAATGCTGAAAATTGGTACAGCCATTCATCTTTGTAATAGTGATCATATAAGAGCAAGACCCCAAGTGAATCTTGCCTATGATGTCATATAGTCTAATCAAAATCCAAGATGGCTGATAAATATAAAAACATCATTTTAAATCTTCCAATTTGCATCAAATTTGGCACAAATGTTCATGTGTACACATCAGTGCATATCATGTGCATGCCCACGTTGGATCTAGACTGTGAAGTCATATATATAAAACCAAAATGGCCACTACCAATATAGTGTTGTCTATGTCCTAATTACGAATGTCATACATTGTAAAGAATTCAAGAACAGACTCTTCTTCAGTTCCTAGATATAATAGCAACAAAGAAAGTCCTCTGTCCATATACCTTGCTCTTTCTATCCACAGTCAAATGAGAAATCGAGAACTTATAGACAAGTTCCATAAACTAGGTATTTGTATTTCATATGAAAGGGGTTTGCAAATATCTGCTGACTTAGGAAATAATATTTGCGCACTGTATGAGAGTGAATACGTTGTGTGTCCACCAAAACTGAAGTTGCAAGTACTCACCAGTGGAAATATTGATAACGTAGATCGCAACTTCCATGACAGCTAAAGACTCCTTCCATGGACAGCAATAAATCTCACACAATACCCAGAATGATACCCAGAACGAGAACTAGAAGGAATTGGTTGTGGTATTGTGGTGATTAATCTTAATATTGCAAAGTCAAAACAGATTTCAAATCTTCCAGTACTGTATACAAATACCGAACCAACTTCAATGAAAAATGCAGATTATAATGTTCCATTACTATCTGTAGTAGTTGAACGCCAAAGTGATCTAATTGATGCTACTAAAACCTATGAATATAAATGGCTCAAAAGAGTGATGCGCAATGTTGAGAGTGGAAATATTTCCTCAAATGAAAGCATATCTTGGGCAGCATTTCATGCATCATTGCTCCCACCTATCAATAGACCACTGTCAACTTCTGCATTGTTGCCACTGTTCACAGAAAGTGCTCATTCTAAATCCATGCTCTTGATTTGCATGAAAGTCATTAAAGAGTATGTTGATTATCTCACTCTAGGACAAATACCTATTATTTCAATGAACCAACCTCTCTTCGCCCTAGCAAAACAAATTCAATGAGATGTACCACATCTATATGGTGAAGATAATATGTTGTGATGATGGGGGGACTTCATATTGAAATGACTTTCTTTTAAGTACTTGTAGCCTGGCTTTCGAACAGTGGATAGACCAGTGTGTTAGTGGGAGCTGACATCACTACCAAAGGGAAAGCTGGTGCTATATTGTAGGTTTCCCATTTTAACGGTACACGTCATGCTCATCAAATTACTGTTGCTGTACTGTACATATTATAGAGGAAGGCTTATCAAAGTTATCTTGAATCTAGACAGTCCCATGAAGAAATAAGGGAGTTTTCTAACTGGATTAAGTAGAAATCGAACAAGCACCCACACTTCCAATTTTGGACAATTGTTATGGATCTGCAGATACTGCGCTTGAATTTGTTCATTCAATTAGTAAGGGTAACTTTTTGTATACAAGTACTTGATCAGATGGTTCCATGGATGTTTGGTTCAAATCATAGTCATTATTCTCGGTGGCTGTCTGTCCACATTTGTGACATGGCAACACTAGTAGAACAACACCCACACATTCAGTCAGAGTTTCATACCAGGAATTTTATTGTCAATAAAAGCAACCGCTCAATTGCTCTAGATCAAAATCATCAAGGGAGATGGAGGTTCTGTAGGTCTGACAGAAAATCCAGGAGCTCTCAGAAGATGGATGATATCTGGGCCAGAGATTTCCAGAGTTGTAAATGAATTTAAACAAACATTTGTGAATGCCAAAAAAACAACCTTTGTCACCATGAACAAATACCTAGTGTACAAAAATCTTTTGCAAAAGATGTCAAATCTCTACTGTATACAATTGAGGAAGCTGGGAATCCATTTATGGAGGAGAGCAGTGATCTATTCAGTCTGGACAGCTACAAAGTTAAAGTCATCACTTTGGTTAAAACAGCACATGAAATAGGTCAATTGCATTATAACTCCTATTTTCATGAGGTGTTGCAAATGTGTTCGTAGCCCATATCAGATACAATACCAAGGAACAAACTTCAATTACTCAGCACAAGCATGCGTAAAACTTCTGAGTCCAAAGACAAACTATCCTTGTTAAAAAGTAATTGCAATTTGTTTGGTAGATTATATATCGAGTGTCAGGCAAGAAATGGTAATTTGGGAAAAAAATTCAAGCATGACAATCAGTCTTTTCCGCCATCTATATCTGAGACTGGAAAACCCAGAGAAGAAGAAAAGTTGCAGCTATTGGGCTGTGCTGCTGGAAGTACCGCCATACTCAACACTGCTTCAGCAGTGGATGTAAATATATTAGATGGTGTACCTATAGTAAATATGCTATCTCCCAAGTCTTGTAAAACAAATGATAATTAGGCTTCAACAGTTTGTATGCCCTACATAGAAACTCAAGCATGGAACATGAAACGATTGGATCTTGTGTGGGATGTATATATTACTGGAAGCATCAAGCAACGTGTTAGAGAGAAAAGAGGTGAGAGTCTTCGTAAGCAAGTTGAATCTAACACTCCTGCACCAAAGATTGGCATAGTTTCCTAAGACGAGACGAAAAGAAGAAGGAGTTGGTTGAATTGAATAGGTGTTTGCAACTTATTAACAACGAAGGGAATCAAGAAAGTGTCACCAGTCAGGATAAAGTTGCAAGTTCCACACCAATTACGAATTTCAAAATGATATCTCCTTGCAATCATGAGGAAGCAGACATATGAGTTATGCTTCATTCTTTGCATGCAGCAACTGAAAGTCATTCCAAAATAATGATTCGTACAGTAAATATCGATGTAGTCATTCTTGTGATTGCTAATTTTAAAAACATTGGAGGTCAAGAATTGTGGTTAGCATTTGGTACAGGAAAAAAGTTCCAATACATACCAGCTCACAGTATTGCAGCAAGCTTAGAAATTGATATATGTGAATCTCTGCCCTTTTTCCATGCTGTTGCCGGTTGCGACACCACAACAGCTTTTCATGGGTGAGGGAATAACGCAGCTTATGACACCTGAATAGCACTAATTTCTGCTACTCCAGTATTAAAATTTCTGTCAGATCGACCAAGTTCGGTTGATCCTGTTCACTTCAGAAATGTCAAGAAATTCATTGTACTAATGTATAGCCGCACATGTCCATTGCATGAAATAAATGGTGCCCACCAATTCATGTTGGAAAGTGGCAACAGAACTATTGAGAACATCCCACATCCACAAGATGATCTTCTTCAACATGTTAAACATTCTGCATACCAAGGGGACCATGTCTGGGGTCAGACATTAGTGCCCATGCAAGATTTGCCAAATTTAAATGATTGAGACTGGAAGCAGATTGATGGAGTAATGGTACCACATTGGACAACCATTACAGAGGCATCTAAGGCAAAAAAACGTATTTGTTGTGGGTGCAAAAAGTTGTGCCGAAATCAATGCAAATGCTCAAAGGTGAGCCTCATGTGATTAAGACAGTATACAAACTCAAATCATCAGTGTTTCATAAAATAGAAATGTTATCAGGGTTTAATATAGTCTTGTATTATTTAATTACAATGGAAACATTATCCACATGTTCATAGTATGTGTTGTAAGGTTACACATGATGCAAATTATAAGTTTACTTTCACTACAGTGTGTGTTACTTATTCCTGGCATGCTTATTGGCGGCCATTTTGGTTTTATATTTATGACGTCACAGTCTAGATCCAACGTGGGCATGCACATGACATGCACCGATGTGTACACATGAACTTTTGTGACAAATTTGATGCAAATTGGAATGTTTAAAATGATTTTTTTATATTTGTCGGCCATCTTGGATTTCAAATAGACTGTAAGACGTCATAGGCAAGATCCACTTGGGGTCTTGCTCTTATATGATTACTACTACAAAGATGAATGTGTATACCAACTTTCAGCTCTCTATCACAAAGTGAACGATTTTTCAGTCTAACTGATATACTATGAGGCAAACAAGTGACCAGATCATATACTCTGAATTTTGGAATTTTCGTTGAGGCCAGAGTATTCATGATTTATATTGTCCAATTCACAGCCTATTTATGTTATATGGCTGATTTAGGCAGGCTTTATCTGCCTAAATCAGCCGTATAACACAAGTGTTAAAAACATGCAAAATTATCCAGAGAGGCTCCTTCTTTGTAGACAAACACCCTTTTTTTGAAAGTGGACACCTTTTCCTGGTTCACCGAGGCAGGCATGGGGAAAGACAGTATAGGCTGGCAGCAAGGAAGAACCCCTGCAACAAAAAGGAAGAACTACATTGCACAGAAACGCTTTGGAGCAGAGTAGGAAAAGTACAGGCCCTATTTTGGGTGCAGACCAGAATCAAGTCTACTGTAATGCAAGCAATCTGGAAGTTCCCAGGAGCAGTTGAAGGTCTTTGCATTTGCGAGCATCTTCTCTTTTAGCTTTCCAATAAAAGAAAAGTGATTTAGTGAGATGGTGTTTCTTCAAATACTGTCTCAAATATTTTGTAACCAAGTCATAGATTTGACTTGGTATACTCATGAAAGACCTGTAGAACAAAAATGCCCCATCTGCCTCCGAAGAGCTGTTTACAAAAAGTGAGGATGTTTTAGAAAAAATAAGAAAACATTAAATATTAAGCCATACCCAAATGTATTCTTTTATTGTTTTTAAAGAATGCTAACACTGCCAAAAGCACTTTGATCAAGTGCAGAAAGAAATAAGGGAGCATTCTAAAGTGTCTGGTGGTGGGTTCAGCAGATACTTGGTGGAAGCTTGTGATGAATTTAAAAAACATTTCAGTGCGGATACAGTCTTGGGCTGAATCCAGGAATCATTGTTTTGAGGGGAATAGGTATAGTGAGTGGGTACCAGCTGGTAGAGCCTTCTTTCTTCCTTGGTGTATGCATGCCTGTTGTGGGTGGCCACCTGTAGGTCTATTTTTTAGCTGTTGTGGTATCATCGAGGTGAAAAGTTAAGAAGATATTTTGCAGAAAGCACAAAGTCTTGAATTCCAGCTGTTTGTTTGGCGACCAATGTAATTAAATCATTGGAAATCATTGTAGGCAAGATATAGTTTTGTGATTTAAGCCTAAATGAAGTTGGGCAGCCTGATTTTAAGCTTTTTAGTGTTCTGAAGCTTGACCATATTCTTGACTAGAAGGCTTCGTTATATTCAATTATAACAGTCCATATTGTAGAGGAATAAGTCCAGAATTTGTTGTAGATTGCAATGTTTTGTGGTTTAGTTTTGAGCACAGGGTGACTCTCAGGTTACAGAACTTTTCACAAGTGATAACTTAAACCAGGCAAAGTGGCAAGTCAGTCGATTAGATGCTCTTTATTCGGTTTGAAACAAACATAAAAGATACATTAAAAAAATATTAATATGCATAGCGCTACATATAGTTCATAGCTATAGATCATCATGGAACATATTACCACTTAACAGTTTAGAACCCATTACATAATATACAGTACACAGGTATGGATCATCATAGGGACCATCGCAATCGGACATGAATGACTTAATTTTTTTTTTTGTCCTCATTTGCCTCGTTCACACCATTCCACTTGCATTTCCGACTGGAGTGTCCAAAACCTCATTAGCTGAAGAAGGAGTGAAAAAGAGGGTTCACATGATGCCGCCCTTGGATTGTAACAGCCCCTTTTTTTTTCCAAACACACAATTTCTGTGAGCAACCCAGCTCTTTTAAAAAAAGGTGCCAGCCGAGGCGAAGAAGGCTTAATCATTGGACCCCTAATCTAAAGTTCTTACTTGTTGCTCACACCAACATAGGAGGGGTGTCCAAAATTTGTACCTTCTTAGCCCCTTGTCTGAAATATCCAACTTAGCCACACTCCTCACGGAGTTTAACCAATCCTCACATCTCAGAGGGGCCTGTGACACCCACTGTCTGCAGATCTCTCTACGCGCCAACAGTATAGCATAAAAAAATCAGCTTTGCATTGTTTTGATTGATTGTAGATTGCGCGTCCAAACATCCAAATATAACCAGTAAAATGCTTACCTTAATTTGTATCTTCAAGGAATTAGACAAGACACTACTCACAGCCTCCCAGAATAACTGGATCTTTGGGCAGTATACAAACATATGCAGATCATCTTCCTTCATGCTGCCACATTTTGGACACGCCAGATCGCCTCCTTTCCCAAATTTGGATAGTTTTTGGGGGGTCCAGTAGGCCCTGTGGACGGTGAAAAGATGATTCCTCCTCAGGTATGCAGGTTTAACTATTTTATACATCATAGACATAGATACTTGCCATTGGTCTTCTAGCGTGGTCTCGGGCAAGCATCCTCCCCATAGATCCACCTGCAAGGTGAAGTCCCCGTCTTCCATCTCTATCATCCGCCAATACCACATAGCTATTTCTTTTTTCGGTACGACCGCAGACAGTAATCTCTCTTCAAATTCATTATATTCTCCTATTTTTGTATCTGTGGCCTGAAACCAACTCTGAATCTGGAGAAGCTTGAATCTTGAGATCCTTTGGCCCGTTTCCTGACTACACCATCCCCATGTGATCAAACGGCCTTCTTGAAGTAGATGCTTCCACCTTGATATACCGGCCTCTCTTAGTGGGATTGCCAACGCATCCTTTGTCCATTCTGGGGAGCCCGGGGAGTCCCATATGGGGGCAAACTGACTGAAATAGGGTAATTTTGTAACCTTCCTAATTTTATACCAAGTCTCAGCCATGCCCCCTAGAATCTTCAGCCTGACTTTTTTAAAGTATTTTGGATCCGCGTACTTATACATGAAACCACATTCACCTCCATTCTCTTTCTTCAACATCACCTCAAAGAGCTTGCCGATCTCTGATTTTGTGGGTCTGTCCAAGAGCATTCTCCCATTCTTTAATAAGAAAGCCCAGGAGTAAAAAAGCAAATCTGGTAATGCTAATCCACCTTTCTTCAACCTCGTTCTCAGCTTCTTCCAAGCTATCTGTGACCCTTTAGATGACCAAATGAAGGAACTAATCTGACTTTGCATCTTCACAAACCACTCTTTCTTAAAAGGTAAGGGCATTGAGTCAAAAAAGAACTTAAACTTTGGGAGAACAAACATCTTTACAAGATTATCTCGGCCGAACCGCATTAGCGGAAGATATAGCCAGTTCTTCAACAAGCCAACCACTTCTTTCTTAACTTTTTCAAAGTTTTCCTTGGTGAGCTTTGCAATATCATGGGAGATCTTAACCCCTACATATCTCATTTCCCTTTTACACTTTACTTCGCCTACCTCTGTGTTCCAGGCCATAACCTCCGTTTTCTCTTTATTAATATCATAACCTGAGATTTTCCCAAAGTCTGCGGTTAATGTTAAGACACAACTCAATGTTCTTTGTAGGTTGGTAGTAAAGATTAAAAGGTCATCTGCATATAAGCCTATTTTCTTGCTCCAGCTATTGTATTGGAAGGGTAAAATGTCTATGTTGCTCCTTATTCTTCTAGCTAGCGGTTCAATATATAGGTCGAACAATAGTGGAGTCAAGGGACAACCTTGCCTCGTACCCCTTGTAATCCGGACAGCCTTTGTCAAAACCCCATTAACCAAAACCCTAGCTTCAGGTGCAGCGTAAATTCCCTCCAAAACTTTACAAAAATTAGAACCCAAGTTAAGAGACTTAGCCACAGCCTGTAAATACACCCAGTTGATGCGATCAAATGCTTTGGCAGCATCTAACGCTATTACTGCTAAGGGGACCGCATAAGCGGTGGCCAGATCTATGGACCCTATAAGTGTATAGGTCAGTTCTTTCAAAGTTCTACCTCAAATAAACCCCTTTTGGTCCTTATGTACAAGGTGCGGCATAACCCCATTTAGTCTTTCTGCCATAATGTTCACAAAAATCTTATAATCGCAATTTAAAAGCGATATAGGCCTGTAGGAGTCACAGTTCTTGGGGCATTTACATGGTTTTGGAATTAGTGTGATGATAGCCTCTTTCCAAGATTCAGGCATTTCAGCTCCTTTCAAAAATATTGCATTAATAAATTCGACTAAAATGGGATTTAGTATACTGGCCAAAGCCCTATAAACTTTATGGGGAAGACCATCTGGTCCTGGGGCCCTCCCTTTCTTCCCTTCCCCAATAGCTTCTTCTACTTCTCTAATGCTTATCCTCTCGTTCAGCTGTTCGCTTCTCTCTACTGTTAAGGGATTGGCCCGCTCCTGACTCAACCAGGTCATCACCTCTTCTTCTGTGACATCCAGATCTTCCTGGTACACTTTCCCAAAATGTCTGAAGAAGGCTAGTTCAATACCCTGATTATCTCCGAGTAGAGTTCCTGATTGCTCGCACCTAATCTCTTTAATCGTGTTCCTCACTTGATCGTTCTTGGCTTTCCAAGCTAACAACTTACTGCATCCTTCACCGTATTCAAAGTGAGCCAGCCGACTCGTCTCCCATCTTTTCCTGACCCTGTCCTGTAGGATTCCTGTCAGCTTTGTTTTTGTTTTCATTATTTCACACAGCATAGTCTCGTGGTTTGCCTGTTTTTTTGGATTGATCACGTCATTTTCAAGTGTCCGGATTTGCTCTTCTAACGCTAGTACTTTCTTATGATATGCTCGCCTTTTTACCGCCGCTAGAGCTCCCAATCTGCCCCTCAGATAGGCCTTATATGAGTCCCAAACTATACCAATCAAAGACGAACCCAAGTTGTTATAAAAACTTCTTTGTCTCTTCTTTTAGAGTGTCTATAATTTCTTCCTCTAATAAAATCATACAATCCAATGTCCATCTTGATTGAGCAGCTCCCTCACTCAGCCTCATATGGAGCATTATTGCTGAATGATCTGAAAGATGTACCCCTATATGCTTGATATGTAGAACTTGATCCTTCAGCTTATTATCAATTAAGAAATAGTCAATCCTTGACTGATGTCTATATTTCTTGTTATAAAATGTAAAACTTTTCTGAGACCCTGCCCTATGTCGCCAGATATCACAAAGTCCCAGTTGCACCATCACTTGTCGTATCAATCCAGACATTTTGGGATTTACCACTGCTCTACAATTCAAGGATCTATCTATCCTGTGATCCAACACCGCATTAAAATCTCCTGCTATGATAATCGGGTCTGGAAAGTTTAGTAGCTCAGTGAATAATTCTTCTAAGGGGCCCGTGTCATCTTGAATTGGACTATAATAGCCCACCAGCGTGTAATTGTGCCCAAACATTTTTAATTTTACCACAAGCCATCTACCCGCTATATTTGAAACACTGCCTTCTACAGAGATGCTCGTCCCCTGTTTCACCAAAACTGCCACACCTTTTGTAACTGCCGACTGCTTTGTGCAAACTGCTTGGGAAATCCATCTTTTGGCTTTAAAGAACTCCCGACTCTTGTTCTCCGTTAAATGAGTCTCTTGTAAAATAATAATCTGTGTGGGACAATCCCTTAAATACTGCAGTACCCTCTCCCTTCTTCCCCTTACCCGAAGTCCATTCACATTCCATGAAATAATTTTTATCTCATTTGTTCTTTTCTCAACCATCCCCTTTAAGATCAGCAGTTAAATGCAAGTACAATGCCACCGAGGCATCAGAGGAATTTTTTTTATTTTCACCCACATGCTCCCCACCCTGTGCTCCCTGCACCCACCCCCCCCCATGGAAAACCCTACCCTGACTTTTCATGGCTAGAGCCCTATGGGTGCCCCCCCTAAGTGCGCATCGAATACCAATAGTGATACCTATAAATGAAAGGAAAATTCACTTTATACATCAGTAACTATAGTTCTATAAAGAGCGAAAGTATATCCCAAACAAGACAAAAAAAATAGCGTTGAAAAACCCAGGGTCTGTTAGTTCCTGTATCCTCATTACTAACCCCCATGCTGCGGCTTTTCAAAACACCAGGGTCTATTCCATCTGTATCCTCTTTACTAACCCCCAGGCTGCAGTTTTTCGATAAACTCATCTACCTCTTCAACAAAACGAAAGGTATGCATTTTGTTGTTAAACATCACTTTCAGAAACACTGGAAACTTTAGCTGTACCGACGCACATAACTTCCTTAATGGTTCTATTCTTTTCCCTAACTCCTACTGCCTGTTGGAGGTTATACTCGACAAATCTGACCTGACTTCAAACCTAACCCCGTAAACCTCCATCGTCTTTTTGCTCAAGGCCTTGGACAACATCTTCTCCTTTAAAGTATAAGTGAGGAAATTCACTAAAATTCTCCTGGGCTTGATCCTATTCGTGTTGAGTCTATAGGGGTCTCTATGGATCTCTTTAGTAATCTCCTCCTCTGTTTCCTCCAGCTGTAACTCCTCTTTAATCAATCGAACTATATAGGTTTTAATGCCCTCCCCTCCCTGCCTTCCGGAATTCTTAAGATCTTGAGATTATTCCTCCTCTGAAAGTTTTCCAACCTTTCTACCCTCTCCTGCTGTTCTCTCTCTTTTGTTTTTAGCCCCTCTATTTCAACAGCATTGACTTTCACCGCCTCCTTGAGGTCTCTTACTTCCCCTTCTAGAGTAACTATTCTATTACTCAAATCATCAATTTTCCTCTCCAAGATATCACAAGCCGACCTGATCTCTTTCTGGTTTAATTCTGATACTTCAAATCTATTTTTTATTTCCATAGTAAGGGTTGTAAGAAGGGCACTGATGGAAAGGTCCTCTCTATCTGAATTTTTGGGGCCACCCCCAACTTCCTCACCAACTTCCCTCTCGCTCACTTCCCTCTCGCTCTGAGCCCCCCTGGAGCTTGTATTTTTTTCCTCCATGCTACGGTAGGGCTTGTTTGACACCTCAGGGCTAGATGTTGGATATACTCCCCCATCAATTACTGGGGGATCTGCAGTATCTAGGGCAAGGACTTGATAACGATTTGGGCTTACATCCTTAGACCAATCACCCATATTTGATGACTCCATGATTTTTCCTAATGTCCCTTGCTCCTTGCTCAGTTCATCCTGACGCCCCTTTATCTCCATCCTACTGCTATTGTTTAAGATAAGGGTTTTTGGCAGAACCTTAAAGTATGTCCTAAGTGAGGGAGTAACCTTTATCTTGTGTTCAGGAATGAGTTTTTTCTCTAATATTTTCTTATGAGCTGCAACCTCTTTAACTGATGTCTCTCTTAGCAGTCTAACCCTGTTCACTTCTTTTACCTTACTCTCCTCCTTTCTCTCCTCTTCTTCCTCCTCGACTTTGAATATTGACCTAGATGAGTCAGCGACTGCCAAGCCACTACCTCTCCCTGTGCTTCTGAGAGTATACCTAGAAACTCCCTTAGACCCCACTGCACCAGCGATCCCCCTTTGTGCTCTTTTCCTGCCCTTACCCGTTTTTACTCTCGTGTTGTCCGTCGCTGCACCCCCTTCCTGAAGTAGGTCTTGAACAGGCGGTTTTGTCAGGAGTCCTGCACTATCCCTAGTGCATATGCCAAGCTCTGCCTGCTCACTGCTGCAAACTCCCCCGTAGCTGGTTCCGTTATCCCTGCCTCCTCCTCCCCTGCCCCGGAAGAGAATCCCGGTAGCAGCGCGTCGCCCCCTGCACAGCTCCAGCGCCGCCCTCGCCCACGGCTGTTCTGCCGCCGTAATGCCGAACCTGATCACCGCGTCTCCAAAGGACAAAAGAAGAAGCGAACTCGCTTTAGCTCCTGGATAACCCCGTACCTAAACTCCGCATGTTCTAGTAAGTTTCTTCCTCAATATTTTCCGTTCATTTTTATCCAAAGCTCGTGTTTTTCGATGCGCTCCCCGGGCGCACCCGCGACCCGCAGACAAGCCGGCCGCCATGTTTTCCCTCATGGCCTCATGAATGACTTATTAAAAAGCCTGCATAAAAATGACTAATCTTTCTCAAGCTATTATACAAAAACAGTTCGAAAAACACCACACATAATTAATATGGGCAATAAGTGCAAATAGAACTAGCTGCAATTATGCAAATGTAAAGTTCGCCCCCTTTATGAAGTGCTTCTATGTTTGATTGTGTGCTGAATATAGTTTGCTCCAGTCAGGCAAATAAAGATAGAAGGTAATAGTTGAAGAGAAAACATGACAGGTCTGCACTGTCTAAAATTGGCAGATCTCAAGAGTGGCACCAAGATGCACTTCCTGTGGAGGCCATAAAATTTGCAGAAAACCCTAAACTGCATAGTGGACTGCACAGTGGACTGCACAGTGGATTGGGGTGAGCAATTATCACAGGGACACTGGGAAATTTAGTAAAATAAAATCCAGGGTGATGGAAGGCAACCAGAAAGTGGGAGGTGTTTAACCTAAAGCTTGTAATCAGGTATCTGTGCTGTGAGTTAGTCACCCAAATAAGATATGGCTTGATGCCTGACAACATGATAATCAGGAAATAATCAATGACCATATGTTTAAGAAAATCAATACATTCTCTAGCGCTGTTGCACATAAAGAGAAAACTGGCCTTTATAATAGCCTTACAAGAGATATCTTTCAGATACAGTTCAGACATACCCAGACTGGTACACAAAGTTTTGTGCAGCCTAACCAGGAAATACTAATGGCCATATATAGTTTTAGCTAATTATTAAGTTTCCTGCTTGGCCCATATTGAAAGCCACAGCATGAGGGAAAACAATTTGATGCAATCAGTAAAAAATTCAATCCTTAGTTCAGCATGGCACAGATAGCTCACAATGCTGGAAAGAACTGCCAGTAAGCTTTTCAGAAACAAATACGCGTTTTTCTGAATACCAGAATGATTCCGGGGACCCCAAAGCCCAAAACCATAGGTAGCAATTGGGAAGGACTTGGTCTTATATATAGTCATCATTTCTCTTAAAGGCTTTGCCTCTATTTTAGATGAGAAACTAAATGGCACTTCTATACTCGGCTGACCGGACACATTCTAATGCTTGCCAGTTACAGGCTTCATCAAAAATAGCCCTATAGTATGGAAAAGTAGGGATTATCCTAATCATAATGTTGCAGATGGTATAGGCTCTGTATTTAGCCCTTTTAACGACTTCAACGCATACAGAACGCCTCTGCACGCCTGATCCTCGACATCCCTCGCCACAGCCACATCACACCCCACCTGAGAGACCTGCACTGGCTTCCCGTCAACAAGAGGATCACCTTCAAGCTCCTCACCCACGCACACAAGGCACTCCACAACACCGGACCGACATACCTCAACAGACGGCTCACCTTCTACACCCCGAACCGCCAGCTCCACTCCGCCGACCTCGCCACCGTCCCCCGCATCCGCAGAGCGACCACCGGTGGCAGATCGTTCTCCCACCTCGCCAAGACCTGGAACACCCTCCCCATCCTCCTGCGACAGACCCAGGATCTACTAACCTTCAGGAGGCTACTCAAGACCTGGCTATGCCTTGAGACCCTCACGGGTGAGTAGTGCGCTTTACAAATGACTGATTGATTGATTTTAGTGTATAATACACCATTATATGGGTTTTAGATTGGGTAATGGCTAAGTCTAACTCATCCATAAAATTGGAAAACATGTCCAGTAGTCTCTGCAGCCCATTGGGGGCCCTGGCCATGAAACTGCATAACAAAGCCAGAAGCGGCAGACTCCTGATTATGGCAAATCTTTATGTGAGTCAATCAAATATTTCTCAAGCCTTTTTATTTCAAGTAAAAATAGGAAAGGGGTAACTCTGCCACATTCCCCTTTCAAGTCTAAAAGGCACTGTGATTTCCCCATTGGGGCCATATCGCACACTGGCAGTCACATCACAGTGAAGTTGCTTATGAAAACACACAGTATGCTCATCTAACCACAATTTGGTCATTATGGTTCACAATTTAGATCTATTTACATGGTCAAAACTGAGCCAATGTCTATAAAGTCTAGGTAAAAGTTGCTCTGCTTAGCTTTGGTATATTTATTGATGAAGAGATACAGACTGATGCATTATGCCTGAACCTGCATGAAAACCAAACTGAAGGATAAAAATAATAATTTTTTCCTGGGCCCAGTCCTCAAACTCCCAAAAGAATTCTACCAGCAATTTTCACAATGGAATTGATAAGTGAAATTGGACAATAATGTTTTGGCATGCCTTTACCATCCTTCTTGAAATTTGGCACAATGATACAATGTGACCAGCAAAGTGGTGGACCAGCTTGACCAGGTGCTTTGCTCTTGGGGCACCTATTCAGGGCTGCCACAACTTCAGAGAGTTCAAAATGAAGGTTTGCAGAAATTCCCCCTTATGATCCCCACTTGACAAAGCAGTTTCATTTTTTGGGATGCGAGATGAATAAACCTCAGAGAAATGGATCATTCATTTATCTGGAGGAATAGAAATGTCTGAACAGGCACAGTGTAAGCCCTAAAATAGGGAAGATTTACAAGTTGCCAAAATGCACGATTATCACTCAGTGCTCCGGCTGCTAACTGGGTAACCCATGAATCTTTGCTGATAACGTTTTCCTATGGCCAAGGGCCCTCTTGTAGGCCGTCCTATATAGACGCACTTTGTCCATATTCCTGGGTACGGTTTTTAATGCGCTCGTAAGATCACAATGTGCTTTTAAGCAGCTGGACTCAAACCATCTGACCATTTTTAGCTGACAATGTCACAGGGGAAGGGTCAGGAGTTCTTTGATCGCCCCACATAGAGGACCATAAGAGCTAACATTAGCTTCGGCCTCCACATTCCCATTCAAACATTGCATAAAATTTGCTTTGTTACTTGACTTTAAATCAGCCAATAAGCCTGGATTATCAACATGTTTCTATTACAGCAAAAATCCCCTATTTCTAGCAACCCCTAAGGGAAACAATTGAGCTGGGGTTTGAACTGTGGAAATCCTCCCATAAAACAAAATTGACAGTAAATTGTGATCACTAGATACATTGTCAATGACAAAGAAATCTGCAGTGCACCGAATAATGTCGAATGTGAGCAATATAACATCGATAATACTAAAGTGACCCCTCCCAGTAAATGTTGGCCTTCCTGAGAGGGAATTTGAAGTAATCGCAGAAACAAACGACAAATGATACTTGGCAAGGAGCAAATTTACAGCTTTGCCATATGCAGTATGCATAAAATGTGTCAGAGCCTCTCCTGAAGTATTAAAAAAATCCTCAAAATGGATTACCTGACAGGTGACAATGATGAATATTTAAATCCCATACCAGACGGGGGCATGGCCAAGCGGGCGACTAAGATGGCTGCCTGACTCGAGAGCTCCGGAGCCTTCGCAGCGATTAATTCACCCGCCGCTCTCTTACGTGAGGTATGGTGCTCTAAACCCCATGGTGGATGTCCTGATGCCTGCGCGCAGCGGTCTCCCCAACAACGAAGATTTGATGTGCCCGAGAGGCGGAGAACTGTGCACTGCACCGCTGGGCCTGACGCGGCCCTCGGAGGCCCCGAGTCGACAGGGGACTTGGGTGGGCCTGAGGGCGGAGCCCGGAGTGAACTAGCACGCCGCAATGCCTGTCCTAGCGGCCCTTCCAGTCCGGCTCGCGGACCTCGCTACTGTACCTGCTGCTTGACTGCCGGCTCCAGAACTCCTACCTGGGATACTTCATGACTGCCAGTCTCCTACGGCAGTAGAATGACGACGCACCGCACCGGAGTACTAACGCGGTAAGATCGCATGCCGCAAACGGATTGTCCTCCTGAACCGGTCCCGGTGCTCTAACGATTGCACACGGCAGGGACCTTTAGGATTTGCTCCTGTTGCCCACGACTGGGGTGCCTGCGAACCGGGGCAAATAAAATCAGCCCCCCCCGGGTTTCCTCTCCCGGATTTGGCCCACTACATGCGCACACGCCTACGCGCCTTTGCCTACCACACAAGATCACTCTCCAGGCCTACTGTTGACTCGCTGCCTTCTCCTGCATAATTCCCGGCCTGTGGGAGTACACCAGCTGTAGTTATCACCCGCGGGCGAAGAACTAGGCGCGACATTTGATTGCCTAAGCCCCTTGACTGACACGCTGCCTAACTACCTGCACGAATTGCGCACTGCCTGTCAACTTACAGCATATTGCTCCCCCCGGTCTGCTGCTTGGTAATTACTAAATAGCAACGATGGGTCGCTCCGACCCCAAACAGCGACAGTTGAATTTGAAGCCCATTCACTGCGGAGGAGGTCTGAGGAGGGGGCCAAGTCCACCAAGCCCAGCACGAACCGGGAGACCATGACAGGAGCGGGAGTGTGTTGGACTACACTTCCCAGACTCCCTTGCTGTGCCTGTTATCGTCGTAGCGCCAGGAGGCACCATTAAAGCCCCAGCGTGACCCCCGCAGCGCGGGACGCGCGCGGGCCGCGCGTGGACTAAGCCTGGACCAAGGGTGGGCCTGTCTGTGCCCGTCAGGGGCCAACAGAGGCCGGGCTGGGCCACCCCCCTAAGCCCCTATAGCGGGTGTGAACCGGGCCTGAGGACTATTTGTTTAAGTAAGTTTGTGGCATTTTGAATGTGTGTAATTATAGAACAGTAATGCCTAAAAGAAAGGTGAGCCATGTAGCCAACATACCAAATGTACCAGGCCAAACGTCACTGCTGACCTTCCTCTCCGGGGCAATGGGGGCTATTGAAGATCAGATTAACACGGTAGAGGAGTCATTATCCAAACGAGGGCGGGGCTGTGTTCCAATTCCCCCAAACGAGAACTATATAGCACAGGGCGCCCATAATGGTTGAATATTAGAAATCTCGGACCACATATGTGAGAGTGACGTGAATGATACAGAGGGAGATTCACGACCCCCCCTCAAGTGCAGTAAAATCCCAGGAAACCCAGAGGGTTCCCCATTACTGAAAAAGGGAGGGCAGACCCCGGTGAAGCGGTTAAAAAATACACAAAGTAAGAAAGGGAAAATTCTGGGTAAACAGCTATCACTAAAATTACTTACACGTAAAAATACTGCTACTAGTAAAAACATACAAGTGCTGTCCAAATGGAGCCCCAAACAATGGCGTTGGAAAACATAAGCAAAAGTATAGATGCACTGCACACTTACATGGTGGGAGCCTTAGAAAAACTGTCTGAGAGAGTTGCAAACCTGGAGGGGCATTTAATGGGAAGAAGTAACAACAATAATATAGTGATTACACAGACAGATGCAAATTTAAATGGGCCTATTTGCACGGGTCAAACATCCATTCCATCCATACCAGTCCATGATATTACTACTAGACCCCCATTACCTAGACATACGGCAGGTATGGTAGAATTAAACAATAAAAAAGGACAAAATAGGCTAGTGGCAGATAATGTTAGCTCTGAAAATAGCTTAGGGACAATTCCCGGTAGCTTAAGGCATAACCAAAACCAATCAATTCATAATCGACTTGACCTGCCTCCGGCAGCCACGCCGTATGTGGTAATTCTGGCCAATGTTCCCACTCTCTCGACATCAGAACATGAATCTTGGAGTGAACTTCGTAATAAGTCACTCCATTGGCTGGGAAACTATACCGGTTTTCGTGACGCACTATTTAAAAACTTTAAAATGGCAAGAACAGTTGTTTGGTTGGGCAAAGAGCGAAAAGTACTCCAGGGAGATTGTATATCACTGACGTTTAGTGATCCCTTGTTAGTTCGCGCTATCTTAACTAAGGTAGGGAATGTCTTCTATGATCATGATAAAATCAATGTATTGCCGTTAGGAGCTTTTTATCCACCTAACCCACTTATATGCAGGCCTGAGCCTGGAAAATATACAGGGGACTCCCATGTTCAATTCTTAACTCGAGGGAACATCCCACTCCGTAACCGCTTTGAACCACTAACCTCGTTGGAAGAATTAGATTGACTAACTTATACTTTAGGGCAAGAGACGGATTACAGGAAGGTGGACCTACTACCTCAGAGGGGAGACCCTATGTATACTAGGGAACATGATACATGTACTCAAGATGAGGAGGTTAGAGCCAATACATCTTACAAAGAAAATAATAGGGAGCTGGGGATCACAAGTGTAGATTCACCTAAACATCTAACTAGTGATGATAAAGGGCCTAACAAATATCCCATACCTGGTCAGGTTAGGTTTGATGAAGGAGAGCTGACTGACCCAAACACCAATAGAACATGTAAATTACTATCCTGGAACATCGCAGGTTTAGCAGCTAAAGTAACTGATCCTCAGTGGTTATCATTAATAGATGACTATGCTATAATTTGCCTCCAAGAAACGTGGGCCCTTAGGGATATACATATAAATGGCTTCCAAACTTTCAATATCCCAGCAACTACAACTAAACAGGGGCGAAATAAAGGGGGCTTATGTATTTATGTTGCTAACGTGGCTGGGGTTCATAACGTGAAAAATGTATATGACAGCGAGTTTTACCAGATATTGACAATGAATCTGGGTAGGGAAAAGGACGTGGTGCTAATAAATTTTTATAATAATATCCCAAAAGCACTGATGAAGAATGTCCTTACCGATCTATCACGATCTTTAAAAAACATTGAAGACAAAATGTCAGAGGACATGCCTATCATATGGGTTGGGGATTTTAATTGTCATTTGTGCAAGCACAGCGAACAGGGCATTTGTGGTCTGGGTAATGATAAGAAAGATATACCTCCCCACTTTGCTCATACTATCATTGGGGACTTGCTAAATGAATTGGTTTTCCAACTTGATTTAGGGTATGCAAACGATCTGTGCTCACCATCTATACCCTTTCATCCGACTTTTAATGGTAGAGGTTGTAATTCAACCATCGATTTTGTTTTATTGTCCAAGAGGTACTCGTGTAATGTAACTACTTGTAACACCCTTGATATTTTATTGAGTGACCACTATCCAATTTCCTTAAATCTTTCAGTAAGAGGTACGGCGAATAGAACTAAAAGGAATGTATTACATAATTCTGACATCCATCTAGCCAGTACCAATGGGTACACCTTAAAATGGGCAAAAGTAGATCCTGATGTATTCATTCAACGATTAATTAAAAAAACCTTGAGGGAAATAGATATATGTCTTTCGCAGGACAGGGATGATGAGGAAATTTTTAATGCCTTTCTTAAAATTACAGATGAGGCTCGGAATCTATTAACGAGGGAAAAGCACGACATAGTGCGTAATACACAGGGCTGGTTCGATAAAGAATGTACAAAGATGCACACCCTCCTGAAAAATATATTGCATAGTAAGCCTAGATGTAATGAAAAAGTAAGACAGGCTAGAACCTTATATCGACTAGCCCTAAGGAAACAAAAAGCACAATTAAAAAGGAAGTATGGGAGGCCTTACACCAGGCCTGCCTAAATAAAGATAACACCGGATTTTGGAAAGCTGTCAATGCTCCTTTCTTTATGAATAGAGAGACCGATATTATTGATATGGCTATCACAGGAGACAAGTGGGTAGAATTCTTTATGGGGCTTTATAATGATGATGAGCCTGTTACCACAATCTCTATGAAAGATAATAAAGAAAGTGGACCCTTTCCTATAGATATTGATATCTCCCTTGAGGAGGTCATTAGAGCAATAAAGGAAAGCGCCCCAGGGAAAGCACCAGGCCCGGATGGTGTCCCGGTGGACATCTATAAAACTAACATGGAATTATGGGCCCCACTTCTAACAAATGTGCTTAACAGCTGTAATCACTATAGTTTTATACCTACTTGGGCTGACGCCATTGTGATCCCCATATTTAAAAAGGGGGACAGAAACGAACCCAGTTGTTATCGCCCCATCTCCTTATTGGATGCCTTTATGAAATTGGCAGGGAGAGTGATCTTAAATAAGTTACAGGTTTGGGTGGAAGATATGCGAATTTTATCAAGATTCCAATACGGTTTCCGTGTAGGGTTAGGCACAACTGAGCAGGGACTTAATCTATCACTAATAATAGACAAGTATACAAAGGCAAAACAGGGTAAACTTTACTTAACGTTTGTGGACTTAAGCTCCGCCTTTGATTGTGTTAAACATAACAAATTGTGGAGTATTTTGGAAGAATTAGAGGTTGATCCACCGCTGTTAATTTTTATAAAGGAGTTGTACAGGGAGGCTGGGGCGAGGGTCCGATACGGGAAACATGGGGAGTGCTCAGCAAAGTTTTCCATAAGGAAAGGAGTGAGGCAGGGGTGCATACTTGCCCCCCTCCTTTTCTCACTTTATATTAATAGTTTGGGACAACACCTGAGCGGATACTAATGTGACTACCCCATTATAAAGGGAACCCCCGTCCCCATCTTATTGTACGCGGATGACGCGGTAATAATGGCGCGGACACAAATAGGATTACAAAGGTCTGTCAGCCATTTTGTCGCTTACATGAAAGACAGGGGCCTAAGGGTAAATACCACTAAAACATACACTATGAGTTGTGGTACAAATAAAAAAAAGACATGTGATATTTATATTGATAGTAAAAAAGTTGAAAGTACGGATTCTTTTTCATATTTAGGCATAAACTTCGATAGAAAGGGTTCATGGAAAGCAGCCATGAATGCTAGAAATTTGAATTTTTCGAGAGCCACAGGAGCAGTTGTCAATTTTGCTAAGAAACTAGGTGGTAGGCCTGTCCCAGAGCTGCTGGCAATTTACAAATCCAAATGTATTTCTACAGGGTCATATGGAGCAGGTATCTGGGGCATTGAGGAAGTAGAACAAATCCAACGCACTGAAAACAATTTTATCCGCTACTTGTTAGCTGTCCCAAGTACTACTGCCACTTTTAGCTGCCATAGGGAACTCGGTCTTCCTTATATCTCTGATATTATTAAAACCAATCCCTTATTGCTATGGCATAAGGTTTGGGTATCGGAGGAGACTGGTTTTAATAGAGATGTAATTTTAGACTCTCTTAAATTAGATAGGGTGGCGAAGATGCCATGGATTAACTATATAAAAAGACTTACATATGAAATTGGCCACCCAGAATATTTTGACTCCCCAAGCTCCTTGGAAATGGTAACAAGAAAAGCATTAAAAGACACTTGCTTGAGTCATCTAGAGAATAAGCGCTGGTTAGTGGAGAGGAGGAAAAAATCAGTCATGGACAACCACCTGATGACAACATGTATAGGCCTACAACCTTATCTGGCATTGGTACAGAGTAGTTATTGTCGGATGCTTTTAGCTCGATTTCGATGTGGGTCGTTTTTTAGACTGGTCACGTTTCCTGAAAAAAATGATTGGTCTAGTAGGTTGCCCATTTGTCCATGTGACGATATATCAATTCAAACAACTCTGCACTGCACTTTATTCTGTAAGTATTATGTTACACCAAGAAAAAAGCTTCTAATTCCCATTCTCAGAAGCTGGGGTCTAAGACAATGTAGAACAGCCTTTTTAAGATTACAATTGCTGGAAAATGAACAAATCATTATGATTGTTTCTTTGTTTTTAAAGGCTGTTATTAAGTATCGAAATACAATGTGATTTACCCATGAAAATTGTGTGTATATATATGAATTATCTATCTGACCCCTGTAATATAATATGTAACATAAAAAGAGGACGATGTTTTCGAATCATGTAATAACATTGTGATAATAATTTTTTATTATTATCCCTGTTCTTAATAATTTGTGTTTTTATGACCTCTTAAACTAAACCACAGAAACTCTTTGCAGCTTTTGCACACTATGCATTACGGGACCTCTTTGGATTCTGTTTTATAATGTTTTTATATAATCTGTTTTTACTGTATTAACTTTTTTATCAAGTCAATGTTGAATTTATTGTGTTATAATATGCTTTTATGGTTGTAAACTATTACACCGAATAAAGCTTCTTTTGATTTGAATTTCGACGGGGGTAAGACCCCGCAACGAGAGGATAATGAAGGGGCCGCCGACCAGGAACAAACCCAGATGGAGGATGCTGCAGCCATTATGTCTGAGCTGAAAGCGGGCTTCCAGTCTATCGACGCCCGATTAGACACCCTTAATAGCCGACTCGACGACATTACTAGCCGCTTGGACGCTCAAGACACCAGGCTCGACAGGGCGGAGCACCGGATTTCGGAACTTGAGGACAGTCAAACAACGGTTCAAAAGCGCTTGGACAGGGCTGAGGGCCTCCTTAAGCAGCTGGTGACAAAACCCGAGGATTTGGAAGCGCGTTCGCGCCGAAATAACCTTCGGGTCGCCGGTATAGCGGAATCCACCAATACCGGCCCGATGCCCAAATTTATCAAAACCCTCCTGGCGGATCTATTTGGCAGGGAGTCATTTTCAGCTTCATTTGCCGTCGAGCGGGCGCACCGATCACTGGGACCCCCTCCCCCACCGGGAGCGACCCCTAGGATTATTGTCGCCAGGCTCCTTAACTACGCTGATAGAGACACTGCACTCCGGCTCTCTCGAGAGAAGGGATCCCTCTCTTATCAGGGATCGAACATCTCCTTGTTCCCTGACTTTACACCCCTAGTTCAAGATGCCAGACGCAAATACACCGATGTGAAGCGCATGCTTCAAAAAGCGAACGTTAAGTATGCCATGCTTTATCCGGCGCGCCTCAAGGTACAGGTTGGGAATAAGTCACACATCTTTGGCACCCCGGATGCAGTAGCCAAATTTTGGAAGAACCATCAACAGCCGCTAGGAGTGATGGCCCCGCAGAGGTTTTCTTTCTTGGGAATATCCACCTGGACTGCCTATGCTGATACAACTCGGAGGCATTTGGAGCGCTGACTTACCGATATGCTGAAACGCAGTGGAACTATGCTGTTTTTCTTTTTTTCGGAACACTAGATTAACATTGTGACCTGGGAACTTTGGACCAACTCCTCTACGGGAGATGTTGAGCTGAGACCACTCTTAACTGTCAGGTCGGGTGACCACATCTTCGTCAGTGACTGTCTGTCCAAACGATGGCTCCTTTGGAGCTTTGCCTACCCCACAGGATAATTCCCTGTCTTCTTTCCCTTCCTCCCCCCCCTTCCCCTCTTCAGTTGTCTGTTGTATCTTTTCTGGGATTCACCGGGTGCCGCTTATTCGTGTATCCAATGGGGGTGGCGGGGGGGACTGACTGGGGCTGTTTGTTTTTGTTTAAGGTTTAATGTCAGTTTACACTTTTTTAGGAGTATATCATTGTATGCAGCTAGTCACGGTGCGGTCTACTCTTCATACATGCCCTTCCCAGATATATACGGGTATAAATGAGCGTTAGATCGGCACATACGGCGAACATGCGCCTTCGATGCTTATCCTGGAATGTACAGGGTTTATCTTGCCCCAAAAAGGGTAGACAAGTGCTGACCTATTTAGCACGACACTCCATTCAACTTGCTTTCTTACAAGAAACCCACTACGCACCGCTGCCGGCTCATAGTTTTGCAGCGTCATGGGGTCCGAATCGCTTTTTCTCGAGCTACAGTACTTACTCCCGTGGGGTGTGCATTTTAATACACCGTTCTCTCCCCTTCAGGGTTATATCGGTTGTGTCCGACCCAGAGGGCAGATTTCTTTTAGTGCAGGGAACTCTGGGAGGGACACAGTTACTATTGTTCAACGTCTATGCCCCGAATATTGACTCATCCGACTTTTTTTCCGCCATAGCTACACATATAGATCGATTGCAGGCCGACACCATACTACTTGGGGGGGGACTTCAATCTCACATTGGATCCCACTACTGATACCACCGGTCCCGGCCAGATAACGAAACCACAGGCTACTAATGATCTTCTCTCCCTACTGCAGGCTACACTACTCGCCGACCCCTGGTGCATTAATTACCCCGGCTCTCGCAATTATTCCTTCTATTCGGCTCCACATGGCACCTGGTCGAGAATTGATCATTGGTACCTTACACCACAGCTTCTCTTGAATGTACAGAAACTGGAATACTTACCCCGTACCATATCCGATCATTCCCCAGTCTTGCTAGACGTGGAGTTCTCCTCGATTCCTGCGCAACGGCCCTTATGGAGGGTTCCGGCTAATGCTTTGTTAGATGCTGTATTCCACAAGGAAGTGGGGGACGCTATTACGGAATATTTTCAACTAAATACCGGCTCGGTCCAGTCCCAACTAGTGCTATGGGATGCATTTAAGGCCTTTATTAGAGGTGTTTGCATTTCGAAACATGCGGGGTGCTGAAGTCTATTAGGGGGGAATTGGAAACTATAGAGAAAAAGTTAAAGGAGATTGACATTGCCATGCAGGATTCTCCGTCTCTGGTATTGCTCAGAGACCACTCCCAGCTACTGACTGAATTTACCGACATGGCTGCCCGGGAGGTCAAATACCTGGGCAAATATGCTCGAGCCAGGGTGTATGGAGAGGGTGAACGGCCCAGTAGAACGCTTGCACATTCCTTAGACCTCAGTACCAATTGGCATACATAACTCAACTAGTTACAGATTCTGGCGATACGTTAACGGGAGCATCGGACGTCAATGCAGCCTTCCTAGATTACTATACCACGCTATATCAAACGCGTCATCCACCTACGGGCCCAGCTCTGTCTGACTATTTGCGTGAAATTGCCATGGTCTGGCTTGAAAAGGGACAGCAGAAATTCCTTGCCTCCCCCATTGATGCGGACGAAATTAAGCAGGCCATTAGGGACCTGGCCAGCAGCCGCGCTCTGGGATCTGACGGACTTTCTGGGGACTTTTATAAAGCCTACCAGCACGAACTTACTCCGTACCTCCTAGAGGTTTATGATGAAGCCCTGCAAAGTGGCTCACTCTCACCCACAATGCGTGAAGCTATTATTACACTCCTGCTCAGACCTGACAAACCTCCCACTAAATGTCAATCTTACCGGCCGTTGTCACTACTTAACCATGACTACAAGGTACTAGCCAAGGTCCTTGCTACTAGACTGGCATTACTGGTCAACACCACTCTATGCCCCTTTCAGGCAGGATTCATTCCTGGGAGATCCACCATTCTCAACCTTCGGACAGTCTTCTCGGTTATAAACCAAATGGAGCCCACCTTACCGGCAACTGCAGTCATGCTGGATGCCGAGAAGGCTTTTGATTCCTTAAAGTGGGCCTTGCTATATGCGGTCATGCTGAAGCTGGGTATCCCTGTGGGCTTTTTGAGTCTTGTCCAATTGTTGTATTCTGAACCTACGGCACGACTGAAGGTGAATGGTATGCTCACGCCCTCCTTTCCTCTGACTAGGGGCACTAGGCAGGGGTGCCCACTCTCACCATTGCTCTTTATAATAGCCATGGACCCCTTAGCCCGACACATACAGAAACGGCATCTACACCGCGGTTTGCAATTACACACAGGCCCACTCATTGCATCGTTTTATGCGGACGATGTGATGCTATTTGTACGCAAACCCGCTGAAAATGTACCTCCTCTTGTACGAGAAGTGGTCCGCTTTGGTGTCTACTCAGGGCTGGTTATCAACTGGACCAAATTCGAAATATTTCCACT
Organism: Calotriton arnoldi; assembly: GCA_963921515.1. Classification (NCBI taxonomy): domain Eukaryota; kingdom Metazoa; phylum Chordata; class Amphibia; order Caudata; family Salamandridae; genus Calotriton; species Calotriton arnoldi. The sequence continues at coordinate 1,498,087 of CAWUFW010003181.1, read as the reverse complement.
GACCCCTAACACTGCCCTGAGTGACATGGAATTTCCCCTGAAATGGTGCTCTGATCCGCCTAAATATCTTGGTGTTTATCTACACTGCAAAGCAACGGAGGTAATCCGCTTAAATTATGGCCCAGCGGTCTACCGGCTCGAGACGCAAATCAACAAATGGACGAAACTCCCGCTCTCTATGGCGGGTAGGATCGCTATCATTAAAATGGTAGTGTTACCCCGTTTTTATACCTTTTTTAAACATTCCAATTCCATTAACGATGCACTTTTTACCACGCTCCGGTCGCTCTTAATAAGATTAGTATGGGCGGATAAGCAACCACGAGTGAATTGGACCACTTTGACCATGCCATTTGAACGGGGAGGATTTGGAGTCCCTGACTTCTATTTATATTACCTGGTGACCCAAGTCCACTACACATATCACTGGTTTCACCCTGATGCCCGAATTCAATATCTTAAACCCGATGGCTCCCAGGTGCATCCCCAATCACTCTCTACATTACTGCCCCGGGGCCTGCCACGTTGCCCGACGGAAATTCAAACCGTCCCCACGACATGCTGGGCATGGACGAAATTACATAAATACCTAAAGTACACGTCTTTATATTCCCCGCGCTTGCCACTGGCTGATAACCCGTGGATACCCCCTGCGACGGAAGCGCTCACTAAAAGAACGCTAACATCGCATAGACTGTCCACATTGGGAGACTTGTTCCAGGACTCTAAACCATGTTCAACCACTATCCTGAGCATGAGGGGACCTGCGACGCACATGGACAGCTTCTTGCTCCATAGAACACGCAGCTCACTCTTGAAAGCTCTCCCTGACCCCACAGCCGAACCAGTCGATTTTCCTCCACTCACCCTCCTCATAACTTCCCCTGATAGTGCGCATTTGGTGTCGCGCCTGTATCATTTATCACTTACGCTTTGTCCCTCTGTGGGCTCTAGAGTGCATGCATCCTGGGAGCAGGATTTGGGCACCGTTATTACTGACGACATTTGGAAATACTGTTGTTCTCAGATGCGCTATGTCTCAGGAAACTACAGGCACAAATTATTACATTTTAAGTATCTCCACAGAGCCTATATGACCCCCAAGCTGCTTGCAAAGATGAGCTCTACAGTCTCCAACACTTGTATGCGCTGTGGTATGCCTGAAGCAGACTTTATGCACTTGGCATGGCAGTGCGTGTCAGTGTACGCATATTGGGAGGGTGTTTTTCAGCAACTATCCATTATGATGGAACATTCCATACCTCCCTCCCCCTTGATGGCCCTTCTGGGGTATGTAAAGCCATTGAAGAGGAGCATTAGGAGGTTTTCTGCGATGGCCTTATTGATAGCTAAACGCCAGGTGTCATTGCAGTGGGGCAGGCAACAATCCCCATTAGTAAGGACATGGATTAGAGATCTCACATACTGTGGCACTATGTGCTTAAGTATGCCACACTTTTACCTGCCTCATCATGTCCCCATGACATTTGGCAACCACTGAAAGTTTACTTACTGTCCCATTCCATTGACCCCTGAGGGAACGAATTACACCCGCACATCACTGACTAGGCTTTTCCGTGTGCTAGCCGTGAATTGTGTACAATCCACGATATTTCTTGTAAGGGTAGTGACTGCACCTCTCTACCAGTAACATTGCTTTGATTGTGCTTCATTAGACTGCTGCTTGTTATTTACTATTGTTCTTTTTATTTGATTGGTATGAAGAATATGCTCCTTTGTATTAGTCTCTTGTTTGATGTTGTCTGTAATGAGACGTCTCTATTCAACATGTTGGTGACTGCTGGCTTTGCCAGTATGGGGCACTGTCCTGTTCAACTATACGCCTGGTTGTAATGTCTTTGAAATACTCAATAAAAATATATTTTCAAAGAACAAAAATAAATAAATAAAAAAATTAAAAATCCCCTACCAGACTATTGGTACGTTCCCATTATGGTTTCAATCTCCCCACTCAAAATTAATGTTGTCTGTGAGAAGGTGGATTATTAGTTGGGCTGGGTGTGAGTTCTCACCAAGTAATAATGTCACAATTGTGTACCAGGTCCAGTTAGGTCTTCATAATTTAGCATTGAGCTCAACACTTGGTAAGTAGCACAGAGCAGGTAGGCTTGACTTAGGAGAGATGTGTAAAGCATATTTCAGTATTAAAACAGCCAATAAGTAGAAAACACAACTTAATAAAAATCCTGCTCCAATCTATAAGAATAGAGAAAATCTTAATGAACAAATAGACAGCAAAACAACAATAATCCAATGAGGGAAATCAGTTGTGAATTTTTAAAGTTTGAATTACATCTTAGCAGCAAATAGAAGCAAGCATTGGCAAAGCCAATGTGTTACAACAATCCGAGAGCTATAGGCGTTGTCAATGTTAATGTCTATACACGTTGTCAATACTAATGGCACATCAGCGCAGCCATGCACACTCGGTGCCAGGTGAGGCCTGCCATCTTCGCAGCGTCACCAGCGGAGCATGTAATGTGCCCTCGCCCCGGTGGGAGCCAGAGCATTGAAAGCAGAGCAGCAGACATGCATCAACATAGAGAAGCAACATCTCCACAGCAGTTCCCCACTTAGAAATGGCATCATATAATAGCAATGTAATAGAAATGTAATAACAGTGCTATGTTTATTACTTGGTATAATGTAAGCAACTGTTCTTTTTATTGTGGTCTCCCTGCATGCATGGAACATTGTATATGTTCCTACTGAGTATGTTTGCTTCCACTATATATTTCTTGTTCCATCACGTTAAAGAGATTAATAAAAAGGTATATAAAGGAAACGTATGGTGGTAAATATAACGTAGTCACTGTTGTTTCCATGCAATGCAGCCTTTAATTTGATGGATGTGACAATTGAAAATCAATTGCACAGGCATGATAAAACAAGGGGAGATGTAAATATAAACTCGCACTTCGGTGTATTTCTTAGAGGCTTTATGTGAGCCCGAGTCTGTTGCCTGCATTCCTGCCTGTCACTTGCCACTTGCTGCCAGCCCGTTAGATCTACCCTGGTGGGACAGGAGTCCCAGGGTCCGCAGGAATCACCGCTGTTGTCGCTGTACCCTGGTTGGAGACTACATCTCCCAGGGTACAACGTGTCATCTACAGGTGCGGCGAGTGAGGGGGGAGGCGCGTGAGCTTCCATTGCGCTCAAAGCGCAGCCTCTCCCGCCGCGGCGCGGGAGCCCGAGTCTGTTGCCTGCATTCCTGCCTGTCACTTGCCACTTGCTGCCAGCCCGTTAGATCTACCCTGGTGGGACAGGAGTCCCAGGTCCGCAGGAATCACCGCTGTTGTCGCTGTACCCTGGTTGGAGACTACATCTCCCAGGGTACAACGTGTCATCTACAGGTGCGGCGAGTGAGGGGGGAGGCGCGTGAGCTTCCATCGCGCTCAAAGCGCAGCCTCTCCCGCCGCGGCGCGGGAGCCCGAGTCTGTTGCCTGCATTCCTGCCTGTCACTTGCCACTTGCTGCCAGCCCGTTAGATCTACCCTGGTGGGACAGGAGTCCCAGGGTCCGCAGGAATCACCGCTGTTGTTGCTGTACCCTGGTTGGAGACTACATCTCCCAGGGTACAACGTGTCATCTACAGGTGCGGCGAGTGAGGGGGGAGGCGCGTGAGCTTCCATCGCGCTCAAAGCGCAGCCTCTCCCGCCGCAGCGCGGGACGCGCGCGGGCCGCGCCCGGGCAAAGCCCGGGCCAAGGGCGGGCCCGTCCTTGCCCGTCTGTGACCGGAAGAGGCCGGGCAGGGCCACCTCCTTTGAGTTCCCCCAGCTGAAAGTGGGATGTTGCAGTAAGACTTGTAAGTAACTTGTAGTGACTCTGTTTGGCCTATATTTTTACTATACAATTGCCAAGTGCTCTCTGACTTGACTGACCTGACTCTATAAACACTAGTAACCTCCTCATTTAGTAAGTCGATCAGTAAGGAACCTGGACTTGGACCTGTTGCATAATTGCACATTTGTTGGTATTGTGGATTAAGGAGTGTTGTAAGCCTTAATGCTAAGGGTCAATTTCTATGCATTAATAAAACGCCTGTAATCATTACACAAATTGCGTATTTGGTGCTCATTAGGAGCTCTGACCCTTGTTATAAACTGTACTTTTCTAGCATTTATTTATAGTATTTAATATAAGTTGTTTCTTGTTTGAATATTGTTTTTACTCTTTATTATTGGCTTATTTAAGTTTGTAAGCTTAAAAGCATTTACCTTTTTAGTTCCCACCGGGATAGATATAATACCCAAGTTATCTGGTCTATTAGAAACTGTGGGGGTAATTATGGGGAAGAGGAAAGCAGCAGAGGTGATGTCGGGGAGAAAAAAGATAGCTAGGGTTCACAAACCTGCTAAATCTGTAGCGGACAACTGCACCTTGGCAGCTATAGATGACTTAATAGAAGAAGTGGAAACTATGTTGGCCAGTGGGAAGGAGCTTAGTACCAAGGGTAAAAGCAAAATTTCATCCTTTTTTAGTAAAAAGGGAAAAGGGATTGATTTAATGACAAGTATTCCTTCTACTACTGTTAATAGAGCTCACAATATAACACCACCACAATTATCATCTACATCTGCAGTGAAGATAATACCTAGTTGCCCTGAGCCAATTTTGTCTGAACTGGATAATTTAAACAGCCTGCAGGGAAGCCCTATTTGTAGGGAGATCCCAAATATAGAGTGCTCTAATAGATATTCACCATTAACACACAACATGGAGGAATTACAAGTAAAACAAATAGAAATAGAGGGCCATGGAAACCACATAGGTAACGAGAGTGTAGTTGTAACACGTATGCAACATCTAGATACACATATGCTTGTGTTGGATCTTGGTGCAAAACTAAAAGCAGTCCAGGAAGAGGTCAAGATAATTAAAAGTATGATAGAGGTGCTAACAACGAATTTATTCAAAAATCGAGTAGTTGAGGTTAGTGCACCGGAGGTAGAAGAACATACAAGGAGAAATCTTCAAAACACTCAGATAGACAATAATCCAGATAGAATCCCTCCTTGTGGTGGCTTGAAATTTTTATCAAACCAAGAAATAAACCAGATTAAAAACACGACTTGTATACCATACCCCTTACTTAAACCAAGGCCTCAAATGTCAAATATATATAATCATCCTGGATTACCCTCATTGCACCAACATGCACAACACAAAATCGAATACCTGGAAGCCCAACCAGATAAGAGGCAGTCACAAGCCACGCAAGGTAATTTTAAGTTGTGTCCAAACTATGGGCAGAAGAATGGGGACCCCCAATGGAATCAGGAACCTTATCCAATAAATCACTGTGTAAATGGGGGGGAGATGACCGGCTATAATGTTTTTCTAACTAATGCTCCAAGATTAAAACAGGGTGTTAGGGAAGACAATGACTCCCTTATAAATAAGGCAACTCACTGGATCAGAAATGATCGGCAGTGCCTCTCTGTTATAAGATCTGACATATTCAAGGCACAGCGATTGCACCAGGAGGAGGGGGATTTGGACGACATAAAACTAACGCTGTATTCAAAAATTATTGCCGAAAATTTAATTACCATGAATCTTCGTACCCATTCTTTATCTGCTTCTAATATGAGTATTAGGCGGAATAGAGCCAGCCCAGGCAGTTGTAACTTTGCTATAAAAGCAAGGGAGGGCTCAAAAAATCTTGAAGCGGTAGATTGACTGAATTTGTTGGTAAGATCGAACTCTAAAAAGGAGGGGACTTCTAGCTTGACATATGGGGATCAACATTTAACAAACCTGGAAGTACAACCCATCTGGGTTTCACACCAAGAAATAAAGGATCATGTGGTAAGCAAAGTAATCAACATCCCGGGGTCACAAGGGTTGGAGCACATTATTACTACTAATTCCCCGTCTCACATCTCAAGTACATTAATACCAGGAGGTGTGAAGATGGTATCATGGAACATAGCGGGACTCCCTAAAAACTTTTTGAACCTGATTGGCAGGATTATATTGATAATTTTGATTTCTGTCTTTTCCAGGAGACATGGGCGAGGAGCCATTATATAAAGTGGGCTATAGAACTTATAGCATTGAAGCATGTCAGCTAGGCAAAGGCAGACCATCAGGCGGGCTACTAATTTGGGTAAGAAATCATATAAATGCAGCTATAGAATTGGTACTAACTAATTCGAATGATATCCTGGGCCTAAAATTGAGTTTTCCAAATAGGTCGCAGATGCTTATTTTTAATATATATATAAGACCAAGGGAGCGTTCGAAAGAATCGCCAATAATCCAACAATTGGATGAAATTCTCGATTCTATTGCACTAAATGGGCCCATTATAGTTGGGGGAGATTTTAATTGTTGCTATGAACCGTTATTAGGATTAGATACCATCCTCGAAGAAGAAGACCTTACTATGGGGATCCCGCCACTTCGAGTGGAAAAAATGGTGGGGTGTTCTGTTTCTGCTATGCAGATATTTCACTTCACCATAGAGAAAGGCCTAAGATCTTGTAATGGCAGATCTTCTTCGGATCTTGAATGTGCAAATACTTTCTCAAGAGGTAACTCGGTGTCTCGAATAGATTACATCATGATAAGTGTAGCTCACTGGGCTTATGTAAAGGACTTTAAAGTCGATGATAGAAGAGAAAGTGACCATTTCCCACTGTGCCTAGACCTGGCGGGAAAATGGTTTTTGACACACTCGTCGCCACAATTCGAAATGTGTGATGAGGTCATAGTGCCCTTAGTAAGCAATAACAGAAGGACAGTTAAATGGCCATCCCTAGTTGACCAAGTTGAACCCCTAATTAAAATATATAATGTTTTTAGTGACCTTTTGGCTTATTTTTTAAGTTTAGGTACTAAAAATCTTACTATAACTCAGATTCATCAAAAGCTGATAGAAGAGATAAGACCTTATTTAACTAAACCACAAACAGGGCAAACCAATTGTAAGGCTGAAATTAGATCATCTAATTCTTGGTTTAATAAAGAATGTGTAGTGGCTAAACAACGCCTCATTAAGGCGATCCAATCTAAAGAGATAGCTGTGATCAGACATGAAAGAAATGCATACAATAAAATATTGAAGGTAGCCCGAAGAAATTGGGAAGATGCTAGCTGGGAGGACCTGATAGTAGCAGCAAAGGCTGGTGATCAGGCTATGTTTTGGCGGATTATAGCCCACGGTAGCAAAACAAACACTCCGGCCCATGACTACCACTTAGATCCCTCCACATGGGAAAGTCACTTTGCAAATTTGTATGCACTTCCAAAATTGGTAAATAGAGCATTAGTAGCAAGTGCCGAGGGATTGCTGACCCTAAAGGAAGTTGGGCATTTACACTTTAGTATAGAAGATACCATACTAGCGATAGCGGCTATCAAGCCATCTAAAGCTCCAGGACCCGACAAGATACCAGGGGATCTTTTTAAACATGAACCTGAGGTGTGGGCGCCATATATAAATCATCTATGTAATGCAATTGCCATGGGTCAACCAATCCCAGACTCCTGGAAGGGTGCGGAAATCGTTCCGATTTTTAAGAAGGGCAGCAGAGATGATCCCGCTAATTATAGACCCATAAGTCTGATAGACATATTACAAAAAGTCTATGCCAAGCAAATCTTGGATAAACTGAACGATTGGATGAATGATAATGAGGTTCTTTCGTCTTGCCAGGCGGGCTTTAGAAAGAAAACTAGCACGATAGATCAAGTGTTTAGATTTGTAACTATAGCCTGGAAATACACAAAGTTGAGACCTGGTCATCTATATGTCGCCTTTGTCGACCTAAAGGCCGCTTTTGATTCAATCCCTAGGGATCTATTATGGTCAAATTTGCTGCAGCAGGGAGTACCTAAGGAGATTCTGATCCAATTGATTAGGCTCCATGAGGGTAATTTTGCAAAAGTCCGTTGGGGTAAAAGGGGGGAACTTACGAAAGAGATACCTGTCAAGAGAGGGGTGCGCCAAGGATGTGTCCTGGCGCCAACCTTGTTTCTTTTATACGTTAATGACATGGTCCAGTTCCTTCAAAAATCTCAACATGATTCCCCAAAATTGGGAAGGGCCCACATCTGCGCTCTCACCTTTGCAGATGATACTATTCTCCTATCCCAAACCCCAAAGGGCCTGCAAAACCTTTTAAACTCACTAAATGAATATTGTTCATTAAAAGGTTTGAAATTAACCCCGTTAAAACAAAATATATGGCTATAAAACCCCACAAATGTTTTAAAAATAATATAGTGTTGAACGGAGTGGTCATAGAGCGTGTCTCTAATTTCATTTATCTTGGGGTAACTATCGATTCAAAACTCTCATGGAACCCTCAGATAATGAAATCAAAATCAATTTTATTGCAAAATTCTGCTCCAATTATAAAGAAACAGCATGCAACCATGACAAAGGCAATATCACCAGCCCTGGAAGTTTACAAGTCCAGAGCGCAAACCGCAGCCCTATATGGTTCAGAGTTGTGGGGTGGGGAAAATCTTTCCGCTTTAATTGTGGGAGAAAATAGGGTTTTAAGAAGATTTGTGGCACTTTCCCAAAATACCCCTCTGATTCCATTAATATATGATCTGGGTATTAAACGGCTTGAACATAAGGCAATTTGGATGACTTTGTCATACTGGATTAGAATCTGGACTACTGATGAACTAGTGACATATAGACAAGCATTGAGTGAGCTATTGGCACTTGACACTCATACTACCTTTCCATGGCTGGTACACATTCGCAAGTGGCTCTCTAATTTAGGCCTGAGTAGATTTTGGGAAAGCCCAGGCCTGCTGAGACCTGATTCAAAGAGGGAAATTAAAATTATCTATTGGAACTTCATTTGGCACAGTGTCACTTTAAATGGTACATCAAGAACACTTACAACTCAATTCCTGATGTTTAAAACAAATCCTCACTTTGAACCTTTTTTGGATGACATCGAACCCCAACTAGCAAAAATTTTATACCTGAAATTCAGGTATGGTACATTGCAGATAAAAGCTTTTACATCAAAATGGGGGCATGGTCAGAATAGAGATGAAGATTCTAAATGTACGTTGTGCCATTTGGGCGCCAGAGAGGATACTGCCCATGTTTTATTCTTCTGTCCTAAATACACAAACCCTAGAAGAAAATGGATAAAACCCATAGGCAGAAGCTTGAATGTTAGAAAATTTAATGATATGCTGCGCATACTAAAAACTGATTCTTCAAAACTTTTTGTCTTCGCGGTTAGCAGATTTTGACTGACTACAAATTTTATAAGAAAGAAAGAAGGTCTAAAATTTTAAAGACATTTTATATTATTCTTTTTAAATAGGGGTTTCCTTGGGTACTATGACTTTGGTATCATGATGTGTATTTTAAATTGTGGTTTGTTGAATGTATATTTTGTTGAGTTTTAATTATAATTAATTACTCAGCATTACTGAAGTATTGCTTATATTTTTAGTTTCGTACTTATTAATAAGCAGCATACGCAAGTTTGCACATGATATATAGCGAAACATTTTAAAGGTTAACTAAAGTTTCCTAATCGCGTATAGGCTGTATGTTATATAATCGTATCTTGATAGAGTGTATATAATGTAAATAATATGATGAAATATGTTTAATAGCTGTTTTTAATAAGGTCGAACAAATTTGCACTTGACACTTTAAAGAATTTTTACTAAATACTATATATAATGAATTGAACAAAAATCCTTGTGACTAAAATAACTAAAGATTCCCAAATATATGAAGTACATTGATACATGGTTTTGCTGCTGCTAACTGTAAATATTATCAGGATCAATGCATTTTAGGTGTTTGATTTACTAATGTTTTCTTGCGTGTTTTAATTATGCTTTAATGATTCTGTGAATCGAATAAAGTTTTTGTTGACTTGACTTGAGTGCATGTTTGAAACCTGAAATGAGAAGCCGATGTAATGCCTTTTTTTAAGCAAGTATTTTGAAAGTAAATCAGAATTGAAAGTAATGTTGCACTGGCAAATTATTGTGTTTATTTCTACCCTGATTTGCTGGGAAAACATTTTTAATTGTGATTCGCCCAAAACACACACTTAAATTGCACTTCTATCATTGCAATGGGACGAGTTTATTCAGGGATGTATTTACAAGAAAATCATGTGATTAAAAGCCTTAATTTATGTGTATTTTTTACAATTAAATCAGATGCACTCAGAATTAAAAGTAATGTTGCACCAGCAAATCAAAATAAAAAATAAACGAAGTATGTTGAAAGTATTTAACTTTGATTTGCTGGTGCAACATTACATTTAATTATGAAGCTTGTGAATTACTTTTACAGCATGCTCTTAAACAAAGGCTTTGCATCGCTTGATTTTGTTTGTAAACATGCACCCAAATAAGGTCTTTAAATTAAAGTGATAGAAGTGTGATTTAGCCATGCCTTTTGAAAGTCAATCGTGGTCACAGTTGTGCTATAGGCATAAGCATAAAGACCAGGAGATGAGCAATCATTTAGGGTGGCAGTTGAGGCATCCTTGGTGTGAATCACCTTCTATAGAGTGGCAGTTTTTGATCATTTCTCAATAAATTCCTCAATAGTTTTTAAGCGGACATTAAACAGAATTTAAAAAACTTGGAAACCAGGCCCTCCAGTTTGATCAGTTGTGCACTATTCAAAGAATGATCACATTTTCCCCCAATACTCCTTTTTCCACAGACCCAGCCATGACTTTATCTTTTCTTCGCAAAGGGCGTAGTAAGTCTTTTTTCTCTTTAGTTGGCGGCAAACCAATACTCAAATTTGTACCAATGACTTCCACTGGGATGATTGAGAGAATTGCATCAGAGATGCAGGGATTGACTGTTTTTCCGTTGGCTTTTGCCCAAATTACAGCAGGTGTACTCAAAGTGCCAGAGTTAGTTTCTGAGGTGCCTGTGGATGTTGTGCTCCATAAGGGCCCGGGTAAAGATTTTTAAGGCTGTCCATCTTTTCCTCAACAGAATCAATTTCTTGATTGTTAGCCTGATGTCATTTGTAAGGAAGATGATAATGGAACAATGTAGTGGATGTTTCTTAGCACCTGAAACCATTAACCATTTTCACCATTTCAGCCAAATTTAAAAAGCAGGGACTAAAATCAATGGCCCGGCCTAGCCTGTTTTGGGCTCCCGTGGGTGCAGACAAGCCCATTTTTGGGCTGAGCTTTGCCAGGCCTGATCTCCGGGAGCACCTGCATGTGTCCCATTCAGTGAGGAAGGAGAGTGCCCTTTGAAGCCTGAAAGTAATCAGCCCCAGCTCCAACAGCTGAGCTAAGTCCAAGAAGCAGTGTGAGCTGTGAATTTTCTTTTGCCCCCAAGAGTCCTTAGCTACATCCTGCACAACGGGGAAGGAGAGCGCCCTTTGAAGCACCAAAAGTAATCAGCCCCTCCTCCACTAGCTGGGCTAAGGCTGAGATGCAGTGTGGGCTCGAAGTTGTTTTTCCCTCATGAGTCTGTAGTGGCGAAGTTTTCAATTTTACAACACTAAAGGCCTTTGAATGGTAAAAAAAAACAGGCCGGTTATCTCTGCAATGTACAACTTTTCTACTTGCAATAAAGTGTCAAAGTGCCATACATTTAATCGCCACTCATTGGTGCACTGCACTGCAACTATAGAAATGTCGCATATCTCCATACTGAAAACTTGGTGATAGTAACTATTTTTCTGGGTGCATGGCACTGCAGTATCCCTGGTGCCATAAAATGCTATTTTTTCTGCTGTCAGTGCACAACTGCAGAGCCTTGGCCTAAGGCTTAGCTAAGAACTTCCAAGATTGCCATTATATTAGGATGTTAGAAATAGATTTAATTATAAATCTTCCTTCTTGTATATTTAGACTTCCTTGTTTAGACATGCCAATGATATGTACGTCCGCATTCAACTATCATGATGGGTCCCCTCGGAGCATGTTCAGGCTTACTTTACATTACACACGGAAAACCCTCCAGCTGAGTGTGATGTAATTCCTGTGATAAAGGAACACCCTGCCTCTGACCACCTCCCCTCCTTGTCCTTTCCCCTGCCAAGTTCGGCTTCTAGTCAAAGTGCCCAGTGAAAGTGATTCAAGCTTGGGTGCCTACATTTAGGGCCTCATTACGATGAGACTTGGAAAGCCTCCGACCACAGGTGGGAGGCTTTCCGAGTCAAACCATGGGTTTCACTTTCGACCGCCGCATTACAATGCAGGCGGTCGAAAGTGAAATCGGACAGTCATTCGGCTGGATTCCAACGGGCTCAAGGAGCCCGTCGGCCAGTCGGAGGCCTGACCGCAATCCCAATGGACGGCATTTCCGCCGTCGGGATTACAATGTCGGTTTCTGACAGTCTTTCCATGTCGAGCTTTCCAACATGGAAAGCCTGTCGGAAAGCACCTTTGGGGTCCCCTAGCAGGGCCCCCATCTCTCTGCGGCCTCCGGTTGGGGGCCGAGGGGGCACCTATGGTGCCCCCCTGTTAATCCCTGCACCGTGTGGCAGGCACCTTGAGGTGCCTGCCACGCGGTGCGTGGATGAAGCGATTCTCCCATTTCTCTCTGGGAGCTTGTGCTACGGCCGGTTTACAGCCGCAGCACAAGCTCCCATAGAGAAATGGGAGCATGTGACCGCACCATGTGCATTCGCATTGTAATGCTGCGGTCGGGACCGTCGACCAGAGGTCAGTTGGTCCCGATTCCGCTCAGGTGCGTTCGCCCGACATCGTAATAAGCCCCTTAGTGTAAAACCTCGATCTAAGAAGAACTATTTAGGCATAGCGAGTTTTGCTGCATCCAATTTTGGTCATGAGTTAATCAGTCAATGATTTGTAGTTTCATAAGATACTCTAATGTGACTGGGCATTGCTGAATTACATACAGAAAATCCACGTTGAAATGGTTGAAGACGTGTGCCATGGTATCATAAATGCATTGAAGACAGCAGCAACTTTTTTGAGACTGTACAGGTGATATTAATCAAGGGAGACCTATTGGCTTTTTTTGTAGATATAATGACACTTGTAATTGGTGGATTTGTAGTTCGGTAGAGGCAAGCTGAAACAACAAATGTGGGGATGTGAGGATGGCAGCAGATGGTAAAAATGCATGTATGTCTATGTGTGCATATTTGTGTGTGTGTGTGTGTGTGTGTGTGGTGTATGCGTGTGCGTGTGCATGCGCCAGTGTGTTTGTGTGTGTACATGTGTGTTATATTGCCATCCCAGCATGCTATTGCCATTCTTGGTATGATGGAACTCACCCCTGATAACATTCTGATTCAGACTTAATGGGGATAAATCTTGACATATTTTTGGCCTCCTTGGCATAAAGGTGCTCATCCTTGATATTGCTGCCCTGGCAATTATTGGCATATTGTAGGTATCCATAACCTACTGCTCAGACTTGGTGTTCTGCTGATCTTAGCATAACAGTGGAAATGCATGGAATAAAGTGGGCAATAATGACAGAAGCTGGTGATACAATGGCGTGCATGGCAGAATCTATACGAGTGTGGCAGTATTACATGCATGAACTTAGTGAAAATGATAAATTGGAATTTAAGCACCAATCTTGTTCTTACGAAAAACAAAATGAAGGAATTGCAGTACAGTGATGTATTTTAATGCGAATGATAAACTATTTTGTTGGAGAAATTGTGTTTTGACTCCAAAATGATATTAATATATTTGATAGTAAAAAACATGTTTATGAACTGACAAGTTGATGTTTGGAGACAAAATATATATGTAAAGCTGATTTTTTTGTAATTGTACTACCTCTGTCTTGATACACTAGTCTGCAAGATAAATGTATCTTGTCTTCTCTAAGCCTGTGGGAAACATCACTGTTAAATCTGTTTAGCTCTGCTGCGCCCTACCTGAGATTGCAAAATCTGTGTCATTTTTAGGTCAAAGCCTACCAGAGAGCGCAGCTGGCTGGTTGGCTAACAATATCTTGGGGACATTCTGAAAGCTTACCTGAGAAAGCATTTCGCTTATTGGTTACCATTGGTTTTGTGTTTTGTAACTCACATTGCTTGCTTTCTATTTTCTGGCTTTGTTTTAGGCTGTTTTGAGTTCTTCCCTCTCGAGGAACACAGTCTATTTACTGTATTTTTCCACACAAGCTTGCTTTCTCTAAACAGGACTTTGTATCTTGTTTCTGTTTTTTCACATTTGATGTGCATTCAAAGACAGAGGTCAAATGTCAGGCTCTGTTTTCTGAGGGAGCTTGGTGTTTACTTTTCTTTTCTGACTTTAAAGTGAGAGGATTTATGTGACAATATTTCTGTAAAAGAAAAGGCTTTTTTCGGGCACATAACAAAATGTAAATGTCTGTTAATGAGCTGTGCAGATTCTGATATCTTCTGAAACTGTTTAAGAAGATATCAGAATAAGGAAAGCACAAATTAAGCACATTTATATGTAATGCTGATGTGTGGTGGAAACAAATATTTTAATAAAATTAAAACAAATCAATACACTAGGTGATGACATTTCCACACATTATCATTTGTGCGCTGTATACCTTTATTAGTAAAACTGTATGTCTCTGCAAATGTAATGAACATTGCAACTAAAAATGTGTTGTCTGTAATAGCAGTGTGCTACCACACCATGAATACTCCACAATATGCCAGTCCACTCTACACCAATCTAGCCCACCCTATGCCCATCCAATATATGCCACTCTATGACACGCCACTCATTTCCTCGACCCTCCACTCCACTCTACGACACGCAACTCCACTCTGCAACACTCCACTCTATGACACTCTACTCCACGGCACCTAACTCCACATCACTCGGCTCCACTCCACTCTACATCACTCCACTCTATGCCCACTCCATTCTACACCACTCTATGGCATGTCACTCCCCTCTACGACATGCAGCACCACTCTACGAAATGCCACTCCACTCTATGCCCCTCCCTCTCAGACACTCTGCAACATGCCACTCCACAATACTCTATGACTCACCACTCCACTCTATGCCCTCCACTCTATGAAACTCCAGTCTATGCCCCTTCACTCTACGCCTCTCCACCCTACGCCCCTCCACTCTATGCCACTCCACTCAACCACACAACACTCTACAACACTCCACTTGATGAAACTGTACTCAACTCTATGACAATCTACTCCACTCTATGCCACTCTACAACACTTTCCTGCACTCTATGCAACTCCCTCTATTCCATTCCATGCCACTTTACTCAACTCTATGCCCCTCCACTCTATAGCCTTCCACTGTATGCACACTCTACTCCCTCCACAACACACCATGACACTCTATGCCTCTCCAGTCTACTATACGATGCTCTCCTCCACTCCACTATGACTCTTTACTTCACTCTAGACCTCTCCACTCTACGCCACTCCATTCTACTCCCTGCACAATACTCCATGCCTCTCTACACCACTCCACTCTACACGACTCTATGTCACTCCACGACTCTCCACTATACTCTACTCTGTTCCACTCCACCCTACAACAATCTACTACACTCTATGCCACAACACTCTTCTCCTCTGTATGCAACTCTCTCTATACCTCTCCACGCCACTTTACTCCACTATACTCTATTACAATCCACACCACTCCACTCTACAACACTCTATGCCACTCCATAACACTCTACTCCACTCTACACCCCTCCATTATATACAACACTCTACTCCATCAACTACACTCGACCACATTCCACAACACAATATGCTACTCCACTCTACAACACTCTACTCCATTCTACATCACTCCACTCTATGACACTCTATGCCACTCCACTCTATAACCCCCTAATCCACTCTACTCACTCTGTGTCACATCACTCTACACCCCTCCACTCTACACCCTTCCATTCTACTCCACTCCATTCTACTCCCTTGATTGCACTCCATGCCGCTCTACACCACACCACTCCACTCTACGCCACTCCGCTCCACTCTGTGCCACTCCGCTCCACTCCGCTCTGCACCACTTCATGACACTCAGTGCCATTCCATGACACTCCACTCAATTCTACTCCAATCTACCATTCCATGACACTCCACTGTACTCTACTCCACTTTACCTATTCGACTCTACTCCACTCCACACACTATACGCCAATCCATGACATGACACTCTGCTCTACTGCAGTCTACTGTACTCCACTCCACTCCAAGACACTCTATGCCACTCCACGACACTCCACTCTGCTCTACTCCACTTTATGCCCCTCCATTGCAATCTTCGCCACTCCACAAGACTCTGCTCTACTACACTCTACTCAACTCTACACCAGTACACAACACTCTACTCCATACCACGACACTGTGCCACTATACTCCACTCTCTTCCACTCCACTCTACAGCAATCTACTACACTCTATGCCACAACACTCTTCTCCTCTGTACGCAACTCTATCTATACCACTCCACGCCACGTTTCTCCACTCTACTCTATTACAATCTACACCACTCCACTCTACAACACTCTATGCCACTCCATGTCACTCTACTTCACTCTACGCCCCTCCATTATATACAACACTCTACTCCATCAACTACACTCGACCACATTACACAACAATATGCTACTCCACTCTACAACACTCTACTCCATTCTACATCACTCCACTCTAATACACTCTATGCCACTCCACTCTATGACACCTTAATCCACTCTACTCACTCTGTGTCACTCCACTCTACGTCCCTCCACTCTACACCCTTCCATTCTACTCCACTCCATTCTACTCCCTCCATTACACTCCATGCCACTCTACACCACATCACCACTGTACGCCACTCCACTCCACTCTCCGCCACTCGATTCCACTCCGCTCTGCACCACTCCATGACACTCAGTGCCATTCCATGACACTCCACTCTACTCTACTCCACTCCACCTATTCGACTCTACTCCACTCCACAACACTATATGCCAATCCATGACATGACACTCTGCTCTACTGCAGTCTACTGTACTCCACTCTACACCACTCCACGATACTCTACTCCACTCTATGACCCTCTCTGCCACTCTATGCCATTACAGTCTTCGACAATCTACTACACTCTATGTCACAACACTCTACTCCACTATACATAGCTCCCTCTATGCCACTCCATGCCACTTTACTCCACTCTATGCCACTCCATTGTATGACACTCTACGCCCCTTCACTCTATGCCCTTCCAATTACTCCACTACACTATACTGCCTCCACAATGCTCCACAACACTCTACGCTGCTCCACTTTAAGCCACTCCACAATACTCCACTCTACTCTACTCCACCATACACTACTCTACTCTACCTTACACTACTCTACTCTACGCTATGCCATTCCACAACACTCCATGCCACTCCAGGACATGCTATGCCACTCCATGACACTTAATGCCATTCCATGACACTCAACTCTACTCTACTCCACTCTACACCACAACACTATACGCCACATCATGACATGACACGCTGCTCTACTCCAGTCTGCAGTATTCCATTCTATGCCATTCCATGATACTCTAAGCCACTCCATGGCACTCTATGCCACTCTACTCCACTCTATGCCATTACACTCTATGACAATCTACTACACTCTATGCCACAACACTCTACTCTACTATATGTAACTCCCTCTACGCCACTCCAGACATTTTATTCCACTCTACACCACTCCACTCTATTCTATGACACTCTATCCCACTCTAAGGCACTCCACTTTAAGACTCTGTATGCCACTCCACTCTATGACACTCTTCTCCACTCTGCTCCCCTCAGCTCTACTCTATGCCACTCCACTGTATGACACTCTACTCCACTCTACAGCTCTTCACTCTATGCCCTTCCACTTACTCCACTCTACTCCCTCCACAATTCTCCACAACACTTCTTGACACTCTGTGCCACTCCATGACCCTCCACGATACTCTTTGCTACTCCACAACACTTACTCCACTACCCTATACTCCCTCCACAATGCTCCACAACACTTCACAACACTCTATGCCGCTCCAGTTTAAGCCACTCCACAATACTCTACACTACTCCACAACACCCCACTCTACTTGACTCTACTCTACTCCACTATACACTACTCCACTCTACTCTACTCTACTCCACACTATGCTACTCCAGGACACTCTATGCCACTCTACGCTACTCTATGACACTCAGTGCCATTCAATGGCATTCCTCTCTACTCTACTCCACTCTACTGTACTCCACTCAACGCCTCTCCATAACACTGTATGCCACTCCATGGAATTACACTTTGCTCTACTCCAGTGCCACTCTGCGATACTATATGTCACTCCACAACACTCTATCCACTCTACTCCACTGTATGCTACTACAGTCTATGACAATCTACTACACTCTATGCCACAACACCCTACTCCACTATACGCAACTCCCTCTATGCCACTCCATGCCACTTTGCTCCACTCTTTTCCACTCCATTCTACTCCATTCTACTCTATGACACTCTATCCCACTCTACAACACTCTACTCCACTCTACGCCACTCCACTGTGTGACTCTCTACACTACTCTATGCCCTTCACTCAATGCCCTTCCACTTACTCCACTCCACTATACTCCCTCCGCAATGCTCCACAACACGTCACAACACTCTACGCCGCACCACTCTAAGCCACTCCACGATACTCTATGCTACTCCACAATACTCCACTCCACTCTACCCTTCTCTACTCCACTCTACTCCACTATACACTACTCTACTCCACATTATTGCCACTCCACAATACTCTATGCCACTCCAGGAAACTCTACGCCACCTCATGACACTCAGTGCCATTTCATGACACTCAACTCTACTCTACTCCACTCTACTCCACTATACACAACTCTCTCTTTTCCACTTCATGGCATTTTACTCCACTCTACACCACTCCACTCTATCACACCATATCCCACTCTAAGGCACTCAACTTTAAGAAACAGTATCCCACTCCACTCTATGACACTCTACTCCACTTTGCTCCACTGAACTGAACTCCACTCTACCCCACTCCACTGTATGACACTCTACTCCACTCTACACTCCTTCACTCTATGCCCTTCCACTTACTCCACTCCACTCCCCCCACAATGCTTAAGGACACTCTACACCACTCCACTCTATGCCACTATACTCTACTCCCCATATACCACACCACAACACTTTATGTCACTCCACAACACTCTATACTATTCCATGACACTCAGTGCCATTCCATGACATTGCACTCTACTCCACTCTACTCTACTCCACTCTGCCCCACTCCACAACACTATACGCCTTCCATGGCATGACACTTTGCTCTACTCCAGTCTACTGTACTCCACTCTATGCAACTCCACGATACTCTACGCCACTCCACAACACTCTATGCCACCCTACTGCACTCTATGCTACTACAGTCTACAACAATCTACTACACTCTGGGCCACAACACTCTACTCCACTATACGCAACACCCTCTATGTCACTCCATGCCGCTTAACTCAACTCTACGCCACTCCACTCTACTCTATGACACTCTACCCCAGTCTCAGGCACTCTACTTTAAGACAATGTATGCCACTCCACTCTACGCCAATCTACTCCACTGTACCCCATTCCATTGTATGACACTGTACTCCACTCTACGCCCCTTCACTCTTTGCCCTTCCATTTACTCCACTCTACTCCCTCCACAATGCTTCACAACACTTCACTACACTCTATGCCGCTCCACTCTACGCCACTCCATACTCCACTCAATGATACTCTACGCCACTCTACAACACTCCACTCTACTCCACTCTACTCTATTCCACCCTAATGTACTCTACTCCACACTATGCCACTCCATGACACTCTACACCACCCCAAAACACGTTATGCTACTCCAAGACACCCCACAACACTCCACTCTATGCCACTCAACTCGACAACACTCCACACCATGCCACTTTACTCCATGCCACTAACTTGAGCCATGCTGAATACAGCCAGGCTGATGTTCAACTTGGCTAAAGCACATTGGCAAAGCCAATAGCTCTTGCATAGGCGAGACCTATTGGCTTTGCCAGAACTTGTTTACATTTTCCAGTCATCTAATTCTAATGAGATCCTCATTTACAGGATATCACTGGGAATCAACTAGGAAGGGGCATGAAGGAATTTACTTGAAGTGAAATGTAGGTTTGTAGATAGTTGCTATGAAAAATAATAGGCCATGTGAAACTGCTTTTTCTTAACTACCTGTTTCTCCCTTGTCTGTTTAGACATGTATTATATACCTTGTCCTACAAGGGAATAATTTTTCCTTAAGTTTCCTATAACCTTCATGCAAACGGTGTACATGCAGCACCTCTGTGTGGAGTCATGCATGCTTGGTACTCAATTAATTATGTAAAAAAGACAAATAAATAACCTTGAGAGTAACATGCAGAGGCAGTTCCTAAATATATAAGCAGCCTAAAAAGATGACATAGTTTTGAAAGTTCATGGACCGGGTGCTTTTATATACTTGGATTTCTGCAGTTGTGATTATAAACCTTCCAAAAAAGAGTGGCTCTGCCCTAGCGTATCCTTGATGAAAGCTTTAGTTGGATATTTTCTCATTCTAATAGGGTGGAAGTTGATATCAGCATCTCTTCCTTCTTTTCCACAAGGCTACATTTTAGAACATCAGTGCCTTGTCCGAGCTTCCCACCTGACCATATTGTAACTCTCCTATTATCAACCTTGGTTCAATGAATGGCTGAGTCGACCTACTGGGATTCAAACTTGTGTTCAGAGGTCAAATACAGATCCCTGCAGTGAATGCATTAGTTCACTTAACGACATAGAACCTGAATAGTCAGACTAAGAAAACTGGAGAAAGCTCTGGATCTGGAACAGTCAAGCATAAAGGAAGGGCACCATTAGTGGACAACACACCAGAGCACGTCTGACTACCGCAGAGGTGGATATTTCTTTTCTTGATTCTACTTAAGAGCTATTGCTGACAAGAATTAATGATGGGGAGTAGAAGGAACGCATAAAAGATATGTACATGATGTACATGGTGGAAGGCGGGCAGTAGGGGGAGGTTGGAACAACTTTGCGAAGTGATGCAATGGATGTTTTTAGTGCATGCAAGGTACATGCGACCTCGGAAAACAGTCAAAGATACCTTAGCAAATTTGCAGGAGCACATGAAATGAAAGGTAGGCTTATAGGTTTGTGGAGCACACGGTTTCCCGCATGCAAATTGAAGGCCTCATTGTGTGCTATATTTAATCCATTTCGGAATAACAGCTCTTCCAGCATATATATTGTGTGCAATAGCACATACTATTCCAAGTTCCCAACCACAGAAGGGCTTTTTCCAGCTCATAACTTTTGCTGTGCTTTACCAAGTGAAATCAGTCAGGGGAAAACAGTTCGGAAAATAATTATTTTACAATTCAGAATTTCGATCCCTGCTCAATCTCCCATTTGGACAGGATTCCGAATTTTCCATGAACTCAGAATCAAAACCTGTGTCCTGATTTTGACCTGATGCAATATTGCTGGGTAGGCCGAGGTAGGACCTAATCTTTGGAATTCGTAAACTGACCTATAACTTGGTTGGACATAGTTTGATGTCTGGTCTTAGTTTCTATTGCCTAAAGTGTCAGTCAATCTGTGGTCTTCACATGATGGTTTTTCTGTTACTATAATGCCATTATTTTGCAAAATGTGAATATTTTGCATATCATCAGCAAAAATAAATTTTGATCTAATATATATTTGAAATGTATTGATAATCTGATTTTGATCGATAATTATTATTATATTGTTTTGAACGCTACTACAAATAATCGTTCAAAATTATTTCATACAATGGAACAATAATCTTGTTAAATTAACACATCTAAGTATTGACAATGAGTGTTTAATATGGCAATCTTAATAACACCTTTTCTTTATTCTGGTGCTATTATTTATGCACACTGAAATTATGGAAAGGGTACTTAAACAGAGGAGTATCAAGAAAATGTATGAAAGCTTGCAATTAACATTATAGTCTCCACCTAAAGAAATTAAATGCCAAAACATATTTGAGGATTCACAAAAGTTAGACCAAAGCGATACTCACAAGAAAATGTTTAGTATTTTAAGACAACAATATCATGACTTACTTGTGCAGAAGAAACAGAGGTTTTATGAGTATAAGTGATCTCCATGCATGATGTAGTAGTGTGAGGTAATTACATTTTCTTTTCTGTTTAGTTACTAGTGAGTAAATATCTCCACAAATAGCTTAGAAGTGCAGGTATCCAAAGAACAATGGCATGGATTTTAAGCATCTTCCCGGAAGCTGAAGATAATATTGTATATTTTGGGGAAGTAACACCTGATTTAATGACACTTGAATAGGTATGTACCATTGCAGAGATAATTAGTGGCATGAAATTGTCAAGAGCCTGGATGGCCCCCATCTATATTATTTAAGCCTGATCCCCTTTGGTGGACAGGAATATAAATCCTAGTTTTTGAATGGGTAACTTCTAGGAGGTCTTTAGCAGATTATTGACTTGGTGCCATCGTTAAACTGATTAAAAAAAAAGGGAATTGGGATGAGGCTTTAAATGATAGATTAATTTTGTTACCGGATACCATTTCTAAGTTTTATGCAAAAACACTTTTAACACATTTGGAGAGTTAACATTCAGCTCAGGTATCATTCAAATTGAGCAAGGTGGTTTTAGGGAAAAGTATTCTACAATGGACCATTTTATCGCACTCTGGTGGGAGGCCAGGAGTTGCATAATAACAGCTGACAGCTTATGTTGCTGTTTTGTTGATTTCCAGGCTGCTTTTGATATGCTAAATCATTAACAAATTGGAGGGTTACATTATTCCTCAAGACCAGCTCTTTTTGAATCAGCAGTTATATCTAAGAAACTGGGTACAGGTGAGTTTGAATGGGATCTATTCTGAAACAAATATCAATTGAAAATGGTCTACGACAGTGGTGCACCCTTATTTTTCAGCTCTTTTTTCTGACCTTCCAAGCTTTTTATGCAAAGTAAATTAATTCTCTTCTAAAGTGGTCGAGGCTCATATAATGTGCCTTTTGTAGAAGGATGATTTTATACTTGCGGACTGCACGTTCACGATCGCGGAGGAGGAAGAAGAAAGAAAGCGAGGTGAGGTGAGGACAAAGGCGAGGGCAAGGTGCTACGTGGGGCCACATGACCCGTGTGTGTCGTGGGCCGTTGCTCGCGGTGTGCCCTGGCATGAGGAATCCACCCCCCCAGCTACTTTGGTGCTTTAACACACTCTAGCTCGCCAATGAGGAGGACCCACCATGCTGATGGTATCAGCGCCCACTGTGGGTCTGGCATACATGCACCCCCGGCATTCCGCGCTTCCAGTCTACCAGCCTACCAGGCATCCAGGTGCCCAGGTGTCCAGGCGAGGCTATCGCCAGGGCGGGTAAGCAGTAGGCAGTGAGCAGCAAGTTAGCAAGTGTGCAGTAAAGCAGCAAAGCGGTTACTCCCAGTCTAATGTAGTTGGAGCCCTTGTTAAAAAAACAAAATTGTGATACAGCATTAGCCTCTCAGCCTCAGCTATAGCTTTACCCTCTGCCCCTGCTTCAGCTCCAGTGCTCTAGCGCTCCAGGGCTGTTATTAGTAGTCTAAGGCTTCACTTCGGGTTTTTAACTATAATACAGGGACTAGGTTTGTGCCACTAACAATCTACTAGGATTTTTTTAGCTAAAATGTAATTCCACGGACTGAGCAAGCCCCCTGAGGCTTGTGGCCACTGGGGGGGGGCATGGGGTCTGCTATATCATCGAAAACCATGTGTCTCATTGGATTCCTGGGGGCATATTTACAAACCCCTATCGCCACCACAGCGTCACTTTTTTGGACGTTGTGGTGGCGATAGGGGTTTTGCCTTATATACAAGGCAGCATTAAGCCACTTAACGTGGCTTAACGCTGCCTTGTAAATAAGGCACCCTTTCACACTATACTTAGCGTGAAAGGGGAGGGCAACGGGTGTTGCAACACCCATTGATTTTGATGCTGCCCTATATTTACAAGGGTGGAGTAAATATGGGGCAGAGACAAAATTAAGACCAGGGAAAACATGGTCTTACCCTGGTGAAACAAATAGAAGTATTTAATTTCTCCTCATTTTTGCTGTTTCCATGTTTGCTGTATTGTGCAGCACAGATAGAAACAGCAAAATGCCATTGATTGTTTATGTGCAGGAAGGTGTCCCTTCCTGCACATAAACAATCATTAAAAAAATGACGTTTTGCCACTTCTTTGTGTGCTGCATTAAGCAGCGCACATAGAAGTTACAAAATGCCATTTAAAGATTGTTTATGTGCAGGAAGGGACACCTTCCTGCACATAAACAATCAATGGCATTTTGCTGTTTCTATGTGACCTGCACATAAACAATCTTCCCCAGCAACACAGGCACCCTTGCACTATGGTGCAAGGGTGCCTGAATTGGCGCTCGGCAGCTAAATTTAGTGCCTGTGCAGGGGCAAACGCAGGGCTGCACCATATTGTTGTAAATAAGGTGCAGACCTTCGTTTCAGAAGTGGCGGAGCGCGACGTTAAGCCAAGGAGGCTAACTGCGCACTCTGTCACTTCCATGTAAATATGCCCCCTGATTTGATACCTAGCTGGGCATCCAACTGTTGGGGATAGCCAATGTTGTACCACTTCCACTGCCTGATTGATTTAGGAGAACTTCATAGTACCGCATTAGACGCAGGAAGGGGGGCATCCCTGCGGAATCGGTCAGCCTAGGTGCTGGTGCGGCTTGCAGGTCGCCCGTCCTTTCCTTCCAAGGATCTTGTTCTCCATCATTCTGTAGCAGTGAGTTAGAACATAGGCAAGGTCTCATGCCAGTAGCCGCAGTGGCAGATTGTTCATACGTGGTCAGTGACCAGTGGAAAGGAGTCGGAGCAGAGTGTCCATTTTTATTGGTCATAAATCTCTTGAACGACCTGTGTTGTTACCTCTGTCTTGGAGAAGCCCTGGGAAAGCCGACTTAATTGTTTAGCTTGGTTATCTTCTTCCTATACATATTCCTATACGTATTTTGTATCTGCTTGCATATATCATGACAACAAAAAATGTATCTCCTTAAGGCATTGTCAAAAGACCAAATCAAATCCATTAAGGAACAAGGCACCACATTTAAGTATTTTAAGAGAGAAATCAATGATTCAGACTTATTTTATTAGATCTGATAACAGCACCTCAAGACGGAAGCTGATTTGTTACCTATGAAAGATGGATCGAAAATAAAATAACAATTGGATATCCCTTTGGCGGACCTGAAGGGTAATTTTCATTACTTTTTTAAGTAGTAAGATCACCCCTCATACTCCTTTGCTCTTTCTCAATAACGATCCAGGTCCTGTTGTTAAAGAGCATTCAATCAAAGGCTCTTTGGTTTTAGATGACCTGTGTCTCTACAATAGAAAATCCAGATAGTTCATCAGGGGAACTATCACAGAGATGCTCCTTAATGGTAGAGTATTGCCTTCCAGAGATAATGCTGTTAAAGGATGCCTCTTTTGCATTAAGTAAAAGTAACTCAGAAAAATTTGTACCGTTATGACAGAGAAAGAGAAAGTCGGTGGAATTTGTGTGTAGTTCACTTAGTATTTACCTTTAATCAGGGTTAAATCTCTCTGCAGCATCAGAATTACCATTTAGTCCATCAGCAAATCTCCCTGGCGACTACGTCTGCTTCTCTAGAGCTCTTCAATGCATTGAGAGAATTCTGTCTTCCATTATGCAATTATTGAAAAAAACTACAGAAAGCACAGATCATATTGTGGACATTGTATCAGTACCATGGTTTTACAATATTTATCGGATTTAAAGGTGATAAAGAATATTTTGAGTGACCACTATATTCTTCTTCTTCCCATCAATGGGAAACCTGGTGATGTGGATTCATGGCAGATCCCTGAGAGTGACGATGTGTTATTAAGCATAGCGAATGGGAAGACTTATGGACCAAGAAAGATAAACAGTCGCTATCAGTAGAATTAAGGAAAATTACTGAAAATCTATCCCCATCAGGTTTGTAACCTGTAGATATATTTGAGGGGGATATGGGAAAATTAGTGAGGATAATTCCGAATTTGATAGGTAGTCCTTGTAAAAAACCCATAAGGCAATCTAATAATTTTAATAAATTGTTTGTTTTTAACAAACTTATTAATCACTTGCAAAGAAGGCAATTCACCTTTTATTCTAAGGAACAAAATAAGTGAATTTCTCATTTAAAAAGAAGAAGAACTAGTTGGGGAAGAATCCAAAAGAGATGTAGATCTGATAACATCTGGGTAAAAATAACAGTAGCAGTCAAATGAAAAAATCCAAAAGCTTTTTGGGAAATTATAGGGGAAAACAGCGTCTCTTTCTCCAAACCTAAGATGAATAATATCACTAGCATGGAATGTCAAGAATATGTTATCTCTTTTTATGTGTTGAACACAATGACACCCAGTAACAGTTATAGAGTCCTTAGATGATGGATCAGCTGGGAGATGCTCCCGCTTTTTCCTCTTACTAGACAGGAAGTGTTGCATTATCTTAAAGTTGCTCAGAATATCAGGGCAAGAGGTCCAAACCAACTATCTATTTCCATCATAAAATTAGACCTGGACCTATGGGTCACCTATTTAGTGGTGCTTTTTCCGTTATTGTTATTTTACTGGGGTGGTCCCTAGTTCATGGAGGGGCAGTATTGTCTTGTTGTTTATCTAATGTACCGGAATGGGTGGAGGAAAAAACTATTATACCTGTGAAGCAGACAGGGTTTAGAGCTGGTCACTCCACTTTGGATAATATAATGGTAATTCATCTCATATTGGAAAAATATGTGAAACTAAGGGAGATGACTGTCTACGCGGCCTTCATGGATTTTTCAACTGCTTTTGATTGCGTGGGCAAGCAGACCCTTTGGAAAACGTTGAGTGCCTTGGGAATAGCAGGGGGTCTCCTAAAACGTATTACTGCTCTCCGCACAGCTACCTGGTGTCATGTTATGTTAGGAGGCAGGCGGGGTATGACTCCGGAAATTCTGACCAGAAATGATTTGAAGTAAGGTTGCCTGTTGACGCCCATGCTTTTTTCTCTGTATCTGATGGATCTGACCGTTGTGTTAAGTAATTTAGTTGGCGATGCCCCAAAATTAGACTCTTATCCTTTAGGGACACTCCTTTATGCAGACAATACTGTTCTGCTAGACCTGATTCCCAAAGGCCTCCAGAAATTTCTAGATATCTTGTCATCTTACTAAAACTCTCAGTTCCTGAAGGTTAATGTAAACAATTCCAAAGTTAGGAGGTTTTGTCCAAAGGGGTGTTGGGCCAATACAAAGTACAAGTGGTTCTATCATAATTCTACCATAGAAGTAGTAAAGTCATACCCTTATCTTGGAAGAATTATGCCTGCAAATTTAGTTGATAATGAACATATTGTGAACATATCAAATGATACATATGCTCATGGAAACGCACTAAAGTCACTTTATAGAGCAACAGGCACTTTAATCATCTCCTAACAGTATGCAAAATAAAGATCCTGGTGACCCTTTCATATGCTATAGAGACAATAAATATTAATCAATGGCACTTTATGCATAAGGTGGAGGGGAAGATTTTTGCACTATTTGCACTTAAAATTCCATGGTCTCGATAGAAGTGCTAAGGTTAGAATTAGGTCTTATGGCCACAGAATGTTTCCTTCCTACTACAAAGGCCAGTTCGTTGTTAACTAACATTGTATCTCCACTTCAGCACTTTTCCTTGACTAGATCAGATATTCAGAATATGAGCTATGTCCACCTTAATTTTTTTTTAAAGCATACCATGACAAATTCCTCGATGGAGAATGATATGGTTATATGTAGAGCGAAACCCCATTTCCAGTGTGTCACTCAATCATGTCAGGTAGCAGTTCCTCAAGCGCATTTGAACTGGAACACAAGGTGCAAAGGTGTATAATGCTTTGTAGGTTTAAATGTTTACAGCTAAAACTGTGATGGATGCATGGCAGAATGTAGTTTGGGAGGAAAGAATTTGCACTTTATGTTAAAATGGTGTACAGACTATTGAACATGTTATATTTGTCTGTCCCATTTTAGGGGTCTGCCAGCAGAGATTTTTAAAAACTCTTTTTAAAAAACATGGAATTACAATAGGTAAAGCTGCTACGGAGATGATAAATCGTCCTGTCAATGAATGAATGTGTTGTAATATTTTTACATTTTTTAGCTCTTTTTTTTTTAAAGTTGTATTAATTGATGTATTTTATATATTGTAGATCTCATTGTAAGGTCTAAATCTCTAAAACAAATCCTTGACCTTGACTATATTCCCTTTGGTCTACAATGAAAAATCAAAGCCCTTAGTGAATATTGCTACACAAATAATA
Organism: Calotriton arnoldi; assembly: GCA_963921515.1. Taxonomy (NCBI): domain Eukaryota; kingdom Metazoa; phylum Chordata; class Amphibia; order Caudata; family Salamandridae; genus Calotriton; species Calotriton arnoldi. The sequence goes on along the minus strand of CAWUFW010003181.1, from coordinate 1,469,655 downwards.
ATAATTTAGGTAAGACCAGCACGCTGACCTTTTCTAAGCAGGCAATGAAGTTCTCTTGGTTTCTCAATGATTTACTATTAGAGCAGGTCAGTTCCGATAAATACCTAGGTCTCCTATTTTCAGGGCACACCTCACATTCATAAATAAAGCAAGATGCTTGCAATAGATTGGTTCAAGGAGAAAATGTCTCTTGGACATGGGTTTGCTGTTCCAGCAAGACATTTTTTATCTCAGACCAGTGTTTCGCAGTTAAAAAACACACAAAATGTGGTAAAATTTCTTCCACGTAAAAAGATATACCCAAAACCTAGTAGAAATACAGTTTTGCACAGTTTGTGGAAAGACTGTAGAGTTTCCTGTCTCCTTGACTCACAATCATCCCTTCTGTGCAAGGACTCTAATAATAAACAGGGTGACCTGATTAATGAAGATTATCTGTCAGTAATCTGGACATAGAACATTGAATGGTCACACTCATGTTTAAAGCTGGCTTCTAATTTGATATCTGAGATGTCCAACTGAAACCGTTTGTGATGTCATAGCCCCACTCCAAAGTCTGCAGATTGTGATACGTGATATTTAAGAGTACCACAGTGGATATTTAGAATGCCTGCAAATGCCTCTGCCTACCCTGTGAATCAGGGGCCACTCCATGATGGAAGATAGACCTCTGGAAAGAGATTTACAGTCTGAACTGCATAGAGCTTTCTCGCTGAGCAAAATGCAAAGTGACAGAAAATAAATGATCTGAGTATACCCATACATGACTGTCATGCCTGGTTACAGTGACGGCCCAATCGCGAGTCACTCTGTGTTCTGTTGTGAATAAACAGAATTGTTACAGAAATGTCAACTCATTCAGCACAAGCTTTGTGTGTATCCATCTGCTTCAGTGTAAATGTCATACCAAACATGTCAGAAATAATCCTTACTCCTGTGAAGATGTAAACAATGACCTATGATCTTTGGCCTACATGTGTAATGCAATGAAGAAATTTGAATAGCAAAGCACTCTGTAGAGTTTCTTCCTACCTTAGAGGTAAACGTCCAGAAATGGCTGCCTTGCTGTTTCCTATCGTCAAGAAAAAAAGCAATGCATATACTTTTAATGCTCTCAAACGAACAGAAAGGGCTCGAATTCTTAGACAAAATGTTTTTCAATTTTAAAAGTTCTCTATAACTCATTTAATCCAATTTCTTTAAGATTCTTTGTTTCGTTTATTGCAGATGTATTCATGACAGTTTTTATTCTCTAAATTTGTAGATATTTTTACATGGAAATAACTTAAACAGCTTGCATCAACTCATCCATCCCGAGATCTTGCCATCCGAGTTTGGAGGGATGTTGCCACCCTATGATATGGGCACATGGGCAAGGACACTACTTGACCATGAGTATGATGATGACAGCGAATATAATGCAGACTCCTACAACATGCCAACAAAAGAAATGGAGAAGGATCTTTCCCCGAAATCCATGAAAAGGCAAGTTTGAGACATATTTGAGTAATAACTGTTCCAACTTGCTTGTGGTCCTGGTTCATGGGATAATGTGCACTTAGCCTTGCCATCCATCATCATAATCCTTTATATTTCATTCCATATGAAAAAACTATATGTGAAATTGTTTATTGGATTCGAATGTGTTGGTCTAATTTTGCGAGTCTCAGTTTGATATGTGATAGGCTGCCTCAGCGATGATCTTCTTTGGTAGTTTTCTTTTTATTAAATACAATGGAGGTTATTTACTAATGTTCTGCATGGGTGTTCATGTGGCGCAAAACAACACACAGCATTTCACAAATTTGATACCACTAAAAAGGCCCAGGGGCATGTGTGTGTGTGTATATATATATATATATTCGGCTCCAGGATGTGTCCATCAGTTGAGTCGCACTCGGCCATCAGCAGCAAGAGAACTCTCTTTCCATGGTTTGGATGGATACCGCTTACAGCCATTAACAGCCTCCGTGTAGGTTTACCTGAGGCGTTTCAAAAGCTCCTCAGCTTTCTCTTCAGAGGCTTTCACGGGAAGGATGCGTGCATATGACGTTCCCATTTAAATACTGCACTCCCTCCAATGGGATGGTCATATAGAACTGTGCATTATGGGAACTATAGTTCGTAATCGATCATCCCCCAAATGGATGCACGCATTATACTCTGTATAGGTAACATGGACCCCGCAAGCGGGCCCGTCCTAAATCCTCTGCTGTTGGCCCACATAATCGATTTGGTGAATACCTTGTCGAGTGGCCCCCTATTATCGCGGGGTGGTGCAGACTCCGCGACAGGACGGCCGCGAATACATTCAGCTCCAGGATGTGTCCATCAGTTGAGTCGCACTCGGCCATCAGCAGCAAGAGAACTCTCTTTTCATGGTATGGACGGATACCGCTTGCAGCCATTAACAGCCTCCGTGTAGGTTTGCCTGACACGTTTCGAAAGCTCCTCAGCTTTCTCTTCAGAGGCTTTCACAGGAAGGATGCGTGCATATGACGTTCCCATTTAAATACTGCACTCCCTCCAATGGGATGGTCATATGGAACTGTGCATTATGGGAACTATAGTTCGTAATCGATCATCCCCCAAATGGATGCACGCATTATACTCTGTATAGGTCACATGGACCCCGCAAGCCGGCCCGCTCTAAATCCTCTGCTGTTGGCCCACATAATCGATTTGGTGAATACCTTGTCGAGTGGCCCCCTATTATCGCGGGGTGGTGCAGACTCCGCGGCAGGACGGCCGCGAATACATTCGGCTCCAGGATGTGTCCATCAGTTGAGTCACACTCGGCCATCAGCAGCAAGAGACCTCTCTTTCCATGGTATGGACGGATACCGCTTACAGCCATTAACAGCCTCCGTGTAGGTTTGCCTGACGCGTTTCGAAAGCTCCTCAGCTTTCTCTTCAGAGGCTTTCACAGGAAGGATGCGTGCATATGACGTTCCCATTTAAATACTGCACTCCCTCCAATGGGATGGTCATATGGAACTGTGCATTATGGGAAATATAGTTCGTAATCGATCATCCCTCAAATGGATGCACGTATTATACTCTGTATAGGTCACATGGACCCCGCAAGCGGGCCCGTCCTAAATCCTCTGCTGTTGGCCCACATAATCGATTTGGGCGAATACCTTGTCGAGTGGCCCCCTATTATCGCCCCCTATTATCACGGGGTGGTGCAGACTCCGCGGCAGGACGGCCGCGAATACTTTCGGCTCCAGGATGTGTCCATTAGTTGAGTCGCACTCGGCCATCAGCAGCAAGAGAACTCTCTTTCCATGGTATGGACGGATACCGCTTACAGCCATTATATTAATATGAAAATGGCGAAGTGGGTTCAGCGTTTGCACACACTGTCTCCGTTCAAGCCTCTGAAGAGAAGCATATGGAGCTTCGAAACGCGTCAGACATTTCCATTACGGAGCAGCTTCTACAAGCGGATCCTCGTCCCTGCCTTTCATAAACAAAGCTGCTGATCGAGTGCTACTCACCAGGTGGGCAACCTTTGGAGCAGAATGTAATATGCGGCCGTCCTGCCGCGGAGTGTGCACCACCCCGTAATGTTATGGGGGCTACGTGGGTCAGCAGCCGCAAACAGGATTGAGGATGAGTCCACTTGCAGGGTCCATACAGGACAAGATTTGTGTGCTATCCGGACCACATTTCCCACAATGCACAGTCTCATTCGAGCTTCCCATTGGTGGGTGTGCAATATGAAAATGGCGAAGTGGGTTCAGCGTTTGCACACACTGTCTCCGTTCAAGCCTCTGAAGAGAAGCATATGGAGCTTCGAAATGAGTCAGGCATTTCCATTACGGAGCAGCTTCTACAAGCGGATCCTCGTCCCTGCCTTTCATAAACAAAGCTGCTGATCGAGTGCTACTCACCAGGTGGACAACCTTTGGAGCAGATTGTAATACGCAGCCGTCCTGCCGCGGAGTGTGCACCACCCCGTAATGTTATGGGGGCTACGTGGGTCAGCAGCCGCAAACAGGATTGAGGACGAGTCCACTTGCAGGGTCCATACAGGACAAGATTTGTGTGCGATCCGGACCACATTTCCCACAATGCACAGTCTCATTCGAGCTTCCCATTGGTGGGTGTGCAATATGAAAATGGCGAAGTGGGTTCAGCGTTTGCACACACTGTCTCCGTTCAAGCCTCTGAAGAGAAGCATATGGAGCTTCGAAACGCGTCAGGCATTTCCATTACGGAGGAGCTTCTACAAGCGGATCCTCGTCCCTGCCTTTCATAAACAAAGCTGCTGATCGAGTGCTACTCACCAGGTGGACAACCTTTGGAGCAGAATGTAATACGCGGCCGTCCTGCTGCGGAGTGTGCACTACCCCGTAATGTTATGGGGGCTACGTGGGTCAGCAGCCGCAAACAGGATTGAGGACGAGTCCACTTGCAGGGTCCATACAGGACAAGATTTGTGTGCTATCCGGACCACATTTCCCACAAAGCACAGTCTCATTCGAGCTTCCCATTGGTGGGTGTGCAATATGAAAATGGCGAAGTGGGTTCAGCGTTTGCACACACTGTCTCCGTTCAAGCCTCTGAAGAGAAGCATATGGAACTTCGAAACGCATCAGGCATTTCCATTACGGAGCAGCTTCTACAAGCGGATCCTCGTCCCTGCCTTTCATAAACAAAGCTGCTGATCGAGTGCTACTCACCAGGTGGACAACCTTTGGAGCAGAATGTAATACGCGGCTGTCCTGCCGCGGAGTGTGCACCACCCCATAATGTTATGGGGGCTACGTGGGTCAGCAGCCGCAAACAGGATTGAGGACGAGTCCACTTGCAGGGTCCATACAGGACAAGATTTGTGTGCTATCCGGACCACATTTCCCACAATGCACAGTCTCATTCGAGCTTCCCATTGGTGGGTGTGCAATATGAAAATGGCGAAGTGGGTTCAGCATTTGCACACACTGTCTCCGTTCAAGCCTCTGAAGAGAAGCATATGGAGCTTCGAAACGCGTCTGGCATTTCCATTATGGAGCAGCTTCTACAAGCGGATCCTCGTCCCTGCCTTTCATAAACAAAGCTGCGGATCGAGTGCTACTCACCAGGTGGACAACCTTTGGAGCAGAATATATATATATATATATATATATATATATATATATATATATATGAATCAACAGAGTGCTGTACATTGCAAGGGTGGTTGGGAGATGGTCTACAAGATTTTGCACGTCAAGTGGGGATTACACAAATACATTGCACAGGAGATTAAATGATTTGTCCAGAATCACACACTGTGGAGCCAAGGACAGAATTAGAACCTGGTCCACCAGGTTCCAAAGCCATCAGCTCTAGCCTCTAAGCCACAACTCCTCCAAACAGGCAAAAATTACCCAGTGCTGTGTGAGCACCTGCACAAACCTTAGTGCATCCAGATGTAAGTCTCTCATATAGAATATGATAGGCACACCACTGAGAAGACGATGTGGTGGAGTCACTACTTTTGACAGTCAAGACACAACCTGTACTACAGATTCTGAGTTTCCCCACTGATGAACTGGATAGTTTTTCAGAGCACTTGCAGCAAAAAAACTAAAACACAGTGATTGCTTGGCACACTATGCACTATGTACCAGCTACCATTTTTTACATTATTTAAAGACAACACACTAAAGCAGAGGATTGTTATTGCAAAAAGGAATAATCATTACTGGGAGTATTCTTCCACCGCATGGGCTACACTAATTGGTTTATCCTGCCTGGGACCAGCTGCTTGGTGTGGCAATCCCAGGCAGGAAAAAAAACAGTGCACATAGCGTCTGAAGGTCTTTCCTAAAGATAGTCGCTGATTTGACACCATGTCAACTGACAGATGGTGGAGGATGTTTGGCTCTTAGGGTATTTCCAAAGCTGGAGCCAGCAGAGGCCTATCAGAATGACATCAGTTCCCCCACATCTAAATGAGGTGGGAGAACTGGGAGGGCGGTGAATGGGTCATCTAAGAATTTTTAATGGACCTCCCACTACCACCAACTCTAAATCACCCCATAACTTATTTCAGGAAACATTGGTTTCTGAAGCATTTACCTCTAAGTCATATGGTGAATTTGTGAGCATCTGTTTTCTATAAAATTAGTTTTTTTTTCCATTTCTCACATCACCATCCTTTAAAAAAAAGTATTTGGTGCATTTTTAAGATAGTTGGTGTCATGGCTGATAATGCAATATTAGTATATTCCAAATATTTTAATTTGTAAAATACCACCCTCTCAGTATTTCAATTGCCAGCTTGCAAACATTTCCAACAGTTTACACATGAAGGATTATCTATGGGGTCTGATGTTAACTTAAAGGTACTTTGTTCAACAATAATAGTATTAGTCACTATTGGAAGAATACAACCATTAAAATCTGCAATAAACATACTTAATATACATATTTTTCATAAGGATCTAACACAGAGACATTGATATGGTTCTTTAAGCAAATCATAGCAATTGTCGCACAGCCAAGAAGAAAACATATATTTTTGGAATGAACCAAAGGTTGTGAATTTATTCTGCATATAACCAGAGATTGGCTTTTGTGATTTAGAGCCAATAATTCAAATCACAGTCCACTATGTGTTTTTGCTCTTGGGAGTGTCATCACATGCTTTTAGTGTCCATAATACACCCAGAGATAATTCAATTAGCAAGAAACACACAGTAGAAGGCTGTACATTACTTGTTGCAGTCAGAGCTTCTTATGAATTAATCAGTACGCTTACAATAGTTTATATTGGAGCACCTTAGCAGCAGTTTAGAAGTTCCGGCCCATGGTAGTAGGGCCTCTTTAGGACAATAACAAGAGTGTGTATTATTTATACCTGGACAGCGACAGCGGTTAAGATGCCAATCATCATATATAGCAGGACAAATTACACTTTTTTTTATATATATATATATCAAAAAAAGTTTTGCCCTGAAGCGAGAACCTGCCTCCAGCAGGCTGGCTGTAACACCATATTTCATTGAACCAACGTGCCCAGTCCAAAGTACAATGTAATTTCCTTACGCGTTTCAAAGCAAGTAGCTCCTTCATCAGAGGAAAAATCACAAACAACGGAGATATCTGCTCCAAGCACTTTATAGCGCATGCGCCTTTTGAAATTTACCACAGGTGTGCTTTTATGCAAGGCATGCTGGTGCCTGTAGTCATGATAATGAGCAAAGGTTTTCCCCTCGTGGGTTCCGTCGTACTGCAACTGTTCAAAAAACACAATAAACACCTCAGTGGGCCTCCGGAACGGGAAACTTTGGTATTTACATTTGTAACCTGCTGTGCCATCATCCGACTTGAGCCTCTTTCTCCGTCGTGGCCCCCACACAGAAAAATGTTGCAGTGGCTGGTTCTCTGCGGCCAGGCTGGCGCACATAAATCCCCAAAAAAGTTTTGCCCTGAAGCGAGAACCTGCCTCCAGCAGGCTGGCTGTAACACCACATTTCATTGAACCAACGTGCCCAGTCCAAAGTACAATGTAATTTCCTTACGCGTTTCAAAGCAAGTAGCTTCTTCATCAGAGGAAAAATCACAAACAACGGAGATATCTGCTCCAAGCACTTTATAGCGCATGCGCCTTTTGAAATTTACCACAGGTGTGCTTTTATGCAAGGCATGCTGGTGCCTGTAGTCATGATAATGAGCAAAGGTTTTCCCCTCGTGGGTTCCGTCGTACTGCAACTGTTCAAAAAACACAATAAACACCTCAGTGGGCCTCCGGACCGGGAAACTTTGGTATTTACATTTGTAACCTGCTGTGCCATCATCCGACTTGAGCCTCTTTCTCCGTCGTGGCCCCCACACAGAAAAATGTTGCAGTGGCTGGTTCTCTGCGGCCAGGCTGCCGCACATAAATCCCCAAAAAGTTTTGCCCTGAAGCGAGAACCTGCCTCCAGCAGGCTGGCTGTAACACCACATTTCATTGAACCAACGTGCCCAGTCCAAAGTACAATGTAATTTCCTTACGCGTTTCAAAGCAAGTAGCTTCTTCATCAGAGGAAAAATCACAAACAACGGAGATATCTGCTCCAAGCACTTTATAGCGCATGCGCCTTTTGAAATTTACCACAGGTGTGCTTTTATGCAAGGCATGCTGGTGCCTGTAGTCATGATAATGAGCAAAGGTTTTCCCCTCGTGGGTTCCGTCGTACTGCAACTGTTCAAAAAACACAATAAACACCTCAGTGGGCCTCCGGACCGGGAAACTTTGGTATTTACATTTGTAACCTGCTGTGCCATCATCCGACTTGAGCCTCTTTCTCCGTCGTGGCCCCCGCACAGAAAAATGTTGCAGTGGCTGGTTCTCTGCGGCCAGGCTGCCGCACATAAATCCCAAAAAAAGTTTTGCCCTGAAGCGAGAACCTGCCTCCAGCAGGCTGGCTGTAACACCACATTTCATTGAACCAACGTGCCCAGTCCAAAGTACAATGTAATTTCCTTACGCGTTTCAAAGCAAGTAGCTTCTTCATCAGAGGAAAATCACAAACAACGGAGATATCTGCTCCAAGCACTTTATAGCGCATGCGCCTTTTGAAATTTACCACAGGTGTGCTTTTATGCAAGGCATGCTGGTGCCTGTAGTCATGATAATGAGCAAAGGTTTTCCCCTCGTGGGTTCCGTCGTACTGCAACTGTTCAAAAAACACAATAAACACCTCAGTGGGCCTCCGGACCGGGAAACTTTGGTATTTACATTTGTAACCTGCTGTGCCATCATCCGACTTGAGCCTCTTTCTCCGTCGTGGCCCCCACACAGAAAAATGTTGCAGTGGCTGGTTCTCTGCGGCCAGGCTGCCGCACATAAATCCCAAAAAAAGTTTTGCCCTGAAGCGAGAACCTGCCTCCAGCAGGCTGGCTGTAACACCACATTTCATTGAACCAACGTGCCCAGTCCAAAGTACAATGTAATTTCCTTACGCGTGCTTGGAGCAGATATCTCCGTTGTTTGTGATTTTTCCTCTGATGAAGAAGCTACTTGCTTTGAAACGCGTAAGGAAATTACATTGTACTTTGGACTGGGCACGTTGGTTCAATGAAATGTGGTGTTACAGCCAGCCTGCTGGAGGCAGGTTCTCGCTTCAGGGCAAAACTTTTGGGGGATTTATGTGCAGCAGCCTGGCCGCAGAGAACCAGCCACTGCAACATTTTCTGTGTGGGGGCCACGACGGAGAAAGAGGCTCAAGTCGGATGATGGCACAGCAGGTTACAAATGTAAATACCAAAGTTTCCCGGTCCGGAGGCCCACTGAGGTGTTTATTGTGTTTTTTGAACAGTTGCAGTACGACGGAACCCACGAGGGGAAAACCTTTGCTCATTATCATGACTACAGGCACCAGCATGCCTTGCATAAAAGCACACCTGTGGTAAATTTCAAAAGGCGCATGCGCTATAAAGTGCTTGGAGCAGATATCTCCGTTGTTTGTGATTTTTCCTCTGATGAAGAAGCTACTTGCTTTGAAACGCGTAAGGAAATTACATTGTACTTTGGACTGGGCACGTTGGTTCAATGAAATGTGGTGTTACAGCCAGCCTGCTGGAGGCAGGTTCTCGCTTCAGGGCAAAACTTTTTTTGGGATTTATGTGCGGCAGCCTGGCCGTAGAGAACCAGCCACTGCAACATTTTTCTGTGTGGGGGCCACGACGGAGAAAGAGGCTCAAGTCGGATGATGGCACAGCAGGTTACAAATGTAAATACCAAAGTTTCCCGGTCCGGAGGCCCACTGAGGTGTTTATTGTGTTTTTTGAACAGTTGCAGTACGACGGAACCCACGAGGGGAAAACCTTTGCTCATTATCATGACTACAGGCACCAGCATGCCTTGCATAAAAGCACACCTGTGGTAAATTTCAAAAGGCGCATGCGCTATAAAGTGCTTGGAGCAGATATCTCCGTTGTTTGTGATTTTTCCTCTGATGAAGAAGCTACTTGCTTTGAAACGCGTAAGGAAATTACATTGTACTTTGGACTGGGCACGTTGGTTCAATGAAATGTGGTGTTACAGCCAGCCTGCTGGAGGCAGGTTCTCGCTTCAGGGCAAAACTTTTTTGGGATTTATGTGCGGCAGCCTGGCCGCAGAGAACCAGCCACTGCAACATTTTTCTGTGTGGGGGCCACGACGGAGAAAGAGGCTCAAGTCGGATGATGGCACAGCAGGTTACAAATGTAAATACCAAAGTTTCCCGGTCCGGAGGCCCACTGAGGTGTTTATTGTGTTTTTGAACAGTTGCAGTACGACGGAACCCACGAGGGGAAAACCTTTGCTCATTATCATGACTACAGGCACCAGCATGCCTTGCATAAAAGCACACCTGTGGTAAATTTCAAAAGGCGCATGCGCTATAAAGTGCTTGGAGCAGATATCTCCGTTGTTTGTGATTTTTCCTCTGATGAAGAAGCTACTTGCTTTGAAACGCGTAAGGAAATTACATTGTACTTTGGACTGGGCACGTTGGTTCAATGAAATGTGGTGTTACAGCCAGCCTGCTGGAGGCAGGTTCTCGCTTCAGGGCAAAACTTTTTGGGGATATATATATATATATATATATATATATATATATATATTCACATTTAAAACCATAGGTTTCAGGGGCGTTATAGTTAGTTGGACATTTCACTCGTACAAAACCATAGAAATTCCCCCGTTATAGTTAGTTCAGCTAACTATAACTCGCGCGCCCGCAATGCACTGCTGATGACGTCACATATTACATCACTCATGACATGGTCAGTGACATCACTCATGACATCACTCATGACATCTCAAATGACATCACTGATGACATCACTGATGACATCATCCTTGTGATAGAGTGGCAGACCTCCTCTCACCCTAATATAACCTTTGATACACACACTCAAAAATACAAACTAACATTTTCAAAACAATGGACATACCAATACCAGTTACAACACACCTATTCAGTAATTCCAAGATCTACCCACACACATCCACTCATTCACCAATAGTCCCTATACAGTCACTCATACATGTACTCACTCATCATATGTACTCATACACCTATACATCCTGTTACACACCGCCACTCATCCATAGAGTTACTCACACACATAGTCACACATGCAAACAAAGTATCAAACATCCATTTACTTGCATATACAGTTATACACACACTACCACACTTACTTCTACAGAAACTTACACATACTTACTCTCTTAAACAATCACTTATAGAAACACCTACTTATTTGTACAGGAACTCTTCCAATCTCTCACTCTCACATATACTCACTTATATATACCAATACTCACATATACTAGTTTAAAACATATGTAGTTACTCATAAAGACACTATTGAGACAGTCATTCACTCACTAACACACCCATACACATACTCATCCACCTATACAGTCCTGCACACATGCTGTCTTCAACACATACAAACAGTGAGTCACTCATTCATGCATCTATGCACTAAGTAATACCCCCCACCGAACCATACAGACACTCAGACACTCATACTGATACTCAAAAAACCAACTAATAACCCATATAGACACTCATGTAGCTACTCACCAACCCATGCAGCCACTTATACACAAAGTGAGAGACTGATACAGATATTTTCATATTTAAACATTACTCACTAACCCATGTATTCACTAAGATACACTTAGTCAGTTATACAATCAATTTTACAAAACAAAATCATCCATTTAGACACTTATATACCCATTTATTCTTCCATCGACCTTGAGATATACATATATAAAACATATTTAATTTTCAGAAAAACGCACATTCACTGGATGATGTCATCAGTGATGTCATTTGAGATGTCATCAGTGATGTCATGAGTGATGTCACTGACCATGTCATGAGTGATGTAATATGTGACGTAATCAGCAGTGCATTGCGGGCGCGCGAGTTATAGTTAGCTGAACTAACTATAACGGGGGAATTTCTATGGTTTTGTATGAGTGAAATGTCCAACTAACTATAACGCCCCTGAAACCTATGGTTTTTTCAGTGAATTTCTAAGGTTTTTTAAATGCTAATTTCTAACTATAACGTGCCTGAAACCTATGGTTTTTCAGTGAATTTCTAAGGTTTTTTAAATGCTAATTTCTAACTATAACGTGCCTGAAACCTATGGTTTTTTCAGTGAATATATATATATTTATTATACTATGTATACATGTGAAAATGTCTCGGTCCCCTGTTTGCCTCGGTGGCACGGAAAAAATGGGTGGAACTGACGTCAGCACGCCGACGAGGTTCTCTTATGGCTCCGATGACGTCATACGGTGTCGCGAGCGGAGCCGTGCTATTATGACGTCCTCGTTGACGTGGGAGAGCTAGGAAAGAATTTCCGTGGAATGCTGGTGCAGGGGATATTCACCTAAGTGTTCAGGCTAGTCCTTTGGGAGCAACTGTTTATGTTGCCACTCCAGAAACCGAAACCAGTGATCCGAGGGCAGAGGCCCTGCAGATGGCACACGAGGTGGGGTGCCCAGTCGAGTGCACCGGCGGGGCAGCGAAGTGACAAGCACCACAACCCACAAAAAAGGTAACGAGGGCACTGAATAACACAGGATCTTCTCTTTGTATCTGGCAGGAACAACGAAGTTAAAATGCCCTAGTACCAAAATGTAGAATTAGTGCTACAACGGTCTTCAAGAGGACCTGCGATGCCGCTTCTGCCTCCCGTACCCTGGAGGTGGCACATGGGTCACGCGGTACGGTCATACTGCGGTGGGACGCACACTCGTTGACCTCTCATGGCACTGCTCCACACTTCAGGGAGGACGCTTTCCATTAGCTATGTTTTCTGATGACATGTCGCGCCGGCCGCGTCCAACAACAGAACTCCTTTAGATCCAAACAGACTCTTCCACTCTCTCACCGGAAGTGAAACCAGGCCACGCGGACACTTTCACAATACAACAGCCGGGAATGCACTTTTCGGTAAAAAAAACACATTCCTTCCTCCTAATTAATCAAATAAACGTCTCACTGAAGAACAGGGGCCAGCTTCGATCGGTAAACAGCCGTTACAACGACTTTTATACTTTGCGATACCATTACAACGCATGCATTACCACGCATGCGTTGTACATCACAAAGTCATTACTACGCATTTTTTTAGAACGCACGGTCATTTACCACGCATGCCTTTACAACAAATTTTGTTGTAAAGGTATGTATGGTAAATGACCATGCGTTCTAAAAAACATGTAGACGATCCATGTTGTTGTAAGGAAACAGAGGCTGTTCCGTTTCCTCACAACGACGTGCACCGCCCCTCAGAGACGACGTGAAGCAGGAACCACGAGGGGAGAGGAACCACGAGGAGTGAGAGGTAAGGGGGATTGGGCATGGGGTGGGGGTTTCTTTTCTAGAGTTTAGGGTAGTGCAGTGGTGTTTGGGTGGTGTAGGGGGTCGTGCTGGGGTAGTGTTTAAGGGTTTAGGGTAGTGCAGTGGTGTTTGGGTAGTGTAGGGGGTCGTGCTGGGGGTAGTGTTTTAGGGTTTAGGGTAGTGCAGTAGTGTAGGGGGTCATGCTGGGGGTAGTGTTTTAGGCTTTAGGGTAGTGCAGTGGTGTATGGGTAGTGTAGGGGGTCATGCTGGGTTAGTGTTTTAGGGTTTAGGGTAGTGCAGTGGTGTTTGAGTAGTGTAGGGGGTCATGCTGGTGGTAGTGTTTTAGGGTTTAGGGTAGTGCAGTGGTGTTTGTGTAGTGTAGGGGGTCATGCTGGGGGTAGTGTTTTATGGTTTAGGGTAGTGCAGTGGTGTTTGGGTAGTGTAGGGGGTCGTGCTGGGGGTAGATTTAGGGTTTAGGGTAGTGCAGTGGTGTTTGGGTAGTGTAGGGAGTCGTGCTGGGGGTAGTGTTTTAGGGTTTAGGGTAGTGCAGTGGTGTTTGTGTAGTGTAGGGGGTTGTGCTGGGGTAGTGTTTTAGGGTTTATGTTATTGCAGTGGTGTTTGGGTAGTGTAGGGGGTAGTGCTGGGGTAGTGTTTTAGGGCTTAGGGTAGTGCAGTGGTGTTTGTGTAGTGTAGGGGGTAGTGCTGGGGGTAGTGTTTTAAGGTTTAGGGGAGTGCAGTGGTGTTTGGGTAGTGTAGGGGTTCATGCTGGGGGTAGGGTTTTAGGGTTTAGGGTATGGCAGTGGTGTTTGGGTAGTGTAGGGGTTCGTGCTGGGGGTCGATTTAGGGTTTAGGGTAGTGCAGTGGTGTTTGTGTTGTGAGGGGGTCGTGCTGGGGGTAGTGTTTTAGGGTTTAGAGTAATGCAGTGGTGTTTGTATAGTGTACGGGGTCGTGTTTTAGGGTATAGGGTAGTGCAGTGGTGTTTGGGTAGTGTAGGGGGTCATGCTGGGGGTAGTGTTTTAAGGTTTAGGGTAGTGCAGTGGTGTTTGGGTAGTGTAGGGGGTCGTGCTGGGGTAGTGTTTTAGGGTTTAGGGTAGTGCAGTGGTGTTTGTGTAGTGTGGGAGTTCATGCTGGGGGTAGATTTAGGGTTTAGTGTAGTGCAGTGGTGTTTAGGTAGTGTAGGGAGTCGTGCTGGGGGTAGTGTTTTAGGGTTTAGGGTAGTGCAGTGGTGTTTGTGTAGTGTAGGGGGTCATGCTGGGGGTAGTGTTTTAGGGTTTAGGGTAGTGCAATGGTGTTTGTGTAGTGTAGGGGGTAGTGTTTTAGGGTTTAGGGTAGTGCAGTGGTGTTTGTGTACTGTAGGGGGTCGTGCTGGGTTCTAGTGTTTTAGGGTTTAGGGTAGTGCAGTGGTATTTGTGTAGTGTAGGGGTAGATTTAGGGTTTAGGGTAGTGCAGTGGTGTTTGGGTAGTGTAGGGGGTCGTGCTGGGGGTAGTGTTTTTGAGTTTAGGGTAGTGCAGTTGTGTTTGGGTAGTGAAGGGGGTCGTGCTGGGGTAGTGTTTTAGGGTTTAGGGTAGTGCAGTGGTGTTTGGGTAGTGTAGGGGTCAACCAACATGAATTTGTCCTTGTGTGATGTAACCAATGCTCATGTAAAGCACTCCAATACCTGACCAGTCTGCACTATATAAAACTGCAAAAAAACAAAAAATAAAAAGTGTTTTGCACACTTCTGTCATTGGGCTATACGTGGGCTACCTCTGGGTGATATTTGTGCTACATTTGGGCTCTTTTTTCTCTGGTGGCCATCTTGGGAGACTTATTTGTTATGAAGTTTCCTAATTTCCTCATTTACTACAGTCTCCTCAGTAGGAAATGCTTTCAGTTTTTACTTTGATTCCATCAAGAAGGCATTCAGATGTGTCACACATTTGCCATAAATTCAGAATGTTAGCACTCTCTGGGAAGCTGCAGTAGAACACAAAGGCATCAACTGACAGGCTGCTCCTGTTGATATATAACAGGAAGATATTTGAGATCTCACTTAAAACATGTCCTAATTTGTCTTTCTACAGCACTAACCATAATTTCTATGGCAAAATGAACCCCCTCATTTTGTTCCTTTTTAAATTAAATGTTTTAAGTGTTACCAGTTTATTCCAATCAAGATGGCTTCAGGTGTGCCATACTTTTGTCATAAGTAAGACTCTTAGCGCTCTAGTTGTTCTTTAGAACACTCTGGGAAGCTGCAGTAGAACACAAAGGAATCAACTGACAGTCTCTGCCATTGTTGGATGTACATGTTTTACTGAGAATGTCAGACTTCATTCTCACATGACTGAGAAAGATAATGTGAATTTACAGAAAATATGCTCTCATTTTAGCTTCTGGAGCACCTTCCAAAACTGTGTGGGACAAGCATGTGAAAATAGTTTTCTCTCAAACATGATTCATGATATCCCAGCAGAAGGTTTTTCACAGGGTAAAATCACCTTAGAACACACCACAATTCCTGAAATTAGTATGGTACCATCAACAAATGAATTCTAATGTAACTAAAGTCTGTTATCACCCTTTATAGTTCTCCTTTTGGTAACCCTCAAAATCTTCGATTCACTACAATGCATTTCAATGGGGTACTATCATTTATATTGGTCCCAAGATGGCTGCCAGCAATTCCAGGATGAAGTGCTGACAGCCAATCAGATCTCACGATGACATGTGTGGTTAGGCTCCGCCCAGATATATATGTGTTTTTACTTTTGATTTTCTCAGCATCTACTGAACGGATTTACACCATTTAACAAAAAGGGTTCTTTCTGAACCAAGAACTACCTCTTTGCCAAATTTGGTGTAATTCTGTTCAGCAGTTCGGGCTGTAGCCTTGCATAAAGTTTCCTATGGGAAATTGATTTTTTGACTCTTATTTTTTTAATTTCTCCGCAACTACTGAACGGATTTACACCATTTAACAAAAAGGGTTCTTTCTGAACCAAGAACTACCTCTTTGCCAAATTTTGTGTAATTCCGTTCAGCAGTTCGGGCTGTAGCCGTGGCTAAAGTTTCCTATGGGAAAATGAATGGGGAAAACACGTTTTGGGACCCCCCTTTTTTCTCGGCCCCCGCTTGACGAATCACCCCGAAACGTTCAGGGTAGGAGCGGACCGGAGCGGGCCATAAAGTTTGAAAATTTCGCGAAGATTCGTCAACCGACGCAAGAGTTATTTCAAATAGAATGTCGCGGATTTCCTATGGAAAATAGGTCCTAACTATAACTATCTACTGGCGACCGCCAGTACATAATATATATATATATATATATATAAATTCACTGAAAAAACCATAGGTTTCAGGGGCGTTATAGTTAGTTGGACATTTCACTCGTACAAAACCATAGAAATTCCCCCGTTATAGTTAGTTCAGCTAACTATAACTCGCGCGCTCACAATGCACTGCTGATGACGTCACATATTACATCACTCATGACATGGTCAGTGACATCACTCATGACATCACTGATGACATCTCAAATGACATCACTGATGACATCATCCTTGTGATAGAGTGGCAGACCTCCTCTCACCCTAATATAACCTTTGATACACACACTCAAAAATACAAACTAACATTTTCAAAACAATGGACATACCAATACCAGTTACAACACACCTATTCAGTAATTCCAAGATCTACACACACATCCACTCATTCACCAACAGTCCCTATACAGTCACTCATACATGTACTCACTCATCATATGTACTCATACACCTATACATCCTGTTACACACCGCCACTCATCCATAGAGTTACTCACACACATAGTCACACATGCAAACAAAGTATCAAACATCCATTTACTTGCATATACAGTTATACACACACTACCACACTTACTTCTACAGAAACTTACACATACTTACTCTCTTAAACAATCACTTATAGAAACACCTACTTATTTGTACAGGAACTCTTCCAATCTCTCACTCTCACATATACTCACTTATATACACCAATACTCACATATACTAGTTTAAAACATATGTAGTTACTCATAAAGACACTATTGAGACAGTCATTCACTCACTAACACACCCATACACATACTCATCCACCTATACAGTCCTGCACACATGCTGTCTTCAACACATACAAACAGTGAGTCACTCATTCATGCATCTATGCACTAGGTAATACCCCCACCGAACCATACAGACACTCAGACACTCATACTGATACTCAAAAAACCAACAAATAACCCATATAGACACTCATGTAGCTACTCACCAACCCATGCAGCCACTTATACACAAAGTGAGAGACTGATACAGATATTTTCATATTTAAACATTACTCACTAACCCATGTATTCACTAAGATACACTTAGTCAGTGATGTCATCAGTAATGTCATTTGAGATGTCATCAGTGATGTCATGAGTGATGTCACTGACCATGTCATGAGTGATGTAATATGTGACGTCATCAGCAGTGCATTGCGGGCGCGCGAGTTATAGTTAGCTGAACTAACTATAACGGGGGAATTTCTATGGTTTTGTACGAGTGAAATGTCCAACTAACTATAACGCCCCTGAAACCTATGGTTTTTTCAGTGAATTTCTAAGGTTTTTTAAATGCTAATTTCTAACTATAACGTGCCTGAAACCTATGGTTTTTTCAGTGAATTTCTAAGGTTTTTTAAATGCTAATTTCTAACTATAACGTGCCTGAAACCTATGGTTTTTTCAGTGAATATATATATATTTATTATACTATGTATACATGTGAAAATGTCTCGGTCCCCTGTTTGCCTCGGTGGCACGGAAAAAATGGGTGGAACTGACGTCAGCACGCCGACGAGGTTCTCTTATGGCTCCGATGACGTCATACGGTGTCGCGAGCGGAGCTGTGCTATTATGACGTCCTCGTTGACGTGGGAGAGCTAGTAAAGAATTTCCGTGGAATGCTGGTGCAGGGGATATTCACCTAAGTGTTCAGGCTAGTCCTTTGGGAGCAACTGTTTATGTTGCCACTCCAGAAACCGAAACCAGTGATCCGAGGGCAGAGGCCCTGCAGATGGCACACGAGGTGGGGTGCCAAGTCGTGTGCACCGGCGGGGCAGCGAAGTGACAAGCACCACAACCCACAAAAAAGGTAACGAGGGCACTGAATAACACAGGATCTTCTCTTTGTATCTGGCAGGAACAACGAAGTTAAAATGCCCTAGTACCAAAATGTAGAATTAGTGCTACAACGGTCTTCAAGAGGACCTGCGATGACGGTTCTGCCTCCCGTACCCTGGAGGTGGCACATGGGTCACGCGGTACGGTCATACTGCGGTGGGACGCACACTCGTTGACCTCTCATGGCACTGCTCCACACTTCAGGGAGGACGCTTTCCATTAGCTATGTTTTCTGATGACATGTCGCGCCGGCCCCGTCCAACAACAGAACTCCTTTAGATCCAAACAGACTCTTCCACTCTCTCACCGGAAGTGAAACCAGGCCACGCGGACACTTTCACAATACAACAGCCGGGAATGCACTTTTCGGTAAAAAAAACACATTCCTTCCTCCTAATTAATCAAATAAACGTCTCACTGAAGAACAGGGGCCAGCTTCGATCGGTAAACAGCCGTTACAACGACTTTTTACTTTGCGATACCATTACAACGCATGCATTACCACGCATGCGTTGTACATCACGAAGTCATTACTACGCATTTTTTTAGAAAGCATGGTCATTTACCATGCATGCCTTTACAACGAATTTTGTTGTAAAGGTATGTATGGTAAATGACCATGCGTTCTAAAAAACATGTAGACGATCCATGTCGTTGTAAGGAAACAGAGGCTGTTCCGTTTCCTCACAACGACGTGCACCGACCCTCAGAGACAACGTGAAGCAGGAACCACGAGGAGAGAGGAACCACGAGGAGTGAGAGGTAAGGGGGATTGGGCATGGGGTGGGGGTTTCTTTTCTAGGGTTTAGGGTAGTGCAGTGGTGTTTGGGTGGTGTAGGGGGTCGTGCTGGGGGTAGTGTTTTAGGGTTTAGGGTAGTGCAGTGGTATTTGGGTAGTGTAGGGGGTCATGCTGGGGGTAGTGTTTTAGGGTTTAGGGTAGTGCAGTAGTGTAGGGGGTCGTGCTGGGGGTAGTGTTTTAGGCTTTAGGGTAGTGCAGTGGTGTATGGGTAGTGTAGGGGGTCGTGCTGGGTTAGTGTTTTAGGGTTTAGGGTAGTGCAGTGGTGTTTGAGTAGTGTAGGGGGTCATGCTGGTGGTAGTGTTTTAGGGTTTAGGGTAGTGCAGTGGTGTTTGTGTAGTGTAGGGGGTCATGCTGGGGGTAGTGTTTTATGGTTTAGGGTAGTGCAGTGGTGTTTGGGTAGTGTAGGGGGTTGTGCTGGGGGTAGATTTAGGGTTTAGGGTAGTGCAGTGGTGTTTGGGTAGTGTAGGGAGTCGTGCTGGGGATAGTGTTTTAGGGTTTAGGGTAGTGCAGTGGTGTTTGTGTAGTATAGGGGGTTGTGCTGGGGGTAGTGTTTTAGGGTTTATGTTAGTGCAGTGGTGTTTGGGTAGTGTAGGGGGTAGTGCTGGGGTAGAGTTTTAGGGTTTAGGGTAGTGCAGTGGTTTTTGTGTAGTTTAGGGGGTAGTGCTGGGGTTAGTGTTTTAAGGTTTAGGGTAGTGCAGTGGAGTTTGGGTAGTGTAGGGGTTCATGCTGGGGGTAGTGTTTTAGGGTTTAGGGTATGGCAGTGGTGTTTGGGTAGTGTAGGGGGTCGTGCTGGGGGTCGATTTAGGGTTTAGTGTAGTGCAGTGGTGTTTGTGTGGTGAGGGGGTCGTGCTGGGGGTAGTGTTTTAGGGTTTAGAGTAATGCAGTGGTGTTTGTATAGTATAGGGGGGTTTAGGGTAGTGCAGTGGTGTTTGTGTAGTGTAGGGGGTCATGCTGGGGGTTGTGTTTTAGGGTTTAGGGTAGGGCAGTGGTGTTTGTGTAGTGTAGGGGGTAGTGTTTTAGGGTTTAGGTTAGTGCAGTGGTGTTTGTGTAGTGTAGGGGGTCATGCTGTGGGTAGTGTTTTAGGGTTTAGGGTAGTGCAGTTGTGTTTGTGTAGTGTACGGGGTCGTGTTTTAGGGTATAGGGTAGTGCAGTGGTGTTTGGGTAGTGTAGGGGGTCATGCTGGGGTTAGTGTTTTAGGGTTTAGGGTAGTGCAGTGGTGTTTGGGTAGTGTAGGGGGTCATGCTGGGGGTAGTGTTTTAGGGTTTAGGGTAGTGCAGTGGTGTTTGTGTAGTGTGGGAGGTCATGCTGGGGGTCGATTTAGGGTTTAGTGTAGTGCAGTGGTGTTTAGGTAGTGTAGGGAGTCGTGCTGGGGGTAGTGTTTTAGGGTTTAGGGTAGTCCAGTGGTGTTTGTGTAGTGTAGGGAGTCGTGCTGGGGGTAGTGTTTTAGGGTTTAGGGTAGTGCAGTGGTGTTTGGGTAGTGTAGGGGGTCGTGCTGGGGTAGTGTTTTAGGGTTTAGGGTAGTGCAGTGGTGTTTGTGTAGTGTAGGGGGTCATGCTGGGGGTAGTGTTTTAGGGTTTAGGGTAGTGCAATGGTGTTTGTGTAGTGTAGGGGGTAGTGTTTTAGGGTTTACGGTAGTGCAGTGGTGTATGTGTACTGTAGGGGGTCGTGCTGGGTTCTAGTGTTTTAGGGCTTAGGGTAGTGCAGTGGTATTTGTGTAGTGTAGGGGGTTGATTTAGGGTTTAGGGTAGTGCAGTGGTGTTTGGGTAGTGTAGGGGGTCGTGCTGTGGGTAGTGTTTTTGAGTTTAGGGTAGTGCAGTTGTGTTTGGGTAGTGAAGGGGTCGTGCTGGGGGTAGTGTTTTAGGGTTTAGGGTAGTGCAGTGGTGTTTGGGTAGTGTAGGGGTCAACCAACATGAATTTGTCCTTGTGTGATGTAACCAATGCTCATGTAAAGCACTCCAATACCTGACCAGTCTGCACTATATAAAACTGCAAACAAAAACAAAAAATAAAAAGTGTTTTGCACACTTCTGTCATTGGGCTATACGTGGGCTACCTCTGGGTGATATTTGTGCTACATTTGGCCTCTTTTTTCTCTGGTGGCCATCTTGGGAGACTTATTTGTTATGAAGTTTCCTAATTTCCTCATTTACTACAGTCTCCTCAGTAGGAAATGCTTTCAGTTTTTTACTTTGATTCCATCAAGAAGGCATTCAGATGTGTCACACATTTGCCATAAATTCAGAATGTTAGCACTCTAGTTGTTCATTAGATCACTGTAGTAAAGCTACTGCTCACCAAGGAGTTAACTGGAAGTCTACTGCTGGTATTGAAAGTGATTGTTTCAGTCTGCATGTCAGAATTTTCTAATGAAATAGAAGAGGATTTGAGATCTCACTTAAAACATGCCCTAAATTTTCTTTTTGCAGCACTAACCATAATTTCTATGGCAAAATGAACCCCCTCATTTTGTTCCTTTTTAAATTAAATGTTTTAAGTGTTACCAGTTTATTCCAATGAAGATGGCTTAAGGTGTGCCATACTTTTGTCATAAGTAAGGCTGTTAGCACTCTAGTTGTTCTTTAGAACACTCTGGGAAGCTGCAGTAGAACACAAAGGCATCAACTGACAGGCTGCTCCTGTTGAAATATAACAGGAAGATATTTGAGATCTCACTTAAAACATGTCCTAATTTTTCTTTCTACAGCACTAACCATAATTTCTATGGCAAAATGAACCCCCTCATTTTGTTCCTTTTTAAATTAAATGTTTTAAGTGTTACCAGTTTATTCCAATCAAGATGGCTTCAGGTGTGCCATACTTTTGTCATAAGTAAGACTGTTAGCGCTCTAGTTGTTCTTTAGAACACTCTGGGAAGCTGCAGTAGAACACAAAGGCATCAACTGACAGGCTGCTCCTGTTGAAATATAACAGGAAGATATTTGAGATCACACTTGAAACATGTCCTAATTTTTCTTTCTACAGCACTAACCATAATTTCTATGACAAAATGAACCCCATCATTTTGTTCCTTTTTAAATTAAATGTTTTAAGTGTTACCAGTTTATTCCAATCAAGATGGCTTCAGGTGTGCCATACCTTTGTCATAAGTAAGGCTGTTAGCACTCTAGTTGTTCTTTAGAACACTCTGGGAAGCTGCAGTAGAACACAAAGGAATCAACTGACAGTCTCTGCCATTGTTGGATGTACATGTTTTACTGAGAATGTCAGACTTCATTCTCACATGACTGAGAAAGATAATGTGAATTTACAGAAAATATGCTCTCATTTTAGCTTCTGGAGCACCTTCCAAAACTGTATGGGACAAGCATGTGAAAATAGTTTTCTCTCAAACATGATTCATGATATCCCAGCAGAAGGTTTTTCACAGGGTAAAATCACCTTAGAACACACCACAATTCCTGAAATTAGTATGGTACCATCAACAAATGAATTCTAATGTAACTAAAGTCTGTTATCACCCTTTATAGTTCTCCTTTTGGTAACCCTCAAAATCTTCGATTCACTACAATGCATTTCAATAGGGTACTATCATTTATATTGGTCCCAAGATGGCTGCCAGCAATTCCAGGATGAAGTGCTGACAGCCAATCAGATCTCACGATGACATGTGTGGTTAGGCTCCGCCCAGATATATATGTGTTTTTACTTTTGATTTTCTCAGCAACTACTGAACGGATTTACACCATTTAACAAAAGGGTTCTTTCTGAACCAAGAACTACCTCTTTGCCAAATTTGGTGTAATTCCGTTCAGCAGTTCGGGCTGTAGCCTTGCATAAAGTTTCCTATGGGAAATTGATTTTTTGACTCTTATTTTTTTAATTTCTCCGCAAACTTTATGGCCCGCTCCGGTCCGCTCCTACCCTGAAAGTTTCGGGGTGATTCGTCAAGCGGGGGCCGAGAAAAAAGGGGGGTCCCAAAACGTGTTTTCCCCATTCATTTTCCCATAGGAAACTTTAGCCACGGCTACAGCCCGAACTGCTGAACGGAATTACACAAAATTTGGCAAAGAGGTAGTTCTTGGTTCAGAAAGAACCCTTTTTGTTAAATGGTGTAAATCCGTTCAGTAGTTGCGGAGAAATTAAAAAAATAAGAGTCAAAAATCAATTTCCCATAGGAAACTTTATGCAAGGCTACAGCCCGAACTGCTGAACGGAATTACACCAAATTTGGCAAAGAGGTAGTTCTTGGTTCAGAAAGAACCCTTTTTGTTAAATGGTGTAAATCCGTTCAGTAGATGCTGAGAAAATCAAAAGTAAAAACACATATATATCTGGGCGGAGCCTAACCACACATGTCATCGTGAGATCTGATTGGCTGTCAGCACTTCATCCTGGAATTGCTGGCAGCCATCTTGGGACCAATATAAATGATAGTACCCCATTGAAATGCATTGTAGTGAATCGAAGATTTTGAGGGTTACCAAAAGGAGAACTATAAAGGGTGATAACAGACTTTAGTTACATTAGAATTCATTTGTTGATGGTACCATACTAATTTCAGGAATTGTGGTGTGTTCTAAGGTGATTTTACCCTGTGAAAAACCTTCTGCTGGGATATCATGAATCATGTTTGAGAGAAAACTATTTTCACATGCTTCTCCCATACAGTTTTGGAAGGTGCCCCAGAAGCTAAAATGAGAGCAAATTTTCTGTAAATTCACATTATCTTTCTCAGTCATGTGAGAATGAAGTCTGACATTCTCAGTAAAACATGTACATCCAACAAGGGCAGAGACTGTCAGTTGATTCCTTTGTGTTCTACTGCAGCTTCCCAGAGTGTTCTAAAGAACAACTAGAGTGCTAACAGCCTTACTTATGACAAAAGTATGGCACACCTGAAGCCATCTTGATTGGAATAAACTGGTAACACTTAAAACATTTAATTTAAAAAGGAACAAAATGATGGGTTTCATCTTGTCATAGAAATTATGGTTAGTGCTCTGGAAAGAAAGATTAGGACATGTTTCAAGTGTGATCTCAAATATCTTCCTGTTATATTTCAACAGGAGCAGCCTGTCAGTTGATGCCTTTGTGTTCTACTGCAGCTTCCCAGAGTGTTCTAAAGAACAACTAGAGTGCTAACAGCCTTACTTATGACAAAAGATGGCATACCTGAAGCCATCTTGATTGGAATAAACTGGTAACACTTAAAACATTTAATTTAAAAAGGAACAAAATGATGGGGTTCATTTTGTCATAGAAATTATGGTTAGTGCTGTAGAAAGAAAATTAGGACATGTTTCAAGTGTGATCTCAAATATCTTCCTGTTATATTTCAACAGGAGCAGCCTGTCAGTTGATGCCTTTGTGTTCTACTGCAGCTTCCCAGAGTGTTCTAAAGAACAACTAGAGCGCTAACAGTCTTACTTATGACAAAAGTATGGCACACCTGAAGCCATCTTGATTGGAATAAACTGGTAACACTTAAAACATTTAATTTAAAAAGGAACAAAATGAGGGGTTCATTTTGCCATAGAAATTATGGTTAGTGCTGTAGAAAGAAAAATTAGGACATGTTTTAAGTGAGATCTCAAATATCTTCCTGTTATATTTCAACAGGAGCAGCCTGTCAGTTGATGCCTTTGTGTTCTACTGCAGCTTCCCAGAGTGTTCTAAAGAACAACTAGAGTACTAACAGCCTTACTTATGACAAAAGTATGGCACACCTGAAGCCATCTTGATTGGAATAAACTGGTAACACTTAAAACATTTAATTTAAAAAGGAACAAAATGAGGGGGTTCATTTTGCCATAGAAATTATGGTTAGTGCTGCAAAAAGAAAATTTAGGGCATGTTTTAAGTGAGATCTCAAATCCTCTTCTATTTCATTAGAAAATTCTGACATGCAGACTGAAACAATCACTTTCAATACCAGCAGTAGACTTCCAGTTAACTCCTTGGTGAGCAGTAGCTTTACTACAGTGATCTAATGAACAACTAGAGTAATAACATTCTGAATTTATGGCAAATGTGTGACACATCTGAATGCCTTCTTGATGGAATCAAAGTAAAAACTGAAAGCATTTCCTACTGAGGAGACTGCAGTAAATGAGGAAATTAGGAAACTTCATAACAAAGAAGTCTTCCAAGATGGCCACCAGTGAAAAAAGAGCCCAAATGTAGCACAAATATTACCCAGATGTAGCCCACATATAGCCCAATGACAAAAGTGTGCAAAACACTTTTTATTTTTAGTTTTTTGTAGTTTTATGTAGTGCAGACTGGTCAGGTATTGGAGCGTTGCATCTTAAAACATGACCCCCTACACTACAAAAACACCACTGCACTACCCTAAACCCTAAAACACTACCCCAGCACGACCACCTACACTACACAAGCACCACTGCACTATCCTAAACCCTAAAACACTACCCCCAGCATGACCCCCTACACTACACAAACACCACTGCACTACCCTAAACCCTAAAACACTACCCCAACACCACTGCACTAACCTAAATCCTAAAACACTACCCCCAGCACGACCCCCTACACTACCCAAACACCACTGCACTACCCTAAAACATGACCCCCTACACTACACAAACACCACTGCACTACCCTAAACCCTAAAACACTACCCCAGCACGACCCCCTACACTACACAAGCACCACTGCACTACCCTAAAACCTAAAACACTACCCCCAGCACGACCCCCTACACTACACAAACACCACTGCACTACCTTAAACCCTAAAACACTACCCCCAGCACGACCCCTACACTACCCAAACACCACTGCACTAACCTAAATCCTAAAACACTACCCCCAGCACTACCCACTACACTACCCAAACACCACTGCACTACCCTAAAACATGACCCCCTACACTACACAAATACCACTGCACTACCTAAACCCTAAAACACTACCCCCAGCACGACCCCTACACTACACAAGCACCACTGCACTACCCTAAACCCTGAAACACCAGCCCCTGCACGACCCCCTACACTGCCCGAACACCACTGCACTGCCCTAAACCCTGAAACACATACCCTAGCACGACCCCCTACACTGCCCGAACACCACTGCACTGCCCTAAACCCTGAAACACCACCCCCTTCACGACCCCCTACACTGCCCGAACACCACTGCACTGCCCTAAACCCTGAAACACCATCCCCAGCATGACCCCTACACTGCCCGAACACCACTGCACTGCCCTAAACCCTGAAACACTACCCCCAGCAAGACCTCCTACACTGCCCGAACACCACTGCACTGCCCTAAACCCTGAAACATCACCCCCAGCAAGACCCCCTACACTGCCCGAACACCACTGCCCTAAACCCTGAAACACCACCCCAGCACGACCCCTACACTGCCCAAACACCACTGCACTGCCCTAAACCCTGAAACACCACCCCCAGCACGACCCCCTACACTGCCCGAACACTACTGCACTGCCCTAAACCCTGAAACACCATCCCCAGCACGACCCCCTACACTGCACAAACACCACTGCACTGCCCTAAACCCTGAAACACCACCTCCTGCACGCCCCTACACTGCCCGAACACCACTGCACTGCCCTAAACCCTGAAACACCACCCCCAGCACGACCCCCTTTACTGCTCGAACACCACTGCACTGCCCCAAACCCTGAAACACAACCCCCAGCACGACCCCTACACTGCCCGAACACCACTGCCCTAAACCCTGAAACACCACCCCTGCACGACCCCCTACACTGCCCGAACACCACTGCACTGCCCTAAACCCTGAAACACCACCCCCTACACTGCCCGAACACCACTGCACTGCCCTAAACCCTGAAACACCACCCCCAGCACGACCCCCTACACTGCCCGAACACCACTGCACTGCCCTAAACCCTAAAACACCACCCCCAGCATTACCCCTACACTGCCCAAACACCACTGCACTGCCCTAAACCCTAGAACACTACCCCCAGCACGACCCCTACACTACCCGAACACCACTGCACTACCCTAAACCCTAAAATACTACCCCCAGCACAACCCCTACACTACCCGAACACGACTGCACTGCCCTAAACCCTCAATCACTCCCCCAGCACGACCCCCTACACTACCCGAACACCACTGCACTGCCCTAAACCCTAAAACACTCCCCCAGCACGACCCCTACACTACCCGAACACCACTGCACTGCCCTAAACCCTAAAACACTCCCCCCAGCACGACCCCTACACTACCCAAACACCACTGCACTGCCCTAAACCCTAAAACACTACCCCCGCATGACCCCCTACACTACCCAAACACCAATGCACTACCCTAATCCCTAAAACACTACCCCCCGCATGACTCCCTACACTACCCTAAACCCTAAAACACTACCCCCGCACGACTCCCTACACTACCCAAAGACCACTGCACTACCCTAAACCCTAAAACACGACCTCCTACACTACACAAACACCACTGCACTACCCTAAACCCTAAAACACTACCCCCTACACTACACAAACACCACTGCACTACCCTAAACCCTAAAACACTACCCCCAGCAGTACCCCTACACTACCCAAACACCACTGCACTAACCTAAACCCTAAAACACTACCCCCAGCAGTACCCCCTACACTACCAAAACACCACTGCACTACCCTAAAACACTACCCCCAGCACGACCCCCTACACTACCCAAACACCATTGCACTACCCTAAACCCTAAAACACTCCCCCAGCACGACTCCCTACACTAGCCAAACACCACTGCACTACCCTAAACCCTAAATCTACCCCCAGCATGACCCCCTACACTACACAAACACCACTGCACTACCCTAAACCCTAAAACACTACCCCCAGCACGACCCTCTTCACTACCTAAACACAACTGCACAATTTGTTACAGGCGTTGCAACGCAGGCCTGTGGTGCTTACTGGAAGTATCTAGTGGGCTAGTTGGGCCCCAGGGACCCTCAGGATTCAAGGTGACCTAATCCCCCAACTTAAAATGCACCACGGGCGCGTTTGCACAGTGGTGAAGGGAGGGGCGGGGCCTCAGGTGACATGTGCGCAAACACGCCCTGTGGTGCGTTTTAAGTTGGGGAATTAATTCCCTTTGAATCCTGAGGGACCCTGGGGGCCAACTAGCCCACCAGGTACCTTCAGTAAGCACAACAGAGTTGCGTTGCAGAGAGGTAAAAAAGGTGCGTGGCCTCGGAACGCCTCTCTGCAACTCAGCTCTGTGGTCCTAACTGTAGGTACCTGGGGGGCTAGTTGGGCCCCAGGGACCCTCAGAATTCAAGGGGACTTAATCCCGCAACTTAAAACACGCCACGGGGTGCGTTTGCACACATGTCACCTCAGGCCCCCTCCCTTCACCACTGTGCAAACGCGCCCTGTTGCGCGTTTTAAGAAGGTAGTTTTAATCCCCCTGCCCTATTATGTACTAGGGACTTGCAGAGGAGGTCATGCTAATCACAGGGGTACCCCAACGCATAGTGTTCCCTAGTGTATGTAGGTGTTTTCACTGTATTCTAAGTGTCTTTTAGCATAGCACTGGCTCTGGTTAGTCAGAGTCAGTTACCACCAGTACCCGTCTGAAAAAGTTGTGGGCACAGGATGATTTTGCAACAAGGCCTCTTTCTGCTCCTCTGTTGGTTCTTTCTGCACATCTTTTGCTTCTTTCTGTGCGTTTTTTCTTCTTTCTTCACATGTCCTACCTCTGTAGGCATAGTTAGAAACTAGCATTTAAAAAAACCTTTGAAATTCACTTAAAAATCATAGGTTTCAGGCACGTTATAGTTAGAAATTAGCATTTAAAAAACCTTTGAAATTCACTGAAAAAACCATAGGTTTCAGACACGTTATAGTTAGAAATTAGCATTTAAAAAACCTTTGAAATTCACTGAAAAAACCATAGGTTTTAGGGACAGTTATAGTTAGTTGGACATTTCACTCGTACAAAACCATAGAAATTCCCCCGTTATAGTTAGTTCAGCTAACTATAACTCGCGCCCCGCAATGCACTGCTGATGACGTCACATATTACATCACTCATGACATGGTCAGTGACATCACTGATGACATCTCAAATGACATCACTGATGACATCATCCATGTGATAATTTCATGCATCTTCTCACACCCTAATATAACTTTTGATACACCCACTCTAAATTACAGACTGCCATTCTCAAAACCATAGACACTCCAACACCAAAAACTACATACCCACTCACTGATTCTTAGGTCTACACACACATCCACTCACTCACCCGTACAGTCACTCATACTTAGTCACTCAGTACAGGACTATCATATGCACTCATACACCTATATAAACACTCACACACCGCCACTCATCCATAGAGGTACTCACACACCTAGTCAGTCATGCAAAAAACTTAATCACACACCCATTTACTCACCTATACAGTTATACACACACCAGCTCACTTACTCATACAAATACTAGCACATTCTTACGCTCTTATACAATCACTGATACAAGTACACACTCATCCATACAGCCACTCTCACAATCACACACTCTCACTTATAGCCATTTATATACTCCAACACACATATATACTGCCTTTCACATATGTAGTTACTCACACATGTACCACTGAGATATACATTCAATCACTAACACACCCATACACACACTCACCCACCCATACAGTCCATCACAGATGCACCCAGTGAATCACCAACTCACATATCTATGCACAGTCACACACACCCCACCCACACAAACACTCAGGCACCCATACAGATACTCAGACAATCAATCAATAACCCATGTAGACACTCATGTAGCTATTCAGAAAGCCATGCAGCCGCTTACAAACCAACAGACAGACGGATACAGACATTCACACAGTTTAGTCACTAACCCATGCATTCAGTAAGATACATTTAATCACTCACTTGTAGAGTCAGTCACTCACGTACTAAATCATCCATTCAGACACTTATACACCCACTCATTCTTCAATACGCCTTTCCCTATATATATTAAACATATTTAAACTTTACAGAAACACACAGTCACTGGATGATGTCATCAGTGATGTCATCAGTGATGTCATTTGAGATGTCATCAGTGATGTCATCAGTGATGTCACTGACCATGTCATGAGTGATGTAATATGTGACGTCATCAGCAGTGCATTGCGGGGGTGCGAGTTATAGTTAGCTGAACTAACTATAACGGGGGAATTTCTATGGTTTTGTACGAGTGAAATGTCCAACTAACTATAACTGTCCCTAAAACCTATGGTTTTTTCAGTGAATATATATATATATATACATACTGCAGCATTAAAGTGTGTGCAGCCTGAGCAAAACATGTCGCATGGCGGAGCGGGGTTCAGGTGTACACCGTATCAGGTGAGTTAAAGACAACAAAGTTATGGCATGAACACCAATGTTAAACCCTCCCGGTTGCATTCAACTAAGCAAAAGGCCGAAAGCTGTCCTTGTGTGTGGTCGCACAGATAATTTGTGGCACCTAAAGGAGTTGTGAACACATTAGCATGATTTCTAAACTCGCTGGTTTGGCAAGAAGCCCCTTCATTTCTGTCTTCCCCCTATATTGTCCTTGACTAATAACCTGTCTTCAAAATTTGACCATTCCAGATTATCATGGTCTTCCTCCTTGCTTGTTAAATAATCCCTCACATCTCACTTTGCTAATTTATAGAATCCTACTTCTTTTCCCTCAAAGCTTCCTTGATCACAACATCATCTCATAATTCGGATTCTCCTACTCCTCATTCGCTGATAATAGATTCCTTCTCTTTTACCACACTAGAGCAAAAAACACAAACAAACTGAAAGTCAACTGCAACTAGTAGCCCTTCAATACCAAAAAATAAACTCTGATAAACTGACTACTGGGGAGAGCTATTTTTTGCGTGGTATTCCCCCAGATATTTGCCTTCTTTAGCTGAAGCCGGTTTTGTTGGCCTTAGGACTCTCTGCACTTTATCCTTGCTAACCAGTGCCAACATAAATGCGCTACATGCTAAAAGTGGTATACAATTGATTGGATTATGTAATTTACTTAAAAGTCCCTAGTTTATATCACTACATGTACCCAGTGCCTGTAAATTAAATGCTACTAGCAGAGTTCCCCCTAAGATGCACACCCACCACGCCTTCCTCGGCATGCCGTGCAGTACGAGGCTCTAAAGCCAGCGCCTTGAGACCCCCGCGGGTGAGTAGTTAAGCTTAAAAAACACTGATTGGTTGAAGCAGACACAAGATAAATTTGAAGTTGTCTTTCTTTTTCCCTTTTTAATGAAAAAGGTTTCTTTTTCATATTTTATTAGCATCCCGAGACCGCACTCTGAGAAAGGCTCTCACTTTAAGTGCAAAATAATAATTGAGAAATGCTGTAGCATATTTTGACCCCTTGATTCCAAAGCTGTGTGATTAGTTCTACTGGGAGGTTCTGCAGCTGCTGTAAAAGAAAGCATAAAACAGCTCATAAATTTGTGTGGGATATATAGGTCACATGTGTAGAGATGCTTTGTTTAAGAAGAACTTCACAAACAGAACTGAGTGAGCCTCTTTATTGATGCAAAAATCTTTCACAAACCACATTGTAGAAACTGATAGCGCGCAAAGTCCATCAGTTTGAAAATAATGGATTGGTTTGCAACAGTTGTGTACCAAGGAAATTGTCTCCTCCAACTCACCCTCACTCCACCTTTCACCATGGTTTTCCATTGAGTGCCGGAAGGCCAAAGGTATACTAATTAAGGCCATTAAATCAGGTGATCGTGAGGTAATTAAGGAAGCCAGATCCCAGTATAAGTGAATTGTGGCCTCTTCCAAACAAAGTTGGATTAATTCTAATTGGCTTGATCTTGTGGAGACACTGTAGCTTTCTGGCAAATTATAGCCTATGGCAGCTTGAGCAATACTACCCCTTATAGTTTTTTGTTCAACCACGAGTGGGTCAATCATTTTACAGAATTGCATCCACCTAACCGTATGGAAACTGTTGCACCATCAGCAGTTAAAGACATTCACTCAAAGACCAGAGTGCGCCCCTAGTTTGTGTGACAATATCTCAATGGGATATCACTCTTTTTATTTCTCTTTGGATAATGCTTATAGGCCCCTATACGGCCATTCAATGTCTGCAACTCAGGAAAGCTCCTGGTCCGAACAAGATTCTGGGTGCTTTATTTAGCTCTGAACCCGTCGTGTGGGGCCCTTATATTATTTTATTGTCCAGCAGGATTACGGCAGGAGAAAGGATTCCTGATTCCTGATGTAGTGCTGAAATTATACCATTATTCAAAAAGGGGACAGGACTGTCTAAGGTAACTATCGCCCTATCAACCTAGTTGATAACCTCCAGAAAGTATTTTGTTGCCAAGATTTAGATAAATTGCAAGATTGGATGACAGAATATCAGATTCTCTCCCCCTTACAGACTGGAATCCGAACAAAGGTCAGCACAATCGATCAGATTTTCAGTTTTAATCTAATCATTTGGAAATATCTGAGGCTCACCAAGGACAACTTGAAGGTGGCCTTTGTCGACCTAAGAGCAGCATTTGATCTTGTTCCTAGGCAATGCTTGTGGTCTACTTTAAAGTCACTGGGAGTTAATCCCACTTTTTAGGAATTCTCATTAGGCTTCATGAGAATAATTTAGCCCAAGTAAAATGGGGAGAGGGTGCGAACTCACAGATCGCATACCCGTTGAGTGTGGGGTCCGCCAAGGCTGCATACTGACCCCCACCCTGTTGTCTCTCTACATGAGTGAAGTCATAAAACATCTTAGCATCTGTACCCATGACTCCCCCAAATTGTAAAGGACTCCCATTTCAACTCTTTTATTTGCTGACGATACCCTTTTGGTCTCCTACACTCCGGTGGGTTTGCAGAATCTCCTCGACAATTTTGCCGGGTTTTGTGATCTACGAGATTTGAAAGTGAATACGTTCAAAACAAAGGTTAAGGTGTATAACCCTAATAGGTCATCAGAGGAGGGTTCTTGATGAAGGGGCTGCCTTTGCAAGTAGCTAATAGCTTTGATTACTTGGGGGTCAGAATATATAATTCGCATTCTTGGGAATCACAAATACAGAAAAGTGAAATTACTTTATTACACAGAGCCTCTGCTGTCATTAAG
This sequence comes from Calotriton arnoldi, assembly GCA_963921515.1. Classification (NCBI taxonomy): domain Eukaryota; kingdom Metazoa; phylum Chordata; class Amphibia; order Caudata; family Salamandridae; genus Calotriton; species Calotriton arnoldi. Next base: position 1,436,219 of record CAWUFW010003181.1, on the reverse strand, counting down.
CGATACAAAGCTATTTCTCCCAGATCTGTCTCCCATGCTCTTGAGGTTTACCATGCAAAAGCACAAAATGCAGTTCTTTATGGGTCAGAAATGTGGGGAGTAGGGAATACTACTGGGTTGACCACTAAGGAGAATAGCACTTCTTCGATCTCTCTATTTTTTGCCACAGGACTCAAAAGGGTTGGTGAGTTAGTTACCTTGAAACCTCTCCTTTTTGGGTCAGGCTATGGTCAACCCCTGAGTTATTTTTACTATAGGCTAGCCCAAACAGAAATTATGAATATGGAGAAGGCGTACTCTATACCCTGACTTTCACATATATAATCGCACTTCCATGATTTAGGAATGGGAAATTGCTGGAGCGCCCTGCAATAATAAACAAAAGTATTAAGGACGCTGTAAAAGAGGCATATTGAAATCTTAAGATTGATTCATACCATAGAAGTTCCAAACCTAGTGGACTTTTTTGTACAATAAACCTTTGCACTTCTTGGAGCCATATATGGATGCTATCACACCTTTGCAGGTTAGAACATTCTTTATCAAGTTCAGGCTCGGTACACTAATGGTTGGCAAGTTTACCCGCAATTGGAAGCATAATTCAGATAACTCTCCTCTTTGTATGTTTTGCATTGATATACTTGAGCATGTCGATCATTTGTTATCTTATGCTCAAAGTATAAAAGGGCAAGACGGGCATGATTAGGTCCCTTTGTATAAACTTGGGTGTGAGACATTACAAAGTTGCTACTAGAATCCTCCAGACGAAGACTGTTATAGTTTTTTCCCTAAGCCACTATTTATACGCAGTTTGGACCCTAAGGAAGAGGCTGGGACTATCATTAAGATCTTGAATTAATTAGCTAATTATATCTCAACCTGATGTTACATACTTGGTTCCTGGTTCTCCCTTCTAAAGTCGAATTACCCTTATAGGCTTGAAGTATTTTATTGTGCAATAATTTTTGATGGTTTTTATCCAAAGATTGCATTTATTAATGTTTTAATCTATGGTTGTGTATTCAATGCTGTTTTTTTATGTATGCATATTGTTATAAAGTCATACAAGATGAATTGTATTTTATGATGTTTTTAAGGGGCTTGACCCAGAAATAAACTTAATTTGACTGATTGTTTTTTAAATTTAACTTTGATTTATTCTTCTGATGAAATGGCTTGTATGGAAATAAGAGTCCAACTTGCATGATGTAATATGAATAACTGATATATGAAACAAAGTTCCAACTGCCAGTGATCATGAGGGTGCAGTACAACCCAAATATTTACAAAAAAAACCCACGCAATAAATCTAAGTCACCAGATTGAACTTGGTTATTGATCCAAAATTTATATAGACATGTATCATTCCAATTGCAGTACATTATTCAGCAAAGGTTGCTCCATCGTGATAAGGTGACATAAAGTGCTCAAAGGTGTGCACGTGAAAATGAAAGAATAGTGAGAAATGGACATAGGTATAAGTATATTGTACAATATTTACAAGTTAAAAGATATGACCTGTCTGACAAAGTACATGAAAAATGAACAATGAGGCCAAACAATTGTGGAAGCGTAGTTCAATGGTAAGCTTATCCACAATAAGGCTCAGAAACAGATAGTACAGGTCGTAGTAGCACAAAAAAAGTCGACGTTTCGACCTCATGTGGACGAGGTTGTTCAGTCCCTTCAGCGGGGTCTTCCTCAGGACCAGATAGAAGGGGCAACCTAAATAGCGGCACTGTAGGATGTACAGTGTCAGATAATACAAAGCGTGGGCTGGGTAGCACAACAAAGAACAGAGAAGGACACCACAGTGTCTACAATCCAAACTTCATCATCTTTAAGACAATTCCGCAATTCAAGGCTTAATCTTGATGGGACAGTCAGCGGGTGTCATGAGTATATTTAATCAATTAGAATCATAGTTACTTCCTTGCTCCGCTGCTCCGCCGAAGGATGAATAACTGACACAGAGACAAATAGCACTGTGTTTGTGATTTCCCTACAAAAAAACTTTCATAAAAATAGTGCTGTGAGAAATAGGTGGTTCCAATCACGTTAACAGGCTCTTCACATGTTTTACTTCATCTTGCATTCCCTAGGAGTACTTCCTTTTGCAGGTGCATTTCTTTACTTTTTTAATGCAACAATCAGCTCTTGTATAGTGCATACTGTGCACTCAGTGCCGTCTAGGTGTCTGAGTGTTCTCAACTTGTGGATGGATGTTCATGACTTGGCACGATTGATAGACCCGTAGTTGAGGTTGAAGGCACTGCGAGTTTCTCACACTGCCTATCAGTGGGTCGAGGTGCTCACACTAAATGATCATACAATCCTTGCCCTCTCTGTAGAGTGCAAATGGCAAAGGTCACATAATTATCTATTGTAAATTCCATTTTATGTGAAAGACTAACAAACTGGATGACTATTGAGGAAAGTAGAGTGAAGCAAAGGACAGGAGTGAACGAGACACTTTGAAGACCACTACCCCTTCCGCAGACGTTACTATTTTTTAATTCAGTCTAATGTTTTCAGGATTGAAATATTTTCATTCTAATTATTTACTCAAAATCATTGATTGCTGCTACTCATTTATCAGATGCTGCTGACAAGTATTGGCAATAGTTCTGACGTGCTCTAGATATATGTTGTTGTGGGATGTTTCTGAAACCAATAACAGAAAACTCAATGGCACCAAAATGTCTGGAAAGGCGGCACATTGTCAAAGGCCATCAATCTTAGAAAGGAGTCCAACGTACACTTCTTTGATAACATCCCTTTCAACGACCTCCCCACTCCACACACATTTTATTTCATCCCACTTAAAGCACTGGTGGGTATGTTGCCTGCCTACCTGCCTGACTGCCTCTGAGCTAAACACATCTTACAGAAATCTTAAAGCCCTGCTCATTGCGAGTAACTCTATGCAATGCAAACGAGTCATTCACTGCAACTGAGTTGACTAATAAATATCACAAATCTCTTGCCTAACGGAAGGTGACAGTGCAGAAGACATAAATAAATCCACCTGTTTATTGGGACTATATTACCCAGTGCCGTTTTTGTCCTTTATTTTAAAGCACAGCTCTTAGAGCTCAAACCAAAAAAGTTATAGTCATCACACCCAAAATCAATAATGAATGATGCCATGTGATTAAAAATAAATGCTCTTTTAAAAATGTTTGGGTTTCTTTATTTCAATGAAACTTTGTGTGGCCATATTGAAAGTTAGAATTACCATAAAAGGCATGTATACTGTGGAAACACATTTAATGTTCGTACTTTTGGGTAAAGAACTATCTTTCTGCATTTGGCAAACCACAGTAAGAAGTCACCTGCTCCTCCCTGCTTGCAAGGCCCCTCTACCCTGTTGGAATCTTGTTGTTGCTAAAGAATGAGTCTATGGTAATACAAAGGATTGTGGATGTCCTTCTTAAAGACTTGCTTACTATTTCTTCATTTCTGTCTCTCACGATTTAAATGAGGGACCCTTGTATCGTATTTCAGATTTCACCTATACTGAAAAAAGAAACAGTGCAGAAGGAATCCTAAATATCTTTAGCTCTTTGATGGTCTTTTTGATCTGTGCCAGTAAAGGTGTAGGAGATCAGCTCATCTCCTTTACAGTAGACCTGTATAGGGTTGAAATCACATTAAAACATGTGGCATGACCTCACCTGCGTCTGACTCAGGAAGACAGATTCTCCTCCCATTTAACTTTCTCCGTCAACTGTCAGGGGTTAGGAAAGTCAGACTCACAAAGGAACCCAGTATGAGATTTTGGGGGGTTTTCTCCTTCAACTTCTTGTGAGTGATCTCTGGTAACAGGATAAGGGACTGCATCATCTGTTCACTTTGATTAGCACTCTTTCCAGGCGGTGAACCTAGCCTACTGAACAGATGAGATGCACCACCTGAGACCCCATTGCCTTCTGTTGATTTTAGAAGTTAGTTCCAGAAAAGAGGGCCTAACTAAATTTCTCAGAAATTGTGATAGACCCAAGACATCACTTTTGGGGCCAGATAAATAATAAGCTCTCCAAACTAATCAAGTTTTGACATCTATTACTACATTGTCACATTGTGTTAAAACATCTAACAATTATGTTCAGTTAATACTGAATTGTCAAAGTGTGCTCTTTTGTTCTCATTATCTTTAAATAGCCATTCGCTGGGTAAAAGCATGGCACCGGAAACCAAAATCCATTTTAAACCTTTTGAGGTAGCTCGGGGTGGTAAGCGTGCTCTACTGAAATCTAAATTTAATATACAAGCAAGAGGGTCAAATGCTGCCAATGCTCACTCAACCCTTCATCCATTCAAGGTTGATAAAATCAACACCACTGAATTGGTTAATTTTAAGATGTGTTATTAATGGATCACCGAAAGTGTAAAACAGTGGTAGCAAAGAATGTATCAAAGACAAGTTTTTTTAATTGTTTCCAGAACGTTCAGCATAACAATGCAGAACTAATCTGAATGGAGAGCTAGTTGGATGCAAATTTCAAATAGTTCATTTTGAGCTATTTTAAAATCAACATAGTATTTGCTTAACTGTCTTTCTGGCTCTTTAATATAAATCTTTATGGACATGTCCCCTATTTTACAACACATTGAAACAAGGTACCTCAGTCACTACAATTTTATATTCAGGGGACCCCTTCCTTCATTTGAATGTGAAAAGTACTCACTTGCATGGTGAGTTGGTGCACAACGTTTTGGCTGCAGTGCACAGAGACCCACACAGAGGAAAGATATTAGAGGGAACTTTGGCTACTGGTGGGCTGCAGCACTCATTGTGCCACTCACTAAGATAACCCTGTAAAATATGTCTCCAGGTTTAAGTACTGCATACATATTTTACACATTACCTCAAAGTTACGCCTCACTGCTTTGTGCCAAGTTACCAGAGGGTTGAGCACAAGTTTATTTAGGGACTTTTGAGGATAAGCCTGACACGGATTGTGATTATGACTTGAGGTGGGTTCTCACTCCCCTCAACTAATAATCCAATCTTTTACATTGGTGTTCATTGGCGGGATTTAGTATTTGTGTTTTTGCAGTGCCACTAGTGATTTGTGTAAAAATAAAAAGCCTTAGTAATTTAACATCAAAATCATTTTTTGTAAAATTATCCTCATTTTTATTTTGGCATTTTTACCTTTTTCTAAATTCAACTATTTTTTGTTGTGAATGGAGGAGATCTCAGCAACACTGTAGGCTTCATTGTGGCATGGCTGAATGAGTTGTACAAGGAGAGAGGACTGAAATTATCCAAAGGTTCCAAGAAACTGGAGTACCAGGTAGCCCTCGGAACCTGGAAAGAGGCCTGCTATTGGAGCCCACATTACAGGAGGGTGATGATGATACTGAATGGGAGGATGAAGTGGAGAAGCAGAGAGAGAATATCCTGGCAATGGCCCCAGAGACAGTGGGGAAAAGAGGGCCCACAGGAGTGTGGTCCCGTGCCAGGAGCAGTGTGTCCTTCCACAGCCTTAGCCCTGAAAAGTTGTAGGACAGGAAGGAGGAGAGGGCCCTGCGTCTGCAACTCGCAATCATGGCTATAGAAGAAAGGAAAGCAAAAGCAGCTTCAAAAAGGGCCCAGGATTAAACTAAGGCTGGCCATGGAGGAGAGGAGCATTTTGCTGGCTCAAGAAGAGAGCCAGAAGCAAATGGATCTGAAAGCCAAGAGAGTTACGAAGTGCAATGAAGCTGGTGGCAGCAACATAGTAGTGCTTAGAGTAGGTAAAGGGGTCCATATTCTCAAGGACCTGGTGTCTAGCTATTTGGTGGGGGGTGACATTGATAAGTGGTTTGCAGCATATGAGCAAGCCCTGTGTATTGATAGAGTCCCAGAGGAGGACTGAGAGGCTAGTCTATGGTAGGACATTCCAATAGTTGGGAGGGATAACATGTTGGTCCTAGAGGTGGCCCACCAGATGAGCTATGCCCCCATGAAGGAAGTCCTTATGACCAAGTTAGGTCTGACCCCTGAGAGGTATCGCCTGAGGTGCAGGGATAGCCAGAAGCAGTCACACCAGCCTCAGTAGACTTTGTGGTCTCATCAAGTAGAGTAAGGCACTGGATGGTTAGGTGAAGAGCAGCAAAGTGAATGATTACAGCAGGCTTTATAATTTGATCATGAAGGAGCACATCCTGAGTAATTGTTTTACAGAGTTGCACCAGCACCTAAGTGATTATAACTCACTGTGCCCAGAAAGCCTGGAAATGATCTTGACCTCTGGCTCAATACCTTAGTGTCCAGGAAGGTACCAGGGGGGACCTCCAGAAGCATGGATCAGGTCCCCCTCAACAGAAGGATTGGGAGAACAGGGAAAATGACAAGAAGTTCCCTAAAGGGCCCCAAAGACTTCTCAAGAGAAGGAGTTCCAGCTGTACTCTGACCTCATGACTCAAGTTCTATAAGTGCTACCAGCCAGAGGACAAAAAGGAAGATGCCATATGCTCTTGTAGGAAACTGCCCCCCACTGGTGGGCTACCCCTGGGTATTGCTAGTACAGTGCTTCGGGAGATGGTGGCACCAGTTAGTGTGGGAGAGAGAGCAGAGGTTACCCTAGTGTCGGTGTGTGACAGATAGATAGTGCCTACAGCACACAAGCCTGACAATACTAAGAAATACAGGCAGTGGCTCACATCAATGGGTAGAGGGTGAGGACTCTAAGAAAAACAGAAGCCAGCATGAATACTGTTAGGTGTCACCAGGTGTCCTCAGAGCAGGTTATTTCCAATATAGTCCACCAGGTTGTGACAGATGACACCCAGGTAAGCCACTTTCCTGTTGCTTTGGATCCCCTAGAGGGGTTAGTGGTCCCAGGTACTCTGAAAGCAGCTATGGGTCCTGCAATCCCTGTTGATTGTCCGCCGAGGAATGACCTAGAGCACACTATCTGGAGGGAAGTGAAGCTCAGGTCTCAGCTGGAGACCTGGGGCTGCCTGAGTGGGTGTTGATGACCACAAAGTCCATGGCAGCCTGTCAGGGAAGTCTGAATGACCTGGAGCCTGACACAGTGGCCTAGGTGCCTGCCAGGAATGGGAGGGGCGAGGGGCATAGTGTGAGAAAGTCATCCTTTTGGCCCTGATTACCCCCATTTTTTGATTGATACTAGTGGTAACTGACTCTGATTGTGCCCTGGGCTCTGCTATGCAGACTGAGGGCCAGTTCTCTGTGTAAAAGGTATATGGTAATTAGGTGTAATTGCCATTGGTATGACAACATACCTGTAAGCCCCTAGTATATGGTAGTCTCATTAGGGGAGTGATTCAATTTAGGAATGGAGAGGCTAGAATCTATAATAAATTTCAACAAAAAGAATACCTCTCCAACCATCGATGGAAAATCTTTTAACTACAGGAGTTCCTTGTATTAACTCCGAGTCTATTCAATTAATGTGCTTTATCTCTTTATACACATATATGTTTTCCCATGCATTGAGTTTAGACATACACTTCAAAAAGATTGTATCAATATTTAATCATATGCCATATCCTTTGGCGGTATCAAACATTTTCTATTTAAAAAGAACGATGGAATAGCACATTGACGCTTTTTCTATATCAGAAGAACTATTCATGCATTGTTGAAGACAAGACTTAAACATAAAGCGCATCAACTGGTTTCTAATTTGTCTGAATAACAACACGCTTAAAATAGAGAATTAGACATTACAAAAGAAATTAACATTACAATCATATCAAAAACATCAACTTAGACATTTATAGGAACATTTATGGCTCTTTATATGTCCTACTATGTTTTTGAGTGTCGGGGCCTATCTACTTTGGCTCCACGATGCTTGTTTATTGCGTGTGCGAAGAAAGACTGCCCTGCTGGAATCCCGGGCTGCACTGAGAGGAGTGCACTCTGAATGATTGCACCTGCTGCACACTTTGGGAACTACAGCCCTAAGGACTTTGCCAAGTGAAGAAGTGGACTCCCTGAAAGCAACAGGTTAAAAGATCTACCACCTGCATCATCTCCAGCAAGGAGACACCAGCTTACCACCTTCAGATGGACTTTAAAGGATTTGGCCAGGTGCAATGTGGGAGACTATGGGGCAGATGTACTATGACTCCATGTAGTGCACTGCAGCAGCCGCAAATGCTGCACTGTGCTACGTGAAAAGGAGAGAGAAGTAGAGCGCCCTATTTACTAAAATAAGGCACCCTCTTCCCCTCTCACTAGCACAGGCGCTGAAATCAGCTGCCATGCGTCACGAAGACACCTTTGCGCCATGGTGCAAGGGTGTCTCAGTAAGTCTAGCATAGGTTTTGTACTGGAAGGATCCCTTCCAGTACAAAATACTATGCACAGACTCACTTTAACTATTTTCCCACTTTGTATGTGTGCTGTAAAGTGCAGCACACATACAAAGTCGGAAAAGGAAGGAGAAATGAAAGCATTTCTCCTTCCTTGCGCCGACTTGAAAAGGGTTTTCTCACACTAAACCCAATCTACTTTATTAAGTAAATTGGGTTTAGTGTGAGAAACCTTGGGTGGTTGCATGGGAACGCCCATGCACCACCCTTGGTATGCTCCCATGGCGCAAAGTAATGCAAGTTTAGCGCTGGAAAGTAAATTGGGAAAAAAAGATTTTGCTTCACTTTCACTTTTGTGACTCAAACACGGCACAAAATCTTAGTAAATCCCCCCCCCCCCTTAGTCCCAATATTCCAAGGACCAACTCAGAGCTTCTGGAACCTTGAATTGGTGTTGTGGACACTTTGAAACCTCAAAGGGACCTTCTGGAAGAAGATCCAGAAGTTTGTAGAAGCTTGTAGAATTTTTGTCAAAAAGCTCTATAAGGTGACTGACCCGTCAACGAGAGTCAAGCCGACGATGTCCAACTTCGACCTGGCCTGAGATTCAGGTTTGTCCCGTTGAAGCATAGGAGCTTTTCGTTGTTGACACCACAAGGAGGAGCCACATTTTTTGCCTTCACAGGGCCTATTAGACACCGCTCAGGTTGTCTAAACTGGGAAAGGTGCCACGCTGAGATGTCCTAAATGTGGCCAGGAAAAGGGGGATGATATCCACATGTTTTTGGAGTGTCCCGAGATTCAATGTTTCTGGACTGATGTGAGTAACTGTATGTCTGTGATACTCGGCGAGACACTTCAGGTAAGCAAAACCCTTGTCTTTTTTGGGGTTTCAGAAGATTACAAAGCTTTTTCATTAAATGCAAGAAAGCTAGTTTTCCATTTGATTTTGCTCGCCCGTAGGGAGATCCGTAAAAATTGGATAAAAATTGTTTTCCCGACCAAGGTGGATTGGATGAATTCTGTAAAATATACGTTCCGACTAGACAGGGAGACAGAAAGTAAGAGGAATGAGTTTTGGGTTCCTTATGAAAACTGGTTAAAATCCCTTGCTGGTATATTCATATGATTAGGTGTTTATACTTTATTACTTCACTACTCTGGTGGTCGCTCCACAGATGGCTGTATCAGACTGAGCCAACCACGGAAGGTAAAGTGGTGTGTAAAGTGACCCATCCTTGGCTCAAAACAAAGATATCTGGCTGGTGCTGTGCTAAGGGGGACCCCAGGAGCACGCTTTTCTTTCGTTGTTTTTTTTCCAAGGCGAATGAGGACTAAAAAGAAATAAAGAAAAAAGACTTCCAGGAGTTGACCGAGGCATCGTGCAGAGCCAATCCGCCATCGTCAACTCGAAACCTGGCCTGACGAGGATCCTTGCTCGATGTTGAGAGAAAAACTCCAAAAATGTCACGAAGTCAGAAGGTAAAAACTTGACCGGGCCCTACCGCTAATTGTATCCAACCCGTGCTCCATCGTAGTTTGTCATTTTAGTCATAAAAATAATTCCTATTTTTATAAATTAGTGTTGGATTTTTATTGTGTGTAGTGTCTTACTTATTGAATGTATTGGTATTTTTAAATGCTTTATACACCTGTCTATCCTAAGTTAAGCCTGCCTGCTCACAGCCAGCTACCAAGGGTTGAGCAAGGGAATAATTTATTGAGACCTTGACTGGGCTTTATGTTGTGCTGTGGCCTTATTACTAGTGGTAGGTAACTACTTACCCCTACTAATACACCACATTCCAACATTTGGTGTGCAGTGGTGGGATTCATTACCTCTGTTTGACCACACCATACAGTAATTAAGTTAAGATCTTTACAATTCCAGTAAATTAACTTAGAAAAAAATTTGATTTTTTGAAGAAAAAAAAAAAAAAATCTGTCTAAACTGTTTTTAATTCAATTTAGCTTTTTCTGAATTGTTCTACCTCTGTTTGCAAAAGTTTTTTTAGTGACCCACAACTCGGAATAATATGGAGCTTGATCTGGCTAACTGACTAACCTCAGAGTGTGTGAGCTTAGGGTACAGTGTAGGGCTAGGGGGCTACCAGCTGCTAGTTGAATTAGAAAGGCAGAGATGGTTAGGTCCCTTAAGGCCTGGGCAAAGTCAGCTCCAGGGGATGAAGGGGAGGGGGAAAAGGACCCCTCCAACAAACTCCAGGAGGAGGGTGATGACAACTCGTTCATGCCTTCTAGCACTAGGTTCAGACTTAAAGCTAATGGTGGGAGGATGGGAGGTTCCCCCACAAAGGGACCAGAGCTGTAGAGAACAAGAAGTTGGAAATAGCCAAAGAGAAGTGGGCAGAGGCGAAAGCAAGAAGAAATGGTGGCAGGGAAAATAAGGAAGAGAATGGGATGTCCAGGGGTGGTGGGCTTGATCCCAGGCTTCCCCAGGGGATAGTTGCCAAGTACCAGGAGGGGGGCGATATTGACAAATGACTGACAGCATATGAAAGCGCCCTTAAGATGAGAAGGGTTCGCTCCAAGTGCTGGAGTTCATTCCTGAGGAAGTTGATCCCAGTAGGCTCCTGACCCTAGAGGGGGATGAAGCAGAATCCTACTCCCACATGAGAAAATGTCTTGTCAGGAAATTTTGGTCTCACCCTAGAGCACTACAGGGTGAAGTTCAGGGACACCCAGAACGTAAACACACAGTCCTGGATGGACTTTGTAGACATCTCAGTGAAGGCACTAGAGGGCTGGATTAAAGGTAAGCAAGTGAGTACTTATGAGGGGCTGTACAATTTATTCCTTAAAGAGCACATCCTGACTCATTGTGTACAAGGGAAGTTATGCTAGTATCTAGTGGACTCTAAACTGTCTAGTCCCAGGCAACTGGGGCAGACAGCTGATGAGTGGTTGAGACCCAGGGTTTCCAATCAATACCAGGGGTGTGATAAGAAGAAAGGAGTACAGGTTCATCCACCAGGTGAAAGCCCAGGAAAAAGATGATAAAAAAGCTAAAGAGTCCTCACTAGAACCACAAAACCCTGCACGGGGGCACTCCAACTTCAAGGGAAGGGGGTAGCAGAGAAAGTCGTTTGACCCTGTAAAGGCAGAAAGGGTTTTGACCCTTCAAAGGTGTGTAGGTGTTTTGACTGTAATCATACAGGACACAAAAGAGGAGATGCTGCCTGAACAATGAAGCCCCCCCACTGGTGGGCAGTCCCAGGAGATTGTCAGTGTAGGTGTGAGGGAGGGGATTGTCCCAGAGATGGCGAAGGGTATCACAGAGGCAAACTTAGTGTCCTTGGGTGGAGTGGAAATTGCAACCCTGGTCACCTTGCCTCCCAGTATGGAGAGATACAGGCAGAGGCCTAAAATCAATGGAACTGAGGTTGAGGCTCTTAGGTATACAAGAGCCAGTGTGCCTATGGTCATAGAGAAACTTGTTTCCCCAGGGCAGATCATACCTGGTGTATATCACCAGGAAACATATGCAGACAGCAGAGCCAAACTCTATCCCATGGTAATGGTGAGTTTGGAATAGGGAGGTGTACAAGTCCCTAAGAAGGTAGTTGTGTCTCCTGCACTCCCAGTACAGTGTCTACTAGGAAATTATCTTGAAGCGTATGACTGCTCAGGGATGGAGAGAATGGTCCATGCAAGGATGTTGGATCTCCCTGAGTGGGTATGTGCTGTAAACAGGTCACAGTCTGCAAAGAAGGGAAATGCTGTACATTTGGGCCCTGGGACAATGTGCCAAGCATCCAATGACAAGGGAAAGGGCACAGGGTCTGGTGAGCCAGCCTAAGGAACTCCAGAGGTGCAGGAGGAATCTGACCTTGCAGGGGAGGATCTGACCTCTGAGGTAGGGATTCCACCCCTGCAAGATCTGTCCGACTAGGCAAAATTGACAGGAGCTGGTGGACCCTCCAGAGAGGAGTTGTGTCAGGGACAAAGAAAGCGTCCCACTCTTGTGAGCCTGAGGCAGACCACATCCAGGCAAGAGAAGGGTGATGTCAGTGGATTCCACAAAGTCTACTGGAATGAGGGAGTCCTATATACTGAGGCCAGAGACCTCAAGGAAGGAGCTACCAGGAGGCTGGTGGTTCCCCAAATGTATAGGGAAGTCCTCCTCACATTGAGCCACAACATCCCCATGGCAGGTCATTTGGGTCAGAGGGTTAACAATTTCTGTTGGGCCAACATGTTTGCCAAAGTGAAGGTGTTTTGAAGCTCCCGTGCAACCTGTCAGTCCAGTGGCAAGACAGGGGGCAAACCCAAGGCTCCCTTGATACCACTGCCAGTGGCTGCGACTCCCTTTGAGAGGGTTGGGTTAGACATTGCTGGTCCCCTAGACCCACCAACTACATCAGGGAACAGATATATCTTGGTGGTAGTGCACCATGCCACAAGATATCCTGAAGCAATACCCCTCAATACAGTCCCTGCACCTTCAGTGGCTGGGGCCCTACTTGGTGTGTTCACCAGAGTGGGTTTACCAAAGGAGGTAGCTTCAGATAGAGGCATGAATTTCACATGTCTGGCTATCTGAAGGTGATGTGGGAAGAATGTGATGTTCCCTACAAGTTCACAACCCCATATTATCTCAAGACTAATGGTCTAGTGGAAAGGTTCAATAAGACCCTGAAGGGCATGATCATGGGTTTGTCGGACAAACTCAGGAGGAGATGGGATATTCTCCTCCCATGCCTAATGTTTGCATACATGGAGGTTCCACAAAAAGGGGTTGGCTTCAGCCCCTTTGAATTGTTGTTTGGGCACCCTGTCCATTGTGTCTGGTGAGGGAGTCTTAGGAAAAGCCTCTCAAGGAAGACAATGACAATGTGCTGGACTAGGTACTAGGCCTGAGATCTCGCATGGCAGAGTACATGTACAAAGCAAGCAGAATATTGGAGGCCAGTCAAGAGCTCATGAAGTTCTTGTATGACGAAAAGTCTACTATGCCTGAATACACTCTAGGACAATTAGTGTGGGTGTTGGAGACTGTAGATCCCAGGGCCCTCCAGGACAAGTGGTCTGGGCCCTACACAATCCTGGAGAAGATGGGTGAGGTTACCTACCTGGTAGACCTCACCACCCCCAGGAATCCCCACAGTGTCCTGCATGTCAATAGGTTGAAACCCCACCAAGACAGGGCAGACATGACCCTGTTGATGGTCACAGATGAAGGAGGAAAGTCATTGCCAGACCTCCTCCTTGACAATGTGCAAGATGGATCAGTGGAGGGAGTTGTACTCTCTCCCAAATTGAAAGACCAGCAGCACAGAGACTGCAAGCAGGTGATGGAGCAATTTTCTGGTCTGTTCTCTTTGACTCCAGGTATCACCGACTGGTGTATACATGTAAGTGACACTGATGACAGCCTACCTGTCAAAAATAAACTGTACAGGTTGCCTGACCAGTTCAGAACCAGCATCCAGGCTGAAGTAGCTAAGATGCTGGAGTTGTGGGTAATTGAGCCCTCTGATCGTCCATGGGCCAGCACAGTGGTGCTGGTACCCAAACTTAATCTCCATAGGGGAAAGAAGGAGTTAATGTTCTGTTTGGACTGTAGAGGATTGAATGCAGTCACTAAGACTGATGCTTACCCTATACCTAGAGGTGATGAGCGCATTGATAGGTTTGGGGCTGCAAAGTACCTGACTACATTTGATTTGAACCTCTGACTACTGGCAGATTGCCCTCAGTGAAGGAGCAAAGGAGAGGTCAGCATTCTCCATACCAGAGACACATTACCAGTTCAAAGTGATGCCCTTTGGCTTACAGAATGCACCTGCAACCTTCCAAAGGTTGTGAACAGGGTCATGTCTGGGTTGTAGCTGTACAGTGCAGCTTATCTGGATGATGTAGCTGTGTACATTTCCACCTTGGAGGATCACCTCAACCACCTGAAGGGAGAGCTTCAGTCCCTGCAGCAGGCGGGCCTGACTAACAAGGCCAGTAAGTGCCAGATAGGGCAGAGTTCAGTGGTGTACCTGGGCCACCTTGTAGGTGGAGGCCAAGTACGATCTCTCCAACACAAAATTCAAACCATTTTGGATTGGGTAGCTCCTACAATCCAGACGCAGGTCAGGGCATTCCTTGGTCTGACTGGGCACTATAGAAGGTTTGCTCAGAACTATGGGAATATTGTGACTCCAGTGACAGAACTCACTTCTATAAAACAGCCCAAGAATGTCATTTGGAGCCCAGATTGTCAGAAGGTCTTTGACACTCTGAAAGAGACAATGTGTTCCCCACCAGTGGTACTTGCCGCTGACTACACAAAGAAATTTGTGGTTCAGACAGATGCTTCAAAAGAAGGGATTGAGGCAGTGTTGACACAAGCATATGAAGAGGGCCTAGATCAGCCAGTTGCCTTCATTATCAGGCGACTTCTCCCCTGAGAACACAGATGGAGTGCCATTGAGAGGAAAGCCTTTGCTCTGGTGTGGTCCCTGAAGAAGTTGAGGCTATATCTGTTTGGCACTCACTTCCGTGTTCAAACTGACCATAGACCTCTGCGATGGCTCATGCAGATGAGGGGGGAGAATCCTAAACTGCTGAGGTGGTCCATTTACCTACAGGGGATGGACTGCAGAGTGGAACACAGACTTGGGACTGCCCATGCTAATGCACATGGATGTTTCTATTTTTTCTACTTAGCTGATGAGAACTACCAGATTGTAGGTTAGTTACCAATCACCTTTCATCTGGGGGGGGGGGCTGTGTGAGAATGTCATCCTTTATGTCCTGATCACCCCTCTTTTTAATTTATACTGGTGGCAACTGGCTTTGATTGTGCCCTGGGCTCTGCTAACCAGACCCAGGGCTAGTGCTTTGTGTAAAAGGTATATGGTAATTAGGTGTAATTATAATTGGTATGACAACCTACCTATATGCCCCTTGTATGGTAAGGCTTGCAGGTTTAGCAGCCCAGCAGATTTAATGCACTTAGCTGTACATTGCTGCTTTGCCTGCTGTCATTTTAAAAGTTAGTCCTGCTTTATAGGCTGCTTTTAAAAGTAAATTATATGTAAATTTGACTTTGGAATTAAAGGTATTTCCAAAGAAGTTTTAAACTACCTTATTTTTACACATGTCACCCCCAAGGTCTCCCCTAGGTGCCCCAGGGGTAGTGTGCCTTGTAACTATAAGCAGGGACATTATAAAATATGTTTTATATGCCCTGGTGAGGGAAAAACTGCCAATTTAAATTTTCTCTATTGTAGCACATTGGCTCAATAGGCTAACATGGGAATGTTTTATTTAAGTATACCTATTGGTAGAAGTGAGCTAAAAGCATACTTCAAGGTATGAAAATGATAGAATAAATCCTTTGGCAGGCTGAACCAAACTGCTCAGATGAGGTGTGAAGTGACCTGCATAGAGACAAAGGATATCTGTTGGGAGGAGACCGACAAGTTGCAGAGCAAAAGGCAGGAAGGGGGCTGGGTAGCCAAACTGGTCTTCAAAGAGAGACTGATGTTTGGACAGGACACAGGCTCACCCCGACTTGCTGCACTCCCAGTCAGAAAGGTTCACCAGTAATTGAATTAGCATTGGGGCTGGAAGGGGACTGTTGGGGAAACTTAGCCACACCAGTAAGGTGGCTTTGCCTGATCCTAACCTCCAGGAGAAAGTTTCTCCATTTTGGATTTTAAAGGGATAGTGCTCTCTGGGACAAGAATATGCCACACTTTGGAGGAAGTTGTCATACTTCTGGTGTCACTCTGTACCCCATTGGTCAAGGGTGCCCCCCCTGCTTGTCACCCAGGAACACTGGACAAATATGGGACAGCTGCCCAGCCTGAAACTACAAGAAGAAGATGGACTGCCCTTCTGAAACCCAGGCCTGCACCTATAGGACTGCACTCTGAGTGATTGCACCTGCTGCACACTTTGGGAACTATAGCCCTAAGGAGTTTGCCTTGCTTTACAAAGTGAAGGAGTGGACTCCCTGAAAGCAACAGGTTAAAAGATCTCACCTGCATCATCTCCAGCAAAATGATACAAGCTAACCACCTTCAGCTGGACTTTAAAGGATTTGGCCGGGTGCATTGTGGGAGACGTAGTACCAACAACCCAAGGAGCAACTTCTGGAACCTTGGATTGGTGTTGTGGACACTTTGGAACCCCAAAAGGACCTTCTGGAAGAAGATCCAGAAGTTTGGAGAATTTGGAGAATTTTTGTCAAAAAGCTCCATAAAGTGACCGACCCGTCGACGAGAGACAAGCTGGTGATGTCGAACCACGACCCGGCCTGAGATTCACGTTTGCCCTACCGAAGCTCTGGAGCTTTTTTTGTCATCAACGAGATTTCCAGAAGTAGACTGTGGCATCGTACTGAGCCAAGCTGTTGTCGTCGACTCCAAACCCGGCCTGACGAGGAGCCTCGCTCGACGCTGAGTGAAAAAGTTCCAAAAAAGTGACTAAGTCAGAAGTAAAAACTTGACCAGACCCTTTTTGTTGTTTTGGTGTCATGGTTCCTATCTTTATAAATTTTTGTTGGATTTTTATTGTGTGTTGTGTCCTACTTATTTAATGTATTGGTGTTTTCAAATGCTTTACACGTGTGTCTCCTAAGTTAAGCTTGCCTGCTCGTAGCCAGCTACCAAAGGTTGAGCAAGGGAATAATGTATTGAGACCTTGACTGGGCCTTGTATTGTGATTTTGGCCTTATTACTATGGGTAAGTACCTACTTCTCCCCACTAATAAACCGCATTCAAACACACAGCAATTTCACCCCTGATGTTCCCACTGTTCAGGAGGAGACTGTGATGCCTGGAACCTACAGGAGAAGGCATTGCTTTCTTGGGAGACCTTCCTGAGCTAGCCAGGTCAAAAGCTGCAGGAAGTGCAGTGGGAGTGTCCCACTCCTGGGGGTCTATGGTGACAGGCCAAGGAACAGGCCAATGGCAACACTGCTGGTGATCACCACATCTATTGGGAGAATGTTCTGAGCCTGGGGGACCCAAATGTTGGTGGTCCCCCCATGACTGGAGCTGACTCATGAGAATCCCTTCGCAGGACATCTAGGGCAGGACAAAACCTTTGATTGCCTAGTCACCCACTTCTACTGGCCCCAGATGAGGGCCAAGACAGATGGATTATGTCAGTCCTGTGTTACCTGCCAAGGCACTGTTAAGAGGTGTAAAGAATAAGGGTCCTTTTCAACCTTTCCCCTTGGTGGGAACCTCCTTTGAGAGGGCAGGCATTGATATCATTGAGCCTCTGGACCCCAAGACAGCTGTAGGCAACAGGTTGAACCTGGTCTTAGTGGACTATAGCACCCGATACCTGAGGGCCATCCTTCTGAGGTGGGTTACTGCACCTGTCGTGGCCTGAGCACTGATGGGGATCTTTACCCGGGTGGCCTTCCCCAAGAAGGTGGTGTCTAAGAGGAGGACCAAATTCATATCTGTCTACATGAAGGCCATGTGGGATGATTGTGGGATAACCTACCAGTTCTCCACACCAATACACCCCCAAACCAATGAGATTGTTGAAAGATTTAACTAGACCATGAAGGGCATGATTATGTGTCTACCGGTATCCATGAGGCATAAGTGGGACATCGTGGGCCAGATGTATGACCATAGCATTTTGCGACTCGCAAATTGCGGCAAATTGTGAGTCGCAATATGCGAGTCGCAAAATGCTATGTACAACAGTGTCTGAGACACTGTTTGCAATTCCCAATGGGGTCGCAAATTGCATGCTTCATGAATATTAATGAGGCTGTTGCAATTTGCGACCCCATTGGGAATGGCTAGCACTCCCAGGGATGGTGGCCTGCTGGGGTCAGCAGACCACCATGTCTGGGACTGCTTTTAAATAAAGCAGTTTTTTTTAAAAAAATGCAGCCCGTTTTCCTTAGAGGAAAACGGGATGCATTTAAAAAATAAAAATGAAACTTTTCAGTTTCATTTTTTAAGGGCAGGCAGGGGTCCCTGGGACCACTGCCTGCCCTTAAAAATATTTGTGTATCCATTCCCAAAGAGGAAGGGGTCTCCTGGGGACCCCTTCCTATTTGCGAGTGGTTTACCACCCTTCTGAGAAAGGTGGTAAACTGTGAGTGTTTTGCAACCGTAGTTGGGGTTGTAAAACATTCATACATGGGTTTTTGAGTCGCTATTAGTGAGTCGCTAACCCTATTTTGCGAGTCGCTAATTGATTAGCGACTCGCAAAATAGGGTTAGTACATTGGCTTGACCTATTTTACGGTCGCAAAGGGGCTGAAATCCCCATTGCGACCGCAAAAATCGGTCGTACATCTGGCCCCTTGTTACCATCCTTTCTGTTCACCTACAAGAAGGGAGTATGCTTTAGCCTCTTCAAGCTTCTTTTCGACTACCCTGTTGGAGGACTTCTCTGCCTTGTCAAGGAGGTGTAGAAGCAAGCTCCCCAGAAACCACTGCAAGATGTAGCGAGCTACATGTTAGCCCCTCCGTTCCTTGATGAAACGCTTCTGGAAAGAAGCCGCTGAGAACCTGGAGATAAGCCAGAAAGTGATGAAGCACTGGTATGACCAGAAGGCAACTCTTGTGTAATACCAATCCGGCCAAAAAATGTGTGTCATGGAGCCTGTGTATCTCCAGGCCTTACAGAACCAGTTGACAGAGCCCTGTGAAATCAAGGAGAAGACTGAGGTCACCTATGTGGTGGGCCTCAAGGCATCCAGGGACCCCACCTCATCTCAAACCACACCTTGAGACGTCCGAGTTGGCAATACTCATGGTGACAGATTATGGTGAGGAGGAGGCAAGTGAACTCCTCACAGACCTCCTGTCTTCCAAAGAGGAAGATGCATCAGTGAAAGGGGTTGTCGTCTCTCCTACCCTGACACCAGAGCAACAGTGGAACTGTTGCCACTTGGTGAGGCAGCTCACCTGTCTTTTCTCACTTAACCTGGGGCTCACTAACTTGTGCACCCATGACATAGACACAGGGAACAGCATGCCTGTCAAAAACAACATTTACAGGCTATCTGACAAAGTGAGGGCCAGTATTAATGTTGAGGTTTTCAAGATGCTGGAGTTGGGGGGATCGAACCCTCCTGTAGTCTCTGGTCCAGCCCTGTGGTCTTGGTACCAAAGGCTGCCCCCCCACCCCAGGGCACCATCCCAGAACTCAGGTTCTGTGTGGACTATAGAGGCCTCAGTTCAATAACCAAGACTGATGCTCGCTCCATCCCGTAAGCTAATGAGCTCATTGAAAGGTTAGGGGCTGCCAAGTTCCTGAGTACCTTTGATTTGACATCAGGATACTGACAGATTGCCATCACTCAGGGGGCTAAGCATGCGCGACCCCAGTGAGGCACTATCAGTTTAGGCTGATGCCTTCAGGGTAAAGAATACCCCTACCACGTTCCAGAGGTTGGTCAATCAGGTCCTGTCGGGATAGTAAGAATTCAGTGCAGCCTACCTGGATGACATAGCTGTCTTGAGGATCACGTGTGACACCTCAGAGAGGTGCTTCAAGCCCTGCATCATACAGGCCTAAAAGTGCCAGATAGGGCAGTGCTCATGATGCACCTGGGCCAACAAGTTGGTGGAGGCCATGTCCAACCTCTCTAGCCCAAGATACAAAGCATCCTGGCTTGTGAACCCCACAAGACCCAGACTGAAGTGAGTGTCCTCTTAGGCCTGACTGGATTCTATAAAAGATTTGTCAAGGAGTATTGCACCTTTGCTGTCCCCATGACGGAGCTGACTTCCAAGAAACAGCTCAAGAAGGCGATCTGGATGGAGGCAAGACCAAAAGGCTTTGATAACCTAAAGGCAGCCATGCGTACATACCTCGTGCTCAAGGCACCTAACTTCTCAATAGAGTTCTTCTTACAGACTGATGCTTCAGAGCATGAGGTTGGGGCTGTCCATTCACAGTTAAATGATGAGGACCTGGACCAATCTGTAGCCTTTATCAGCAGGAGACTACTTCCCAGGAAACAAAGGTGTAGTGCAATTCAGAGAGAGGCATTGTAGAAACATACCTATTCGGGACTCATTTGCATGTTCAGACAGTCCACAGAACCCTCACATAGCTGATGCAAATACAGGGTGAGAATCCTAAACTGTTGACGTGGCCCATTTTCCTACAGGGTATAAACTTTACAGTGGAGCATCGCCGTGGGACTGACCATGCCATTACTGATGTTCTCTCAAGGATTCTCCGCCTTATTGATAAGAACTCCCATGGATGTGGTTAGTTCTCCCTGCTTTCTGCTGGAGGGGAGACCCGTGTTGAAGAGGACCATCTTTTACATAGTATTCCCCCAGATTTTTGCCTACTGTAGCTGAATGCTTTTTTTGGCCCTAGGACTCTGTGCACTTTATCCCTTCTAGCCAGTGGTAGAGTGCTTGCGCTCGCCCTTCCAAACATGGTAAAATTGGGAAACACTTGATTGGATTATCAAATGTACTTAGAATTCCATAAATTAAATGCTACTATTTGGCTGCAGAACACATTGTGCCACCCACTTAAGTAGCTCTGTAAAACATGTCTCCTGGACTGCCCCTGCAGTCTGTGTGCTCAGTTTTAAAGTGTCATTTTGACCTGGCAAAATAAACCTTTTGCCAGGCCTAAACCTTACTCCCTAAGGTAGGCCCTAAATGCCCATAGGGAAGGGGTCAAGCTATTTAAAAAGTAGGACATGTACATTAAATGTTTTACATGCCCTGTCTGTTAAAAAACCCCAACATCGTTTTTCACTGCAGTATGGCTGGCCTCCCATTGACTTCGCTAGTTTACCCTATTACATTTAATAAGAGCTAAATTCACTTTGGGAACAGCTGGCAAAAAACTTCTTTTGCTCATTGTGATTTTAAATCCTCTTTAGTGGTCAAGTTGGATTTTTAAGTACTATTTTGAAAATGCCACTTTTAGAAAGTGTGCATTTTTCTACCTAACCAAATGTGCCTTTCTGCCAGTGTCCAGGGTCATCTGACTGTTAATGGCCCTCTGCCAGTGGTGTGATGTGTATTCCTCCCAGACAGTGGGGAAATGGCCTTGGTGTGAAGAGATGAGGGTCTTCCTGAAAGGATGATTGGGGAGGAGCAGGGCCAATGCTGTGATTACACTTCATCAACTAGCCTTGGTACTGTATGCAGTCCTTCCTGACTTCAGAAGAAGCCTCCCCATCACTGGAAAATGCAGCTCACACCTCGGCCTGTCTGCCCTTTGTTTCATTCACTAGGCTGGAGCCTAACTGAGGGGAAAGGGAAGATCTGACCCAAACCAGCTTACAGTTAGAAAAAAGGTGTGTCCCCCACCCACAGGCTGGCAATGGGCATAAAAGTGGCAACGTCAGAACCTCTTAACAGAACACTCCCCTACCTGAGAAGATTCAGAAGGACTACGCTTCTGTCTAAAGAAGGAAGACTGTACCTGCTTGTTTTGAACGCAGGACCCCAGAAGTAACTCCATGGGTCAGTTGCCTGACCTCCTGTTTATGCTACATGGACACAACAAGCTTCAAGAAGCTTTTCCTGCTTTCCAGCTGACTAGATCAAACTGGACCTGAGTTGATCACCTCTGCTGGCCTCTGTGGAAGTGAGTCCTGGCCCCCAAATGCTGTCCTCAATGTCCTGGACGCTTGGCTGGGGTCTGAGAGTACTTCTCCCTGCCTAACTGAAGGTTTCACTGCATCCGAAGTAACTCAAAGCCCCATAGAGCCACACTGCTTCTCACCGAAGGCTCCTCCGGATCCAACACAAAGCGATGCAAAACCCCAAAGAGCAGCGCAGCTTCTCATCAAGGGCTTCATTGGATCCTATGCTGAGTGGTCTAAAACCCTGCCACGCAGATCTTGCTAATAGCTTGCCGGGTCTGAAGTCAAGTGAAGCAGAGCTCCTCAAAGCAATACCACGCAGTCCCCACACAAAAGTCAGAAGGTAAACCCCGAGTGGGACGAACTTGGCCCTGTATCTGGCCTGTGCTCCATCGCGATCAGCCTCAACTTGTGACTTTGTCCCGATCTGGTGTTCCCAGACACCCGCAGTTGGCGCTTCGCGCTCTCTGTAATATTTTTTCCTAGAACTTTGAAAATTCATAACTCTGGTTCTACTGATTGGATTTTTGATGGTCTAGTATCATGTTATTTATTAAAATGTACTCTATTTTTCTGAATTGGTTTGGGGTTTTACTTGTGTTGTGTTTTCACTTTATTACTGTTGAAATACCTCATAAATTTTTACACATTACCTCTAAGTTAAGCCTGACTGCTTTGTGCCAACCTACCAGAGAGCAAAGCACAGATTTATTTAGTTACTTTTTTCACCCTGACAAAGATTATGGTTGTTGGCTGAGTGGGGCCTCCAAACCCTCAAGCAATACCTCCATTTCTTACAGTTTGTATCAAGAGATTGCGTTTTTGCAAATAAAGACATTACACTGAATGCAATTAGATATGTGTATCAAAGATAAGTAATCTAATTAAATTAGATTAAATTAAAATAAATTAAAAAACAAGAAAAGGTGAAGTTATATTTTAATACAATATTTGGAATTTTGTTGTGTTGGTCAGAGAGATGTGTATAAATACTGCAAGGCAAAGTCAATGTTGCGAGTTTAGTAACACCAAAAATGGGTTTTCATAATGGTTGTGATCCACAAGAGCAATAAAGCAATATTTGAAATTATCCTTATAACACGTACAATGACAGATTAAATTGCACTTCCCTTTGGGTTGCAAAAGTAAACCTCAGGATCATGGGGAAATAATAAAAGTATGCATTTTCTGAATTTGTGCACTTGAAGAGCTTGTTCAGCATTTGACAAGTTTCCTTCCCCTTATTGACTGATTCTGAGACTTAGGGCCTGATTCTGATGCGGTTAGGAAGGCCTGCTAGCGGCATTTGCCCCATCCAAATCGGATCAGGAATGTGTCTTTCCAACCGACTCGGAAAGGTTTCCAACCGACCGAGTACGATGCGAGTTAGGCATTAGGAATATTTCAATCCAAACCCGACGGCATTTGGAATGACCGAGCCGAACAAAGCAGAATTGTACGTCTCTACGGGCCGCGTTTCCGAACGACCGAGTACGATGCTGGATTTTTACAGCCTTTCCGAATCGTGCGGTCCGACTCAAATCGGCAGTCGGAATCAAACTTTATGGGCCCGTAGTGGGCCCCCCTGCACCTGGAGCCTTCCCAATCAGGCCCGTGGGGGTACCCATGGGTCTTCCCTTTCCAGCCATGCACAGTGTGGCAGAATACTCAGATTTTGGAGCGAGCTTCCGGAGCAGAATAGCTGACAATTATCACACTATCAGTCAAACAACTTTCTTTAATTATTAACAAAGAATCATAAAAGTACATAAATAACACAAATTAAAAACATAATATTCTCACATTTAAAAATTGCAAACTCTAAAACGGATGATCGGAAAAGCATAAAATATCAATATTAGACTTTAATAATTAAAATGAGGCCCACCTCAGAAGATTCTTCTATCTCTAAAAAATAATTGTCTAACACTCGAACTTGTAAAATCTTTAATTTACAAGAATCAGAACAGTTAATCAAAATAGCAAGAATTATGCTGCTGAATTACAGCTTTTAAAAAATGATCACCCGCTGTGCACACTTCAGTCTTAGAAAAGCATTTGGTAGAAGCATAGCGCTGTTCTACATCTATCAAAGTTGTGCTTATTTAAAACGGGAATCAAAAATCATTGTGTGAAAGATTGATAAACTTTAAAAAAAAATTATAAAGTTAATCAAAGTCTGGGATGAAAATTTTTATTGCAAGTGTAAATCGAGGCAGTCACTTACCTTCCTAATGGAAAAGAAAGTTATCAACAAATACTGCCTAGTCTAAATCTAGTTAAAAGTGATTGCTCCCATGGTTGGATTGCTAATTCCAGATATGGTTCCAGGTCAATTGAGATCTGGATCACAGCATACTCTCTCATCAACTGTTTTTGCATTTCGTCCACCTCTCTATGGGCCAGATGTAGGAAGCCAATTTGCGCTTGCAAACGCTGAAATTCGCCCATAGGAATGAATGGGAAGGTATTCCTTGATTGCGAATTGCAATTTGCGATTCGCAATGAAGGAATATTAAGGAATCGCAAAAAATATTGCGATTCCTACCTACATGGCATTTTGTGAGTCCTTAATAGCGATTCCCTAAAAATCGCTATTAAGGAATCGCAAAAATGCTTTTACCTACATCTGGCCCTGAGTTATTTGGACAGATTATCAGATAAAAAAATTTGTGTGGACAAAATATCGTGTCAAGAATATTGAGGACAAAAATATTGGGAAGGGAATTTCTACAGGAAAGCAACGTTTTACTATAATTCACATATATGTACCTTGACAATATATTTATAACATCAAGGTACCTAGATGTGGAGTTAAGAATAGTAAATCTATACTATCTATCTATACTTATCTCATTGTTCTTACCTTCTCAATTTTTTGGTCCTTTATATTTTGGACACAATATTTTGTCCACAAGATATTTGTTTCATTGATATTCTGTCAGACAACCCTTTTCTATTCGACCACCTTAGGTCCATATACAGCAACACTTGTCCCTGGCTACCATTGAAAAAGGTAAAGTTTGT
This sequence comes from Calotriton arnoldi, assembly GCA_963921515.1. Classification (NCBI taxonomy): domain Eukaryota; kingdom Metazoa; phylum Chordata; class Amphibia; order Caudata; family Salamandridae; genus Calotriton; species Calotriton arnoldi. The sequence goes on along the minus strand of CAWUFW010003181.1, from coordinate 1,411,353 downwards.
AAGGATGGTCTGCTCGGCTTCATTGTTACAGATTTGATATAGCGAAGCCAAGGGATTTTAAGCCCATGGTCACAGGAAACTTAATCTTGGATTATTGATCTGTTTAACAATGCATGTTAATTAGTCCAGATCTATATCCATAGTAGCAAAGGAGCAAGTTTAATCTGATCCTTTACAAAGCCAAGTACCAACTCTTCATATACAAAGTAGTGTGGGCTACTCAGAGGAAGGGCAAGAAGGTGTCGACAGAGGTAACTACGTTTACCTCTTGAGAGCTACCACCCCATCTATACAAGGCATCAGGGAATATTTTGTTTTCAAAATTATGGGGTGGGGGATGCCCAGAATGGGCATGCCAATGCCCCCACCCCCTCCAAAAAAATGCCACAGTATTTCTGCCTGCCCCAGGAGGCATATGGGGTCAGTATCCCCTGAGCTGCCCTCCGGTGGGCGGCAGAGAGCCCACTAGGCGCCAGCGATTACGCTGGCTTTTTTATATGTGGGGGTGGGGGCTGCCCAGAATGGGCATACTAATGCCCCCACCACCCCAAAAAATAGCCACAGTCTTTCTAGCCCCCTTGGGGGCATATCGGGGCAAACCCCCCGATTACCTCCCCTCCAGGGTGGCAGAGAGCCCACTAGGCACTGACTTTTTTGTCGCAATGCGCCTACCTATGGATTTTGGGCCCTAGTGCAGTCCGCACCTAGGGAAACCTAGCAAACCTTTGTATTTTTGAAAACTAGACACCAAGGGAAATCCAGGATGGTGTGACTTGTGTGCCTCTCCCCAGGTTCTGTTACCCAGAATCCCTTGCAAACCTCAAACTTAGTTTAAAAATAACACATTTTCCTCACATTTCTTTGATGGTAAGTTCTGGGATCTGCATGGATCCACAAAAATCTACACACCACGCATTTCCCAAAGTCTTCCGATAAAAATAATACCTCACTTGTGTGGGTAGGCCTAGTGCCCACGACAGGAAACGGCCCAAAACTCAACTTGAACACACCACATTTTTACAGTGAAAACTGACCCTTTTTTTTGCAAAATGCCTAGCTGTAGATTTTGAACCCTAGCTCTGCCGGCACCTAGGGAAACCTAGAAAACCTATACATTTTTTAAAACTAGACACCCAGGGGAATCCAGGGTGGGGTGACTTATCTGGCTCTCACCAGGTTCTGTTACCCAGAATCCCTTGCAAACCTCAAACTTTGTAAAAAAAAACACATTTTACTCACATTTCTCTGATAGAAAGTTCTGGAATCTGCGTGGATCCACAAAATTCCACCCACCCCGCATTCCCCAAAGTCTTCCGAAAAAAATATTACCTCACTTGTGTGGGTAGGCCTAGTGCCCGTGACAGGAAACGGTCCAAAACGCAACGTGGACACACCACATTTTTACAGTGAAAACTGACCCTTTTTTGCAAAGTACCTAGCTGTAGATTTTGAACCCTAGCTCTGCCGGCACCTAGGGAAACCTAGCAAACCTATAATTTTTTGAAAACTAGACACCCAGGGGAATCCAGGATAGGGTGACTTGTCTGGCTCTCACCAGGTTCTGTTACCCAGAATCCCTTCCAAACCTCAAAGTTAGTCAAAAAAACCACATTTTCCTCAAATTTCTGTGGTGGAAGTTCTGGAATCTGCGTGGATCCACAAATTTCCTACCACCTAGCGTTTCCCCAGGTCTCCCGATAAAAATGGTACCTCACTCACGTGGGTGGGTCAAGTACCCACGACTGGCAAGGGCCCAAAACGTATTGAGGATACATCAAAACTACCTATCACAAAACAATCTGGTTTTGCAAGGGGGGTCACCTGGGTTTTTGGCCCTGGGCTAGGCGGCCATCTTGGGAAACCTTGAGAAAAATTTGATTTTCTTCATCAAAATTTGAGGTTTGCAGGGGATTCTGGGTAGGGAAACGTTGGGGGATCCACGCAAGCCATACCTCCATGGACTCCCCCAGGTCTCTAGTTTTCAGAAATGTGTGGGTTTGGTAGGTTTCCCTAGATGGCCGCCAAGCCCGGGGCCAAAAACGCATGTGACCCCCCTTGCAAAAGCAGATTGTTTTGAGATAGGTAATTTTGATGTCTCCACAATACGTTTTGGGCCCTTGCCTGTCGCGGGTACTAAACCCACCCACAAGAGGGAGGTACCATTTTATCGGGAGACCTGGGGGAACGCTGGGTGGTAGGACATTTGTGTCAGCCGGGTGATCCTACAACTTTCCCACACAGAAATTTGAGAAAAATTAGATTTTTTCATCAAAATTTGAGGTTTGCAGGGGATTCTGGGTAGGGAAACGTTGAGGGATCCACGCAAGCAATACCTTCCTGGACTCCCCCAGGTCTCAAGTTTTCAGAAATGTGTGGGTTTGGTAGGTTTACCTAGATGGCTGCCAAGCCCGGGGCCAAAAACTCATGTGACTCCCCTTGCAAAACCACATCATTTTCGGATACATCTGCGTTGTTGGTCCCGGGGTTGCCAGCCATCTAGGGAAACCTACCAAACCCACACATTTCTGAAAACTAGAGACCCGGGGTAGTCCAGATAGGTATTTCTTGCGTGGATCCCCCAACGTTTCCCTACCCAAAATCCCCTGCAAACCTCATATTTTGGTGGGGGGGCGTGGCTGAACCGCGGACCAAGATGGCTGCGTAGTTTCGGAGCTCTGCCGAGTCCCTAGAACCCAGCAACAACCCCGGAGTCCACACGCTGCCACACAATGCAGCGATGATGCGCCTGCGGTCCGCAAGGCTCTTGGGTTCCGAACGACCCTTAGCGACCGAAAATTGAAGATCGGGCGCGGCTGCTCCGGCGTAGTGCGCACTGGGGCCTGCCTACATCCACAAGCCACGGCCTCAATTTTGACCAGTACCCCAGCATGTGCGGTGGGCGGGGCCTCCGGTGCTCCGGCACGGCTGCGATCGGGCGGAGAAGTGCGGTGGCGACGTGCACACAGCTGCTACGGTGAGCCCTTATATTGGCGAGCATCGCAGTGGATCCCAGTTTCCGCGAGGCCCTGAAAAATTAAGAGACTGGTCCGTTTCTGCACCCTGGCTCCCGCATTCCGGTGCTGCTTAACATTTGCCTAACACCACAGCTTGAAGCCTCACTGGCAGCCCACCTCATACAGTGCCCATCCCTTGGCAATTTTGCTCCCTCCACACCCCCCATCATTGTAGTGCCCAGCTTGCCCCCATCAGTCTGTTCGCGGTGGAGCACAGGAATGAATATGGCGCCCAGTGGTGCGACGGGCTGCAACATGTACGTTCTAGGCCAGTTTGGGGATGATCTTTCGCTCCATGAGGCCGAGACTGGAGTTGGATCCTTTTGAGGGGGCAGGGACGGCCAGGCTGAAACTGTTGCTAATGGCAGGATAGCCACATGAAAGACTCCACATATAAGGGGACGGAGTGATTCAACTGGTGGTTCATATTACTGAATGACACGCTCCCTCCCGACGGAGTGACCGCTGAACGCCCGAACTGTACAGACCAATCCTTGCATCACTGGCCTTGCTGTGACACCTTTCCCAGCAGCCCCTTCCCAAGGACATGGGTAAGGGAGATCCGAAGCAACGGAAACTGCCTTTTGAAAAGGTCAGTGGCGGGACAGATACAACCACTACAACGATGGCGGAGGGTGGCGATCAGGCTACTGCTCAAATGCAGACCCATATGCAGGGCAGTGAGGCACTCATGGCCAAACTTAAGGCGGGCTTTCGAGCCCTAGACACTCGCTTCGACGCCCTCGATAAAAGGCTCAACAAGATGGGGGCTCGTCTCGACCATCACGACAAGTGACTTGACACCGCGGAGGGCACAATCTCAGACTAAGAGGATGGCTCGGCCCAGGCAACTAAACGGTTGGAGAGGATGGAAGGCCTATTGAAGAACATCGCCATAAAGAATGAAGATCTCGAAGCAAGGGGGAGACGCAATAACATCTGCATTATGGGAGTGCCAGAGTCCACGAATACGGGTCGGCTAGATGGGTTCATTGAAGGCCTTCTGGTTGACATGTTTGGTCGGGAGTCCTTTACAGCTACCTTTGTTGTTGAGCGGGCGCATAGAAACCCTCGGCCCGCGACCTAACCCCGGTTATCCGCCCGTCCCATTATGGCACGCCTGCTGAACTTTAAGGACAGAGACACGGCATTGCAGATGGCCCGAGAACGTGGATCGTTGGACTAGCAGGGTTCCTCCATCTCCCTATATCCCGACTTCACTGCAATGGTTCAGGAAGCTTGCCGAAAGTTTGGAACGGTCAAGGCGGCGCTGCGTAAGGCCGGACTCAGGTACGGAATGTCGTACCCTGCGCGACTGAAAGTGGACGTCGATGGCTGGTCGAGGATCTTTGAAACTCAAGCAGAGGCCCAGGACTTCCTCAAAAGCCGGATTCACGCCGGGCCACCTAGGAAATCGCCCACTCTGGAACATTCGCCGTCGTTGCCTAACACTGGTTCCAGCATGGAACTGTTTTCTGCGAGCTGAGGACGTTAACATTGCAGCCAGTTGAGTATAGAGTGTTAATGGCCTGTTTTCCCTTACTTCTTTACTCCAAGGTCGTTCAAGTATTAGACTCCGAACTCTAGCAATATGTAGCTCACATACAGTATGGTTTAGGTTTCCGGGGACAAGGCGAGGCGTTGCCTCTCCCCCTGTGCGTTCGCACTTTTTGCAATGTTCCTATTTGATAATTGTGATATTTGCTTTACATTATCATGGGAGGTTGGAATTTCCCCTAGACTTAGGAATAGGGGATGGGTGGGAGGTTAGGGGAAGGGGTGTTTTTTTTGTTCTATGGTATCATTTGTTTCTGATTCGACTTATTTGCAATTGCGATCCATGTGCTAGAGTTGACTTAGACATGCATTTTGCAATCCTGACTAATTGTGATGATGGCGGGTAGGTTGTCTACTGTGTCTGAAATCAACTGCATTACATGGAATGTACGGGGGTTGAATAATGCCAGGAAAGGGAACACGTGTTGAATTATTTGCAACGCCATAAAGCTGGCATTGTTTTTTTACAGGATACGCACTTGTCTCCCACTACACCAACAACGTTTGCCACCAGCTGGGGGGTACATCGCTATTTTTTGAATTATAGTACATACTCCAGGGGAACTGCCATACTTATACATAAACGAATGCCTTTCCAACTAATTCACGTCCATACCGACAGAGCAGGTCGTTTTACTCTAGTGACGGGGAAACTTATGGGCTACTGCATCGCTTTAGTGTGCATCTATGCGCCGAATGTTGATGACCCTGACTTTTTCCATTCACTGCATGCTTTGTTGCTTCCCTTAGGCGCGGATTACATATGCTCAGGGGGGGATTTTAACCTTCTTATGCAGCCGGAGCTTGACAGTACGTCAGATTCCCCCGTCATGAAACCCCGCACATGTAGGGTGCTCGCTGAGATCTGTGACTCCATTGGCCTGGTGGACATATGGCGCATGCGTTTTCCCGATGACTCTACCTATACACATTATTCAGCCCCGTATGACACTTGGACACAACTAGATTTTTGGCTGATCTCCCATACAATGGCCCCCTGGTTTCGGTCAATGACCCATTTACCTAGGACGTATTCTGACCACTCTCCGGTCATTATGCGAATTTGTCTTCCTCGACCAGAAGGTTGTGAAAGGCAATGGAGGTTCCCTGGACAGGCTTTGCAGGACACAGTATTCTCTACTGAGATTCGGGAGTCCATTACGACTTATTTTGATTTGAATGTGGGCTCCGTCAGTACATGGGCAACGGTATGGGAGCCGTTCAAGGCGTACATAAGGGGGGAATGTATAGCAAAACACTCTGGGGTCCTTAAATTGTTGAGAAGCACGCTTACACGCATAGAGGACAGTTTAAAAGCCCTAGACGACGACCAACTCAAGCACCCAGACCCGGCTAAACAGACTAAATGCTTGTTGCTGCTGGCAGAGTTCAGGGAAGCTGCTGAAAGTGAAACGAACTTTCTGGGCAAATACGCCACCGCCAGACGATACGGCGAAGGGGACAGGCCTGGGCGTACAGTGGCGCAACTATTGCGACCCTGCGTGGGGAAAGCATACATTGCTTCCATCCGTGCTGATGACGGGCAGATACACACTGACACAGCTGGGATTCAAGACGAGTTCCATCGTTACTACACAAGTCTGTATACCACGCGCGCAATGTACGACGATGAGGACTGTCGGTCCTATTTAAATGAAATTGCCATGGTTTGGTTGGAGGATTTTATGCAAACGATTTTAGCGGAGCCATTCTCTGTGGAAGAAATTACCAGCGCCATAGATGCTTTAAATGGTAACACAGCTCCAGGGCTGGACGGCTTTACTGGCGCATTTTACAAGCACTATAAAGATATACTCGCCCCCTATCTTCTCGAGGTCTATGATGAAGCCCTAGAAAATAAAATATTACCTCCTACACTTCGCGAGGCAGTAATTGTCTTGCTTCCCAAACCAGGCAAAAACCCATCTAGTTGCAGCTCCTAAAGGCCGCTATCTCTTTTGAACTTGGATTTTAAAATCCTCGCCAAAATGATTGCTTTGAGGTTGGCGCTGCTCTTAGACCGCATCATCTCCCCTGTGCAGGCTGGCTTTGTTCCACATAGGTCCACGGCACTAAATTTGCGTACATTATTTTCGGTGCTCCATAGAATTGCGCCGGAGGTGCCGGCTGCGGCGGTCCTGCTTGATTCAGAAAAGGATTTTGACTCCTTGGAATGGCCATTTATATGGGCCGTAATGCGGAAATTAGGCATCCCGAAAGGATTCATAGAACTCACGACATTGCTTTACGCCTCCCCTACAGCACGACTCCGTCTGAACGGTACTTTGTCCACCTCGTTCTCCCTCACACGTGGCACTAGACAAGGTTGCCCCTTATCGCCATTGCTTTTCATATTGGCGCTTGACCCCCTGGTACGCCACTTTCAGGAGAAACATCTCCACAGAGGTATACAATTTAAGACAGGCCCTCTGCTTATCTCGCTTTATGCGGACGACATAGTGTTATATGTCCGCCAGCCACAGAACAATTTGGATCTTCTCATTAGAAAAATTTTGCGTTTTGGTGGGTACTCAGGGCTGGGTATTAACTGGAGTAAGTCCGAGCTTTTGCCTCTAACAGCGAGCACCACTGAATGGGAATGTGAGTTCCCTCTGAAATGGTGCCACGATTCAGTTAGATATTTGGGTATCCAGATCCATAGGGAGACAGACCAGATGGTGAGACTAAATATGGTACTGCAATTCATAATCTTGAGGCGCAGGTAGAACGTTGGATTAGACTCCCGCTTTCCATGTCCGGCAGAATTTCACTTATGAAGATGATAGTTCTTCCGAAGTTTCTATACATGTTTCATAATATTCCTATTCCGCTCCCAAATAGTTTCTTCAAGACCCTGAGATCTCATCTCATCAGACTCTCCTGGGGGGGCAAAAGACCTCGGGTGCGATGGGAAACCGTGACCCTACCATATGAACGAGGAGGATTGGGGGCCCCAGACTTCAGAATGTATTACCTAGTAGCACAATGCAGCTTCTCCCATTCATGGTACCATCCAGACGCGCGCATTCCTTACAGTAAACCGGAATCTGACCTGGCGCACCCGACTCCACTGCACGCCATTCTTCCCCAAGGTTTCCCTCAAGACCCGAGAGATATACAGACAGTGTCCACCTCGAGCTGGGCGTGGCGCAAACTGTCGCTGGTGACTGGATGCGGCTCCTTATACTCCTCCGAAATTCCCATAGCACACAACCCATGGCTCCCTATCACTGAAGAGAAATTAGTTTTACGGGTGCTCACATCCCACTCCATGATAAAGTTCGGTGACTTTTTCCCGAATGGACACATATTTGACAGTGCGGGGGAGATTCAGGGAGCCGGACTTCCTTTCATGGATCAGTTTATTTTCAATAGGGTACTTAGGGCTCTGCGTGCTACAATAGCGGAATATCCACTGGAACCTCAATCCTTTGCACCATTATCCCTCTTGATTTCCAGTTCGGACGGGACTCGACTGATCTCTAGGCTGTACAAGGCCAGCATGACACTAATTCCGAGCCAGGACACCAAGATTCGTGCGGCTTGGGAGCGAGACCTTGGCCATCCTATTCTTGACGACCAGTGGGGGTACTGCTGTGCACAGATTAGAGAAGTCTCCCTCAAAAGTAGGCATAAACTAATCGATTTTAAATACTTATGGAGAGCGTATATGACACCAGCTAAGCTGCATACGATTGACCCAACCCGGCCTCACAATTGCCGTAAGTGCGGCAGCCCTTACGCTGACTTTCCTCACTTGACGTGGACTTGCCCCAAAATAGCGGAGTTCTGCACAGCCATTTTTGAACTCATATCCCGAATGACTTCGTTGGCAATAGACCCCTCTCCTGAGGTCGCCCTCCTGGGCTATGTTTACAATATGCCCAAGACACTACATACATTTTTTGTACTGGCGCTGCTTCTGGCTAAACGGGAAATAGCCCTAAAATGGGGTAGCAAATTGCTCCCAACCACCACTGCCTGGCTTGCTAGTCTCACCTATTGCAACACTAATTGCGAATTATACGCCACTTTGCTCCCTCCCAAGTCTCGTCCAAAAGATATATGGGATCCGCTCAAGATATATTTACAGAGCCTGGAACATGTAGCTCCTAGTCAGACTACTGATGGTATAGTACCTACAGGCATGGGTTGAAGGAGGTGGACTTATTGGCGTTATTGGGCATGGGTTTTGGATATCCTCCTGAGCAGGGACTAGCCCGCTCTTCAGACTAAGGCATTATTGGCAGACATGAACAGATACTGGTAAGACATTACATAATTTTGGGTCACTTTATAATTTATTTTTCGAGAGTGTCACAGCACATTGGTACTAAATGTGTCAAATTTTTAATGTGTTTGTGAAGGAATAAACAGTGGATATTGCAAAGCTTTCTATATGTCGGGAAATGATAAATAAAGTTTTCACAAAAAAAAAATACCTCAAACTTTGGTGAAAAAATCAAATGTTTCTCAACTTTCTGTGTGGGAAAGTTGTAGGATCACCGGGCTGACACAAATTTCTGCATGGATTCACAAATTTCCTACTACCCAGCGTTCCCCCAGGTCTCCCGATAAAATTGGTACCTCACTTTTGTGGGTGGGCCAAGTACCCGCGACAGGCAAGGGCTCAAAATGTATTGTGGAGACAGCAAAATTACCTATCACAAAACAACCTGGTTTTGCAAGGGGGGTCACCTGGGTTTTTGGCCCCGGGCTCGGTGGCCATCTTGGAAAACCTACCAAACCCACACATTTCTGAAAACTAGACACCCGGGGGAGTCCAGCGAGGTATGGCTTGCATGGGCCCCCCTACGTTTTTCTACCCAGAATCTCCTGCAAACCTCAATTTTAGCTGAAAAAAATCGGATTTTTCTCAACTTTCTGTGTGGGAAAGTTGTAGGATCACCGGGCTGACACAAATTTCCTACCACCCAGCGTTCCCCCAGGTCTCCTGATAAAAATGGTACCTCACTCGCGTGGGTGGGTCAAGTACCCGCGACAGGTAAGGGCCCAAAACATATTGAGGAGACAAAATTTCCTATCACAAAACAACCTGGTTTTGCAAGGGGGGTCATCTGGGTTTTTGGCCCCGAGCTCGGCGGCCATCTTTGGAAACTACCAAATCCGCACATTTCTGAAAACTAGATACCCGGGGGGAGTCCAGCGAGGTATGGCTTGCGTGGACCCCCCAGAATACCCTGCAAACCTCAAATTTAGCTGAAAAAATCACATTTTTCTCGCATTTCTGTGTGGGAAAGTTCTGGAATCTGCATGGATCCACAAATTTCCTACCACCCAGCGTTCCCCCAGGTCTCCCAATAAAAATGGTACCTCACTCGCGTGGGTGGGTCAAGTACCCGCGACAGGAAAGGGCCCAAAACATATTGAGGAGACAATATTTCCTATCACAAAACAACCTGGTTTTGCAAGGGGGCTTGGCGGCCATCTTGGGAAACTAACAAACACGCACATTTCTGAAAACTAGACACCCGGGGGAGTCCAGCGAGGTATGGCTTGCGTGGATCCCCCAACGTTTTCCTACCCAGAATCTCCTGCAACCCTCAAATTTAGCTGAAAAAAACCAAATTTTCCCCATATTTTCTGTGGAATCACCGTGCCGGCACAAATGTCCTACCCCACAGCATTCCCCTCAGTCTCCCAAGTAAAATTATACCTCACTTGTGTGGGTGGGGCAAGGGCCTGTGACTGGGAAGTGCCATAAACATAGGGATTATGGGTATAGCACCCCGAATTCTAAGTACTACATTTTTTAAAAATACGTTTTTAGCAAATTCTGCATTGGACACCAACACCAGTGAGGTATCATTTTACTCGGGAGACTGAGGGGAACGCTGTGGGGTAGGACATTTGTGCCGACACCGTCATTCCACACAAAAATATGTGAAAAATTTGTTTTCTTCAGCTAAATTTGAGGTTTGCAGGGGATTCTGGGTAGGAAAATGTTAGGGGGTCCACGCAAGCCATACCTCGCTGGACTCCCCCGGGTGTCTAGTTTTCAGAAATGTGTGGGTTTGGTAGGTTTCCCAAGATGGCCACCAAGCCCGGGGCCAAATACCCAGGTGACCCCCCTTGCAAAACCTGGTTGTTTTGTGATAGGTAATTTTGATGTCTCCTCAATACGTTTTGGGCCCTTGCCTGTCGCGGGCACTTGACCCACCCATGCGAGTGAGGTGCCATTTTTATAGAGAGACCTGGGGGAACGCTGGGTAGTAGGAAATTTGTGAATCCATGCAGATTCCAGAACTTTCCCACACAGTAATTTGAGAAAAATGTAATTTCTTTCATCTAAATTTGAGGTTTGCAGGGGATTCTGGGTAGGAAAACGTTGGGGGGTCCACTCAAGCCATACCTCGCTGGACTCCCCCAGGTGTCTAGTTTTCAGAAATGTGTGGGTTTAGTAGGTTTCTCAAGATGGCCGCCGAGCCCGGGGCCAAAAACCCAGTTGACCCCCCTTGCAAAACCAGGTTGTTTTCTGATAGGTAATTTTGATGTCTCCTCAATACGTTTTGGGTCCTTGCCTGTCGCGGGTACTTGACCCACCCACACGAGTGAGGTACCATTTTTATTGGGAGACCTGGGGGAACGCTGGGTGGTAGATCCACGCAGATTCCAGAACTTTCCACCACAATAATGTGAGGAATTTTTTTTTTTTTTACAAAGTTTGAGGTTTGCAAGGGATTCTGGGTAACAGAACCTGGTGAGAGCCAGACAAGTCACCCCATCCTGGATTCCCCTGGGTGTCTAGTTTTTAAAAATGTATAGGTTTGCTAGGTGCCGGCAGAGCTTGGGTTCAAAATCTACTGCGAGGCACTTTGCAAAAAAAGGGTCAGTTTTCACTGTGAAAATGTGGTGCGTCCACGTTGCGTTTTGGGCCATTTCCTGTCATGGGCACTAGGCCTACCCACACAAGTGAGGTACCATTTTGCTCGGAAGACTTTGGGGAATGCGGGGTGCGTGGAATTTTGTGGATCCACGCAGATTCCAGAACTTTCCACCACAGAAATGTGAGGAAAATGTGTTTTTTTTAACAAATTTTGCAAGGGATTCTGGGTAACAGAACCTGGTGGGAGCCAGACAAGTCACCCGGTGCTGGATTCCCCTGGGTGTCTAGTTTGCAAAAATGTATAAGTTTGCTAGGTTTCCCTAGATGCCCGCAGAGCTTGGGTTCAAAATCTACAGCTAGGCACTTTGCAAAAAAAGGGTCAGTTTTCACTGTGAAAATGTGGTGCGTCCACGTTGTGTTTTGGGCCGTTTCCTGCCGTGGGCACTAGGCCTACCCACACAAGTGAGGTACCATTTTGCTCGGAAGACTTTGGGGAATGCGGGGTGCGTGGAATTTTGTGGATCCACGCAGATTCCAGAACTTTCCACCACAGAAATGTGAGGAAAATGTGTTTTTTTTTTTACAAAGTTTGAGGTTTGCAAGGGATTCTGGGTAACAGAACCTGGTGAGAGCCAGACAAGTCACCCCATCCTGGATTCCCCTGGCTGTCTAGCTTTCAAAAATGTATAGGTTTGCTAGGTTTCCCTAGGTGCCAGCAGAGCTAGGGTTCAGAATCTACAGCTAGGTACTTTGCAAAAAAAGGGTCAGTTTTCAGTGTGAAAATGTGGTGTGTCCACGTTGCGTTTTGGGCCCTTTCCTGTCGCGGAAACTAGGCCTACCCACACAAGTGAGGTACCATTTTTCTCAGAAGACTTTGGGAAATGCGGGGCGAGTGGAATTTGTGGATCCACGCAGATTCCAGAACTTTCCACCACAGAAATGTGAGGAAAATGTGGTTTTTTTTACAAAGTTTGAGGTTTGCAAGGGATTCTGGGTAACAGAACCTGGTGAGAGCCATACAAGTCACCCCATCCTGTATTCCCCTCGGTGTCTAGTTTTCAAAAATGTATAGGTTTGCTAGGTTTCCCTAGGTGCCGGAGAGAGGTAGGGTTCAAAATCTACAGCTAGGCACTTTGCAAAAAAAGGGTCAGTTTTCACTGTAAAAATGAAGTGTGTCCACATTGCGTTTTGAGCCGTTTCCTGTCGCGGGCACTAGGCCTACCCACACAAGTGAGGTACCATTTTTATCGAGAGACTTAGGGTAACACAGAATTGTAGAGCAATTGTCATTACCTATTGGCTTTCGATGCATTTCTGCCTTCCAAATGGAAGATAATGTGTAAAAAGGAAGTCACTTTGAAAAATGTCCTACAATTCTCATGCTAGTAAGGGTACTCACAATTTCGGAAATGTGCAAATAGCTACTGTTTCTAAACTCTATATTTTGTTCTAATTTCAGAAATACATAGGTGTCTTTCATCCCGATTTTTCACTGTATATATTTTCCCAAATGTATTGCTATATACCCGGTACATAATGAAAAACCATTGCTAGACACTGCTCAGTTATTGGCTCTGGGTTCGTCGGGTTCTTGATGAACCTACAAGTCCTATATATCCCCACAACCAGAAAAGTCCAGTAAATATAACGGTATATTGCTTTCAAACATCTGTCATAATTAGAAGAAGTTACAGGTGAAAACGTTGGCACAAATTGCTGTTTTTTTCAACTCATTTTAAATTTGTTCTATTTTCAACTGTTAGTTTCTATAAAGAAACCTTGAAGGATCTACACAAATGACCCCTTGCTGAATTCAGAATTTTGTCTACTTTTTTAAAATGTATAGCTTTCCAGGATCCATTATTGCTTTCATACCCATTTCTACCATTAACTGGAAGAAGGTTGAAAGCACAAAAAATAGCAAAAATCGGCTATGTCCCAGTAAAATGCCACAACTGTGTAAAAAATGTTGTTTTCTGGCAAAAGTCTGTCAGTCCCTGAAAGCTGGGGAAATGGTGATTTCAGCCCCGCAAACCCTTTGTTGATATCATTTGCAGGGGAAAAAACAGATGCTTTAATTTGTAGCACTTTTTTCCCCATTTTTCCGAAAACCCCCAAAATTTAGCTTTATTTTGGCTAATATCTGGGTCCCCTCCAGGGCAATCCACAAACCCTGGGTACCTTTAGAATCCCCATGATGTTGGAAGAAAAGGATGCAAATTTGGCATGGATACCTTATGTGGTCAAAAAGTTACTGGGGCGCGAACTACCCCAAATAGCCAAAAAAAGGCTTAGCACAGGGGGGGGGGAAAGGCCTATCAGCGAAAGGGTTAACTGACTTGTTTTGGCCTATGTAAATATGTTGTTGTTTCTCTAGATGTTACACACATGCCATATATATTTTCTCTGAGACAATGCTTGTTGCTTGAACCAAGATATCGAGGACAAGTAGGAGATTTTCCACAGAAAATCAATGTATCTTTTTTCACACATGCATATAAGCCAACTGGGAGATAGGATTGTATATAGCCCAAGATCCTGAGGGGCTCATTTATGAGGTTTTACCGTAGGGCAGCGCCGCAGGCCTCCCTGCTGTGCTGCCCTACAGTGAAAGAAGAGGGCAGGAAAGCACTGTATCTATGAGTTACGTCACATTCCTGTCCTTTTTCCTTGTGCCGGTGCACAATGGGCTGCCGTGTGCCAGCGCAGGCACCTTTGCACCATGGTGCAAGGGTGCCTGCATTGAGGGGATGATTGTTTTTGTGCAGGAAGGGAAAATTTCCTGCACAAAAACAATCACAAGAGGCTTTTATCCTTTTTCTATGTGTGCTGCAGAATGCAGCACACATAGAAAAGGAAAAACTAGGAGAAATAAAGATATTTCTCCTCGTTGTACCTCCCTTACTCCTCCCTTGGAGAGGCGTAAGTTATTGGCGCTGCCTCAGAGTTACAATTTCTTGCAAATCTGGGGCAGTGTCAAAATGCCATGGATATTGCTGGGAACACCCCCAGCAACACCCATTTCACGCCCCTTTAACGCAGAAAATTGTGTTAAAGAGGACCATATTTACGAGGCAATATTAAGCCAAAAAAAGTGGCTTAGTGCTGCTTGGTAAACATGGAGCAGGCTCCTGCGCCCCTGGAGCGTCACAAAAAGTGACGTTCCGGCGGCGCAAGGGGTCTCATAAATGAGGCCCTGAATCTTTCTTCAGCCTCTGGAAGCCTCAACTCAAACCAAAGGATCTTTTTCAGCTCAAGGTTTCCTCACTATTTTTACACACATGACTTAACTAAGGACATCAACCCTGTATCGCTCACAAAGTGTTTCAAGCTCCTTGCTGAAAGAATTTTACTCCATAAGAAAGACTAGGGGGTTGATTTAGAGTTTGGCAGATGAGTTATTTTATCACAAAAGTAATGGATATCCTGTCTTCCTTATTAGAAGTGCATTCTTTCCTATGACGCTTCTAATAAGGCGTGCAGGATATCTTGGATGTTTGTGATGGGGTAACTCATTGCCAAACTCTAAATCGGGCCTCTAAGTCCACAATTGCATTGTTCAATGGACCAAACATTTGCCACACTTGAGTGAAAATCCCTTTTAGATCATCCCTGGGGAAAGACACGTTTCCCCTAAATGTCCAGTTACTTTTAGGCTTCTTCTTGAGTATTTGTAACAAGATAGATTTGTTGGCCCATTTCTATCTTGCTAGAGCATACATTTGGAACTTGTTTCTCAGACCTGAAAGCATTCTCACCAGATCTCATCTGTTAAATTTAAGCGAGGGTTTATAGCCTTTGAACTGACATTGTAAAACAATTCTAAGGGGCACTTGATTGGACTACTAAGATGAATTTAAGAAGCGTTTCAAAGCTAGGAACACAAGACACTTAGGCCCGCACCTTGAGTTGCCCGGAAAATGGGCGGGGGAAAACCTGGCCGGTTATGAGTTGGACCTTGGGGGAAAGGGGGGGCACAGAGAAATGAAGACTTACCAAGGAATCAGTAGTTATGGATCCAATTCCCCCACAAATTCATCATTTTGGTCCAGACTTTTGTCCAGAGTTTTCAGCTGCTTTCCGGGTGAAACTAAAAAACTGGTCATTCTAATGGGCCGATAGCTGGTGTTAGCTGTCCATTTGGAATTAAGCTTCCACTCATAATGATAGTTTTATGGTATGAGTCACAAATTCTTTTTAAAAGCCTGAATTACGCACATTTTATAGCGCACACTCCCAACTAAAGGGAGCCAAAATGCAAGGATTGTCTTCTTATGTAGCATTTATGATTTGTGAGAAGGTTGGACACAAGCAAAAGAGCTGTGTCCATTCCCTCTTCAAAAATGAGTAATCAACACGATCCTTATAGTTATGTGTTTGCTCACAGCACCATTTGGGAGGCAAGATGAATGTCTTTAACATCAGCAGATCCAGTCCCTCTAGCCATGTCAATGCATGTAATACATTCCTGAGAAAGGATGATAAACTACCCGCCTCTTAAATGTTTGGTTTCCATTTCTACTCTACTCTTCAGCTGTGCTCTGTAAGTTCAGGAATGTAATCATACTGTGCTAGTCTGTTGGCTCACAAGACTCATGCGGCCACTTCAGGGTCCTCTATTGAACTGTTGTTTGCAGGTTACAATCCCAGCATGTTCACTCACACTGTCATCATTCCCAGGTCGATAAAGTAAGAACAATATAATTGGGTAATAAAAAACAGCTGATATCAATGATAAGATGGAGGTTTGGGAGTGAACATGGAATTCAAAAACTGTTATATTTTATATCATGTTGCACTCTACAAAGAAATCCCATGCGAACATTGTCATGAGAGCAGTGTTTGTCCTGTCCTTTGTCCTGTGCCTGACCTGCACGTAGTTAAACCTACCACACAGGAATACAAACCTGAAATAAGTGCATCCCTGTCTTAATCTATATGGTGATAAGTGATTTGCCACAAATGTGCTGGCTTTGCTCCTTAGCCAGCTGTATGATGTGGGGCGGTTAATCACCCCATCTCCAGTCGCACTGCTTTTTTGCTTGCGCGTATTCTGCGCCTGCTTTTTTTATATATGTTTCAGGTTTTATCAACCATTTTACGCCGTTTTTTCATGTACTCCCTTTTTAAACTTGCTTTTTACTCAGTTTCAGTTCAATCCATTCGTAGGAATGTTGTGCCATTTCCAAAGCTTCCCATGTTAGTGTTGTGCCCCTCCGGACCTCTTACAGAAACACGAACTGATGCACGATTCGTCCATGGCAGTGTTTATTAAAAACCCAATGCATTTCGGGCTGTCAAAGCCCTTCTTCAGGGGTAACTAGAATTGACAATAAAACATTTACCATTATCTCATAGTTCATAATTATTATTAAACATCTTACATGATCAATCCATCATTATTATTATACTAACTGCTAAATCAATCATGACAGTGCAGTGTTTTGTTGGCCCAATTTCCATGTATTTATTACTCCCCTATAGCTGTCTCCACTCATACACCCATCCTAAAGCAATTCTACCGATAACACACCACTGAATTTAACAAGTCATTTTGTCTCTAAGCGAACCGCGTACTTTCTCTCCTTAACCCTCCCTTGTCTACCACTACAAACATCCACTTGTTACTTTCACAACCTCTCCTTTTTCTCTACTTTTTACCAACTCTCCCCGAGATCACCTTACTTCACAATTTACCGATATCACCCCATTACATTTATGCCACTTACAAAACAACTCTCACTCGTCTGCCCATATACAACCAACCAAGCGCCCATACTTCCTGACTCAAAACTCTGCTCACAACCCCTTAACTCATACACAAACACAAACACTCTGTCACTCGTTTTCTACATATGCCCCCATTTTAACCGACGAACTCACCCCACATTCAATTATCAATCACGATGTTTCCAAGATAATTCACGTACCTGCCAGCCCATACATCTGATAATGCACAACTTGTACGCATAGGATACCTCAAGTGCACATCACAAGTTACGCACATGCAAGCGCTCCGTGTGAAAAAAGCATGCACAATTTTCTCCTTTTCTCACACAAAGGAAAACAAGTGCACGACCAGACCTGTTGTGGACATCCTTCACAATATTTTAGAAGAAGCAGAAGTATATATGCAGTGACCAGCTACCAACATCCTTCCATGCCTGGAATTCTGACCCAGAGAAAACTGTGTCTATCCCTCATTACACCGTTGTGTGCCCAAAGGAGTTTACTGCTATTCTATCGCAAGTATTATTTCACATTACAATAATACTGCATTCACTACGACGACCTAACATTTGCATTGCAAGGGAAATATTGGTAATTAGAACATTGGAATGTGGAGCACTCCATTGAATACAATGGAGTGCTCCGAGCTTCTACGGGCCGGTAAAGGCCCGCAGAGCAACATTCCAATGTTGTTTGAACAAAGGCCTCTCGGAGCCCTAGGGGATTTCAATCCATTCGGGCTCCGAGGCCTTTGTTTAATTTGTTAGAACATTCTGCCCTCTAGTGGCAGAATGTTCTAATAGCCTTATAGCCCTTCGTAGCTGGGCTATACCGGCTATTAAAGTCCCGCTCCCTTATTAAAGGACCTCGCCTTCGGCTCCGGCCTTTAACGCTGGAGCGGGCTTTTAATAGCCGGTATAAGGCTATAGTATAATAGGTTAATATAATAGTTAATATGGTTATATAGATGATGTGAAGGTAAAAATAATACTAATTGTTATGTTGAGACAAGCTGCTCTGGAGAGTCGTGGAAATAAAGCTTCTTTAACTGCATTCAGATGGCTCAATGTGATGTGTGATGCCCACTACAGTAATATACTCACTTTGACTTTGTAGCGGATGCGATATAGTCGTAGATCAATGTTATTTCACCTGTGTAAGTCTCATACAACCGTCTGAAAGACTGCAGCCTATTGTTTTCATTTTTAGTTTGAATTGTGAGTGAAAGCCATTGATTGATTCTGCTTGGTGATGGGGGAATGTTGTGTGACATCTACCGCTAACAACCATTGTAAAGTGCAGCGGAGAAGGAAGCATGCAATTTTCCTCTTTGTTGACCTCACAAATTGAATGCACAAAAGCCCAATGATAAACCCTTTTACGACCTGCCTCTTGAGGAGCATAAAACTGTTCTGATCCTTAAACCTTCTCTCATGAAAGATAGGGACTTCAGCAGAGTACTCTCTTTGTGGAATGGGCACAAAGCAGATGCAGCCGATGTGTCATCGGAAGCGTAAATATTGCTGCTTCTATGTACATGTGGGTTTTTATATAGAGGGGTTTTAACAGCTAGTAAAACCTTATGAAGTGACATGTGCATATATACATGAATAAGATAATTTCAGTGTTCTTCTATAAAAAGAAAATCCTCCTTTCAACCTTTGCAATTTCCCGCATCACTCTGACTCATCCCAAAACTTTTTGACTACTGTGAACCCCCAAACATCCGTCTCAAACTATCACTTCTTTCCTACCTCTCCTTTCAAATCCCACCACAAAGCCCTTCAATGCCTTTTCAGGGGTAGTAAGCGATATATAAATGCCATTTACAATTACAATCTGCAAAAATGATAACATCCCAGGTTAGCCTTTCTACCTCTTAGTTTTTTAAGATAAAGGTCGGCACGCCCTTAAGCTGGCAGATTGGTGTTTTGACCTGGCAAGCAATGTGATGCATCTTTCTTTTAAAATGTTTTATTATGTGCTGGACTGTTTCGAAGACCTGAGTCCTGTTCACATCAAAAGAATGATTTGGTAAGGCCTCGCATAAGATGGGAAATTCGACCTGTTAACAAGATTGATTAAGAGAGCCCATGTGATTGTGATAAGCTGCTATGCACACTGCACTTTACAATGTTGTACCTGAGCAAAATGACCCGCAAGGTAATGGTTAATTCGGCATCTTTTGCCTTTTTAATGTGTTCTTAATATATGCGGGACTTTGGGTTATGGACCACCTGCTGTCTTTCCGCCTCGGAAATTTGAAGTGTTTATACGGCTATTAGCCAAAGTCATGTGTTGGTTAAATTGATCTAAATGTGTGGTGTGCACTATTAATTTTATGACATTCGGGATTGTTTACTTATGAATTGAGTAATGTGCAATATTTCTGTAAGAATTTATTTCTTGGAAATAAAGTAGGTTTGATTTGAATTACAATAGCATCTGCATCATTAGGTTCTTGCAGGAGCTGAATACAATTTGCCTTTGTTCTTTTCCAGATCCCAGTCAGTCGTGGATCCCGGGGTACTAAAGCGCGCAGATAAGAACGACGAGGAAAACATGCAGCCTCTGCTTTCACTTGATTAGCAGCTTCTAAGCAGCATGTCAGCAGTGAATATACATTGGGGTGGCATGTGCTGCCTTTCAGCAACACGCAAACCATTACAGAAAATGTACCAGCTGGACATATATTTATCCATGTTAATGTTGCATAATGTATTGAGGCAGCAGGTTTTTGACCAGCCTGCAATATGGATGCCCTGAGCTGGGAACGTTCTGTTTTTTTCTGTAAGTGCCAACTTGTTTGTAAATATGATGTAACCCTCCACTTTGGATTTGTGAGTGATGGTAGCAAAACAGTATTAAAATATACCTTTAAAAGATATATTTGTGGCATACAATGTCATAAGGAAGTTAAGGACATTATGTCCTTTTATTGGAAGTCATGATACAGGCAACTTGTCGACCGCTTTTCCTTCTCTATCATGCTCTTATAATATTCAAACACAACAATTGAGGGTGCAGATTATGTGATAATTCAGACGGAAAGGTTCAGAAGAGAGATTCAACATCTTGGTCAAACAGACAGGCTGTAGATTCAGTAACTGGGCCTAAGGGAGAAAACTCGAGGTTATTTGATTGCCACATATTTTTACCAATTGCGTGCCTCTACGGTTTAATACTAATGCTGTGACAAACCTGTAAAAACCACGGGGCAGATTTACAAGCCCCTTGCGCCACTTTTGTGTCACTTTTCCCATGTTAAAAATGACGCAAAAGTGGCGCAAGTGCCTTGTAAAAAAGCCCCCACGAGTGGTAACTCTGTTAACGCTGGCTATTCCACATTTTTTCTGTCAGATGTCTCGAGCAGGAGATAATGTCCACTGGTAGCATGATTATCATAAAAGGACATTTTTCACAGCACGTAAGAAGGCTTGCGAACAAAACATATATTTTGAAACAACTCTGTTTTGACAATAGGGATGTGCGATGCTGAATAGAAAATAAAACAAAGGGCATAGTATTAAACCTATATATTGTGCCAATTTTTTCTAGTTCAATTTGGGATGCTAGTTTTTTAAATTTTTGATTGAGAAGAGTGTGACATGCAGAGAAGCAACTGAGATAATACAATCAGTGCCATACCAAAAGCAGTTTGATATCAGTTCACCAACTAGCATGGATTTTCAACTGGGCTTTATAATCTTCGAAACAGAAATCGTCAATTCAGTTCTTCAAATGCAAATGAGTAATTGGCAGCAGATACACTGGCACCAATGCAAACAGGTGTGAAGTGCTCACTGCCCCCTCAATGTGAATGTCTTTTAACTAGGGTCCCGCGGCCCAGTTGCAGTACAGCCAACTTCACCCTTGTTATGTCACAGGTCATTGCTTATGGAATCCATTTGAGATATGTTTGACTTTTCGGCTCATATTTGTTTCACACATAAAATATAAATCAATATAAGGTCCTTGTAGGCACAACACTTCAGTGTGCATGTTGTGCCAGAGGCAAAAAATCATACATTAATTGGGGAGGGTGCAAACTAATTTCTGTGGCAAAATGAAATGCAGGGTGTGTGCCTCCTGAACAACTTTTAACCCAAAAGTTTTTCAAGAATCCTTTTAAGATATAAGCAACTTTTGTGTACACATCACCCCACTTCAACGGAACTCTTGTAAAAAAAAATATTTCTCACAGTATTCTTTTTCTCTATGTAAGTGTGTGTTCTACAGTGCCCCAAGCGGAGAAAATCTACGCTCCTTCTTTGTGGATTGACCACATTTGCGTGTGTTGTACTGTGTACAATAATGTTGTGTGTTGGATCACTTTGTGAAGAGTCACACACTGAAGTGCTTGCTCATACTCTAGGCACTAGTACCACACCACTTTGTAGATTGCTGCTATGCACCTTGTAAAATCAGTGTTCTCAAGGCTGTCATTTATTGTTTCTGTTATATAATAAAAAATGCTCCATTTATTAAGAAGACATTGCATTGGCTATCTGGTGACGCTATGAGAAGGAAATTGATTCTGACAAAAATTGACATGGAAGTTATCACTGAAATCCGTTTGAGCTGCAACAGTCCACCATCTTGAAGATTTTTTTACGTGCTTCATTGAAGAAAATCCCCTCAGTCTGCGTCTATCAAAAGCCTACCGTATTTATTGCTTTTATTACTTTTAAAATATATATCAGCTTATTTCTTTATTTATTTATGTATTTATTTATTTATTTATGTATATATTATATATGTATCATTATTATGGGTACAGCAAAGAAGTGATGGATGAGATGAGCCTAAGACCCTTTTTTGCTATTACTTGTGAAGTTTCTGCTGCTATTTGTAAACATGAATGAAGATATCAGTGAAAATGTTTATTAGAGCCAATCAGATTACCCATTTTGTGCCACTACATTTATTTCGTTTGTAAATCCCTGACTCCTTAACAACTTGTTTTGGGGAAAACTCGCAAATGAAGCTAGTAGATTAAAGAAGATGTTTGAAGAAAAATATTTATTATACACTAACGTTTTCTATGATTGTGAGAGAAATTACATTGTTAGTATTGTAATCACTGCATAGCATTATTTACAGAGCAATTATTTTTCTCCATCACAAGAACATCCTGCAAGGTATTTTTACGTTTTCTTTTCAAGAAGGCATGTCAGACTTCTTTGTTCTTTCAGGGATGTATCTATTTGTTCATACTGCTTCCACGGAAATATACACGTTTTTTTAAAGAAAAGAAGATGTACGTTGCATTGGGTTGACAAAAAATAAAAAAGTACACTATACATACTCCTAGCCTTTACGAACGTTTCGTTATTGTTTTATTGTTCTTGTGTTTTGTGTTGTTTTCTTAAATTCGAACTTCATGGATAAATTAACTATAACTTCTAACATTTAATATAATAATAATGTTTGTAAGAAGAAAAATAAACAAGAAAAGACGCATGTGAAATGTACCAAAGGACAAGATTAGAGAGAGTGATGTTTCCTTAAAGAAAAAAGGTATTTTAACCTTTGAAGATAACGAACAGGTTTGAAGCAGAACAATTCTCCTGTTTCAGATTATGCAATAGATGAAATTCCTAACAATATTGGATCTGAACCCCAGAGAAAATATTTATTTGTTTTGTATTCATTTGTTTATGAGGTTTTGTCAAGCTCAGCCAAGTACATAGCAGCATCGTGAAGAGCATGCTGAATGTAGTAGTATGGCCCATGGAGGGACGTCAAAACAGCTAACAGTGGTAAAATAATAAAAATACTCATTTAATTTAGTTAATGTCTTGTTACTTACCAGTAATCTTCATTACCCCGATTAGGGTCCTCCTCGTCCCAGTCCTAACATAGTGAGGCAGTCCTGTCTACAAACAACCAATCAAAACGCTTTAAACTTTAAGGCAAAGGTCACATAATCCCCTCCCACCCACCGCCATGCCTGTTATCAACAAGTCCTAGACACAAACACAGCGGGAGGGAGGGAGGGAAGAGGACTGGGACGAGGAGGACCATGGTTGGGGTAATGAAGATTACCGGTAAGTAACAAGACATTACCCCCTCATGGGTCCTCCTCGTCCCAGTCCTAACATAGTGAGGAACTCACAAGCAGAGAACCAAGAATAAAAAACGCAGGACACCAGGGATCCATGCAAAAGTACAAAATTTAATCAAACAAATGATTAATGAACAGCAGCGTTCAAAACGCCAACAGCAAAATTGTCAACAGAGGCATGTAAAACATCAAGGCGATAATGCCGAACAAATGTGTGATGGGACTGCCAAGTGGCCGCCCTACAAATCTCCTGGATAGAGACCCCCACCGCCTCAGCCCAGGAAGTGGACACGGAACGTGTCGAACGACCCTACACCTGAGACGGAGGAGGCAGACCCACAGACTTATAGGACTGGCAGACCGCCAAACGCACCCATCGTCTGATTGTAGAAGTAGAAACCTTCTTTCCTTTAGCCACACCCCCACAGGAGACAAACAGGGCAGGAGAAAACCGAAACCCCAGAGAACGCTGGAGGTAAATCTGAAGAGCCCTGCGAACATCCAAAGAAGAAGGAACAATGGAATCCCCCTCCGTAGGCAAATCAGGAAGGATCACCTCCTGCTGTAAATGGAACTTGGAGGTAACCTTAGGCAGAAAAGCTGGGTCAAGCCGCAAAACAACCTTATCCTGCAGGAACTGCAAATAAGGGAAGGAGATAAGCAAAGCACCCAACTCCCCCAACCGCCGAGCGGAGGTGATGGCCCAAAAAAAGGCCACCTTAGCAGACAACCATAACAAGTCCACCTCCAACAAGGGCTCCAAAGGGGGCAACTGCAGACCCCACAAAACAGTAGGCAAATCCCAAGAAGGCACAATCACAGGAGAGACCGGACGACAAAGCCGAAAGCTCCAAAGAAGCCGACTCACCAAAGGGGCAACAACCTCCAAGGAAGCCCCCAGACCCCGACAAGCACGAACCGCAGCCCATTGAGCTGACAACGTGGAAGGGGAAAGGGCCTTCAAAGATCCATCCTGGAGAAAGTCAAGAACAGAAGCTGCATCCCCAAGCACAGGATCCACACCATGCGAAGAGCACCAAGAGACAAAAGAGCCCCAATGTCTACCATAGCACTTAAGGGTCGAAGGCCGACGCGACAGCTGTATGTGGCGGGCCACCACTGAAGAACAGCCCAAAGACGCCAACGTCAGCAGCTCAAGAGCCAGGCCATCAGATGCAAGTGATGAAGATAGGGCAGAGACAGGAGCGGATACTGAAGCGGAGCCGGGACTAAGGGAAGCCGGACAAACCTGTCCCCCACCAGCTGCATCAGGAGAGGAAACCAAAGGTGGCGAGGCCAAAAAGGAGCAATCAACAGCACAGACACCCTCTCCCCCCTGAATCTTCTGCAGCACCCTGGGGAGGAGGGGAATAGGAGGGAAGGCATACAGAAGGCCCGAAGGCCAGGGAATCGAAAGAGCATCCACCGCCCAAGCCTGAGGACACACCACCTCCAAGCAAAATCTGGAGAGAAGAGCGTTGTGAGGGGAGGCAAAGAGATCGATCCAGGGAGTCCCGAACCGAAGACAAAGGTCCCGGAACAGAGGAACAGAGAGATGGTACAGAACAGAGGACGGAAGGTTGCGGCTCAAGGCGTCCGCATGAAAATTCAGATGCCCTAGAATGTAAACAGCCCTCAAGGCCAACAGGTGAGATTCCGCCCAGGCACAAATCATGGAAGCCAGCAGATTCAGAGACACGCACTGGTCCCTCCCTGGCGGTTCAAGTAACAACGAGCCACCTGATTGTCGGTACGAACCAACAGATTTGCCCAGTGGAGAGGAACCTGAAAGAACTGCACCGCCTCCCAAATGACCGTCAACTCCCGCCAGTTCAAGGAACGGGCGCTGTCCCTCTGAGACCACTGACCGTTGGCCTCCAAGGACCCCAACGTGGCCCCCCAACCCCAAAGAATGGCATCCGTAGTCAACAAGAGGGGAGGAGGAACAGGAAAACGCACCCCTTTCCCCAGATTGGGAGTGCAGAGCCACCAGTCCAAGTCCTGAACCAGAGCAGGAGAGGAACCAGAGTCTCGTAATCCGCCCGGGAGGGGTCCCACTGAGCCAACAGATGAGTCACCAAGGGCTTGAGATGCAGGCGAGCCCAAGGAACTACTGCAGTGGTGGCAGCCTTCAACCCCTGGACCCACAACCAAACCTGAGCCAGGGCAGAAGGGCGACTCAACAGGTCCCGCAACAGAGTCTGCAGTGAAAGGATACGAACAGGAGGGAGAAACACCGCCCCCAGAGTGGTGTCGAACAGACCCCCGATGAACTGAAGTCTCTGAACAGGAACCAGATGAGACTTGGCCAGATGAGACTTGAACCCCAGATCCTGGAACAAGGCCAACGTAGCTTCCACCGTCAGAAGAGCCTTAGGAAAAGAGGAAGCAGAGATCAGACAATCATCAATATAGGGAAACACAGAGAAACGCCTATGCTGCAAAACCCCCATAGCAGGAGCCAATACCTTGGTAAAAGTCCTGGGAGCAGTGGAGAGACTGAAAGGCAAAACCCGAAACTGGAAATGCATCCCTTGCACCGCAAACCTCAGGAACCGCTGACTGGCAGGATGGACCGGAACGTGAAAATAGGCATCTTCCAAGTCCAGAGAAGCCGCAAAATCACCCTCCTGGCTGAGGGGAATGATGGACTGCAAGGTGACCATCCGAAAATGATCCAGCCGCACCAACTTGTTCAAAGCCCGGAGATTCAGAATCGGGCGGAAGGAACCATCTGGTTTTGGGACCAGAAACAGATTGGAATAGAACCCCAGGCCCCTCTCCTCCACCGTAACCAGCACAATAGCCCCTTTTGACAACAATAGGGCAACGCCTGACAACATGGCAGACCGCCGCACGGGGTCCTTTGACAACGGGGTAACCCAAAAGAAGTCCAGAGGGGGAGGATCCCAGAAGGGAATCTAGTAATCCATCCTGATGACAGACAAGACCCAATGGTCAGAAATCAGACCTGACCAATGGGCTAGAAATAACCGGAGCCGAGCCCCTACCACGGCATAGTCACTTTTGTCCAGCACCTGGGGGATGCTGCTGCTGTTGAGGCCGGGACTTATAATGGAACACAGCCCCCTGACCACAGGCCCGACCACGAAAGGGCTGAGAAGACAAAGCCCCCTGAAACCCCTGTTTATGGAAAAAGGATTTCTTCTTTGGCACAGGCTGAAAAGGTTTCAACATCTTCTTCTCCTCCGTAGACCGCTGCACCATCGCGTTCAAATCGTCCCCAAAGAGACGGGGACCCTCAAAAGGCAGCTTATGGACCAACGCCTTCTGAGCAGCATCAAGACGCCAAGGCTTGGTCCAGAGAGACCTCCTACCAGCCACTGCTGCCCCGGCAGCCGAGGAGAAGGCCGACAAAGAATCAAAAGTCACATCAGAGAGGAACTGCGCCAAGACCTCCATCTGTGCCAAGACAGGTGTAGGGTCCCCTTGATCCTGTAAACAGTCAAACAATTTCTCAAAATACTTGAGAAGGACCTGCAAAGCATAGGCCGAATAAGTGCTAGCATGCACCCCAAAATGAGAAGCAGCATAAGAACGCTTGAGAGCAGATTCCACCTTCCGCTCAACTGGGTCCGCCAGGGAAGCCTCCTCCGAAGACAAAGAGGAAGATGAAGAAGAAGCCATGGAGAACAAAAGAGGATTGACTTTAGGAACCGGAGGGTACTGGGTGTCAAAGTCTGCCAGGTGATACCACTTCCCGAGAAAGCAAGGAATTCCCTGCTTGTCAACTTCAAGCTATTCCCTAGCCAGAATATCCTTTAGGACAGCATGAAAAGGCAAGTCATCCACCACAGAGGAACTATATTGGGAATAAAACCCCTCATCAGATAAGGACTAAGGGTCAAAACCCAGCACCTCCCAAATATGGACCAACATGTCCGAAAAAACCTTGCCCTGAACCAACTTCCCCTTAGGGGAATTGTCTATGTCCTCATCCTCATCCTTAGATTTTTTAGCCGCAGGTTCGAGCAGCGCAGACTGGACAGCAGAATTAATTAAATCCTGCAAATCAGCCCTGGAAATCTGCACATGGTCATCCTCCTACAACTCCTGGACATTATGCTGCTTGGACAAGGATTTCGCAGGCACCGGAGAGGAATCCCCATCACTCATGGCCAGAGCACGAAGAGAAACCACACAGGAAGCCCAACACACACACCAGGAAGAGCCCAGCAACTCCCATAAAATACTGCCCCCAATTAACCAAGTCCCGTGAAACACGAGACCTGGAAACCACAAAGGACAGCCCTGCAGTCTCCTCCTCCAGCCACAGAACAAAGCACCATGGCCGCGGGAGCCGGACGCTGCTGGAAACCCCCAGTGCCGAAATGACCTGAGGCCAGAACACCAAGAAAGCTCCCTGCCCCAGCCCAGCACATGCGCGGGGAGCGTTCTGGCCAAGGAGCAAGAGCGAAGCCGACCGGAACTCCGGTGCGCCCGCGCGCAGAAATTACAGCAAAGAAACATTAACAGACCAAAAAGTAAGTAAAAACTCACGGCACCGCATACACAGCCCGTCCACCTCGGAACCGGCAACAGGAGACACGGAGCAATTAGCGTTCCGACCGCCGTCGGGCAGCAAAAGAAAACAGGCATGGCGGTGGGTGGGAGGGGCTTATGTGACTTTTGCCTTTAAGTTTAAAGCGTTTTGATTGGCTGGTTGGAGGCAGGACTGCCTCACTCTGTTAGGACTGGGACGAGGAGGACCCATGAGGGGGTAATGTGGTCCACGCAGCTACAAAGTGATGTGTAGTAATCGTCCATATAGAAGTCTGAAGCAAGAAACCACAGCATCATGAAGAAGGTAGCTGGTGGCAAAAGGAGGTGAGGGCATGAACTTTGAATTTGAGATGGCGGCCAAGTTAAAATCAAGAGGGAAAAGGAGGAGTCATAACTTAGGTCGGGTGAAACATAGATAAGTACTTTTGTAGCAGGAGTTTCATAGGCCATTGTCAGTGTCCTAGCAGCACATCAAGCCCAACATTGTCATAAAAAGCAATATTTAGTGATTCAAAATGTATCAACTTTCTGGCTTCTCCCAGTATTATTTATATTATGTTACTTATCCATGGACGATGTTTTGATGTATGGAGAGCAGCCACAATCTGCTCTAAAGTTTGATTTTTTTTTTATTACTCATTACCAAAGCCTAAAGAGTAGGGTTAGGTAATATAATTAATTGAAAATTGAATAAGACAAAATACAGCATTTATTTTGGTTAATCTGCAAAGCAAAATTCAACAAAAATATCTGCAGGCGGACCGGAGAAACTGGGTGGGTAACTTGCGTGCACTGCCCAACAACACCAACTGCAAACCACTAGAAATGGGTTTTTTCAGCTGTTTGTGGCATTACCAACTGCAGTTTGCCTTTCTTGCTCTCTGTAGATGGATGTGGATCTGTCAAAAAGTTGCAGGCTTGTGCTGGTATTCACATGTGCGTACCTCCGACAAGAAAAAATACCGAAGTCCGAATAAATACAGAAGGCCTCAGTTTTCCTTAATGGATAGTTTTAAATGTTACGTTGGACAATTGTATAGCCGTAACAAACCAATGCATTTACAACAGTGTTGGGAATTGGGTCTCTAGTTGGCAGAGCCATGCACCCTGTACAAATAGGGACCACAGTCCTAGTCAGGGTAAGTCTGATACACAACGTAAATTAACCTGTGCTCACCCTCTGGTAGCTTGGCACAGAGTAGTCAGGCTTAACGTAAGAGGCAATGTGAAAAGTATCTGTGCAACACTTAAAACAGTAAAACAGGGAAAACACCACACAAAAGGTACCACACTTGGTTAGAAAAATAGAACTTAGTTTAATAAATAAAACAAGACCAAAATGACAAAAATTTCAGTAAGTAGATCATGAGATATGTAATTTTAAAGATGTAGGTGAAAATACCCCAAAAAGACTGAAAGCACCAAGTGTGGTTATCTGGTTGCGCCGAACTGGGATAAAGTCACAAGTTCAGGCCGAGAGCAATGGAGTGTGGGCCGGCCACAGGGACCCACTTGGGCCCACTGGACACAGTACCTTAAATTCTGGTGCGCGGTCTGCATGACTTTGCTTTACAAGGCTTTGTGGCGGTTCCGATGAGGACCACAAAGGGCAGAGCACCTTAGGCCCACTTCCAAGGGTCCAGGACTGGGGTGGTACCACTTGGCAGGGCCGTCTCACAGATGGCAGAGTTCAGGTGCAGAAGCAGATTGGTTGGAAGTCTTTTGTGTCTCTGAGACTTCAGAAAAAAACAGGACATCAGTCAGCTGGCACTTTAAGTCACTCTGGGTTCTTGGTTGTAGAGATGCAGGTCCAGTCCTTCTCACTCCCAGGCAAGAGGGCAGTCGGCACAGGTCAGCACAGCAAAGCAGGAGTCCAGCAAAGTAGCAGGTCAGCAGCACAGCAGTCTTTCTTCCTGGCAGAGTATCCAGAGGTCCAGAAGTGTGCTAAAGTGGTGGTGTCTGATGTTCAGTATTTACACTTTGGTGCCCTGATTCTGGAAGGTGGGAGAAGCTTCTAGACAGTGGCTTTGAAGTTACAGGGAATCCCCTTCCTCCCCTGCCCTCTCTCTAAGCTGGCTGGAGTGGTAATACAGGATAGTTAGGCCTATTTTTTGTAAGCAGGGCACAGCTTATTCAGGTGCAAGTGGGGTTGTGTTTAGCTTCCCCACCCCGCATCTAACCAGTTAATGGCCCATTAAGGCCCATCAAGTCACACCTAAGCTCCCATTGTGTGTTGCTACCTAGAGGGAATTCGCAAGGCCCAGCTGTCAACCACCCCAAGTGTGCATTTAGAGACAGACAGAAGGCACAGAATGGTTCAAGTAAGATAATGCCAATATTCTAAAAGTGGTATTTTCAGAATTACAATTTAAAATCCGACTTTACCATGAGTTGTGATTTTAAATTGTGAGTCCAGAAGCACCAAACTCAAAGTATCTATCTTTTCCCAAATGGAAATTACATTTATAAAATGTAACAAGGTAATCCCAATGTTAACCCATGGGAGAGATAGGCCTTACAGTAGTGAAAAATGAATTAAAGAATTGTTTACTACCTGGACATGAAAAACTATAAAGTACATATCCAACTTTTTAAATACATAGCACCCTGCCCTTGGGACTGCCTACCTTAGGGGTGACTTCTAAGTATAAAATAGGAAGGTTTTGGTTCTAGCAAGAGGGTTAACTTGTTAGGTTGACATGGCAGTTTAAAACTGCACACACATACTCTGCAGTGGCAGGCCTGAGACATGCTTAAAGAGCTACTGAAGTGGGTGGCAAAATCAGTGCTGGAGGCCCACTGATAGAAATGTAAATTTACTGGCCCTATGTACATGTAGTGCACTTTACTATAATTAAATATACCAATTGTGGATATGCCAATGTAGCCATGTTTTAAGTAGAGAGCACATGCACTTTAAAGTTCCAAGAGTCCAAAAGCCAACAAAAATGAATTCACCAAAAAAGGGAGAAGGAAGGCCAAAAGGTTTGGGGGTGACCCTGCAGAAAGGGCCAGATCCAACAAACAGGCATCAGCAAAAGCCAATTAGTCTACATTTAATTTCCTAATGCTTGGAGAACCAGCATTAGCACATTAAAGCCAGAACAAATTCAAGAAACCAACACTGGGGGTATTGAGAGCTCCCTTGCTTTCATTAAAGTACTGTTTCTGCCACTATGCAAAATGAAGGGGCAATGGCAAATTGTTTTTTTGTTTCTATGATAAAAAAGAAATGAAGCACTATAATGAAGGTTCCTTACGAACTTTCCTTTATTTTAAATAGAAAGACAAAGGAACTGTAATGAAGGCAAAGAAGTCTACATTACTTAACAGTTTTCAGTTCTGTGGCAATGATGACAAGCTGCCAGGAGAAAGCGTCTTGAGGATGGAGGATAAAGAGGAAAGAGGGAGGAGTGGAGGGGCGGAAGCAAGGAACAAGGTGGGGTGGACTAACAAGCAGCAATATGGGAGGGAAAAGGAGGGGTCAAAAGGAGGAAATAACAAGAAGAAAGTGTCAGCTGGAAAAGTGATGAGAGAGGTGCGATGTTGGCTTTTCTTTTGGACATATTGAAATCTTCTCCCATGATGGCACTGAAGTCGTGTGCGATTGGGACGGCCATCTTCGGGTAAGGCACCCTGATAAGTAAAAGGAAATAGCCAAGACAGGGTCGGTTAAAACTCTAGAGCTACCAAATCACCAAAACACTGGTTGCACTAAAATGAATAAAAAAATGTATTGATCTTGTCATAGAATGGCGGTATGACTAAAAGAGTTGAATGTGGCAAAAAGTGTGCTGTAATGTGTGTACTTTGATATGTAAATTAAAACCTTTTGCTTTGCCATGCAAGCAATTGATTGGAGGTGAAAGGATGCACTGAACAGCCAGAAGCATCCGGGCAAGGAAGAAGCAAGACGTGGTTAACAAAGATTCAAACCAATGGCTGAAAGAGGTTGGTCAAATAAAGCTAAGGGTTCAAGGAGGTGGAACAAAGTCCACTTTAAACCTATTAGAAATAGTAGGTCTGTTTGATTACTGCAATTTCAAAACCCAGATCTGTCCAAAGATACACTTGCACTTTATAAAGGAGTTTTTCCTAGAAATGTAATTACATTACAGATAACTTTAATTATCTGATGGAAGTATGTTTATTATGGATCAGGAAAAAGACAGTGGAAATTAGCCATTTGCACTCTGTGTGCTTAGTTCAAATTATTTGGCAACAAGATCGGCACCATTTAATTACATTTGAATTTATTGAAAATTATACATTTCAAGATGTAATCTGCAATCCGTTTAGCTGACTGCTGATGAAGTTTTCTCTAATGCTATCTGAAGTTACACCACTGGGCAATCAATTGACTCAATCAAGACTGTCTTCCTCACCCCCCCTAGATATTTCTTTATCATCCTCCCTTTCCGAACTAAACTCTTCCTTTGGTTCCCAGGGAGGGTTCATAAATATCCAGCCTACCTTCTCTTCATCTTTGTTGGACGTAATACTGCTTATGCAAAAGACTTCACAAGGTATCTTGGAATCTCATATGCCCGAGTCATGGAAGGAGGCCATTATCACATTCATTTTGAAGCCAGGGAAATGTGCCAAGAACTGTGATTTGTATAGGCCGGTGTCGCTATTAAATTGCGATTATAAGATCTTCGCGAAGATTCTGGCAGGAAGACTCAATGGTGTTATGACTGTGCTTGTACATGAGGACCAAAAGGGGTTCATACGGGGTAGATCTCTAAAGGAGTTGTCTTAGACGCTTATAGGCTCCATAGACCTGGCTACTACATGTGAGCTCCCCCTTGCGGTAGTGGCGTTAGATGCTACAAAGGCATTCGACCGGGTAAATTGGGTCTTCCTTCAAACAATTGCGAAATCCCTTAACCTGGGAACAAAATTTTGTAAGGCTCTGGCGGGGCTATACTCCGCACCGGTAGCCAGGGTGTTGGTTAACGGCTTCTTGACAAATCCCATCAAAATAACCAGGGGAACAAGGCAAGGATGCCCTTTGTCGCCATTGTTGTTCCATCTCTACATTGAACCACTACCAAGGAAAATCAGGAACGACTCAGATATTCTGCTGTTCCGGTATAAAGGCTGGGAGAAGAAATTAGGGGGCATATTCACAAGGAAGTGGCAAAGTGAGGCGTTAGCCGTCATGGCTTAACTCCTCACTTCGCCACTTCAGAAACGCAAGGCTGCACCATATTCACAAGGATATGGTGTAGCCTTGCGTTCCCCCCTGCGCTGGCGCTAAGTGTAGCAGCTTAGCGCCAACGCAGGCACCCTTGCACCATGGTGCAAGGGTGTCTGCATGCAGGGAAGATTGTGTATGTACAGGAAGGTCCCCCTTCCTGCACATAAACAATCTTGAAATGCCGTTGTGTGACTTCTATGTGTGCTGCTTAATGCAGCACACACAGAAGTTGCAAACGGCATTTTCAAAAATGATTCTTTATGTGCAGGAAGGGGGACCTTCCTGTACATACACAATTATTGGCTTTTGCTGTTTTCATGTGTGCTGCACAACGCAGCACACATGAAAACAGCAAAACGAGGAGAAATTAAACATTTCTCCTCGCTTCACCAGGTTAAGACCAGGTTTTCCCTGGTCTTAATTCTGGCGCTGCCTCCTATTTACGCTGCTCTTGTGAATAGGAGGCAGCGTCAGAAGCAATGGGTGTTGCGGTGGAACGCCCACAGCAACACCCATTGCCCTCCCCTTTCATGCTAAGTATAGCGTGAAAGGGTGCCTTATTCACAAGGCAGCGTTAAGCCACGTTAAGTGGCTTAACGCTGCCTTGTGAATAAGGTGAAGCCCCTATCGCCACAGGAACGGCGAAAAAAGTGACGTTCCTGTGGCGATAGGGGCTTGTGAATATGCCCCATGGTTTATATGCAGATGACCTTCTAATTTACAAGACCCACCTACAAAGAACCATGAGTCGGGTTGTGATACTAACAACAGATTTTGGAAAGGTTTCATGGTACAACATCAATAGAGGAAAGACAGAAATAATGGTTTGGAACACTGAGGAAGGTGATGAGAAGGTTAAAAGGGAGATGAGATACCTAGGGAGTAAGATCACCCAAGATATCACCAAGCTAACCAAGGAAAACTATGAAAAATCCAAGAAGGAAGTGTCTACCTTGTTGAGGAATTGGTCACATCTCCCGCTCACTATATTCGGCAGAGTTAACCCGGTAAAAATGATGATCCTTTCAAAATTTACTTTTTTATTTGACTCAATTCCTCTACCATTTAAGAAAGAGTTGTTTGGGAAGTTGCAAAGCCTGATTAGCAGCTTTATCTGGTCTGCTAAAGGTCCTCGGATAGCGTGGAAGAAGTTGAGAAGGAGGGTAGAGAAAGGAGGTCTTGCGTTACCAGACTTATTATTGTACTCCTGGGCATTCTTGTTAAAAAATGGGAAAATGCTACTTGATAGACCCGCGTGTTCAGAAATTGGCAGATTATTCACCGTGATGTTAAAGCAGGTGGAAGGATGGGAATGTGGCTTCATGCATAAATACGCTGACCCTAAATATTTGAAAAAGGTCAGACTGAAAATTCTACAGGGCATGGCTGAGACATGGTACAAGATTAAAAGGACTTTAAAGCTTCTGTATTTCGGATACTTTGCCCCCATCTGGGACTCTCCGGGGTCTCCAGAATGGACAAAAGACAAGCTGGCAACTCCGTTATGAGAGGCAGGCATGGTAATATGGGAGCATCTAATCCATGAAGGTTACCTGATAACTTGGGAGATGTGTAGACAGAGAACAGATGATAAGGCATCAAGATTCAAATTCCTCCAAATACAGAGCTGATATCAATCTCCGGGTACGGTGGTAGGGGATCTAAATGAATTCGAAGAGAGGCTGATGTCAGGAACATCCATGAAGAAAGAAATAGCTGTTTGGTATTGGCTGATGATCGAGTTGGAAGACAGGGAATTCACGTTGCCGATGGAGTTGTGAGGAAGGTGCTTGCCGGAGACCTCGCTGGAGAACTTATGGCAAGTATCTATGTCTATGTTTTACAAAATAGTAAAACCTGCCTATTTAAGGAGAAACCATCTCTTCACTATCCATAGGGCGTACTGGACCCCACAAAGACTTTCAAAATTTGGAAAGGGAGGAGATGCGGACTGTCTGAAATGCGGCAAAATGAAAGAAGATGATGTGCACATGTTTATGCAATGCCCTAGGATCCAGACATTCTGGGAGGATGTGAGTAGAGCCTTATCTGATATTCTGAAGATACAAATTCAGGTAAGCGTCTCTCTGATCTTTTTTGGATGTCTAGACTCACAACTAAAAGTTGAAAAAAGTCATGGGAAGCTGGTATTCTATGCAATGCTACTGGCACACAGAGAAATTTGTAAACAATGGGTCGTCCAAACCCCTCCTCGATATGAGGATTGGTTACTATCAGTAAAGAATATCGCTAGATTGGACATATCGGACAAGGAAATGAAAAGGTACGAGTTCTGGCTACCTTTACTGAGGTGGATAGAGCAACAAGGAAGCAGGTCGGATCAGGGGTCCGATGATTAAGCCTAATCCGCCTCGGCTTGCACTTTTCTACTGAGCAGGGTCTGTTCGGAAAAAGTGTGGTCGGAAGAAAGGGTCTTCATAATCCGAGGGTGGTACCGCTTGAATTCTTTTTCTTTTCCCAGCAAAAGGGCAGGACACTCCAGATACGGGCAAATGGAATGGTGTTTTGAGGCAAATGAGGACAAAAAAGTATCTTGGAATCTCTAATGTTGGTAAGATCAAATCAGGTTGGCCAATCAAAGCTTCTGAAAGACATTAGATATGAACTTTGACATTTTAAAAGTGAGGCATCAAATGTAGGTGAAACTATAAACTCCAAGATCCCGGTTTCAGTTCCAGACCCAGAGCTTCGGGGGGGGGGGTCAAGGATCCCTCATAGAAAAATGTGAGGTCCAATTAACCGCAGCAGGTTCAGTCTATATTTCCAAATGCTCAATGCTTGTGAGGAACAAAACACCATTTCTTTAATTTCCTCAAATTTTCCAGGGCTAGATCCGAAATAGATTTTTAGGATCTCCTACCTCAATTGCAGGTAAAAGGAAGGCTCTGAGTTCGAAGGCACAGGCCTGTAATGGTGCTTTTTCCCTAGATCAATATTTAGGGCCCTCAAAGCCACTTGGCGGCACTTTAGTACCCGCACCTACCTATAAGGAGGTTGAATCAAAATCTAGTGTTAAAACCTGCTCAGTCTCCATCTCCTTACCCTTAAAGTGTCCACACTATTTCCAATAAAAAAGCCTACCATTAGTTACCAGTAAGGTGTCCAAGCCCCCGAATCCCAATAAACCTTGTAAAAAATCCACCACCAGACCCAAATTTCCTCCTCACCTTGACTTGGGGTCTTCACATCTATTGCTGGATATTATACGCCGAGGGAGAAAAGCAACCTTTGAACCCTCAAAAATCCTCCACATATTTAATCAAATCCCTTCCCTCTCTGGGATATCCTCGTTGGATTTAATCTCAGTTGGGTTCCAGCCTGGCGAACAAGGTAGGGAAGCATCAAGAGTCTCCATTATTTCACCCTGCATTGCGCAGTTAGTGCTCAAGGCGGTAGAGGACTTAGCTAAGGCAGGCTTACAAGCCCCTGCCCCCCCCAGAAGGACCCTGCCCCGCTTGCCTCCCAGCCGGCGTCTATTCCACCCTCTGTTTTAAATCTTCACGGTGGATTATCTGCCACTCAACGGGAGCCATTTATTCCATACAGACCGCTCCCAAGGCCGGGAAGTTTATAGCAAGGTAACCAGCTGCCCAAAAAATCTGAGGGTGGTTATAGTAAATGATAGACTAGCTGAGCATACGTAGGCAAATCTATGGGTGCAGGGTAGTAGGTTCTCTCCCCTAAAGCAACTCTCGGAGGCCGGCGACTGGAATGCCAGGCCTAGTTTTTCATAGAGCGAGGGATCCTCTCCAAACCTGAGAATCCTGAGCTGGAATATCCATGGGTTTGAGCGCCTTAGGAATAGTGGTGAACTTGAAGAAAGACTGAAACCCTTTCATTTGGTGTTCCTTCAGGAGTCCTGGTTGAGAGAGGATGATCAGACTGTAGAAGGTTTTATATTGTTTAACAGTAAAGGCCAGTACCGGGGGAAGGTGAGAGCATTTGCCGTTGTTCTAACCCTAATATCTACTAAGGTGATCAAGAAATCATTGGAGGTTATAAATGTTTCAAGTGGCCTGCATCTTTCTCTGGTTGAAATTGGCTTGAGCAATATTATACGTAGATGTTTTCTTCTTATAAATGTTTATATTCATAAAGAAGACTTCAGGCGAATAAAAGGCTGGTTGGAATCTTTCGAACATTCTTTCCAGAGTCTGGTAGCAAATTTCCCGGAAGCAGTCATAATAATGGCCGGAGATGTTATTGCCTGTCTCTTTCCTGCACAGATGGACCTACAGTTGGAGGAAGCTTTGGAATCTCTTAACGTTCCTCCAGCACAATTTTCCCACAGTGTTATTAAAAAGGAGGCTAAAGTGTTGAGCCAATGGCTGACGAACAGTGGTTTGATCTGTTTAAATGGCCGATATAAAGATTATGTGCCAGCAGCCAGAACCTTCCGGCAGGGACTGTCACCAGGCCCAATTGACTATATATTCATGTCTCTTTGGCATTTTGATCTCTTTCTTGACTTTGAAGTGGCAAAATATGAGGGTGTGACCACTGGGCAACCTCCGCAGTTCTTAGTCTGTGCAAGCCAGTGACTCCAGAGAGGGTATTGCCTCTAGGGGTGTCCTACCCACGGAGGCTCTCAACACGACTTGATTTCATTAATCTACAAAATCTAGCCGCTTTTCAATTAAAAGAGAATATCGATGTTCTCTCCATTGATTCGGAGAATACCATTGTGTGGTACAACTAAATTGTACATCAATTGTAAATGTAAGAGAGAGGAGACTGTGAGTAGGCCCTTGTATAAAGATGGGGGGGTTGGTTTGAGTCCGCTTGTCAATAGCTGAAGAGCCTGGTGAGACTGAGAGTTAGGAGTACTAGGCGACACCAGGTACCATAGCTTCTAAGAGCTGGCTAAGCTTAAGTCCCAATATAAATCCCTAGTGAAGGTGAAAAAAGCCTCCTATTACCACAGTAAGTGGGACAAGATGCAGGAAATTATCCTCTCCAAGGATCAGCAAAAATGTTGTGAGAAGGTTAACGAGCCCAGTGACCATAATAGGGGTGCCCTTGTATGTATGATCCCGGAAGATCTGTGGGCTACCTACTTGGCAGATCTATATAAGGGACCTTTTGTCCCGGCCAGACTCCAGGGAACTCTTGAACAAAAACTCCCTCTCACTTGGTTTTAAATAAAGGAGTTAAGAGCAGTAATAGAAAGAAGAAAGCTTTCACGGGCCACTGGCCCCGATAACATCCTAGCGGTCATACTTAAATCGAACAGTGTTTGGTGGGCTACAGTTTACTCACTTTTGTTCAGTTGGATTGCTTCAACCCGCCTTCACCCTCCATCATGGAAAGGGTATATAGTAAAATCCATTTTACAAAATGGAACGGCTCCGAACCTAGATACTATAGACATATCAGCCTTCTGGATATCTCTGTAAGGTCTTCTCCAAAATTATTTTATCCAAGTTGGAAGACTGGCATACTGAATCAAGATCATTCCAATAGAGCAGGGGGGCTTCCAGGAGGGCCATTCTACTACTAATGACTGTTTTGTGTTAATGGGCATCATTCAGAAGGCCCTAGAAGTGAATCAAAGGCTTTGCTGCTGTTTTGTTGACTTCAGGACAGCCTTTGATTTGGTGGATAGGGATATCTTATGGAGAAAACTCTCCGCCTGGGAGCTCCCTCCAAACCTCATAGTGTGATTCAATCCTTGCACTTTGACAACTGGGCTCAGATAGAGCTAGATAAATCAGGCCAGCTATCTCAAAGAATTCCAATTAGAAATAGCCTTCTGCAGGGGTGCGCTTTAGCACCCTTGCTCTTCAGTCTATTTCTAGCTGACCTTCCTACTTTTATATCTCAAACAAAGCCCTTCTCCCCCAAAGTAGGGAAACAGCACATGATTGTCTGCTTTACTCAGATGATCTGGTATTGTTGGACTGTACCCCAATTGTTCTGCAGAGGAAACTAAAGTCCCTTGCAACATATAGTAAGCAGAACCAGCTCCAAATTAATCTGGAGAAGACCAAGATCCGTCTTTGGGAAAAGAGTAAAAAAGTTCACCTGGTGCCTAGATTCACGGGAGGTGGAGCTAGTCGACCAATATAAGTACTTAGGTTTGACTTTTAGGAGGAACTTGAGAAGTGACATGCATTGGGACTGTTCTAAGCAGAAGGCATCATTGCAGGCCAGCTGTTTGTCTAGATTCAACTGGAAATTTGGGGGGTTGTCCTACATCCCACTATTGAGGGCTTATGAAGGTAAGATACCTCAGCTGGACCTGTATGGTGGAGATATCTTTTCCCTTGATTCCCTCTATGAGTGGGGCCGATTAGAAGGGGCAGTTCTCAGAAGACTTCTATCGCTCCCTCCAGGTACTGTGGTCCAGGGCATAAGGAGAGAGATCAACCTAGTCTCCTGAAGTCTGCTGGCCTTCACTTGGGCCTTAAGATACCTCAATAGACTCTTGGAGGACGATGAAGTGATCAAAGTATCTAAACTCTGCTGGGATGAGATTCAAGGTAGCAAAAGAAGGTTGGCAAAGGAAGTAAGGAAAAGATTGTGCTTTATTAAGATCCTCCATTCAGATTGTGGCACAATTACGTCCTGGCCCCCCTTCCCAGGCAAACAAGTATTGAAAGAGTCTGCAGTAATGGTGATCGAGACCAGAGACCTGACCTTTTTATGCAAGATACCGTCTGTCAGCTTCTCAATTTCTACTCTAGGCCAGGACGTTGTCTTTCCATATTTGATGCAGTTACCAGACCTAGTCTTACGAAATGAAATCTTAAGAGCTACAGTGGGATGTAATCCAATCCACTCATCCCACCCATGTTGGGCCAGGGTTCAGGATAACAACGGTCTCTGCCCCTGCACCCTGAATGTAAAATGCTCTCTATTGCACATACTTATGGATTGCGTTTTTTATCTTTCAAACGGTATTAAGTTTTTAAGACCCTTGTCTTTTAAATATGAAACATTCCGAAGGAGGAAAGCTGTGGAGTTGTCGAACTGCGTTATTTAGATGTGGCAGGAGGGATGGCTCGGTTTTTACAGTCAGTCAAACAGAGTTTTAAGGATGAACTGTAGTAGGAGGGGGGTGTCAGGCTGGCTAGATGGGTTTAAATTATCTATTTTAACTGTTTTATGTGTTTTGGAATATCTTATGGGCAATTGTCTAAATAATCTTGTTTTCTACCTGATGGAAGTATGCTTAACTATTATGGATCATTTAAAGGAACAGGTTTTTTTTTAGGAGACCCACAGATCACTACACCAAACTCCAGGCCCTTCCCATTCTATGGAAGTGGCAAGCCCTAGTGAAAGCCTGGCTGGACCTACATTTCCAGCTGAAGGCTTGTGAGCAGCAGCATGATGGTGAGTACATTTCCTTTGAATCGAATGTTTATCAGTATACACAGTGTGTTTTGTATTGTCATGTGATGTCCAGTGGTCTGTATCAAGTTGAGCCAATGTCCCATTACGCCCAGGCATAATCACGTGCCATTTCCAATGAAAATGTATGGCACAATGGGAATAACGCAAAAGAACACAAGCAACTGTTGATTGCTGTTCTTTTGTTTTTCATGCTTTATTTTAGTGTTAAATGCATCCTTGTGTCTAAAATACACTCTAGGACCCATTTGCACTAAAATATAGTGCCAAATACTAGTCTTGCATATTGTGTATTTACACGTAATGTCACACAATGTTTTACAAAATCTCACTTAATGATGAAAATTTAAAATTAGTGAATTTTGCACATTCCCAGTCAACATGTGTTTCATGTAACACAGTGAGTTGGACATTAAGGTAGAGATTTGCTATGATTTTGTATTAGGATTGTATCGCTATTATGGCACAGCCCCAATGAAAAACCATTTTTGGCATTTACTGAGCCACTCAAAGCCCCTTTGTGTAACTTTGCATGGTTTAGTAAATACGAAGTAATGCAACCCAGTGCATAGCACTTCTTTGCATTACTTTGCATCAGGTAGGCATTAAATGGATGGAGCATGGGTGTTTCCATCCACCCATGTATTTTGACACAAACCCAGATTAACAAAGGCTTGTAAACCTGGGTTTGCACCAAAAGGGTGCACCTCCCCAACAAAGGTGTTAACAAGGAGAAACATCTTTATTTCTCCTCATTACTTCCACTTTGCATGTGTTCTGCATTGGAGCTAGTCAGCACACAGTGTGCCAGTGCAGGAAGAGAGTATAAATGTTCCATATCTTTGTAAATATAGAGCATTTCTGCTCTCTCCTTTCACAAAACATATCACAGCAAGTTTCCTTGCTGCTCTGCGTTGCGTGAATTAACAGTAAATGTGCCCCTCAATACTCACTAATGCATAAATGACCAGTTTGGAGGCAAGAAAAAACACAGAAAGTCCACATTCTACTTATTAAATAGTAGTATCCTTCCTAGACCAGTTCTATGAGATGTTGTAAGAGAACTGTTCGTTGTCCTAAGAAGGTATAGGAAAACACAATGTTTTGTTAAAATAACCCTCACCCACCAAAAGGTCCCTTGGTGGCATGCTTCATCATCGGGTTCTTCCCGCCCCCCTGCGGGACGGGGCGTGCCACGACCGACGGAGACGTGGGAGCACTTCTTAGTGAGGTGATGCTATGTGTAGTGTGAGAGTGGTAGGGTCAGAGTGAATAGAGTGAGGTTAAAAAATACCCTGCTGTGTGGAAACTAAAATTGAATACTCCCTATAGCTGGTATTAATAAAAATGGGGAGTGGAGGATGTATGCTATGATGAGATAATACCTCCCTAGTCTACATGTTTCGAAGCCATCCCCTTGGCGTCTCTTCAGGACCAAAACAGATGATCCCTACACCACTCTTCAAGAGAAACAACAGTGTGGTCTGCCAAATCAATGTAGCAGTCTCGTGTGCATAATAGAAACGCGCACTTATACAATACCCAATTGGTATATTCTTGTTATTCAATCCGGAAGGATAGAATAAAACATAGTTATCACATTAATTTGATAATTACAAGACCACATCACCAAACTTGTGGAAGGTCTACCTAGTGATATATTTTTCTCTAGTGCACGACTACTCGTAATTGATTCACGTGGGTGCCGTGCTGCCCTTTATTTTGACGTACAAGTCAATACAAAACAAAAAACATAAAACACACACTCTATGGTGGGCCGTATCCGTGGTATTAAAATCTCGTTGTATCTTCATTCTATATGCAGGAGAAATCTCATGTGATGCCTGTAGAGGTACTATGTGGAGTAGAAGTACAGAGACAAATGTAAAAAAGAGTTAACATACACTTTTGTAGTCAAACTATAGCCCCATGAGCTATTACACGGGAGGGGAGGAGCGCTTGTAGTCAAACACTGTGGGAGACAAAGTGTTCACGTAATGAGAAAATAAAGTTTTTCCTGGAAAAAGCAATGCCTTGTTCCTGAGAATTCTCGTTCTCTAAGGGGATCAACTGTGCCGTACTTACGTCGTCAAAGCTGCTCTCTCGCCCCAGCAATGCCTACCCGTGGCTCCGATGAACAAGGGATGTGTGCCATGAAGCAGCTTAAGTACCTGATGCCTTCTGTGTTTGGCGCGTGTGTGTTTCCAACTACTACAACGCTAACCTACACAAAATGGCCGTCCAGTAATAGAAAATTCTACTCGCTACACGCGCTTACTTCCGCGTGTTGTGCGTAACAGCGTATGAACTGCTAGAACGCGAATTCTCCAAAATGGCCGTCATCATATGGCAAATCAGTTACCGGTTGTTTCTGTGTATCGCTCCGTGTGTGCACTCCCTTGTTATGATGCTATGAGCGGGTTCACTCTGAAATAAACGTTAGTGGTAGCTAACGTGTATTGCGCTTGTCTGTGTGAAAATGTTCAGGCATGTACTTATCTGCCCTGATGCTGCCCTACTTTCTGGTTGGTCACATGTACCTACTGTGTCAATAAACTCCTTAAAGGGTGTCAATAAAAATTGTGTATGAATAAATTCGGCAATTACAGGTTTAGATGCACATCACCTCGAGAGTGCCTAGGTACAATGTTAGTATAATCCCAAATGCCAGGATGATACTATAGGTGCCATAGTTTTGCAGGAAGTGGTGCTGAGACCGAGTATTTCCGAATAAAACAAGATTTTGTTGGAAGGGTGTATGATTATAAGACGCCTGGAGAGCGTATTGTACATCTTATTTGATCATAGTGCGGAGGAGGACTCATGAGTCAATGTGCCCAGGGTGCCCTTACTATCTCAGTTGTCCCCATGGGATGTCATCATTGAGTCCCCTTATATGTGTGCCCAAGCGAAACACCCAGCGCTGTTCCTTTTCGAACAGTGTTACTTCGTTGTTCACATGTTCAATGACTGTCCATTGTATGTCCTGTGTAGTGTGACTGGCCTCTAGGTAATGTGAAGGCATTTTTGGAGTCGCTTTTTTACATTTCACATTGCTCTTATGTTCCCCAATATGTGTTTTTACTTGGCGTGTGGTCATCCCAATGTAGTGCATACCGCAGGGACAGGTGATCATATAGATCACATTCTTACTGTTGCAGTTTGTGAAACGGCGTTGTTCCCAAACTGTGTCATTGTTGAAAATGATATTTCTGCTCTTTTTGGTCAAATGACATACGCTACAGTGTCCGCAGGGGTGATGACCCATCAATGGTGGGTGTAGAGTGTTCGATGTTTCTGCTTGAGTGGTTACTCGTGGCCTGGTGTGTACCACCATGTCCGGCAGACGTTTACCTCTTCTGTGCGAGAACATAGGTTTGGGTAAATTCAAGTGGCCGCAGTTGAGTATGCGCCAATGTTTATTGATTATTTTCAATACTTGGTTGGAGCCAGTGTTGTATGTGGTTATGCATATTGGTCTCTCTTTCTTTGGTTTCTGTGGTGCAGGTTCCAGAAGGGCATCCCTGTTATTGTTCCTCGCTCGTTTGAATGCTTTATCCACTATCTTGGCCGGGTAGTTCCTTTTCTCCAGTTTTTTGCGTAGGTCCTCTGCCTGTTCTTTAAAGTCTTTCACATTTGAGCAGTTTCTTCTTAGGTACAAGAACTGACCATACAAGAGATTATCCCGTAAGTGCCGCGGATGAAAACT
Source organism: Calotriton arnoldi (assembly GCA_963921515.1). Taxonomy (NCBI): domain Eukaryota; kingdom Metazoa; phylum Chordata; class Amphibia; order Caudata; family Salamandridae; genus Calotriton; species Calotriton arnoldi. Next base: position 1,367,325 of record CAWUFW010003181.1, on the reverse strand, counting down.
GTCATACAGGAGGAGACAATTTTTTGCTGTTGTTTTGAAATGTGTTGTAGTCTTCAAAACACCCTCCTGGGGGAGTATGTTCAAGTCTAGGAACACTGGTTCTTTATTTGAGATGGTGCTGGTAAATTTGAGATATTCATTCTGGTAGTTCAGCCAGGTCATGAATTTGGCAGCCGTTTCCATGTCGCCATTCCAAATGACCAAAACGTCATCAATATAACGCTTCCATACCCTGATGTGGTGTTGGTAAGGGTTGTCTATGTGAAGGATCTTATGTGATTCCAAATGATGAACATACAGGCCAGCTACACTGGCGGTGGTGTGCTCTGGTATTGGAAGAAGTTCCTGGTGAGTGCTAATTGCAGCAGTCCATTACAATGTTGCGAGGGGTTTGGAATTTCCAGTCCGTCATGAAGAGCACATCCTCTATGATGTGTAAAGTTTCATCATGCGGGAGACCAGTGTAGAGGCTTTCTACATCCAACCCCATTAAGAGTTCCTTTGTGGGGTCAAAATCCATACCTTGTAGGAGCCTCAACACGTCTTTGGTATCTTTTAGGTAAGTGTCTGTCTTTTCTACAAGAGGGCGCAGAAAAGCGTCTGCAAATCTGGACAAAGGCTCCAAAATAGATCCTATGCCTGACACAATGGGACGACCGGGTGGTTTGTTCAGGTCTTTGTGAATTTGAGGAATCGTGTAAAAGTAGGGGATTATTGTTGATTTGTTGGTGAGGAAATCTCCTTCCTTCCTCGAGATCCAGTCGTGCGCGAGGGCTTCCTCTATCATCCTAGCGATCTGTACTCTAAGAGATTCAGTGGGGTCATCTGGTAAGACCTCATAATTCCTGCGGTCTTGTAGCAGTCATTGACATTCCTGGTCATAAGCCTCTGAAGTCTGGATCACAATAGCTCCCCCTTCATCAGCAGGCTTCACGACTAGGTTGCTGTTGTTTGCCAGTTCCTTAATGGCTTGTTTCTGTTTCCTCGTGGTGTTGTGGAAGATGCGGTGGTTGTCTGAGTTGATGTCCTCTATTTCCTTCATGACTGCCTTTTCAAAGCTAGTAGCTCCGTGGGTAGTAAACTGTTAGGGGGTGTAAAGGTTGATTTCACTCTGAGTCCTGTGTCATCTTCTTCTCTGATATGTGGTTCTTTTTCGCTAAAGAAGGCCCTGAGTTTAAGTTTCCTCATGAACTCATTGACTTCCTTGCAAAGTTAGAATTTGTCAAGTTTCTCCGTTGGGACGAAACCCAAGCCCTTTTCCAAAATACTCTTTTGTGCTGGAGTCAGGATTTGGTCAGTCAGGTTCACCACTAAGTGGTCTTTCTGCTGGTTGTTGGTTGGTTGCTCAAGGCTCCTGTCATGCTCCTGGTTGACACTCCTGACGCTTCTTCTTCCGTTGCCCAATGGACTTGGCTTCTTTTCCGATTCCAACCCCTCCTGGGCCCTGGGCGTGACCCTAAAAAAGGATTCTGTTGATAGTACGGGAATTCTTGTTGGGGAATATTCCAGTGATTGTAGGGTCCTGGTGGGCCTTGTGTCATCAGAGGGCCATATGGGTAAGTGGGGTAGGCGGGGGGTCCTTGGTAGGGCCCCCATCCTTGTGAGCCTCTGAAATGTGCTCTCCTACCCTGGCCTCTCCTCCCTTGATATCCTGATCCGTTGTGTCTACTTGAGCCCAAGCTGTTAGAGCCTGTGTCTGACGAGTCCCGGTCAGTGTTTAAGTCTTGGTGGTTAGATGGTGCCACGTAATCCTCTTGTATGTAGGGATATACCTTTTCATGGCTAAATCGTCCTGTGTCCTTTTTTAGTTTGGTGTACTTGCTTTGTTTCAGGGTGACTTCAAAATCATTCATCGTCTGGTTGAGTTCTTCAAGACGTTTCTTCAGTACACTGACTGGTTGATAACTTTTGAGGCGTACCTCAATAGTTTGTATCTCAGTCTTTAATTCCTGGGCAATGCGGATGGCAGTTTTTATTATTAGGATAAGCCAGTCCCGTGTACAGTGCCAGGAAATTAAAGACCAATCCTTCTTAAACGACTTGTCATGCTGGAAGATGAATGGTTAATTCTTTACTATCTGTCTTGATCTGTCTTGATCTGGGTCCTTCTAAGTATTGCCAAATCATCCCATCCTAGCTACCATCAGTCCCTTTGAAGGACTCAATACGTCAGAACCCAGCACTGACAACAACGACGGGGATGATTTGGCAATACTTAGAAGGACCAAGATCAAGACAGCCTTACACGGTCTTATAATGACTGAATATTTAAGGGCAAATGCGGCAACGGAAGAAGAAGCGTCAGGAGTGTCAGCCAGGAGCATGACAGGAGCCTTGAGCAACCAACCAACAAATAGCAGTAAGACCACTTAGTGGTGAACCTGACTGACCAAATCCTGACTCCAGCACAAAAGGGTATTTTGGAAAAGGGCTTGGGTTTTGTTCCAACAGAGAAACTTGACAAATTCAAACTTTGCAAGGAGGTCAATGAGTTCATGAGGAAACTTAAACTCAGGGCTTTCTTTAGCGAAAAAGAACCACAGATCAGAGAAGAAGATGACACAGGACTCAGAGTGAAATCAACCTTTACACCCCCTAACAGTTTACTACCCGCGGAGCTACTAGCTTTTAAAAAGGCAGTCATGAAGGAAATAGAGGACATCAACTCGGACAACCACCGCATCTTCCACAACACCACGAGGGAACAGAAACAAGCCATCAAGGAGCTGGCAAACAACAGCAACCTAGTCATAAAGCCTGCTGACAAAGGGGGAGCTATTGTGATCCAGACTTCAGAGGCTTACGACCAGGAATGTCAACGACTGCTACAAGACCGCAGGAATTATGAGGTCTTACCAGATGACCCCACTGAATCTCTTAGAGTACAGATCGCTAGCATGGTAGAGGAAGCCCTCGCGCATGACTGGATCTCGAGTATGGAAGGAGATTACCTCACCAACAAATCACCAATAATCCCCTACTTTTACACAATTACTAAAATTCACAAAGACCTGAACAAACCACCCGGTCGTCCCATTGTGTCAGGCATAGGATTTATTTTGGAGCCTCTGTCCAGATTTGCAGACGCTTTTCTACGCCCTCTTGTACAAAAGACAGACCCTTACCTAAAAGGTACCAAAGACGTGTTGAGGCTCCTACAAGATATGGATTTTGACCCCAAAAAGGAACTCTTGATGGGGTTAGATGTAGAAAGCCTCTACACTAGTCTCCCGCATGATGAAACTTTACACATCATAGAGGATGTACTCTTCGTGACGGACTGGAAATTCCAAACCCCTCGCAACGTTGTAATGGACTGCTGCAAGTTAGCACTCACCAGGAACTTCTTCCAATACCAGAGCACCCCGCCCCCAGTGTAGCTGGCCTGTATGTCCATCATTTGGAATCACTTAAGATCCTTCACATAGACAACCCTTACAAACACCACATCAGGGTATGGAAGCGTTATATTGATGACGTTTTGGTCATTTGGAATGGCGAAATGGAAACGGCTACCAAATTCATGACCTGGCTGAACTACCAGAATGAATATCTCAAATTTACCAGCACCATCTCAAATAAAGAACTAGTGTTCCTAGACTTGAACATATTCCCCCAGGAGGGTGCTGAAGAATGCCTGGCTATTAACACCATATAGGCAGAAATATGTTGACCATGCACTGTGGGATGTAGCTGATCAATTTACCCAGCATACACATCCCTCGTTCTGTTTTTATGTCAGATTGGCCACTTAATAAAAAGCATTTTTTTTTACACAATCTAGACAGTTTTAACCCACTACACTTAGCACTTTCACCAATCACACAAACAACACAAAAAAACCTGCTCCGCAGTATTCCTGGCGTTGAAGCACACCAGGGGGGCATTCGGTCTTCCTGGTGGGGCCCGATGATGAAGCATGTCACCAACTAGGTTGGTGAGTGAGGGCTTTTTAAAGAATCCAGTGTGATTCTTCATGCTTTTCAAGGAATCCAGTTTGATTCTTCATGCTTGCTCTTCACTAAGATAAGGCACACTCTTTCGTTGTTATGATTAATCTCCCGTATGGTCAGTTCTTGCGCCTAAAAAGAAACTGCTCAAATGTGAAAGACTTTAAAGAACAGGCAGAGGACCTACGCAAGAAACTGGAGAAAAGGAACTACCCGACCAAGATAGTGGATAAAGCATTCAAACGAGCAAGTAACAATAACAGGGATGCCCTTCTGAAACCTGCACCACAGAAACCAAAGGAAGAGAGACCAATGTGCATAACCACATACAACACTGGCTCCAACCAAGTATCGAAAATAATCAATAAACATTGGCGCATACTCAACTGCGGCCACTTGAATTTACCCAAACCTATGTTCTCGCACAGAAGAGGTAAAAGTCTGCGGGACATGGTGGTACACACCAGGCCATGAGTAACCACTCAATCAGAAACATCGAACACTCTACACCCAACATTGATGGGTCATCACCGCTGCGGACACTGTAGCGTATGTCAATTGACCAAAAAGAGCAGAAATATCATTTTCAACAATGACACAGTTTGGGAACAACGCCGTTTCACAAACTGCAACAGTAAGAATGTGATCTACATGATCACCTGTCCCTGTGGTATGCACTACATTGGGATGACCACACGCCCAGTAAAAACACATATTGGGGAACATAAGAGCAATGTGAAATGTAAAAAAGCGACGACAAAAATGTCATCACATTACATAGAGGCCAGTCACACTACACAGGACATACAATGGACAGTCATTGCACATGTGAACAACGAAGTAACACTGTTTGAAAAGGAACAGCGCTGGGTGTTTTGCTTGGGCACACATATAAGGGGACTCAATGATGATATCCCATAGGGACAACTGCGATAGTAAGGGCACCCTGGGCACATTGACTCATGATTCCTCCTCCGCACTATGATCAAATAGGATGTACAATACACTCTCCAGGCGTCTTATAATCATACACCCTTCCAACAAAATCTTGTTTTATTTGGAAATACTCGGTCTCAGCACCACTGCCTGTAAAAACTATGGCACCTATAGTATCATCCTGGCATTTGGGATTATACTAACATTGTACCTAAGCACTCTCGCAGTGATGTGCATCTAAACCTGTAATTGCCGAATTTATTCATACACAATTTTTATTGACACCCTTTAAGGAGTTTATTGGCACAGTAGGTACATGTGACCAACCAGGAAGTAGGGCAGCATCAGGGCAGATAAGGACGCGCCTGAACATTTTCACACAGACAAGCACAATACACGTTAGCTACCGCTAACGTTTACTTCAGAGTGACCCCGCTCTGTTCAACGTTTAGCATCATAACAAGGTAGTACACACACGGCGCGATACACAGGAACAACCGGCAACTGATTTGCCATATGATGACGGCCATTTTGGAGAATTCGCGTTCTAGCAGTTCATACGCTGTTACGCGCAACACGCAGAAGTAAGCGCGTGTAGCGAGTAGAATTTTCTATTACCTGACGGCCATTTTGTGTTAGTTAGCGTTGTAGTAGTTGGAAACACACACGTGCCAAACACGGAAGGCATCAGGTACTTAAGCTGCTTCATGGCACACATCCCTTGTTCATCGGAGCCACGGGTAGGCATTGCTGGGGCGAGAGAGCAGCTTTGACGACGTAAGTACGGCACAGTCGATCCCCTTAGAGAACGAGCATTCTCAGGAACAAGGCATTGCTTTTTCCAGGAAAAACTTTATTTTCTCATTACGTGAACACTTTGTCTCCCACAGTGTTTGACTACAAGCGCTCCTCCCCTCCCGTGTAATAGCTCATGGGGCTATAGTTTGACTACAAAAGTGTATGTTAACTCTTTTTTACATTTGTCCCTGTACTTCTACTCCACATAGTACCTCTACAGGCATCACATGAGATTTCTCCTGCATATAGAATGAAGATACAACGAGATTTTAATACCACGGATACGGCCAACCATAGAGTGTGTGTTTTATGTTTTTTATTTTGTATTGACTTGTACGTAAAAATAAAGGGCAGCACGGCACCCACGTGAATCAATTACGAGTAGTCGTGCACTAGAGAAAAATATATCACTAGGTAGACCTTCCACGAGTTTGGTGATGTGGTCTTGTAATTATCAAATTAATGTGATAACTATGTTTTATTCTATCCTTCCGGATTGAATAACAAGAATATACCAATTGGGTATTGTATAAGTGCGCATTTCTATTATGCACACGAGACTGCTACATTGATTAGGCAGACCACACTGTTGTTTCTCTTGAAGAGTGGTGTAGGGATCATCTGTTTTGGTCCTGAAGAGACGCCAAGGGGATGGCTTCGAAACATGTAGACTAGGGAGGTATTATCTCATCATAGCATACATCCTCCACTCCCCATTTTTATTAATACCAGCTATAGGGAGTATTCAATTTTAGTTTCCACACAGCCAGGTATTTTTTAACCTCACTCTATTCACTCTGACCCTACCACTCTCACACTACACATAGCATCACCTCACTAAGAAGTGCTCCCACGTCTCCATCGGTCGTGGCACGCCCCGTCCCACAGGGGGGCGGGAAGAACCCGATGATGAAGCATACCACCAAGGGACCTTTTGGTGGGTGAGGGTTATTTTAACAAAACATTGTGTTTTCCTATACCTTCTTAGGACAACGAACAGTTCTCTTACAACATCTCATAGAACTGGTCTAGGAAGGATACTACTATTTAATAAGTAGAATGTGGACTTTCTGTGTTTTTTCATGATTTATAGAGGAGGGTGAGTCCACATCGTACTGAACCTCTTCACTCTCTTTCCTGTTTTGTTTATCAGTTTGGAGGCAAGCAAACATTTAAGTATGAAAAATAGCTTGAGTAAGTGATAAATGTCATAGCAGGCAGCAATCATGATGGAGAGGGTCACTTAAGGATAATATTTCCAGAGGACTGGACTGGTACAGCCATAACCCCTTTGGCAACAGGACATGTGTATTGTTCAACTTCAAAAAGCTGACCATAATGGAAATGTCCTTGTTCAATGTTCAACTGTAAAATGTATTGCATCCATTGTCAGTGTCTCAAATGTAGAACATGATGTCATACACTAATGGGCTGATGGCTATTTTTCGGTTTCACCTGCACAGCGCTTTCTCTGTGCTTGTGAAATCTCTTGTATTTAATATATCTTAAAAGGGGGCTCTTATCAGTTCCCAAAGCCGATTTACTGTGTTCATTCGCTTTTGTGCGGAACTTTTTTTTGTTAACGTCCCCTGGCCTCACGCTTTTGGGTTTCTTCTACAAAAGTTGTTTGCATTGTTTAAGCCCCATTCACTGTGAAGACAAGATCTCTTCCCAAGGAAAAGACAGACAGCTTCTATCAGTATGCTGGAATGCTTTCATTTTATTATTTAATTGTGTAAAGCAGATGCTTTAGCCGTAGAACATTTGTAGCATTTCCTATTCATGCCTCAGTACTTTTCTCTGAATTTTGTAGGCATTATCGGATTGATTTTTCAGCTTAATCTATTTGGCCATTATGATCAAATTCTAAATGTTGCATGTTAAAAATAAAGTTAATATACAAGAGCTATGCTATATTTTACTACAAAACAGGCAGCCACAAGTGCGGTTACATTGCAGACAACAGGGTTATGATTTCAATGGTGCAGCAGGTGCAGTGACACCAGGACCAAAAGCTCTTGGCACCCCACTAAACACCAAAAATTGCTATATTTTCCTACTAAACCGGCAGTCACAAGTGCAGTTACCTTACAGACAACAGGGTAATGATTTGAATGGTGCAGCAGGTGCAGTGACACAAGGCCCAAAAGTTGTCAGAACTCCTCTAAACACCAAATATTGCTATATTTTACTACTAAACAGGCAGTCACAAGTGCAGTTATCTTGCAGGCAACAGGGTCATTATTCGAGTGGTGCAGCAGGTGCAGTGGCACCGGGCCTAGAAGTTTTCAGAACTCCTCTAAACATCTAATATTGCCATGTTTTACTACTAAACAGACAGTCACAATTGTAGTTACCTTGCAGTTAAAAGGGGCTTGATTTAGGGTCCATTACGATGCCGGACGGAAGGCCATCCGTGCTGGTGGCGGAAAACCGTCATGTTTCCCACCCCAGGTGCGGTCATTGCGACCAACAAATCACAATGGACCCGCAGAGGCCATTTTCCGTCCGCCGGCGTCTGTCAGGCTCCGCACGTTTTTTGCGTACGCAAGGGTGGCGGACGGAGCCAACAGGGCAGGACCGGCGTGCGGAAACACGTTCCGTCCGCCAAGCAAATCACGATGTTGCAGACAGCCCTTCCCACCGCCGCGGAAAAAACACCACGTTGCGGATGGCGGAAATACATCGGAGAGGAGGAGCCGATACTGTACCCATCTAAACCCCCGGACCCGCCATGGATCCTGCGCCACAGGCCTTCCCGCTGTACCACCTGCTGCACCTCCGGCAGACAAGACGCCGCCGCGCTCAACAGCAGAGGTACGTACCCGACGTCTCCACGCATGCAACCCCTGAACAACTGCAACTCCCAGCAAGCGTGGCGGCACCGCGATGAATATGGCAACTTGCCAAATGCAAAGTGCGAGGCACACCCAATCCCCATGAGTGACCCTTGTTGCCCCCGAAGGCAATTGGAGCCAATGACGAGCCCCGCAGTTGCAGAGCGTGCTCTCCATGCCACTGGAGTCAAGCTATCCTGTCTGATGAGGGCTGAAACCCCCGAAACCGGTCCTAGGATGCTTGTTTCCAGTCCAGGGAGGACCTGGCCATGGCAGTTCGGGCTGGACTGTTCCCATTGGGCGCAGGGTCAAGACTGATTTGCATATGGCTGGGTCCAAACTGGAATGGCATGGTGAGCAAAAAAACGATGGATTTAGGCCCAGATCTCTGTACTGGGGTGAATGTACGACATTGTTCTGCATTCTGTCCATCAATTGTTGTTTTTGCATTTGTCACCCCGAGTGGGACGGGTATGCCCAGACGTGGGTCCCGTGCTCTCCATGCCACTGGAGTCAAGCTATCCTGGCTGATGATGGCTGAAAGCCCGAAACCGGTCCTAGGATGCTTGTTTCCAGTCCAGGGAGGACCTGGCCTGGCAGTTCGGGCTGGACTGTTCCCATTGGGCGTAGGGTCAAGACTGATTTGCATATGGCTGGGTCCAAACTGGAATGGCATGGTGAGCAAAAAAACGATGGATTTAGGCCCAGATCTCTGTACTGGGGTGAATGTACGACATTGTTCTGCATTCTGTCCATCAATTGTTGTTTTTGCATTTGTCACCCCGAGTGGGACGGGTATGCCCAGACGTGGGTCCCGTGCTCTCCATGCCACTGGAGTCAAGCTATCCTGGCTGATGAGGGCTGAAAGCCCGAAACTGGTCCTAAGATGCTTGTTTCCAGTCCAGGGAGGACCTGGCCTGGCAGTTTGGGCTGGACTGTTCCCATTGGGCGCAGGGTCAAGACTGATTTGCATATGGCTGGGTCCAAACTGGAATGGCATGGTGAGCAAAAAAACGATGGATTTAGGCTCAGATCTCTGTACTGGGGTGAATGTACGACATTGTTCTGCATTCTGTCCATCAATTGTTGTTTTCGCGCACACTGCAATATCTAAACATGGACGCCGAAGGCACCCATTGGCTGATGGCTCATCCGCATTGTGTGTACCACACCCTGGCGGCACAGAAGCTGCGACTGCAACCCTGCAACTCTCAATTGTGGCCAATGCGTGTCATCGCTGTGAATGCCAGCTAGCGCGCATGCGAACACATACCGCATGTGCATCAGCGCCCTGACTATAACACCACACATCACAACTCATTGGCCGAAAGTGATTGATGCACCCCATGTGTAATGTTGTGTGGCACGAAGCCCCCATGCATTCCAAGTAACCACACAGACACCGTACATGTATAGGCGAACTGGCCCAGGGCACGTGCGTCCGGACCCGTTTGTTGGCAGGGTCACATGTCCAGTGACGCCTCTGCTGGGTGGCTGTGGGGGGTAAGCCAGCCCTCTGGGAGTGGTTGGTACAGCAGAACAACTAGAACAGTGAACAGCTGCACACTACACTGTGAAGGGATGAGAGAGTGTGACCCATGAGCCAAGTCTTCACACAGATGGAATGCCCAAGGAAAGGAGAGTGAAATCACATACATAGCCATGCCTCGTGGCCAGATGAACTTAAATGAGGAAAGGAGTCAAAAAGGACAAAGGTCCCCCACACTGTACCAATGTTGTGTAATGAAACATCGAACCTGTGAACCCCGCTTGAATATCCCTTGACATCTGACTGGCGTCTCTTGGCCAGGGCTCGAATAGTGAAGGGTCAGTGGCGTAGGCAGACAATCAGAGGTGACCATTGTCTGCAAATCAGACATACGTGTAATCCCTAGCACACCCAACACATGTACTGGTGTGGCGTGCAGTCTGCCTAACTGCCACTGCCTGTAAATGTCCCCACACACGTCCTGAGTCAGTGCGTCTCCCGACCAAACGCCCTAAAAAATCCTGCCCACCAGCATGGATGACATGTGATTAGCACACCCTGCAATTCCCATTGGCTCATGTGACATTCCCCGTTGACTGATGTACTCACATACTTGCATGACTGATTGTCTCTGTACAATGTGTGCGTGATGTAAAGCACTGTCACACCCTACACACATATCAGTAGCGCCATACAACACATGAAATGCACATGAGCGAGCGGACATGGAGAGATGAGGGGTGCTGGACGAGGGTGGCAGATAGGTCATCCGAGGAGGAGGGCATGAGTGAGAGCATGAGAAGTGTCACTGGCCTGAAACTCCCACCTCAGGAAACCTCTGCCTCCCATCAGGAGGTCCTTACCAGGAAAAAACACACGTCTCGAGAGTGACAACATCTATCAAGAAATACTGGAAGGAAAGAATGCGTCTCCCTGGCCCTTGTGAAACTGAGGAGAGACAAAGTGGGGCCCTGAAGCAGGCCTGGCGAGAGACATAAGTGACAACGCAGGCACGCAGTGGCCCACCCGAATGCATCGTTGAACCACACAAATAAAGATTCCTGGAGCCGGCCCTGCCTGGGAGGCATCCCAAATGTTGATGGGAGCCATTGATGGCACACACATTGGCCTCGTACCACCACAGGCAAGTGAACTCATCTCTAGGAACCGCAAATACTACCACTCCATAAACGTGCCAGTGGCATGACAGGCATAGCAGATCATCTCGCACGTGTGTGCAGAGTAACCGGGGTCGGCACATGACAGCTACATCTGGCGGAACAGCACCATTCCCCCCGCACCCAACCCACACATGCCCAGTGACGATGACAGTGGTTAGGAAGAAGGCCTTGACCAGCGTCTACAGCTCATCGTCAACTACTTCCGTTGAGTGTGATGCAACAATGACCGACCATGAATGTGTCTGTGTGCCTTGCTGTCGTCTCACAGACTCAGACAAATTTCCCTGAGATTGCCTACACATACCAGACTATGCACCGTAGTTGAAAACACATGCATGCAGGGACTGAGCACCCAGAAGCATCACTACGCACAAGACACCATTGCCATACTGCCTCACTTGCTCCCCTACTCACTCTGACGCATCCAAGCGCATGTACACAAGCAGACAATTTGAAGACAAGAAACCTTTCCAAGTGTGAAGTTTTTACTAGAGTGTCAAAGCATGCTAAATACGTGCCACAACAGGTTGAAAATGCATGAGTACTGAACCAGTAACCACAGTGACATATCCATTTCACATGAAGCAAGATGTGACATCAAAACCCCTCTGGACGTCGAATCACGAGCATATCCCCCCACCCCTTGCAGGAAGGAGTCGTATGGGATGTCCCTGGTCTATGGCCTTTGTCAGCAGAACCCATTACCCAGACTATACATGGTGACATTACACAACATTGGCTGTGTCACACTCATCACAGGATGGATGACCCTCCAAGTGTGGGCCATCTGGCCCGCATTCCCATGTCAATCAAAGGGGATCCGTGTCCTCTAGCAGCTGTGAGACCTTGTTGATTTCGGGTGCTATGGCCTGAACAGAACAGAATGACAAGGGACAGGGTTCTAAGAGCACGGACAGAATGCTCAGACAGTACTCCTAGACTGCGCAGTGAACAAGCTCTGTGGACACCTCTCATGTGACAGACATGTACTACGGTACTTGCAGGACCCAAGTTGTAAAACAGAAAGTGGGGGGACTGACCAAGTAAGACAAAATGCTAATGAGGTCACGACGCCACGACGTAGCGCTATGAAAGCAGTAAAATAGTGCGACTGACATGATTTGTGCAAATACTGGGTCAGACCAACCCATCTGCCAGTCTTACAGTGTCTGCATTGACATACAGGGACAGAACAAAGGCGAAAGTATGCCTCACTGAAGTACCTGCGTAGAGATGGCAAGCTGTGTGCATATGTACCCCTCTGTGGCATCTACATTCAAATGTAAGGTTCAAGGCGGACCCCAGTCAGCATGTACCAACAAAAGGAGGCCGGATGGCCCCTTTACTGAGGCCCGGCTGGAGGAGAAAAAAGGCACACTCGCTGCATGCACGTTGCTGCTGGGAATGGACAGCAGGTGCAGCTGAATGTCACCCGGGATCTGGACGGTACACCGGGACAAGTTAAGCATATCCCTGTGGGGACCAACGTCCTGGTAGGGGGGACGGCGTCAAACACGTGCAACGCGGGGGGCGCCGTGTACCTGCGTGTACCCCCGACTCGAGCCCTGGGTACTTGCAAGACAACAACGCCATGTCCTCTTCGTGCACTCCAGCTGCATAATGTAAGCCGGTCTCATGCCAGATGACAATGTCCACGACGGTCAGATGACAGCCTCCACTCGCCCTGGTCTGTGGTACCAAGCGCTATTGACCGCAGAGCACAGCACAGTCCGAGCCAATGCAGACAGGGCAAAAGTCAGAGAGCTGGGTTCTAATTCTGGTCAGGAGGCGTGATGGAAGGGAAACGATAATTGAATTAGTCACCAACAGTTCCTGCTGCTGTGAAGTAGTTACGAATCCAAGAAGGCATAGGCAGCTTCGAAGGCAATCATTTCCAAGAGACGATCCAGTTCAACTTCAGCGAAGAGGACCGCCATCCAATCCAGCAGTATGAAGGAACAGATGTGCTCCTCGCACCACGAGGTTGCAAGTAGCATCCCATCGCAACCTAGGAGAGGTTCAATGTAGGCATGGCGCGGGAGCCATTGCGCTAACGCACAGGCGCAGCTGTCAGCCTGCCTGACACATTGTAAGGCATCCCATAAACGTGTCTCACCAAAGCAGTCTTGCACGTGGACCAACCAAGGAGTCACCCACAGCTCATGATTCAAGTCAGCAAGGGATGTGTTTGATAGGCAGACATCCATGGCCCACTGAAACAGACATCTTCTGCAGGAAAAGACGGGTTGCACGCAGGTGAAGTAGGCATGACGGAACGTCAGCCTATAATTGATGCCCAGCACAGCCAGTGGGACACATCCAAAGAGAAGCTGCATGCGGGCACGGTACAGTTGCAACAGACCGGGCCCGGCCTGGCCCACTGGACGGTCAGACATGGCGTGAGAGAAATCGCAGACCCAGCGCTCAGCTGTACAGCCAAAGTAATGGTCAGTTAGCGCGAAATGCAGGCTGCAAATTGGAGGACTGACACCCGTGGGACTTCCGGAAATGCACGGATGGGACGGATAAGGCCAGAGCCCACAAGTCTGATAAAAAGTATGCAACGGCCTTCAGTATCAGAAGCGATCAATGCTCTGTGTGTCAGTTCACCGCGAATATAGTGGGCGAGCCGTGTTCAGCACTGACTGAATCGCGCGAGACGGTCAAGACACCTGGTATCCGAAGGTCATTGGGCTGGTGTGGGAGCGACTACTTGTCTACACAGAGGCTCATTGTGCCTGCACACTCATTGAAGTATGCTTACGCTGTGGGAATGTGAGGCATCGATTGACTATCCACAATAACTTCTGGGGAGTCAGCAGTACATTGGCAAAAAATGGACACGTTGTGCAACTGTTCCATATGCGTAATGCCTGACCTGTGCACGCAGGAGGGGCCATGTAGGTTCTCCTCACCTGAACAGACTAGGTACTCTGCATCTGAGGCTTCACCGTCCGGGCGGGGGGCTGGCTGGGCTCGTCCATGGCATGGTCGCCTGCTGTTGCTATCGAGTCACCTTTTGTAGTTAGGTCACTTTTGTCAGCATGTTCTGAACACAGCACAACTTAGCTGTTCATGTTTGCCACATTTGAATGGAGGTGACATGACTTTTGCCGTGGCTTTACTAGGCATTCATGTCACTGTGTCATCAGTCGCACATGGTGTTGATGTACATACAGGTCTTTCAGGGGGCCGGGTCTCACCGGTTGTTAGAAATGGGATTTCTGGTTGGCTAGGGCATGTGCCTAAGCCAGGCAGAAACCACCACTCTAGTCAGGGCAAGGGAGTTACACGCTGAAGATAACCCCTGCTCATCCTCTTGGTAGCTTGGCACAAGCAGTCAGGCTTATCCTAGAGGCAATGTGTAAAGCGTTTGCGCAACACACACACAGCAGCAACACACTAGGCACACTACAAAAGAAACTCCACACAAGGTTATATCAAAAATATCCTTTGTATTATCATAAACACATTAGAAACATAATCACACATTTACACTGTGCCAACTGGCACTAGGAAATATTCACAGGGGATTATATACAGGACCAGGCCAATCGGGCCACGGTCAGAACCATCAGAATGCCGGTAGTAAATATAAAACACAACCAGTAACTACTGGTACCATAATGACCTCAGCATTATCACATTAGCATTAGACACCATCAAAAAAATATCATAGCATGACATTAGGCATAAACACATTAGGCCCAAACCTCATTAGCATAACCACATTACGCATTAGGTATCACCAGCATAAACACATTATGCAATCACCTCATAAGCATAAACACATTAGGCAGGAACTCAGTAGTGCACCACAGTAACACTACTACAAGGTGCATACATCACCTTAGGGCCTTGCGCCCTTTCACCATCACACCTATGACCCCAGGCCAACTGGCCTTCCACTGGGGCTCAAATGCCCTATGTCCAGAAATGTCAGGGCGTAGCTGCCAATGCAGCGAAGCAAGGTGCGCAATGCACTGGGGGCTGGGGTGCAACTCACCCCCTCCTCATGAGGAAAACAAAATGCCCCAGGGTTGCAGCTGCCCGCTCTCTCTCTTGCGGTGCAGCTGGGAATTAGGCCTGGCACCACTGCCTCCTGGGTCCCCACTGGGACTCTAAAATAAAAATGGTCCCCTATGTTGCAGCTGCCGCTAACTGGCGGTGCAGCTGTGAAGAAAAGATCAGGCACTGGCACCACTAGTGCCTCGAGAGCCCCACCGGGACTCCAAAACACAACTTGCCCCCACGGTGCAGCTGCCAACTGTCAGGCGGGGCAGCTGTGGAAAATAGCACCCACAAGCACCAGGAATCAGCCCCACTCATCGGGGCTGTGCAGGGTCTGCTCCGACCTCCTGGCGGCCGGTCTCTTAGGCACCGACAATGTGCCTCGCTCGGCTCTGCTCCCGGGGCTGTTCTGGTGCCTCCTCTGGCAGGGGGGAGGCACCAACCATGTGCGAAAGGTAAGCCCCACTCACCGGGGATCTCCTCTGGACTCCGCTGCGCTGGGGAAGGGCACCGGCAGTGTGCTGTGATCGGCCCCGCTCTCGGGGCCTCTCTTCCCTTCTCCCGGTCTCCTCTCACCGGCGGCTTCACTGCGGTGCTACACAAAGGCGGGGTAGGCTCCCGCCTCGACCCAGGCTCCTTGGTCTGCTCTGGTGCCACTTCTGGCCCCCTGAAAGGCTTCGTGGAGCCCCCCTTCACCGGGGCTCCTCTGGACAACACCGCGGGGCTCTCCCACGCTCACGGGAGCCCCGCTCGGGCACACACAGACTTCCGGCAACACGCGCCAGGCCCTGCCCACAGTCAGGCAGCTTGCCTGGCTTCCGGGCCGCGGCGGTGATTCTCTCCTTGGCGGTGAAATGCGGGGTGGGCACCCGCTTTAAAAATGAGCATAAGTGCTGGGTGGGCACCCGCTCCTAGAAAAATGGATAAAAGCGAGGTGGGCACCCGCTCACCAAAACAGCGCAAATGCGGGGTGGGCTCCTGCTAGAGAGAAAAAAATACGCGGGGTGGGCACTTGTTCACCAAAACAGTGCAAAGGCGGGGTGGACTCCCGCTCCACTCACAATGCGGGGTGGGCTCCCGCCACTTAATGGCATAGAAGCGGGGTGGCTCCCGCTCCATCTCTCCGCAGCACGGGGGAGTGCCCATGCCGGGATTCACCCTGCAGTCACTGCAGCATTGCACTGCCAGACGCCAGCTCCTCTCTCCTGGAAATAAAGTAGTAGCGCTCACGAGGCACTAGGGCCCTTCGCAGTCCAAGGGCACAGCTGGGCCCAGGGAGGCCAGCACACAGGGCCCTCCAGCAGGGAGGCAAGCCCTCATGGCGGTTCCTCCTGGGCCCCAGCAGCAGCAAGCCCCAGTAAGCACAGGAACAGCACTTTTCATGGGGTCACAGCCCCGGTACTTATACCAACATTTTTCTTTGTCTGCAAAGCACAGGGCTTGGGGGAACCAGTTCCAACTGGTTCTGGAGCACTCTGATTACAGTGCTCACACCCTTCTTTGGGAGATGGGGGCTCTGCCATCAGACACACCACAGGGGGGCGGAGCCAGCATTGACCTAGGCAGGCACAATCCTATTCAGGGTCAGGGGACTACTCCACCCACTACTCCAAATGCAGATGCCCTATTCAGCCTAGCGCTGACTCACCCTGCCCCTCCTGGAGCCACATACACCTCACCAGCCCCTGTCACTCCAAAGCCAGACATGCAATCCACATCAGGCAGGCAGACACATAGCACACAGAAATGCCAACTTCTAAAAGTGACATTTCTAAAATAGTTATAATAAATCTACGCACACCATTGCGTAGCATTTATTATTACTATTCCAAACATACCAAACTTGACCACGCTGTTCCTCTCATATCAGGAATTACCACTGAAACACTTATCAGGGAATCCCCAATGCAATCCTATGGGAGGGCAGCCTCACAGTCGTGAGAAACCAAAATGGCTGTTTGTCACTACCAGGACATGTCACACACTTAAGGTACATGTCCAACCTTTTACCTACAATGCACCCTGCCCATAGGGCTAGCTAGGGCCTACCTTAGGGGTGACTGACATGTAGTAAAAGGGGGGTCACAGACATGGCACACACTTTAGGTGCCACGTCACAGCGGCAATAACACTGCGCGCACAGGCCCTGCAATGGCAGAGGCCTGAGACAGGTTTGAAAGGCTACTTTGGTGGGTGTCACAATCAGCGCTGCAAGCCCACCAGTAGCATTTAATTTACCAGCCCTGGGTATATGAGATACCCCTTTACAAGGGACTGACAGGTAAATTAAATAGGCCAAACAGGTGTAGACCAATCTTACCATGTTTATCACAGAGAGCACACGCACTTTACACTGGACAGCAGTGCTAAAGTGCCCAGAGTCCCAAAACCACCAACACCATGTCAGAAAAAAGGCTAGGAGAAAGGCAAAAAGTTTAGGGATGACCCTGCAAAAAGGGCCAAGTCCAACACAACCCCCTTCCAGCCAAAACGCAGGGTAGACCAATCACCACCTTGATGGGCTTCCCTGCCTTGGGCGATAGAACACGGACGCAGGCCCGCAACTGCAGGGGCACACTCCACTTCTACGCCATTCTGAACCCATGTGGTTCCCTCTGTCAAAGCTCCCAGGACCAACTAAGCTACCCCACTGGTACTCCCTAGTTGTCCTCGGCCAGGACCAAGCCCTAGGCCATCCAGATGTATCTGGTCCTTGCCATCTCACAGAGTGGGGGGCGGTAGCCCCAGGCAGATTGTACCCATTCTCCACTCCACCCCTCATCAGGGCAGTTCTAAACTGCCACTGATCCTCCAGCCTAGGGTCCGCACCCTCAGGCTGACCAGAAGTCATGGGCAAGGCTCTCCTTCCCCTACCTCTCCTTCTAGTGTTCCGCACTCTCCTCCTTGGAGAGGCACCCTCAGAACACAACTCTCTCACCAGTTCAGGACCTCTCTCCAGCAACTGGTCTCCCAACCTAGGGTCTAAACCCTCAGGTTGCACCGGGGTCAGAGGCGAGGACTCCCTCCCTCTGCACCCCCTTCCAGAGTGCTGCACCCTCCCACCTGGAGTGGTACCCCCGGAAGCCAAACCGGTCAGGACACTGGTTACAGATGTCCTTCCCTCCAGGTCAGGAAGATCCTGAACCTGGCCTCCCAACCTTGGGGCTGAACCCCATGGCTGAGCACTTGCCTGGCACGCCAGGACTTCTGGGGACTCACACAGTATCTCCCCGGTCAGCACACTGATTACAGATGTCCTTCCCTCCAGGTCAGGCAGATCCTGAACCTGGCCTCCCAACCTTGGGGCTGAACCCCGCGGCTGAGCACTTGCCTGGCACGCCAGGACTTCTGGGGGCTCACACAGTATCCCCCCGAGGGTAACACATGACTCATGTGTCGTGTGACAGTCTACCTGGCGCAGATCTCCCGACCCCTGTCCATCTGACAGTGCGCGAAGATCCCCCAGGACAGAAGTGGTGTCACCATGGTCACTCCTAGGAGACTCAGCCCTTCTGGCTGGTCCCTGACCCACTGGTTCTCCCACTGGGGAACACATCCCCCTCTCACCCCTCAATCTGGACTTCTGCACCCTCCCAACTGGAGCGGCACCGCCAGACACCAGAACCACTGGAGTTCCGTTTACAGACGCTCCAGGTTCTCCTGACACTAGGAGATCCCCCTCAAATGGCCTACTAGTACAGCCTATGCCCCCGACCTGGCGTTCCCTTAGGGAACCCTCCAGGCCCTGAGACTGGGTTTCGGGCACCTTGGGACACACAGTCCCACACTCACTCCTTCTCCACTGAGACAGGACGTGAGCCCCTACACCCCTCCCACTACACTGGGGCCTAGTTGGGCTACTCTGAACCTCTTCCCTCACACAGGTCTGGAAGATGCCTGAGCCACTCCTTTTAGGATCACTCCCTAATGCCTCTTCAGACGCTCTGGCACTCCAGAGGTCTGCCTCCCGTGCAAGCTCCCTGGGATCAGAGAACTCGCACCCCAACAGGTGTTGGCGTAACCCCGGAAAACAATTACTGAACATGTGCTCTCTGACAACCAGATTGAACAGCCCTTCAAAATCATTTGCCGTGCTACCCATCACCCAACCTTCCAGTGCATCACAACATTCATCCACAAACTCCCCCCAAGACTGGTGAGACAGTTTCCTACTGCCCCTGAACCTCAACCTATACCCTTCAGGTGTGACACCCTCTTCCTGGGAACTAGGTACCACGCTCTGGGATCTGGGAGTGGGACTTCCTGCACTGGACTCCAAATTGCTGCCACCACTGGATCCCACCCTTACTGGTGAATCCAGACAACTAAAACTGCACTCAGGGGATAATCTACCCTCCAGAGCTAGTTTCTCTCTGGCGAAGGCCCTCTCTGCCTCCACCATCCTCTCCTGCGCTAAGACCCTTTCGATCGCTAGCTTTTTGTTCTCAAGGGCCAACTCCTTGAGTCTCAACTCCTGGGCCCACAAGGCCTTTTTCTCCTCCAAACCCAGCCGTGCTATCTCCGTGGCATACTCCGACTGGAGTGTGTCCAAAGCCAGCTGATGCTCCCTTTCTTCCCTCCTATCTACCCACTCCTCTGGGGACAGGGAAAGGGATGGGGCACTGCCCCCGGCACTGGACCGAACAAGGGACTCCCTATCTATGGGGTCCTCACTATCTACTGGCGTCCCTACCCTGTCATTTTCTTCCTCTTCTTCAGACTCTTCAGGGCCACCCTCAGACCCACCACTCTCTTGGTGTGTGGCTTGGGCCCTCTCCCACTCAGAGTCCTGATGTCTCCATGTATCCTGTTGCCAGTGTAGCAGGGCTGTCCTAAGGAATAGCTGAGTGTCTTCCCCACCCACTGCTAAGCCTCTCATCACAGAACCCCCTTAACTCCAACATACTGTATTCCAACAGATCATGTACATTAAAGGCAGATTCCATTTTTGGCAAGGTACTAAAACCCACACAAGTGCAACACAAGACTCCTAGGCGTAAGATCTGAAGCAAGAGTACACAATTTGAAAATGACACTTTTAGGAGAAAAATAAAACTCAGGAAAAATAATCCCCAAACCTGTGATTCTCTAAATGCAGAGTTTGTGGTGCAACCAGTTGTCGCTGTGGTACTGCGCAAACGCAAGTCCTATCCTCACCGCTGACAACCAATGTTAGAAATGGGATTTCTGGTTGGCTAGGGCATGCGCCTAAGTCAGGCAGAAACCACCACTCTAGTCAGGGCAAGAGAGTTACACGCTGAAGATAACCCCTGCTCACCCCCTTGGTAGCTTGGCACGAGCAGTCAGGCTTATCCCAGAGGCAATGTGTAAAGCGTTCGCGCAACACACACACACACAGCAGCAACACACTAGGCACACTACAAAAGAAACTCCACACAAGGTTATATCAAAAATAGCCTTTGTATTATCATAAACACATTAGAAACATAATCACACATTTACACTGTGCCAACTGGCACTAGGCAATATTCACAGGGGATTATATACAGGACCAGGCCAATCGGGCCACGGTCAGAACCATCAGAATGCAGGTAGTAAATATAAAACACAACCAGTAACTACTGGTACCATAATGACCTCAGCATTATCACATTAGCAGTAGACACCATCCTAAAATATCATAGCATGACATTAGGCATAAACACATTAGGCCCAAACCTCATTAGCATAACCACATTACGCATTAGGCAAAACCAGCATAAACACATTATACAATCACCTCATAAGCATAAACACATTAGGCAGGAACTCAGTAGTGCACCACAGTAACACTACTACAAGGTGCATACATCACCTTAGGGCCTTGCGCCCTTTCACCATCACACCTATGACCCCAGGCCAACTGGCCTTCCACTGGGGCTCAAATGCCCTATGTCCAGAAATGTCAGGGCGTAGCTGCCAATGCAGCGAAGCAAGGTGCGCAATGCACTGGGGGCTGGGGTGCAACTCACCCCCTCCTCATGAGGAAAACAAAATGCCCCCGGGTTGCAGCTGCCCGCTCTCTCTCTTGCGGTGCAGCTGGGAATTAGGCCTGGCACCACTGCCTCCTGGGTCCCCACTGGGACTCTAAAATAAAAATGGTCCCCTACGTTGCAGCTGCCGCTAACTGGCGGTGCAGCTGTGAAGAAAAGATCAGGCACTGGCACCACTAGTGCCTCGAGAGCCCCACCGGGACTCCAAAACACAACTTGCCCCCACGGTGCAGCTGCCCACTTTCAGGCGGGGCAGGTGTGGAAATTAGCACCCACAAGCACCAGGAATCAGCCCCACTCACCAGGGCTGTGCAGGGTCTGCTCCGACCTCCTGGCGGCCGGTCTCTTAGGCACCGACAATGTGCCTCGATCGGCTCTGCTCCTGGGGCTGTTCTGGTGCCTCCTCTGGCAGGGGGGAGGCACCGACCATGTGCGAAAGGGAAGCCCCACTCACCGGGGATCTCCTCTGGACTCCGCTGGGCTGGGGAAGGGCACCGGCAGTGTGCTGTGATCGGCCCCGCTCTCGGGGCCTCTCTTCCCTTCTCCCGGTCTCCTCTCACCGGCGGCTTCACTGCGGGGCTACACAAAGGCGGGGTAGGTTCTCGCCTCGACCCAGGCTCCTCGGTCTGTTCTGGTGTCACTTCTGGCCCCCCAGAAGGCTTCGTGGAGCCCCCGCTTCACCGGGGCTCCTCTGGACAACACCGCAGGGCTCACCCACGCTCACAGGAGCCCTGCTCGGGCACACACAGACTTCCGGCAACACACGGCAGGCCCCACCCACAGTCAGGCAGCTTGCCTGGCTTCCGGGCCGCGGCGGTGATTCTCTCCTTGGCGGTGAAATGCGGGGTGGGCACCCGCTTTAAAAATTAGCATAAGTGCGGGGTGGGCACCCACTCCTAAAAAAATCCATAAAAGCGGGGATGGCACCCGCTCACCAAAACAGCGCAAATGCGGGGTGCGCTCCCGCTTGAGAGAACAAAATACGCGGGGTGGGCTCCCGCTCCCCTCACAATGCGGGGTGGGCTCTCGCCACTTAATGGCATAGAAGCGGGGTGGCTTGTAGGAAGTGGGGACCCCCCTGTCAGTAAGTAAGGTCTGGGAGTAAGGGGGGGACAAGCAAATAGTATTCAAAACAAGAGACTCCCCTATGACCTGTATTTCTTCTACATGGATTTAATCCTTACTGGGTATGGAACCAAACATAGTGCTACCAACACACATGAATTTACTTTAAGAGAATTTATTTTTCTTAGTAGTTTCTTAGTTTTCAATTAAAAAGCAATTTTGTCTGAATTCAAAACATTTTTTTAACATCAGTTGTCAATAATAAAAAAAAATTTAAATACATTTTTCACTTTATACAAACATTTAAACATGACATAGTCCCCAAACAACACACTCAATATATATCTCATACGTACACTCAACCCACTCGTTCACAGTCATGCAAAACATATGTACTCATCTGGAAAACAGGGAAAACAACCAGATGTCAAACGTTTTCACAAGAGATGGTAACTAAACAAAATAAAGGTCTGGACACACGTGGTCGACGCGCGTTTCGGTGGCTTTAATACAACTTGTAGACCACCTTCATCAGGACCTTGTCCAAATGGGGCACAGAATCACACAAGCATCCAAGCCGGAGGGGACGTGTGTTTCACAATGCGAGTCTAAATGAAGAGGTATCCCACTTGTTTGTGGTCAACTCTGGGATGGGCCCTTCTTTTTCCAGTCTCTGCCAACAGTACTATTTGTTCCTATGTCTGTGCAGATTCACAATGACATCTTATTGCTGGTCCTGTATATCAAGGACCGTCATTTTGAGTAGTCTGTTTGAATTGGGATAACTGTCTGGGTTTGAAGTATATGTAAAGATATTTCCCTTTGTTTTTATAGGTGAGGGTACATAACTTCACTCGTATGTGGCACCGTCGCCCCACATTTGGGTCAGCTTTCTGAAAATCTATTTTCAATATATTTACTCGTTTCCTCCGTCTGTTTATGTCGGCGTGTCCGAGTCCAGCCAGTAGAAGCGGGGTGGCTCCCGCTCCGTCTCTCCACAGCACGGGGGAGTCCCCACACCGGGATTCCCCCTGCAGTCACTTGAGCATCGCGCTGCCAGATGCCAGCTCCTCTCTCCTGGAAATAAAGTTGTAGCGCTCACGAGGCGCTAGGGCCCTTTACAGTCCAAGGGCACAACTGGGCCCAGGGAGGCCAGCACACAGGGCCCTCCAGCAGGGAGGCAAGCCCTCGTGGCGGTTCCTCCTTGGCCCCAGCAGCAGCAAGCCCCAGTAAGCACAGGAACAGCACTTTTCATGGGGTCACAGCCCCAGTACTTATACCAACATTTTTCTATGCCTGCCAAGCACAGGGCTTGGGGAAACCAGTTCCAACTGGTTCTGGAGCACTCTGTATACAGTGCTCACACCCTTCTTTGGGAGATGCGGGCTCTGCCATCAGACACACCACAGGGGGGCGGAGCCAGCATTGACCTAGGCAGGCACAATCCTATTCAGGGTCAGGGGACTACTCCACCCACTACTCCAAATGCAGATGCCCTATTCAGCCTAGCGCTGACTCACCCTGCCCCTCCTGGGTCCACACACACCTCACCAGCACCTGTCACTCCAAAGCCAGACATGCAATCCACATCAGGCAGGCAGACACATAGCACACAGAAATGCCAACTTCTAAAAGTGGCATTTCTAAAATAGTTATAATAAATCTGCGCACACCATTGCGGAGCATTTATTATTAGTATTCCAAACATACCAAACTTGACCACGCTGCTCCTCTCATATCAGGAATTACCACTGAAACACTTATCAGGGAATCCCCAATGCAATCCTATGGGAGGGCAGCCTCACAGTAGTGAGAAACCAAAATGGCTGTTTGTCACTACCAGGACACGTCACACACTTAAGGTACATGTCCTACCTTTTACCTACAATGCACCCTGCCCATAGGGCTAGCTAGGGCCTACCTTAGGGGTGACCGACATGTAGTAAAAGGGGGGTCACAGACATGGCACACACTTTTGGTGCCACGTCACAGCGGCAGTAACACTGCACGCACAGGCCCTGCAATGGCAGAGGACTGAGACAGGTTTGAAAGGCTACTTTGGTGGGTGGCGCAATCAGCGCTGCAAGCCCATCAGTAGCATTTAATTTACCAGCCCTGGGTCTATGAGATACCACTTTACAAGGGACTGACAGGTAAATTAAATAGGCCAAACAGGTGTAGACCAATCTTACCATGTTTATCACAGAGAGCACACGCACTTTACACTGGACAGCATTGCTAAAGTGCCCAGAGTCCCAAAACCACCAACACCATGTCAGAAAAAAGGCTAGGAGAAAGGCAAAAAGTTTAGGGATGACCCTGCAAAAAGGGCCAAGTCGAACACTGGTGCTGTGTATCGTCCCTTTTTCAGAGTGGGCCTCGGTACGGGTTACTTTCATGCTCTGTTTTGTGCCCTGCCACAAGCGGTCCCTTTGTCCTGCTGGAATGCATAGCCAGCAGGCACATCGATGTGCGCATGGTCACACTCCTCACTTCTCACTGGTGGAGTAGTTGTGGCATGATGTCATGCCAGGTGAGCGTTGTGGGGAAGTGATGTCCTTTGTAGATTCATTTTGCATAGGGAAATCACTCCTTTGGAGCCTCATGAGCAGCAACATCCTTGTGGGGGTCATTTGGCTCCATGCTGTTTGTGAGGGGAGCCAGAGGGCCATGTGGGAGTTGTGGTGTTGCGGTAAGGGCTTGACATCCCCCTGCCCAGTGAGATGGCTAGCTACCTGTTGGTAAGCACAGTCGACGGAGTTAGCTGCCAAATGGCTTTGGGGTGGGGAGGGTGAGCCATGCTGTTCGGGAGGGAGGCTAGGGTGCATGAGCTGCCACCCACCTGTGGGGTTGAGCTGATTAAGGAGAAGCTGTGCTTGTGATCCATTCATATTGTAAGCGTGCATTCCACATGAGTTTGATGTCGGCGGACGATTGGGGCTCACTTGTTATGCACAACGGTGCATTGTAGTGTGATGTGATCATTTTGTTGGTACTTACCAGCCTCCAGTCCCCCCCGATTCCTGTGAGACTCTCTGGATGCATTATGGCAGGCACCTTCTCCTCCCATTCGGTGAGGGTTGGTGGTGTAATGGGAGGGACACTACCAGTACTCTGGGCCGCCAGGTGGTTCCTGTGGGCCGGATGCTTGTCCCTGCCCTTGGGGTCACCCCACCGCTTCCTGATATCACGCACAGTGCGTAGGGTGGTCCCTACGGCTTTGACTTTGCTGTGGATCCTTGCCCACATCTGATTCTTGCACGCAAGTGGGCTGTGTTGGAGCAGGTGCCCCAACAAATGTGGTTCAGCCCTGATTGTCTCGTCTGGCATCACGTTCAACTCTGATTCGGGGCTGTTGGGCATTTTCGGGGGGGCATGGTACAGAGGAATGAGGGGTGCAAGGTCATGGCGGAGGGATGTGTAGTGTGTGCGGTGTGTGGGTGGTGTTGTGTGGAGATAGGTGGGTGTGATGTTGTACAGTGTGAGTCAATGGTGTCCTGTCTCTCTGTCTCGGCTTGTGGTGTGCAAAGGCTGTTGGTCCGGGTAGGGGTTGTTTTTGTACTGTGGTATGTGGGTGTGTCCACATGGGTGTTGACCTCCAAATGTCTCTTCCATGATGCGCATGGCGTTCCCTACCAGGTGCTGGTTGGGGTGTGTCATTGTGGCATGTGTGTTGTGATTGGGGTGGCCGGGAGTACAGGCACACTTCGGCGTTATTGTGGGGTTGGTTCTGCACACCATTCATTTGGCCTGTGTGCGTGCGAGGCGGTCGGATGCAGTGCTCGGTCCGCCAGCTCCGCGTTCTCATCGTAATTGGCCGTGCGGTCATGCCGCGGCAGGGGCGGTCTTTTCGGGCCATTGTACAGCTTTACCCGTCCGCCGCGGTCGGATTTGCAGCTTTTCCGACCGTGGTGGACGGTGTTTTGTGGCATCCATCCACTGCGGTCTGATTTTGCGTACATTGCATCGTACTTTGACCGACGGAAATGCCGCGGCCCATGTGGGGGGATTTTTTCCGACACCATGGCGGACGGACGGCTTTTCCGTCCGTCATCGTAATGGCCCCCTTAAATGGTGCAGCAGGTACAGTTGCACAGGGTCCAAAAGTTGTTATAACTCCACTAAACACCAAATATTTATATATTTTACTACTAGACAGGCAGTCACAAGTGCAGTTATCTTGCAGTCAACAGGATCAGTATTTGAATGGTGTAGAACGTGTGGTGGCACCGGGCCCAAAAGATGCCAAAACTCCTCTAAACACATAATATTGCTATATTTCACAACTAAACAGGCAGTCATAAGTGCAGTTATCTAGCAAGCACTAAGGTCATGATTTCAATAGTGCAGCAGGTGCAGTGGCACCAGGACCAAAAGCTCCAGGCACCCCACTAAACACCTAATATTGCTATATTTTATTCCTAAATATGCAACCACAAGTGCAGTTACCTTGCAGACAACAGGGTCATGATTTGAATATTGCAGTAGGTGCAGTAGCACCGGGCCCAAAAGTTGTCAGAACTCCTCTAAACACATAATATTGTTATATTTTACTACTAAAGAGGCAGTCACAATTGCAGTTACCTTGCAGTTAAAAGGGACTTGATTTGAATGGTGCATCAGGTGCAGTGGCATTGGGGCCAAAACTCTAGGGATTCCACTAAACCCAGATTATTGCTAAATTGTACTGTTAAACAAGAAAGTCACAAGTGCATTTATCTAGCAGGCAATAGGGTCATGATTTGAATAGTGCAGCAGGTGCAGTAGCACCAGGACCAAAAGCTCTAGGCACCCCCACTAAACACCTAATATTGCTATATTTCACTACTAAACCAGCAGTCAAAAGTGCAGTTACCTTGCAGACTACAGGGTCATGATGTGAATGGTGCAGCAGGTGCAGTGGCACCAGCCCAAAAACTTGTCAGAACTCCTCCAAACACCTAATATTGCTATATTTAACAGCTAAAAAGGCAGTCACAAGTGTAGTTATCTAGCAAGCGCTAGGGTCACGATTTCAATAGAGTATCAGTGCAGTGGCACCGGGACCAAAAGCTCCAGGCACCTTATTAAACACTGATTATTGCTATATTTTACAACTAAACAAGCATTCACAAGTGCAGTTATCTTGCAGGCAACATGGTCATGATTTGAATGGTGCAGCAGGTGCAGTGGCACCGGTCCAAAAAGTTGTCAGAACTCCTCTATACACCTGATATTGGATTCACTGACAGAATGTGGACACCTAAAATATCCCCATACTACAATATCGAGTTATAAATATCAATGTCAAAAATATTGACATCCTAAATTTATAATGGTAAGTACAAAGATATTGAAAAAAAATATCATTTATAGAAATATAGTTGAACAAAATATAATTTTTTATATATATACAATCAAATAATAAAAATTTAATATATTAAATAATACAATTAATTTAAAAAATATATATATTTAATATACATTTAAAAAAATGTAACAAATAAACTTAATTTAAAAAAGTTACACATGTATATTAATTAATATATATTTACTTTAAAATAATTAATAAACTATTAATTTTAATTTATTTTATAATTTTAAAATTATATTAAAAAAACCAATAACATGAAATCTATTGAAAAATAAAATTCTATTACAAATTAAAACATGAAACTATTTAAAAATCTTCAAACTTACATTTCCCACTCCATTCCATGTAACAGTAGGGAAAGTGTTGGATAGCGGGGGGTAAAGATTACAATTCCAACTTCATTGAGTGCAACATTAGGGAAAGTGTTGGATAGCGGAGGGGTAAAAATTACTATTCCCACTCCAGTCAGTGCAACAGTAGGGAAAGTGTTGGATAGTGGAGGGGTAAAAATTACTATTCCCACTCCAGTGAGTGCAACAGTAGGGAAAGTGTTGGATACCAGGGTGGTAAAAAATACTATTCCCACTCCAGCGAGTGCAACAGCAGGGAAAGTGTTGGATAGCGGAGGGGTAAAAATTACTATTCCCACTCCAGTAAGTGCAACAGAAGGGAAAGTGTTGGATAGTGGAGGGATACAATTTACTATTCCCACTCCAGTCAGTGCAACAGTAGTGAAAGTGTTGGATAGCAGAGGGCTCAAATGTACTATTCCCACTCCAGTGAGTGCAAAGGTAGGAAAAGTGTTGGATAGCGGAGGGGTCAAAATTACTATTCCCACTTCAATGAGTGCAACAGTAGGGAAAGTGTTGGATAGCGGAGGGGTAAAAATTACTATTCCCATTCCAGTGAGTGTAACAGTAGGGAAAGTGTTGGATAGCGGAGGGGTAAAATTTACGATTCCCACTCCAGTCAGTGCAACAGTAGTGAAAGTGTTGGATAGCAGAGGGGTAAAATGTACTATTCCCACTCCAGTGAGTGCAAAGGTAGGGAAAGTGTTGGATAGCGGAGGGGTCAAAATTACTATTCCCACTCCAATGAGTGGAACAGTAGGGAAAGTGTTGGAGAGCTGAGGGGTACAAATTACTATTCCCACTCCAGTGACTGCAACAGTAGGGATGGTGTTGGATTGCGGAGGAGTAAAATTTACTATTCCCACTCCAGTCAGTTCAAAATTAAAAACAAAGAAAATGTCAACAACATTTTTTAACAAAAAAATAAAAAAAATACAAATATGTTAAACATTAAAATACAAATATATTTAATAATAATTAAAAAAAAATGTTGAATACATATCACAAGTACCATATTATTTATGAACAAGAACATTAATTATTTCATACATTTAGTTTATTTACTTCCTACCCTATAAAACCACACAATTCAGAACCCACATCTAAATTTAAAAAATGAATTTCCATAATTAACATAATTATCAATTAAAGAAATATTATTAATTAAAAAACAAATTAAAACACATAAAAATTAAATAACTTTCCATCCTTTACCCCTAAAATCCCCACAACCCACACCTAAAATTAAACTGTAAAAAAATAATTACACAATTAAAAAATTTTCAATTAAAAAAACTAATAGTATTTAAGAACTAATTATAAAGTAAGAAAAATTAATTTACTCCCCACCCTTTACACCTATAAAAACAAAACCCACACACAAAAAAATTAAACAATTACCCTAATTAATTATCAATTAGTAAATATTAATGATCAACTAATTAATTCATTAAAAATAAATCACTTCCCACCCTTAACCCCTAAAAACCCCACAACCCGCACCTAAAATTAATTACACAATTTCCATATTTAATTTTCATTTAATTAATTAATATTAATTAGCAAATAATTATTAATTAATTAAAAATAAATAACTGCCCACCTTTTACCTTTATAAACCCAAAACCCACACCTCAAAAAATATAATTAAACAATTAACAAAATAAATATCAATTTTTTATTATTAATTATCAACTAATTAATACTTAATTAAAAATAAATTACTACCCACCCTTTACCTCTATAAACCCCACATCCCGCACATAAAAAAATCACACAATTACCATAATTAATTACCAATTAATGAATTCATATTAATTAAAAAACAATTAATAATTAATTAAAAATAAATTATTTCCCACCTTATACCCCTATAAACCCCACAACCCACACAGAAAATTTACAAAAAAACATAAAAACACAATTAATTCTATAAAATCTCATTTAAATAATTATTAAAAAATAAAAAATAATAATTAATTAATTATAATTAAATTACTTCCCACCCTGTTCCCCTATAAACCCACAACCCGCTACGAAACAAAAAAATGCAAAATTTAATTAAAATAAAATTGATAACTACTAAAAATGTAACACATATTAAAAAAACATAATCAATACTTATAAAAAAAATACATCACATACATTTAAAATATATACTAAAATTCATAACACTAATTAGAAAATCGATATTTGAAACAACTATGGGGCCCATTAGGATGTCGGGCGGAAGCACTACCGCCGTGCTGGCGGATGCAAAAACCACCAGTTACCGCCTGCACGCAGCAGTCCACACGCCCGCCCGATTACGATGCGAAAAGTCAGCCAAACACCGCCGGCAAGCCAGCGACACCGTCCGCCATCAAAGTGCGCCCGTACACGTAGCGGCGCAGCACAATTGACACACACCGTCCGACGAAACACGTACCGCCCGGCGTACAAATTACGATGCCGCACACAAACTGAACCCACGGCTAAGAGACACCGTACGTCAAACCGAAGCGGTAACACGAACGCCGAGCACGGACACCGAAGAAGCGGCACCCCCGAGCATGAATCCAGCACTGCAGGCCCTCCCTATGCTCTATCTGATGCACCACCAAGGACGCAACGTACCGCGAAGACGCAGGTAGGCACACATACAACAAGTGCACGCAAACAGCGCACACAGTGCAAGGGCGGAAAAAGCGGACAACCCCCACCCCCGCGTGTACACGACACATCTACCATAGCATCCACATATGACACACAGGCCAAATTGTAACATCTCGTAACACATGTGTACACACCACCTGGGACTAGGAACCAACCACCCCGTCACGGCCCCAAAGCGGCGATGACGCTGCCACACATGCGCACAACGCAGAGGCCAACCGCAGCGCCATGCATGCGTCGCACACAGACACAGGGACACAACCAAGCAGCACACACACCAGCCCCACCCCGAACGCACATGACACGTGACAGGCCTGCCACAGACATGTCCCCAACGCCCAATTCACGGACAACACCCAACGTCACACAACCGACGCACACATGTCAGTGAAGTCACGCAACAGCAGGACACACCCCAGTGCAACAAACATGGCGAAGCACACAGCGGCGGCAACACCAACTAGGAGAAGCAGGGCCCCTTCGGGAAGAGGAACGCCAGTACCACACTGAAATACCCATACCACCCTGCACATATGAACAAGACATACAAAACGGAACACCAAAGAGCCCGGGGACCGACAACAGGTGGCCCAAGAATAACACTCACACACAAGGCCCAACGCAGAGCGGAAAGGCAGCCTGCCGCCCACACAAGGGAGAGCAGACAGCACTGAATGACCTTCCATTCCAACTCCGAAACCACAGCCCTACGAAAGAAGCCGGTGAATACAGCCATTGTCCAATAAAAGACCAACACAGGCATGCAGAGGAGACCGACCACAGGGCAGATAGCGCATATCACAGAAGAACACAACGGACGGGAAAGAACAAAGAAAACACTCCCCCATGTCGGCCCCATGCAAGTTAATTGGAAGGAGTCACACATCACTGACCTTGAACTGTCTGAGAAGCATGTGGGATGAGGGCCCGTGTCCTCCGCACAAGCCAACAGAACACAAGTCCTGTCTCCCTACGACTACACAGAGCTCACAGCAACCTCGGAGCGTGCACATTGCAGACTGCACACACAGCCGGAGCACGCCACCACAACGCACCGCTGCAAAATGGCAACCGCAACACACCTACCCAACTACGCCGGACAGGTCAAGCTGTACAAAACCAACCTGATACATATATTGGGATGCGAACTCCTGTCCCTGCTGAACGTAAGTTACCGACTGACTTACCGCATCACATTGTTCAGCTGCGTCATACCCGTCTTCTACTGTCGGAGGTGTCCCTACCAGCATCCCGTAGAGATGTGTCTCTCCAACCCGGCATGTCTAAAGGCGGACCTGCTAGTACTATTCCTCCCTCTGGACGCACACGACAGGGCCTGCTCTGCCTATGGGGGCATGGCGTATGTGGCCAACATCGCACCCGCACTGAAATGGGACCACTGTGCCTCCACACGACGGATCATCGAGCACAGCTACATCGAATGTCACCCAGCATGCCCCATCATGGTCCTCCAAGGGACAACTTACGAACAACACCTTGACAGCCACCATCCGCTACATTGGCTGGCAAACATAAACACCACCAATGACATGGAAGCCCTGCTGGACGGCATCGCATACCTGACAACCTGTAAATTCGTCGGACCCCAACGCAGGTTCCCCGATTGACCTATGATGTCCAACCCCGCACCCATGCTTAGCTTCCGCACGGACTGGCCAGTCACCACCACAACAGCCATACCAAACGACCGGCAACAATTACCACACCATCAACGACATCGCCATGACATCGGATATGACCGGGACATGCACACTGTTCCCCATCACATCCAGGAACACCGCATGCATCGTGGGAGGCAGTGGCATGGGGTCTGTGTATCGCACCCACATGGACGGAACTGCACGAACAACCAGGACACGACATGGATCCAGCGCCCATGGACACACACACCGCTCAGTGGACATGAATAGGTCGCCTGGAGTCTGTGGGTGCTGCACCCCTCCCACCCCCGCCCCGGGAATCCCATACCAGGACCTTTGCACGGACGACAAGTGCAAACAACAACAACACGACCCCAGTGACTGTGACATGTCCAGTAACCACCACATTGCAACAACAAGTGGCACGCCGCTGCATGCACGCAAGCACATGCCCTGATGTCATCTCACATGCACGCGTGCATGAGGAACAACCGCAGCAAACCTGTCACATGGAACTGAGATGGACTGTGCCCATGATGCCAAGCGGTCTGGTAGGCTACTTGTATACCGTCTGTGTCAAAGTCCGCAGCTCCGCAGCTATACGTAAATGTACATTAGCACAGCCTTGGCCAAGCAGATGTAACTCTGAAGCCCACATCCCACATGCAACAGCCAATCACATGTAACCCCACACCCTATCCCATTTGTAATCATGCTCAGTATATCCTCAACATGTATTCCGCTGCCAGTAGTGTCCACTATACTGCATCACAGAGGACAGAAGACTCAATATAATGTTTGAAACCAAAACTGTCTCCGCTGACTCATTTCACAAGTACGAATGAGAGAGGATGAGAGTATGTGAAGTACACGGCAGTCGTGACATGACCATGTAGTCCACTGGTATTGGATGTCAACGCAAATGAGTAGCACAACTGTGGAAGACACACATGTGTCGTGTGAAGTCGTATGGACGCAGTGCTCAGGTGGGTGGGTGCGACGGGTAGATGCGCACATGCCAAGTTGGAGCACGCCGTGTTGGGAGGGGTCATGAACAGTACACCACCGCTTCCCTGGGCATTGTGAGAGGACACCTGTCGGGGGGAAGTGAACACGTGTGTGCACAGCAGCCGGGCACACGAACAATGCGGAACCAGGCGCACACGTCAGCCCACCCTCCGTGGACTAGCTGGATCCTGTTGTGCGCCCGCCATGCCCCTTGACAAGGCACACACAGCCCCAGTCGACCAGGTGTAACCCCAACATAGTCAATCCGCACAGGCGATACAGGGCACGGGATGGCAGTGGAGCATGGTGTGTGAGAGGTCTCCTCGCGCTCCTCCTGGTCATATCACGCAGGCAATAGAACCTCAACGTGTAGCATGGCACAAGTCAAATGGAAGTGTAGGGGGACGCACCTCAGCACGAGCAGCACTGACGTCACGGGAGGTGGCTCGCACCATCCCATCCATTGCCCATTATACCAACCACGCCACATGCCATTGCGACTAAGTGCAAGCGCGTGCGCCACCACCCCGAGCCCTCCCCAGAGAGGCCAAAGAGTGAATGTGTGGGCCATCAGTCACAGACGGACGCGGCCTGGCCGCAAGGGCAGCCACAGCCACTGGGTGTCGCAGGTGGCGGATCCGGAAGGCGAAGACTGTGATGCATAGTCCATGCAGGCCGGGTCTCCATTTGGGGCACCACGCAGGTGGACGGCGTCCCGCCACACATCATACCCTGAGACAGCCCACTCGTGCAACTGGACCCACACATACACTCCTTGCCCTCTCTGGTGCGAGCTTGGGGCTGCCTGTGCAAGCGCTAGCCTCGCAGGTGCACATGCATATTGGGGGAGCGAGGGGAGGACATGAGGGCTGGGGCGAAGATGACTGTATCACTGTCAGTGAGTACAAGGGATGACCCAGATGTGGAAAGGAAGAGACGTGTCCCGTGTGTACTGCAACTAGTCGCCAATCCAACTACCCCCCATGTCCGGAATGTAAGCCCGCACCTAGGCCCGCCCATCCGCCACATCGAATATACCACCAGCACAACAACCTTCCCATTCGAAACACTGACTGGGGGTGGCGACCAGTGAACAAACATGTGTAGCCTACCCACGCGTACATGTGGGCCCTCCATGATCCATGTCACCTGCGGCAAAGTCATGACATGCGCAATGAGGGAAGTGAGGTGAGCTGTCCGCCCCACGCACAGAAGGTGCATCAGCTCCACAGACCCAGCAGCGAGTCCAGCAGGGGTCACATGTGCAGGGGCAGCTGTGCCTGGTGTGAAGGCACATGCACATAGACAGCACATCGACCAATGTGTAGTCTGCCCACATCTACAGTCCATCATCATGCGGACATAGGAATTGTACACAGGGCAACACATCTTAGTGGGTGCACCCACCGTGACCAACAATGCGCAATCATCGACGTACCCGCCCTGTGCATGGCCCCCCACCCAACGGAGGCACATCCAGTGCCACCATCCCACACACACAAGCCTTCCACGGAACATGCTGTGTCCAATGGTCAGTACAGAGTCAGCGCCCATCTGGTGGATCCTGAACAGGAGACACATGCACACACATGATAGCTCCCACTATGTACGTCTGCCACCTGGCACGTGCAATGTAACCTCTCACCTGTGACGTGTGACTGCAAGCACACAGCCGTCTTGGCATGGGGCTGTCAATGTGGACACCTGTCAATGTTTCGGGAGGTGTGATCCGTACAGTGCTGTACATAGGGTGCAGTGCTGACACCTACTACTGTCTCATATCCCCTCGTGCCACAGGTCCCACTTGTTTTGGCCGCTCAGCCTGTGCCCACATCGTCGTCGTCGTGTGCCATACTCATCCAGCCTCGGAAGCAGTGCCATGCTCAGCAGACATTCATGTTGCCGTGGCGTTGCCGCTTGACGAATATGCAGTCAGTCCCCATCAGCACGCCCCGCAAGTCATTGGGGCCTAGATCCCCATGTGCATGACCATGGCAGTGGTTTGCATCACTAGCCATTGCCATTGGTGGGAGACCTGTGTAAGTGTATTGTGGCCGTGCCGTCCCTGCTTGACAGCTGGGCTGTGACTCATGTGCTTGCTCAGTCATGTCAGTGATGTGAATGCGAAATTGCTATGTGTTGTGTTGCTCTGACATGTGTCCACTGCCATCTTCCCTAGGCGGAGACCGAACATTGACCGCCCATACCAATTGCTGGCGGACATGGAGGATACTGAGGTCATAAGGAAGTTTCGGCTGGACAGGCCAACCCTGCATCGACTGTGTGCCATGTTGGAACCCCATCTCCGTCCCCGCAGGGTGTATCCGACAGCATTCACCCCCACGGCTAAGGTGATGGCCGCCATGCATTTCTTCGCCACTGGGTCATTCCAGCACACAGTGGGCAGTGGAGGAGGGATGTCCCAGCCCATGTTCAGCAAGGTGCTGAGGGATGTACTGGCAGCCATGATGCTGTACCGAAACAGGTACATCAGATTCCCCAGGGCTCGTGAATTGGCGGCAGTGAAGGGTGCATTCTATGCCCTTGGCAGGATCCCACACGTCGTTGGTGCCATTGATTGCACACATGTTGGCCTTGTTCCACCACAGGCCACTGAGCACCTGTACCGCAACAGGAAGCACACGCACTCCCTGAATGTGCAAGTGGTGTGCCTTGCGGACATGGTGATAACCCACGTGTGTGCAAAGTTCCCAGGCTCGGCCCATGACGCACACGTAATGCGCAACAGCATCTTGCCACGACTGATGTCCAATCTGCAACAGGATCGTGGCTGTATTGTCGGTGAGTATGTGGAGTGGTGTAGCGTGCTGGTTGTGCGATGCTGTCCCCTGTCCAGTTGGAATAGCAACGGTTCTCTGTGTCCCTCACACCCAGGTGACTCTGCGTACCCGAATGGGGCATGGCTGCTCAGTCCATTGAGGAATCCTCGCACCCCAGCAGACGATCGCTACAATGAGGCACATGGGAGGACCAGACGTGTGGTCGAGCGTACCTTTGGCCTCCTCAAGTCCAGGTTCAGGTGCCTGGACCGCACCGGGGGTGCGCTGGCGTACTCCCCACAGAAGGTGTGCCAGATAGTGGTGGCGTGCTGCATGCTGCACAATCTGGCCATTCGGAAGCAGATCCCCCTCATTGTGGATGACGGAGATCAACCAGGGCCCCAGCCCGCAGACCAGGACAGCTCGAGTGAGGAGGACAGCGGAGAGGAGGAAGCTGGGAATGTGCGCCAGCAGCTCATCGCCCGCTACTTCACTTAACGGTGAGTGTCCATGTACGACGGCTGATGTGTCTGTATTTGTGCAGGTGTGTGTGTGCTGTGTCAGGGTGGCCTTTTGTTCACTGCGTGCTGTGTGTCAACGCTCCATGCCCAGGTTAGTATGCCACTGATGGTGGCTGTGGCATTGTGCCCTATTGCTCTGTGCGATGTGTGTACATTGCTTGTAGTTGTTGACATGTACTGTGTGATGGGTGTGTGACACACTCATTGAATGTGCTCCTGTTCTGTCTCCCACCCCTAGGTCCCTACAGGCCCTCCGGTTCCATTGCCATGCCACGCATCAGGTGCCGTTCCGCTCAAGGTGGCCGTTGTATTCCGTACAATTAAAACACAGGGCACAGACAGCAGTTTGTGGAAGAGGTGCATTTATTTCAAACTGTGACATGTGATTGTGTGTAAGGTGATGACAAAAGTGGTGCGTGCAGTGACAATGAGCTGTCGGTCATGGCTGCGTGATGCTCAGGGTGTACCCACTGGTTCTATGTCCATAGTCCAACACACACATGCCATCCAGATGGCTGTGTGGAGTGGGATCGTAGTCCAAGTCAATGCAGTGGGTGGTCAAGGAAGGCTGGCTGGCTGCCTCACTTGCGTCTGGAGCGTGCGAAGTCCTCCCGGGAGATCTGTTTCCACTTCGGACGGCCCCTTCCACGTTTGCGAGGGGGTGCCTGCTTGCGACATGCTGGTGGTTGAGGTGTGCTCACTGGCTGTGGACGCAGGGGAACTGGACACTGCTGCTCGACCCTGCGCCCCGGCAGGTGGTGGCGGAGGGGGAGCTGCTGTCCCTGGCTGTGACCTCACCGCCACCACCAGCTGGCCCATGAGGTCCACGAGTTGGCCCATACGGGCGTCCATGGACCTCAGCACCCCCAGCACCTCACGCGTGTCTGTAGCTGACCTGGCCCATTGTCCTTGGGCCTCTTCATAGGCCCCAAGGACTCTGGCCATTTGAGGCAGGGCATGGCTCCCAGGGGAGGCTGGCGTTTCCCTGACCCTGCTCCTCCTACCAGTCCTGCTGCCACCGGCCTGCCCACTAGCCACATTGCTCACCACGGTCCTCGCCCTGGCTCCCAGGGTGGATCCAGTCGTCCGGGCCACCACCTGCGCTGGGGCTGGGGCCAGCGAAGACGTGGTGGCGGTTGCGGCAGTGGTAGTGGCCGCAATGACCGTGGGTGTGGCCGCAATGACCGTGGGTGTGGCCGCAATGCCCGTGGGTGTGGCCGCAATGACCGTGGGTGTGGCCGCAACGACAGTGGCAGCAGGGGGCTGGGAATGTTCAGCAGCCCTGGATGATGGGTTGGTGGGTAGGAGGGGTCCTGGGGAGCGGCTGGGCCCTGCCACACTAGATGGGCCTGCTTGGTGGTCCGTGTCCGAAGAGGAGGACAGATCCTCCACATCCGTGTGTCCTCGTTGGGGGCTTGTAGGCTGGCTGTGCTGGCTGCTGTCTCCATCCCCAGCATCCAGCAGTTCGTCACCTGTGGAGAGAATGAGATTTGTTATTGTGTTGCACCTGGCGAAGTCTGTATTGGTTGTCTGACATTCTCCGTTCGTGCACTCTCGTGCACGTGTGTCCCGGAGGCGGGTGTGTGGCTGTACAATCTGTTGTTGTGTGTGCTTGGCAATGGGACTGTGTGCTGTGCACATGTGGCATGGGACGGATTGGCTATGCCGATGGGTGTGTTGCTGTGCTCCTACTTATTGTGACTCTGGTGTATGCGGGCTCCAGGCCCATCCTGGGTCTGGTTTGTACTTTGCTTTTGGGGTGCATATGGAACGCTTAGGAACGCATTTGGCAACATGGGGGTCATGCCCCAGGAACGCATTTGGGATGGAATATGCTTTTGGGGTGCAAATGGAACGCTTAGGAACGCATATGGCAACATGGGGGTCATGTCCCAGAAACGCATTTGGGATGGAATATGCTTTTGGGGTGCAAATGGAACGCTTAGGAACGCATATGGCAACATGGGGGTCATGCCCCAGAAACGCATTTGGGATGGAATATGCTTTTGGGCTACATGCTGTGAGCCATGGGTGCCGAACGTGACATGTGTTGTGGCAGCATGACAGTGCATGGTCTGAGGTGTGTGCATGTCTGACATACCCTGCATATTTGCTGTCTGTTGTGATTACTGGACATGGCATTGGACGCATCGTTATGAGTGTGTGATGGTTGTGTGCCACCCGACGTATTGCAGTTGTCCCATCTCCTTGGTGTGCGTGCTGCCCTGTGCCATGTGCATCACTGCAGTGCTCGGGGGGTGTGGCCCATGTTGTGTGTTGTTGCTCACAGTGTGGCGTGCGCTTCATTGACTTCTGGCACATGGTTGGTCATGGGCATGTATCTTAGCGTGACTGCTGTATGTGTGGCAGCTGTGCGGATGACATGCCTTTCATGAGACTGGGGCTGACGGATGGGATGGATGGTATGTTGTATGTGCATGGTGTGTCTGTGTGTTTGATGGGTTCAGTGGTGTTCGTGTGCATTTATGTTGTTCCGCTCTGTTGCGTCTTGTGTTGTTTGTCTTACATAGGCGTAGTTGTGGGGTGTGTGGTTGACAGGCAGTAGGGGCTACATGGACAGGACTTCAATGGTGTTTCGGTTGTGTGTGATGGGTTGCACAGTGGCTGCCGTGTGGTACTATATTCAGTGTGGCTTGTGCATGCAGACGTGGCTCCTTGGGTGTTGCTGTGTCTGTGATGGGTCATGTGGGGTGTGAGTCTGTGGTTCATGTCCGTGTGCACATTGTTCACTTGTTCGTGACAGTGGGCGGTGCTGCGTGTTCGTCTGCTACGTAACATGTCCCATGTGTTGGTCGTGTTACGGTCCTCATGCCTCCAGTAATCCAGCCCTGTCCAGTTTCCCACCTGCAGGTTGTTCGTGCGTGCACTGTACTGGATGCCACATGGTTCTAAGCGGGGGTGCTCCATGTTGCAGGTCTGTGGGGGTGGGGGCGGTGTTGTGGGTCGTGGTGATGGCTGGACACCCACTGACACCGATTGTTGTGGACCGTGATGTCTACCTTTCGGCTGTCGGTGTGCACTGCGGTGGCTGACACGTGGGTGTGGGGTGTGGGGATGCTCCTCCTTGCTGTGCTGTGGGACTAGGGGCCTGGTGTGTGTTGTACTTGAGCTGTCCACCCTCCCACCCACTGCACTTTGTGTTCCTGCCACTTACCTGTTACTTGTCGGTTAGTGCAGCTATGGCGGACACATGGGTGTGGTGGGTGCTCGTTGTGGCGCTTCTGGCATACTTGGGGACCTGTTGGTGGTTACGTGGCTGGCTGAGTGTACACATGCCCCCACGTATCTTACAGTTGTTAGGTTTGGGCTGTGTGTGGTGGTGTCTGTTGCATGTGTGTGTGATGTG
Organism: Calotriton arnoldi; assembly: GCA_963921515.1. Lineage (NCBI taxonomy): Eukaryota > Metazoa > Chordata > Amphibia > Caudata > Salamandridae > Calotriton > Calotriton arnoldi. The sequence goes on along the minus strand of CAWUFW010003181.1, from coordinate 1,327,370 downwards.
TTGTGTATTGTGTGCTGGACATGGGGGTGTTTGTCCCTGGGAGCTGTGGCATGGTGGTAGTGCATGTGAGTACATAGCGGTGTGCTGGTATACATTAGTTTGTACTTACCAGCCTCCACTCCCCCTGCTAATCCGGCGAGGATCTCCGGATGTATAATGACTCGCACCTTCTCCTCCCACGCTTTGAAGGTCTTGAAGAGCGCGGGATTCCCTCCGCCAGTGACGGCAGCCAGCTCTCTGTTCTTGCTCTCCTTCTTCTTGACCAGGCTCTTGACGTCATTCCACCGTTTGTTGATTTCAACTCTGTTCCTGGGCAGGGTCCCGACTGCATTGACCTGGTCTACGATCCGGTTCCACATTCTGTTTCTGGTGGCTAGTGGTGTGTGCTGGACCAGGTTCCCATAGATTTGTGGGTGCACCTTGATAATCTCGTCGACCATGACCGTCAGCTCAATGGGCGTGAACTTGGGCATTCTTTGTGGTGCCATGGTGTTTGTGGTGCTGGTGCGGTGTGTGTTGTGTAATGTGCAGGGGGTTTGTGGTGCCGGTGTTTGGTGGTGGTGGTGGTGGTGGTGGTGGTTGTGATGTGTGCGTTTCTGTGGTGTGCTGCTGTCCTTGCTGTGTCACTGTGTCCTCTCCTCTCCTCTCTAGTTTGCAATGTTGCAAGGGGTTGTGGTCTGTGGGAGTGCTGCTTTTGTACTTACCTATGTGGGTGTGTCCTCATGGTCTGTTGTTTTCAGGTGTGTTGTGTCTGGTGTTCTGGCCTTTGTATTTTTTGTTTGTCCAGGGGGGTGTTTTCGGGATGTGTACTGTGCTTGTGTATTTGTGCGTGCCTTGCTGTGTGGACTTGTTGGCCATGTTGTGTGCGATTGTTTTTGTCAGCGGATGGTTTCTGTGCAGGGACGTGGGCGCCATGGCTTCTGCCGTGTCAATTCTCATCGGCGTTGTTTGCGCTGGCGGGCGGTATATTTGTGGTTTACCCGCGCTCATGGCGGTGCGATCGTAATTTCACGTGCGGTGTGTCGGCCGTGAGGGCGGGCGGTTTTGTGTTGTCGTGCGTGTTTCCGTCCGTGGCGGGCGGTTTGACTCCGACTCGGACGAGGGCGGGCGGTATCTTGTGTGGTTTTTCCGCTGATGGCGGTTTTCGGTTTGTGTAATCGTAATGGCGTGGTCGGTGTTCAGACGGTGTGTGCGGGCGGATTTTTGCCGCTTTCATGCCTGGCGGATTTTTCCACGTCCCGGTATCGTAATGGGCCTTTATATTTTTGCAAACGATATTAATGACTTCTATATTTTTGAAAACGATATTTCTTACCTTAAATTCGATATTCTTGACCACGATATTCTTGCTGTCGAAATTTCTGTCACGATATTTACAACTCAATATTTGTGTAGGTCGACATTTACAACTCGATATTTTGTCTAAACACCCTGATATTGCTATATTTTACTACTAACCAGGCAGTCACAGTTGCAGTTACCTTGCCGTTGAAAGGGGCTTGATTTAAATGGGGCAGCAGGTGCAGTGGCACAGAGGTCAAAAGTTGTCATAACTCGAATAAATACCAAATATTGCTGTATTTTACTACTAAACCGGCAGTCACAAGTGCAGTTATCTTGCAAGCAACAGGATCATTATTTGAATGGTGTAGCATGTGTGGTGGCACCGGGCCCAAAAGTTGTCAGAACTCCTCTAAACACCTGGTATTGCTATATTTTACAACTAAATAGGCAATCCTAAGTGCAGTTATCTAGCAAGCACTAAGGTCATGATTTCAATAGTGCAGCAGGTGCAGTGGCACCAGGACCAAAAGTTCCAAGCACCCCACTACACACCTAATATTGCTATATTTTATTCCTACACAGGCAACCACGAGTGCAGTTACCTTGCAGACAACAGGTCATGACTTCAATGGTGCAGTAGGTGCAGTAGCACCGGGCCCAAAAGTTGTCAGAACTGCTCTAAACACATAATATTGCTATATTTGACCACTATCCAGGCAGCCACAACTGCAGTTACCTTCCAGTTAAAAGGGACTTGATTTTAATGGTGGAGCAGGTGCAGTAGCACTGGGGCCAAAAGCTCTAGGGACCCCACTAAACCCAGATTATTGCTAAATTTCACTACTAAACAAGACAGTCACAAGTGCATTTGTCTAGCAGGCAATAGGGTCATAATTTAAATGGTGCAGCAGGTGCAGTAGCACTAGGACCAAAAGCTCTAGGCACCCCCACTAAACACCTAATATTGCTATATTTTACTACAAAAAAGGCAGTCAAAAGTGCAGTTACCTTGCAGACAACAGGGTCATGATTTAGATGGTGTAGCAGGTGCAGTGGCACCAGGCTCAAGAGTTGTCAGAACTCCTATAAACACCTAATATTGCTATATTTTATAATTAAACAGACGGTCATAAGTGAAGTTATCTAGGAAGCACTAGGGTCATGATTTCAACAGTGCAGCATGTGTAGTGGCACTGGGACCAAAAGCTCGTCACCCCACTAAACACCTAATATTGCTATATTTGTTCCTAAGCAAGCAACCACAGGTGAATTTACCTTGAGACAACAGGGTCATCATTTGAATGGTGCAGCATGTGCAGTAGCACCAGGCCCAAAAGTTGTCAGAACTCCTCTACACACAGAATACCGCTATATTTGACTACTAATCAGGCCGCAGTCACAAGTGCAATTAAAAGGGACTTGATTTGTCACAAGTGCATTTATCCAGTAGGCAAAAGGGTCATGAATTGATTTGTGCAGCAGGTGCAGTAACATCAGGACCAAAATCTCTAGGCACCCCACTAAACACCTAATATTGTTATGTTTTACTACTAAACAGGCAGTCACAATTTCAGTTACCTTGCAGACAATAGGGTCAAGATTTGAATGGTGCAGCAGGTGCTGTGGCGCTGGGCCCAAAAGTTGTCAGAACTCTTGTAAATACCTAAAATTGCTATATTTTACTTCAATACAGGCAGACACAATTGCAGTTATCTTGCAGTTCAAAGGGGCTTGATTTGAATGGTGCAGCAGGTGCAGTGACACCGGGCCCACAGCTCCAGGGACCCCTTTAAACGCCAAATATTGCAATATTTTACTACTAAACAGGCAGTCACAAGTGCAGTTACATTACAGGCAATAGTGTCATGATTTGAATGGTGCAGCAGGTGCAGTGGCACCGGGGCAAAAAGTTGTCATAGCTCCTCTAAACACCAAATATTGCTATATAATACTACTAAACAGGCAGTCAGAAATGCAGTTATTTTGCAGGCACTAGGGGTATGATTTGAATGGTGCAACAGGTGCAGTGGCACCAGGCCATACATTTGTTAGAACTCCTCTAAACACAGAATATTGCTATTGCATCAATTAATTCTAATATTTTCCTCTTTCATTTCAATTTCCAAAATTTGCTATTATTTACCCGTACGATATCACTAGCAACAGCACAATATATTGCCTTTGTGTTCATAAACAAGTCATAACACTTTAACAGACTTTCTGTAACTTATATTGTACAACTACTCAGCAAACTACAACTTACAACTAATAAACAGCTTATCATTAATCACAAAGGCGAAACCTAATGCATTTACCAAAGCTTGTTCTTTATTGGGCCTGGCACAGGCAAGAAAGAGCTCTACAGTAGAGCGTGCTGAATGAGAAGGAGGAGGAGTATGTAGACTTCCTCTAAAGATGAAATGGCGCCTTCCTAGAGATGCACCTGCTTATCCACAAAATATCTCTGAGATGAGCGCTTTAATAGGCAGAGGCGGTTGTCCTGGACAGCACTACATGCCAGGAGGACAGTGCCAGAACTCCTTTCAGAGGGCCACACTGCACACAGGGGCTACTGCACCTAACCATGGTGTTGAGGCCTTTTACTCCTGATGTCCTGGGGCCGACCTATAATAGATTCTGAGCAAGTGGGCCAAGTATCCCTTCTGCACTTTACTCTCAGGATAGCGTGGGCCAAGCAATCCAAGTCACCCTTGGGAGGAAGGTGGATACAGGATAGTGAACACAGACTCACAACTCAACATGTGCGCAGCAGCAGTGATAAATCATTGTCTAGCCTGATTTTTATGAAAAAGGAGAAGTATTTTATTTTCTACTGATATCCATACAAAGGAAAAATACGATCTCCCCAAACAATTACTTAAGTCCTCCCCTGATGTCAGGCCTCTAGTGTTTTAGACGACTCCCTGTCCCACTCACTCCTCCGGTTAGCGATCGTGATTATTCCCCATTCACTATTGGTAACATTCAGGGTATGCCCCACTAGTAGTCTGAGTCTGAAGAGCTACTATGACTCTAACTGAATGTCAATAGTGTTCCAGCGCTACAGCACTAATTTTAGCAGCAAGTTCCCCCAGGGCCAACAGGCAGCAGGTGTGAAGCCATCAGTGTTACTGAGTGCATCCCGTCTGCAGGCGCTTGCAGTGGCTGCAGCTGATTTCAGGTGAGGCGGCTCCATGCGGACCCAACGGCAGCACTCAGCGGGTACCGAGTAACTCGCCTGTGGTCGTGATTCTGAAGTGACTGGAGGCTCTCTGTAGCTCCACCTGCAGTGTAAGTCCTTGGTTGGCTTCCCAATAGGTATGGCTATGACGATCCTTCCTGGGGTCCCTCGCCTGGCTGATTGTGTGCTAGTGTTCCCACAGCATTCTCACGTCACCAGCAGGGGCTGTTATACAGTTCCTATGAATTTAGTAGGACTGTGAGTTAGATCAACAACACTTCATAATATAGAGACTTAGGGGCCGATTCCGATCTCGGCCGGTAGGGCTCCGAATCGGATTCGGCTTTACCGGATCCGATTCGGAGGCCTTTTTCCCGACCGATTCGTACAGTCGTCCCAGCGAGCAAGTACGATTCGAGCGCACGCGAAATCGCCGACCGACTCATTCCCGGGTCTGAACCGCTCCGACCGACTCGTGCGGACACGGCTCGCACCACGCAATGGAGACGTTTCCCGACCGAGCAAGTACGATGCGCGCTTCGAACAGCCCGACCGACTCGTAGCGTCCGGCTCCAAAGAGCTGTCGGAGCCGGACTTCGGGGTCCGTGTCGGACCCCCTGCACGCGTAGCCGCACGAGTCGCACACAGGGGGACCCAAGGGTCCCCTAAACATGCATGTACGGTGCGAGTCGCACCGACGCGTACCCACTGTAGGGGGCCACCCTGTTCGCGACGTACCCATTCAGTCAATGGGAGCCCGTGTACGCGTTGTACGACCGGCTCCCATTGACTTCAATGGGAGTCCGACCGAATTGAGTCGGGCAACATACGGCCGCATCGTACTTGCTCGGTCGGTCTGCGGGAGTCCGGCTCGGTCGGAAATCTCTCCGGATCCGGCTCGGTCGGAGAGATTTCCGGCCCGAATCGGAATCGGCCCCTGAGTCTTCTTATATCTTCAATCAATGTTGGTCCAACTAACTCATAGTACTGCATCTTAACTCCTGAACCTCCAGACTTACAGATGCTGTCTGCAACCTCAAACATGACCACTCTTATTCCCAAGGAATTAGTGGAAACAGATTTAACCCTTTCGTATGTCACTTTTGCAAGCCCAAGGTTTCACAAAGAGAAGAGACAATAATACATTTTCGAATGTTTATTGAAAAGATCTAATCCTTTTAAATAAAACATGAACTGCGAATATTATACAGATGAGACACATTATTGTTAGAGGCATTATTAAAATGGTGAAAAATACAAATAAATAAACCATGTTGATTATGCCTAAAATTATTCCTGTCTATCACTAATACCCCTACACTAGCAAAAGCGTTGTGGGAGTACCCTTTTGCCAGACCCAGCTGGAATGATCTAACACCATACCTTAGTTTGATGTCTCAGGAAGCTGGCCTCAGTGCATTAACAAATGCACTCTATCTCAGTGTGCAAGCTCACATACCACTGCCTGTGCTGCTATCTTCCTTCTTAGAATGTATGTCACGCCTGTGGAGCTGCATCTCATTCACTGCTCTCTGCAGCATCCATTATAACTCCAGCATGAAGTGCCTCTCAACTGAATTCAAAACAGACTCTGTTTAAATAACAAAACACCGGCTTTATCTCATTGTACAAGAGACGCAGAAATACATCTTTACCTAGTCTGGCTAAATGAGCTGTCTCTTACGAGCACAAAATAAAGCAAGGACATCACGTTCTAGTATGTTTCCCTGAAACTAACAGTGCAGACTACGGAACAACAATGTTGTTGTCTCATGGTAGGGAAAAACATGTTCAAACCACCATCTGAAAAAGATACTAAGGGCCTGATTACGACTTTGGTGCTGTGGCGCCGGGTCCACCCTGCCGCCGCACCATCAAAGCCGTGGTCGGGCCAACCACCAAATTAGGAGTTTCCTCCTGTCTGGCAGGCTTTTTTTGGGTGGTCCCATGGCGGTGCTTCTAAAAGCGGACACCACAATGGGAATGCCAAAACCAGTTCCTGCATGGCATGAACTGAAAAGTCCATGCTGTGCAGGAACTGGTGTGCATGCACACAGGGGGGCACATGTTGTGCCTCCCTGTGTGCATCCTCCGTGCACAGAGGCACTTTGTCTCCTCTTCACCCGGGTTTTCACGGAGGAGGAACCTCCATGAAAACCCTGGCGCAGAGGAAACTCCTAATATGCTTGGTGGGACTCCGCCGGCCCCACCAAGCATATCTACACCACTGCAACAATACTAGAAAACGGCGATTCCCTGGCAGTCCGATTGCCCGTCTCCTAATGGGGAGGTCGGGAGACCACCACCGCCGTGCCCCATGAATCTGGTGGTCAGTGGACCGCCAGACTCATAATCAGGGCCTAAGTTAGAAGAGAAAACTGGAGTCTAAATGTAATCCCTTTTACAGGGCAGAAAAAGTTACAGCTCTTGATGCATCCTTGATGCGTCCAGTCACCCCTCTGGCATATGTGGTCACCGCAACTTACAGTCCACGGGCTCAGCCCAATCAGAACATTCTCCACTGCAGCCCTTCCTGGCATACGGGGTTGCCACCTCACTACCATACAAGGCTATTGCCCTAACTGCACGGCAGGCTTTGCCCCTGGTGCACCCTCCTGGCATACAGAGTCACTGCCACACTACCGCACAAGGCTATGCCCCTTCCCACACAGCAGTCTTTCCACTGTGGCACCTCCTGGTATGCGGGGTCACTGCCTCGCTGCCACACAGGGGCTCTGGCCCGATAGGCATGACACAAGGCTAAATTCATGGCAGCCCACTCCTGTCATATGGGGGTCGCCAACTCTGTCATGATCACAGGAAACAGCCCGATAGGTGCAGTGGCCGTTTCCTCACACCTCGCGCAGGGAGACCCCTTGACCGCGTTTCTTCCAGCTCTCTCCTCTTCCTCACAGTGTACACTGGTCTTGGCAAGCAGGAAGTGCTGGTGCTCCAGGCTACTGTGCAGGTGGTCTTGGATTCCCTGTGTGATGTCCTCTCACCCTGCAGGGAGACTAACTTGGCTTTGCCTCCAGTCCTGGTTACAGGCAGATGCCTTGCAGAGCTTTTCCTCATCACACAGCTGTCTGGCTGCTTGGCAGATGCCAATTTTTGAGGCCTCAAACTCTCTTTATTATAGTGCATTTCTAGACAATAAATGTGATTTAAAGTCTGAATCTTTAAAGTTTTATGTTGGAGTTCTGTTGCCTTTGAAGTGTCCACTCCCTCTTCCTCTTGAAAAGCACTGTCACAGCAGGAGTTTCTCCAAAGCTGATAGGTGCACAACACAGGCCATGGAGTGACCAGAGTTCACAACTGGATTTCAGCCCCAGTGATATGTGCCTCAAACGGTTAGCCAGGGCCCCCAACCCTATTCCTTATGATTCCCTTGTCAGTCCCATCTCCTCCATTCATGGGATGTGCCTAGGCCCCTTCCCTCTTACTGAATCAAAGGCTCACTCTCCCCTCCCCAGTTTGTGTCCTACCCAGCTTACAGGAATGTAGCAATACCCAAATTGGTCTGGGGAGATCTCTCTACCTCCTCTCCATGTTTGACCATGTGGGCCCGGGTCTCCCAAAATGGAACCCAGAGCCCTCCATGTATTGTACCATCCACAGGCACACATAAACTTGCTGCACATATACAGCATTCAGGCACTGCACAGTTCTGTACAATACATGTACTGTACCACTAAAAGGCACACATACATCTGGCACTTGCATTTAACATGCACTCACTGCCCAGCACTGTATCCTTTATGTATTGTACCACTCATAGGCACACATACATCCAGAATATGCATTTAACATGCACGCACCGTACCCTTCAAGTATTGTACTACTCCCAGGTATATATACAGCCATCATATGCATTTGTCCTGCATGCACTGCACCGCTCTATGTCCTTCAGGTAATGTACTACTCATAGGCACATGTACACCCAGCACATGCTTTCACCATGCACGCACTGCTCAGTACTGCATTATCCCTGCATTCTGCCCTTCCCTGGCACATCTACTCCTAGCACAGATACACCACCTCTGCGCTGCGCATACCAATCTGATGTAGGCCAAGGGTGAGTTAAGCACACAGTAGTGGAACTTTAAAAGTGGGTGAACCTGTAGGCCTTACTTCAGTGACACAGGGTAAAACAGACCTGCTCACTCCTACTGATCACTAGACTGTATGCTGCCACCACCGCACTCTTGCTGCTTAACTCCTGGTGAAGGGAGTAGCCTTCCACCACTATGAGAATAGCGCTTTGGGTACACCTCCTTGCTCATGCAAGACTGCAATCCATGAGACAGGTTTATGCCTATGACAAAACAAGTCAGCATTTGGGATTCAGACATCAGTACAGTTGGGCACTCAAGACAGGGGTGCATGTCCCTTACCATGCAGAGGACGTTTCTGCCCCACCAGAGAGTAAGTTATTTGGTCTTCCTGGCAATGAACAGCCGGTAGGGTTTTGGGATCAGCTCCCCCACCATTACAGTCTGAGACCACCTCCCCTGTCTCTCATCCTCCCACAGTAGCCACCCAAATATCTTTTGGTGGCGGAGGGTACATTTTGCCTCATACACCCCTGTGCCATCATGTGCTCTTCCAACTCCTCTCCTGTTAGACCTGCCAGCCTTAGAGTGGTTTTCCCCCAAACGTTTTACCTTCCTCCTTTTTTCTGAATTTGTTTTGCACACTTTACCACTTCTAACCAGTGCTAAAGTGCTCGTTCTCTTTCCTTTAAACATGGTGAAATTGGCCTACACCCATTTGACACATTTAATTTACTTGTAAGTCCCTAGTAAAGTACTACATGTACCCAGAACCTGAAAATTAAATGCTACTAGTTGGCCTGCAGCCCTTCTTGTGCCACCAACTTAAGTAGCCCTCCAAACATGTCTCAGGCCTGCTGTTGCAACCTGTATGTGCAGTTTTAAACGGCCATTTCAATCTGGCAAAGTAAGCCTTTTGCCAGGCCTAAACCTTCCTTTTTAATACATATAAGGCACCCCTAGGATAGGCCCTAAACTGCTCATAGGACAGGGTGCAGTTTAGTTAACATGTGAGGCATGTATGTTTAACTTTTAAATGTCCTGGTACTGAAAATCTCTTACATTTGTTTTTCACTACAGCAAGGCCTACATCTCCCATGGCATAACATTGAGTTACTTTATTACATTTAATAGCAATAACTTTCAAATAGGAGAGGTAGGGAAGTCAAGGTTGATCTTTAAAGTCTTGTAATTTAAAACCCTATTTAATGTTAAAGTTGGATTTTAAGCCACAGAATGTCACTTTAAGAAAGTTGGCAGTTTCTTGCCCCAGCCATTTGGTTCCTGCAACCTGTATCCTGGGTCACATGACTGAGTGTAGCTGGCAGTTGGTCTTTGTGTATTACTCCCAGACAGTGAGACAAAGGGGGAATAAGTGTTTGCAGGATGGGCCATCTTTGACTTGATGGGGGGTAAGAGCTGTCACCCATTCCACTTGCCCATCACAAAGACTGTGACTCTGCACACTCACTAGTCTTTTGTTTCCCCAGACAAGCTGGGGCAAGGGCAGAGAGGCAGGAAATTCCAAATGCCTCTGTAGGGGAAGGACTCTAGAAGCTTCTCCCACTTCAAAGTCGGCACCAGGTATAAATATTGGACCCTCAGACCCAACTCTTAAGCACACCTCGGAACCTGTGGAAAACTCAGAAGGACTGCTATGCTCCTTTGCTGCAAGAATGACCACTACTCTGCTGCTCTGCTGACCTTCTACCTGAGTGAAAAGGACTAGACCTGCATCTTGAACCCAGGACCACCAGAGTGACTCCAAGTGTAAGTTGGCTCATGTAGGAAAGTGCCTCTTTTGACATTGTTAGCCCCACGTTTTGCCTGGAACATGATGTGATTTCGACTAAAAGTGCACTTGGTCCCTGCTAACCAGGTTCCCAGTGCCAGAGCTCTTTCCCAAAACTGTACCATGATTGGCATAACTTCAGCAACTCCTGTTAAGTCCCTAGTAAATGGTACCCCTCGTACCTATAGCACTGGGACTAAAGAGGGTCCACTAGGGCTGCAGCAAAAATTGCGCCATCCTAAGTATCCATCACCAAGATCATGTAAGCTGCAATTGTAGGCTGTGTGTCTTGGTGCAGAGAAAATCAGAGTCAACATGGCACACATCTCTGTGTGCCAGGCTCAAAGACACTGCATGAGGAATTGGTAAGTCACCCCTACTGCAGGCCTTACAGCTGTAAGGCAGGGTGCACTATATCACATGTGTGGTCATATCTGCCCTAGCAGATATGACCCTACAATATCTAAGTCCATTCTTGGATATTGTAAGTGTGGAGGGACGCAATATAGAGTACATGGGTTGGACACCCATCATTACAGGTTCCCCAGCACCATGATGGCTTTACCGTACCCAGGGATGTTTGGTACCAAACATCTCTTCTTAATAAAACCACACTTATTCCAGTGTTGGATTTAGTAATAAATGCACACAGAGAGCACCTTAGAGGTGTCCCCAGAAAATTTACCAAACACTGGTGTGGTCTCTGACTGCCACCACCAGCAACATTTCTGACCTCGTGGGGTGAGAGCATTCATGCTCAGAGGCTGGGAGCAATGCCTGCTCTGGGCAGAGGTGCTGCACACCTCCTCCAGGCTGGAATGACATTCCAGGCCGAGATGCTTCAAAGGCGATGCCACCTTTGAAATGCAACCCAGGCACCTCAAGTTAGTGGAGGATGCAAATCCCCCTGTCCTGCTCCACTTTTGGGGGAGTACAGGTGGGAAAATGAGTTGGATTAGGAGGTGTGCTCCTATTTGGCCATCATCACCCCTAAGGTGGGGCAGGTAATGTGGACCACACTTTTCAAATTCCTCCATCTTGCCTTGGAGAGAATTAGCCAACCAGCGTCAGGGTTATGACCACTTCCCAATGGAAGTGGTCATTTGAGGGTTTAGTCGCCCTAAAGATAGGTAGCCCATTGGCTACTACTATTCACTCCCTTTAACGCCCCTAAATTTAGCATTTAGGTGGCACCCCTAGACCCTGAACACTAGATTCAATGGACCTAAGAAGAAAATGGACAGGGAAGAGCTGCTGAACCTGAGAACCAGGTGCCTGCTGTAGACTTTGGGTGCAAAACCTTGCCTACTGCTGTAAAGAATCAACTATCGTGGTGTGCTGTCTCGTCCTGCATTTATGAGGACTCGAAGAGCCCCGGAGGATTGCCAGCGTGTCGCAAATCACCCAAGAACACCCTTTGAGTAGAGGAGCTCCTCACCTGCAGACACCAAACCTGCAGTGTCCAGCAAATCGACTTGCAGCTTCCCAGCCCAAGTGATGCTGCAGCTGCCCAGGAAGAGGTGCTCAAGCTCTGAGAGGTCAACTCTGTCTCCCCACCAAGTGTGAAGACACCAGGACCTACCAGAGCTGTGCAATACCAATCCTGGTGTACCGGACCACCTGCAACCAACACCGACCAAAAGAGTCCACTCCGGACTCCAACTGCCCAGGAAGCTAGCACCCATTGAGGGACTTTGGAACCCCTGAGACCTACTTCATGAGTGACCCACCTATCCAAAAATCATCCCTGCAACCTCCTTGCCCCAGACTGTGAAGATTATCTTGAAGCATAGAGTCTGGCTGACCAACCTGCTCTACACCAAGCCTGCTCGGCCTGGGTACAGACGATCCAGCTGTGCCCCCATGCTCCTTAGGCCCTTGCGACTTGAGCACCCGTTTGGGAGCCCTTTGTCATGATCCCCACCTGAACCCTGTCCTGCACGCCGCCTTCCTCCTAGTGCGGAGATATACCGCCGGAACTCAGGAGACTACAATCCCATGACTACCGGTGGTGGCACGCCAAAGTCAACGGGAGAGCGGAAATCAGATAAAGACTCTTCCGCTCACCGTGGTGTTGCCGAGTATTCTGAGTCACAGGCCGGAGTCTGGGAGCCGTGTTGCAGAGCCGCACAAGGGTCTGGTAAGGGTGCGGTTGCACCACTGGTTATTGGGACGAGTTTTCTTTCATTTGACTTACAGTTTTGTTTTATCTGTGACATTTCACTCCTATCGAATGAGGAGTAAATGGGATTCCTCTTGGTTTGGAATTCCGCAGTTTTTGGGCCGCATACGTACTTTACTACGCATAGCGCGCAGTGTTCCTCCCCACTGGTGTGACACACATTTGTTGTCTCTTGCGGGTGGCAGGAATATCTGCGCTTCTTTGGGACATTTTATTCTTGGGCAGCACTTGTTTCGTTGGTGAGTTTCACTTTCGGTGGGCTCTTGCCGAACAAGTGCATTTATATTCACGTTCAAATTACTCCCCTCATGTTGGCGAGCTTATATTTTCCGTAAACTCATGCGGAGGGGAGCCTGAAGCTATACATATGCATATGCGTATAGACGAATAAGCGACATGTGCAAAAAGCGACATTACCATGAGATACAGGTATACAATTAATGTTTGTGCGTCACGTTGACGTCCAAAAACTTTGTGTGTCCTTTATGTTCGTCCTTGTTTTACTGGAATTGCCTCGTTTGGCATTTATGTTTTCTGGAGAATAAACATACCCAAAACAATGTGATGATGACCTGGTTGGGTTAAACGGTGATTCTCAGTAACAATTACTTCTGTGAAAGTGAAATAAGGAGGGCTTTACCTATTTATTACTCTTGGAACCAAAGGCTTTGGTTACATCTAATGCTTATGTTTTCTTGCCCTACTCTAACAGGGGATTGTTGTAGAGTCATAATCCTGTCAGTCTCTTACATCCTCTGTGAAGCGAGGCTCAATATTACAAGGGTAGGTTATGTCATATGTATATCAGCCTATAACCAAATGCTCATTTTCATTACTAATAGAGTCTTACACACACCCTGTTTTTGTCTTTGTCTTTTGTCCTTTCTATAGTAAAACTAATTTTGGCTACCAAGGGGAGTCAAAGGATTCCTAGCGACCTTGTTTTGGAAGATATTAGACTCTCCTGGTGTACGCAACCGAACAGTTATTTTTCTTTACAGGTAGTTTATCCTATAAACTAGTGATTATTTAGAAAAGTCTAGAAAGATTATGATTTGGTTGCTTATTGCCTCTTTCCTTTTGTTAGTCTCCTTCCCTGCTGTCCCCACCCTTTCCTTCCCTGACTTGATCGCTTCACTGCTCTGTGCTGTAATAGCAATCAGACTTGGAGCTATCGAGAGGTGGACCATGTTAGAGCATCGTTCCGATCCCGAGGAGTTGGTGTACCCAACACCCTTGGACTTGCCTACAAGTCCCTCTGTGGAGTCTGTTTTTAGGTGTGTCCCCTTCTTCGTAGCGCACCAGCTACCAACGCCTACAGCACCCTGCTCCCGTCCAAATCCATGACCCTCCCGACAGACCACTGGAGGAGTATTGGACCTTGGCCTGCTGCTACCCTAACTCTAAAAACGACTGTGCGATTTTATATGCATTTTTTACTTTTCCCCCATAGGAAATTATTGTACGTAAATGCGCACAATAGTGAACTATTTCCCAAACTTTAGTAATTCGTAAAAAATTAAGGGGCTGATTACGATGGCGGGGAACCCTCCACCAACAGGCTGTCAGTGGCGGGTTCACCTCCATCGTGAGGCCATTTCCCACCCGCCAGATTTTGATGGCGGGCGGTGTGCTGGCGGGCAGAAACCCCGACCGCCACAGGTCCGACAGTAGCAATCATTCCGATTGCCTGTCGGACCGCTCCGCAACCCCAGAATGGAGGCGGTGCCTACGAGGCACCGCCGTAGGGATTAGGATGGTCCATCCCTGCCAGCCTTTCCATGGCAGTTCAGCCGCCATGGAAAGGCTGGCGGGGATGGACTTTGGGGGCCCCCAGCGGGCCCCCCTTAAGCAGGGGCACTCCAATTTTGCACTTGGGTGCCCCCCCTACATTTCCCTGCACCATGAAGCAGGCACCGCATGGTGCCTGCCATGTAGTGCAGGGAAATGCAAAAAGTGCTTTTTTTACATTGCAGCGGGTGCTGCAGCCAGCAGTACCAGCCGCAATGGAAAAAATTTAACTTGCGGCCGCCGTGGTGGTGGCCACATTGTAATCTCACCTGTGGGACCGCCGCCTTGTAGGCAGGTGGTACAAATCCCCAGGACAATGGCGGATGGACAGAAGTCCGTCCGCCATCGTGATCTGCCCCTAAGTACTGACCTGTGAACGAAGTTCTTGTCTGAAAAATTATAGAAAAATAAGTGTTATTTTTGAAAATTGGTCTCTGATTTTTTCTTGAGTGTGTGTCTCATTTATTGCCTCTGTGAGCACAACAAATGCTTAGCACTACCCTCTGATAAGCCTAACTACTTGCCCACACTGCCACAAATAGAGCGTTAGTATTATCTACTTTTACCTCTGTATACCAATAAGGGACTCACTGGACTCTACACAGTGCACTTCCTTTTAGTACACTATATAGAGAGCCAGCATCCTACAGCTGGCCTCCTGATCAGAAACTCAGGGACAGAAAAGGCTCCAACCAACTTTAACCCTGCACCAGGACTCAGACTGCTGTGAGTCCTGCCCCCCAAGTGGTGCCACCCCAGTCCTGGAGCCTTGGAAGTGGGCTTGAAGGTGCACTGCTAGCCTACCTGTGGTCTTTGATCAGAACTGATGCAGAACCAGAGTAGCGCAATGCATCTCCTCTCCACTCTGCATAGCAAATACTGCTGCTCTACGCTATGCATCCCAGATGCAGCACCCCGCAGCTCTTCAGAAACGCCGCTGCATGACGCCTCCTCATTGTAGGACCTATTCGGAACTGCCTCTGAGGGACGCATCTCCAATGCAGGTTCTTGTATCGTAGTCCGCAGCTCATCGTAACCGCCGCTGCATATCGCATCCTCAACAGGGGATCTCTCAATGTTCCACAACCAGGAGTGAATGTACTTTGTTCAGCGTGCCTAATAGGTCTCTGTAGCCAGCTTTCACTCCATCTGGTCAGCCTCCTAAACCGGTAACCCAATTTTCTATATCTCTAAAATGAACATGTGCAAGTAGCCATTAAAGAAGCTGGTGATACATTTGGGGGATGGGTAGGATGCCGTCATTCAGGCCCTGGCAAAGTAATTTTTAATTGGAGTGCAGAGACATTTAGGATGTACAGGCTGCCTACCATCCTGTTGTCTTTGTCAGTCTCACTCTTGAGCCTGCACCTGTGACTGTTCCCTCTCGGGATGTATCTGGTCCTGCTGGCCCTATGGAATTGCCTCCACCTCAGGAGATGTCTTCTTTCTCCTTGCAGCCGAAAGCAATGTGAATGGCCAAGAACTCCTTCGCTGTTAAACCTATGTTTGTACATTCCTATAATTATATAATACCATCAATGTTTAACTTTATTGTTCTGTTAAAATGTCTTTCTTCAATTGGGAAGTGCTCTGTCACTCTTCAATAGGATGAGAATGTGCAATAAAAAATAACATAAATGAATAAATAAACAAATAAATAATAACAGCAGGACAACACCACATCTGAACTGTGGATGGACATTTGTTTCATGCTAGAATTCCGTGGACTTTGAATTTCTTTGGGCCATTTGAACTTTTGCCTTCAAATATTTTCTTTTGGAACTTTGCATTTAGAAATTTGTTTTTGGACACTGACTTTTTTGTGAGTAGGCAATTTACTTTGATTTTCCATCTCTTCCAAATTTGATGATTCATCTTTACCCAGAAGCAGTATTTATGTGCACTTTTTTACTTCCCCTGGACCATTATAACTCTACATCCCAATATAATGCCTGTATCTCCTCCCACCTCTCACATATTTCTTCACAATAATCTTCTATTTGAACTTATTTGAACTTCATATTAGCCTAGTCATACAGTGTAAGAATGCATGCAGGTGTTGTAGTCAACCACATTTGCATATGTTCATACATTTGTCACACATTTCATATCATACTCCAAATCATTCTATGTCCATGTCTAAAGGCACAAGAGATGAGGGACAGGTAATTGGTTTGTACAAACAAATTAGTTGTGGGAGGGAGCACAGATAGGCACCTTCCCATATATACATCTTCCTAAAAGGTGCACATACATGAATGTGTGTAATGTGTGTTAAAAGTTGTGATTCTGAGTGGTCAGTGACATGTTTAAAGTCACAGTGATTAGAGGCCACGTCCAAGGGGGTTGATCCACAACCCTGGTCACACAGTATAAATCATGTTAGATAGAATTCCCTAGTTCAAGGATAAGAGGTGGGGGTGATCCTTATATGCCACCAGGTAAAGCAGCCGCCATCAGTATTTTGACAAACTTACCATCCTGCCTCCTTTCATCCTGCCTTTATTCCTTGATGCCCAATTATATGGGTACCTCTGGCTTTTTTTTTTTGCAGTTTTATACAGCACAAACTCGGCTCGAAGGTATTGGTGCGCTTCACATGAGCACCAGTTACTTTACACACATTCATTTTTTGGTAGGCTTGGGTAGATTAAGGGGCCGATTCCGATCTCGGCCGGTAGGGCTCCGAACGGAGTTGGCATAACCGGATCCGATTCGGAGCCCTATTTCCCGACCGATTCGTACGCGCGTCCGGACGAGCGAGTACGATGCGAAATCGCCGACCGACTCGTTCGGGCGTCCCAACCGCTCCGACCGACTCGTTCCCGGGTCTAACCGCACCGACCGACTCGATCGGACACGACTCGCACCGCGCAATGGAGACGTTCCCTGGCCGGGTAAGTACGATGCAAGCCGCGAGCAGTCCGACCGACACGCGCCATCCGGCTCGAAAGAGCAGTCGGAGCCGTACTTCGGGGGTCCATGTCGGACCCCCCTGTACGCGTAGCCGCGCGAGTCGCACACAGGGGGGACCCATGGGTCCCCCCTACCTGTGCGTGTATGGCACGAGTCGCTTCGCCGCGTACCCGCTGTAGGGGGCGCCCTTGTTCGCCTCGCACCCATTGAGGCAATGGGAGCCCGTGCACGCGTTGTACGACCGGCTCCCATTGACTTCAATGGGAGTCCGACTCGACTCGAGTACGATAGCATACGGACGCATCGTACTCGTTCGGTCGGGCTGCACGGGTCCGATTAGGTCGGAAATATCTCCGGGTCCGGCTCGGTCGGAGAGATTTCCGGCCCGAATCGGAATCGGCCCCTAAGTGATTTGCCCAGAAACACAGGATGTTGAGCCGAAGCTGAGACTCGAATCTGTTTCTCCAGTTCCAAGTAGGCAGCTCTGGTCGTTGCACCACATTTTGCAATGCATTCACCTTATTGGTGGCAGCCTACCACTTGGTCACTCTCTCCATTGAGAGTGTGTGCAGGCAGAAAATGTAGGTTTCCATAGTGGCCGGCTCCAAAGTTGACTAAAATGCCTGCCTCTTCCTCAGTGAAGTTTCTCTTTCTCTTGAGTGGGTTGGTCTGCATCTTGCTGGTTGTTGCAAGGTTCTAACTTCAAATAAACCAAAAATTTGCAACACGTCCAGAAAAAACAATTTAGGTTACATTTTGTCTGAAAATATCGGTTGTATGACAGAGGCAAGCATGGCTAAACCACGCCTGCATCTACCACACAGCCCAAACCACGAATGTGTCTTAACCACGCATTCCTTTACCACGCATGCCTTTACCATGTATTTTTGTTGTAAAGGCATGAGTGGTAAGGGGGTATGCATGGTTAAGGTTCACCACTACTCTTCCCCCCACCCCGCCCTAATCCCTAAAGTTCAAAACCCCTCCCTTGCCCCCCAGCCCTTAGCCCTAAACCTGCCCTGCCCTTAAAACGACCCCTTTCCCTCCCCCTACCCTGAGGCCTAAAACCATGCCTCTTACTATATACTACCCAATCCCGCCCACCACGCCCCCCTGTGCTGTCCCTAAAAGTACCTTGACCCCCTCTCTACCTGAGCCCTGAAACCTACCCCTTTCCAATACTTTCCCAATCCCTTTTACTGCCCGAGACGTAAAACCCTGCCCCCAATTAACAAAACTACGCCAATCCACCACCCAAACCCAGCCCATAAAACTACCCGACCCTCCCCCTGCCTCCCCCGCCCTGAGCCCTAAACACCAGCCCTAATTCCAAACGTGCCCTCCACACCAATAAAATACCCCCCCAAACCCGGCCCCAGCCCCACTTACCTGGTCCATGTCCAGAGCTTCCTGTTCCAACGCTTCCCCACCCATCCTGAACACTAGAGCGCTATCTGCCTTAACCAAGCATATGCGTGGTTAAGGCAGATGCGTTGTTCAGGCAAGCGTGGTTACGCTTGCGGTGTTCCGGAACGTGTGGCTCTGCCTGCGTTGTTCTGGGTGTTCCTTGAAAATATCTCCTCTAAGAAATACACAAGCTGATAGACTGGCTGATAATTCAAACCTTGTTTACTTCAACATTTTCTGCCTGATGTAGAAAGTCATTAAGGCCCTTGCAATTAACTCTTTGAATGAATTATTTATATTTCAGCCCTCTGTGAGGATTCGTCTCCCCAGCAATGACCATAATATGGTAGTGGGTAGACACATTGGAGAAAAATCATTGGTAAGTCTCTAAAGTTGTCTTGCTTAAGGTGGGACGTTCATTGCCAAAAAGTGGTTGAGATATCGCCAGTGATACTGGAATAATTTTTTGAGTGGGGGTGCTGGAGCAATTTTCAGCATGGCGGGGCTTCCTTCAGCTTTACAATACTTAAGTCATTGGGATTGTGAAAAATGCGAGTATCACACAAAGAACAAGCGTAGCAAATGAGTCACACCCATTCACCAGGAAAATGATATGGGTGTTGTATGTAGCCTATGGTGTATTTTGGTGCACACTGTCATCAATATATTAGTAGAACATGGTGTGGTAGCACATTGTCTTGTTAGACAGCACATTTTTACTGAAATGGCCACTAAATGTGTGCAGATATGTGGTTTAACTGATGAAACTGTACAGCGCACTAATGATAATGTGTGTAAATCGGGTTTCATCGAATATTTATCATTTGCACATCACCAAGTAAAAGGTCTTGAATTGTTCCTATTAAAATAAATGTTTCTAGCACACTTCAGAATTACAAAAAAAAGTGCTGTGTTTGTGCTTTCCTAGCTGCTGATATGATTTGAAATGTTTGCACAGTTCACATTTGGGGCCCGATTCAGATCTCGCTAGGAAAGCCTTCCGACCGACACGGATCAGGAATGGCTTCCGACCGACACGTATACGCGCTGTCCGACCGACGTAGTACGATGCAACGCGTGTCAAATACAAACGACTCGCATGGAGCATAATACGGACGACCAACACATACGGAAATCAATCCGTCCTAGCGAAATGTCCGGAAAAGAGCCCGACGCGACCGACTCGTACGCGAACGCTGCAACATACCTCAGCGTGAATGGAACAGACTCGGCCCACCCCGCTAATACATGAAAAAGCATCCGTTGCAGTCAACGGAACGTTTCCGTCATACTCAACAAAATACACTAGAAACAGACAGAAAAAGTTCAAACAAGCATTGTCAAAGGCAAAAATAAAATAAATAAGACACACCCACAACTCCACCTATATAAAGGGCCAAATTCCTTACCATGATCCTTTGCAAATTCAACAGACCTGCCAGCAGATACTACCACTACACTGCACTGATACATACACTCAGAACCCACCCACCACACAACCTGTACACTACTAGCACCTGTCAAATACCACACTCACAAACACACACCTTTACTCATACTCACTCACCCTCACTTTCACACTCACCCACACATCTATCTCCACCACCACCCATCACCATGCCCCCAAAGAAGAATCCAAAGTTCACAGACAGTGAGTTGGAAGTCATGGTAGATGAAATTCTCAGAGTAGAGCCACAGTTATTTGGCACCTTGGTCCCACAGACCCCGCTGTCCCAGAGAACGAAGATGTGGGAGAGGATTGTCAACAAGGTGAACGCTCAAGCACCTTGCCTGCGCATAACGGAAGATATCAGGAACAGGTACTATGATTTGCGAAGGAGGGTCAAGAAGCTCATTAACAAAGAGCATGAACTGAGTCAGCGGACTGGCGGTGGCCCTCCTGCAACTCCTATGCACTTCACTTCCTGGGAGGAGAAGGTGCGGGCCATCCTTCCACCGGAGGGCGTCCATGGAATATCAGGAGTACCAGAGCCTGGTGAGTACATACTCAAATAGCCAATATTGATAGCAAATACACAGCCACAGACATCACTGTCAAGGACATAGCGATACAAATCAATGTCAGCAAAGCCATAACAACATTAAGCAAATGAGCCTGTGATGTGTATGCCAGTTTGACAAACAAAATAACTGCAATCTCAGAGTAATATGTAACAACTTTATGACATGTACCAACTTACTAAAAAACACAGCAAGGCTTTGTGCTCAAAACAGCAAACACCACTGTCAGCCATCTTGCCAGCACTGTTTCACTCACTCACAGGGAAGCTGAGTCACAGGAAGGAAGGTTGGGTTGGCTGGGAAGGTGGATGTAGCTAAAACCATGATGGGAGTCGTAGTCACAGCCAAAAGTCCTCCTCCCACATGGCCCAACAATCCCACCTTGAACCATGCTCATCTCACAGGGAGTGGAAAAGTACTGGCAAGATGGCTGACTCTGGGCTCTGGTGTGTGAAGCACAAGGCCCTGTTGGGAGTTGTGCCCAAACAAACACCAGGCCCCACTGTCAGACATCTTGAACGTAAAGTTTGACTCACTGTCATGGAAGCATGGTTCATGCTGGCCTATTTGATCTGGGTGGGAGGAGGAGTGCTAGCTCTGATTACATTTATCAGCAGGCCCTGTCACACACACACCCCTCCCACCAACCCCAAACACCACACCTGGGACTATGCTCTCCCTGAGAGCTAAGGAAAATCTACTTCCAAGATGCCTGACACTGGGCTCTGATGTGGGGAGCTCAAGTCCATGATGGGATATGTGATCAAAAATTGATTTTTACTAACAACATACCTGCAATGTAACTGGAAAGCTAACCATTTACAAAAATGTACAAACTTAGCACTAACACACAGCAAGGCAATAGGATCCAAACACCAGTCTCATGCAGCAGCCATCTTGTTTGCACACATTCACTCCCAGGAAATCTGAGTCACAGGAAGGAAGGTTGGGATGGCTGGGAAGGTGGATGTAGCTAAAAGCATGATGGGAGTCGGAGTCACAGCCAACAGTCCTCCTCCCACATGGCCCAACAATCCCACCTTGAACCATGCTCATCTCACAGGGAGTGGAAAAGTACTGGCAAGATGGCTGACTCTGGGCTCTGGTGTGTGAAGCACAGGGTCCTGTTGGGAGTTGTGCTCAAACAAACCCCAGGCCCCACTGTCAGACATCTTGAACGTAAAGTTTGACTCACTGTCATGGAAGCATGGTTCATAGGTAGGCCTATTTGGTCTGAGTGGGAGGAGGAGTGCTAGCTCTGACTACATCTACCAGCAGGCCCTGTCACACACACAATCCTCCTCCCACCAATAGCCAAACACCACACCTGGGACTATGCTCTCTCACTGAGAGTTAAGGAAAATCTACTTCTAAGATGCCTGACACTGGGCTCTGGTGTGGGGAGCACAAGTCCATGATGGGATATGTGATCAAAAATAGATTTTTACTAACAACATACCTGCAATGTAACTGGAAAGCTCACCATTTACAAAAATGTACAAACTTAGCACTAACTCACAGCAAGGCAATGGGATCCAAACACCAGTCACATGCAGCAGCCATCTTGTTATGCACTATTCATTCACTCCCAGGAAATCTGAGTCACAGGAAGGAAGGTTGGGTTTTCTGGGAAGGTGGGTGTAGCTAAAAGTATGATGGGAGTCGTAGTCACAGCCAACAGTCCTCCTCCCGCATGGCCCAACAATCCCACCTTGAACCATGCTCATCTCACAGGGAGTGGAAAAGTGGCTGACTCTGGGCCCTGGTGTGGGGAGCACAAGGCCCTGTTGGGAGTTGTGCTCAAACAAACACCAGGCCACCACTGTCAGCCATCTTGCCATCACGGTTTCACTCACTCACAGGGAAGCTGAGTCACAGGAAGGAAAGTTGGGTTTGCTGGGAAGGTGGGTATAGCTAAAAGCATGATGGGAGTTGTAGTCACAGCCAACAGTCCTCCTCCCACATGGCCCAACAAACCCACCTTGAACCATGGTCATCTCACAGGGACTGGAAATGTACCAGCAAGATGGCTGGCACATGGGCCTTATGTATGAATTGGCCACAAGTCACACCTAGGCCCTGGGCCTCTCACACCAGTCCCCACTCTCAGCCATCTTCACTGTACATTTCCACTCACTGTCTGGGGATGCATTGTCCCAGGTGTGCTCCCTGGGCTGGCTGGGAAGGTGTGTGGAGTACAGGACATGGCGTGAGTTGCAGTCATAGCACACATCACTACCCACACACAAAGCAACATGTCCATCAGTGACAAGGGATACCTGACAGTGAATGGAAGGGCCACATCAAGATGGCTGACACTGTTGCATGGTGTCATGTACACAAAGCACTGTTGGGAGTTGCATTCAACTCCTACATCATGCAGCGTTGTCAGCATCCTTGCCACTACACTCCCCTCACTGTGATTGATACTTTGTCCACGAGGAATAAGCTGGACTGGGTGGGAGGAGGGGTACAACTTCCAGCAGCATAACACAAGCACACAAACCTCTGTACCTTACAGCTCTGAGCCTGAAAAAGCAGGAAAGCAGCCTCGGTTAACTCATCTGTCCATGGAGGACAAGAACAATATACATGATGTGATCAGGCACAAAGCAAAGCAGTGACACTATTTGCTACTGACAGCTATTCACATGTGTGCAATGAGATGAGAACTAGGAACACATTCATCAAAATACCATAAACCAAACGCCAAATACATTCTGGACTGTGAGTGTGTAGGTAGCCACACCAATTTGACTGCAAACGACATGCACAAACGCCAGCACACATGCACAAATCTTGAAACATATCGTAAGAGGAAGAGTACGTATATCATTGGAAAAGCACAGATTTGGGAAATACCAACACACCTGTGTCATGCACAGGGTGTCACTTGCCAGCCAATGCCTATGTACAGTCAAATGAACAAAACATGCCCATTTATGCACAGAGCTGGACATGCTCAGCAAAACACTTCTTGTTAAAATCACAATGTTCGCTGAAAAAATAGGCCTGGGTCTGTGATGATAGAGGACTATTTAATGTACCTACACTCATCATAATCTACAATAGCAAATGTAATGTGTATGATAGGATGACCTGTGCAAAAACACCACAAACATTGTGTCTTTCATCTACCCACAGGACCTGCTGGGGACACTGCAGGAACAGAACAGGAATCCCAGTCCCAGACTCTGGTTGACCCTGAGCTTTCCAGTGTGGATGTCTCTCAGCCCTCAACGGATGACGATGAACTACCTGGCCCCTTCCGGTGTGGGTCAGCATGCAGCACCAGCAGCTCGAACACCAGCACCCCCTGTGACCACTCCCGCAACATCTGTCAAACCCCAGATGACCTCTACCAACACGGACACACCAAGACAACAAAACAACGAGAGCACAGCAACACAGGACACTCTGATGTTGGCGGACAACAACACCAGTGTCAACGATGAAGGAGGCTCAGTGTTGTCTGTGCCTGCAACAACAGGTCCTGCTCGTGTGGGTAGGGGTGGTGGGAGGGGCCGTGGGGAGAGGTCCCGTGAGGCAGCTGGTGCTGATGATCACTATAAACAACAATGGTTTTGTCTACCCGCCAGAACCATTGTTGTTTATAGTATATAGGCCCAGGTTCTGAGGGATACTGGGTTACCCCTTTTTGCTTTGCAGGTGCTGATGATCAAGCAGACCCACAGGTGGCACGCATTCTATATGCATATCGAGAATGCACCGGAGACTTTGGCCAGGTAGTTGGGATCCTCAAGGACATGCAACAGCAGCAGGCTGCCCATTATGCCAAAATTGACTCACACATGTCCAGAATAGACTCACACATGTCCAGAATGGAGTCCAAATGGATAAAATTGATGACCAGACTGCGGTGCACAGGGACATACCTACCTGCCTCCGCCAGATTTCTGACAACATGACCCCACCTCCCTGTGTGCCCACTACATCTGTTGCTACTACATCTGCAACTGCCACAGGGAGGGATGAGGACTCTGGCGGAGAGTCCCCTGAACTGTGGCAGCCTGCACCTGAGGGTCCCCCAGAAAAACGTAAGAGGGGTCGTCCGAAGAAGGACAAATGAGAGACAGATGGCTATGCATCCCCCAGGAAGTGACAACCTGCTCCTGATATCCTCCATTGTGTGCGAAGCGTTCACTTTGTTGACTGTCACTGAACTCCCCACATGGGATGGAGGGTCTAAGTTGGATCAATGACTCAAATGACTGTGGACTTGGCTCTGAAAATTTCATCTACTACCACCAACAACTCCTCTGTGAACTCTGGATTTCAAAAATTGGTACAGCACTATCACTTTCTTGTAAAATTTCACACATGCACTGCAATAAATCTTTATTCACACAATACTTGCTTCTGTCGTGAGTTAAACACTGCTGGTAATATAGAGATGATGTCCTAAAAAAATGCTTTGGATAAAAAACAAGTAGAGCAATTTACCTACTGTCTTGTGAGTAAATGTAACATGACACATATAAGAGATACACACAACAAGGTCAACACAACACAAATAGTACATGGCATACATCCTCATTGCCTCCACTGTTGTAAACTGAAACCACATTTCAATGCACAAACACTAATCATTGTTAGACAAACTGAACATCAGGGCACATATACAGTATGTAAATGAATGTTGGATGTGTGTATACAGACGAGGCACACCTCAATGTGGAGCACAGGTTTATTACACAGGCACAACATGTTGCCTCCACAACAAATGAAATCAAATCACACTGTGACAATAAGCACAAATTAAACAAGAAGTTTGAAAAATATCTGAATTGAGTGTGTGGCACAGATTCCTGATCCCGAGAAAAGTTGCACTCTGTAACTGCATTGTGTGTCTGGGAGGTCACATGTCTCCAAACAACAGTCAAAGGACCCTGTGAAGGAGAGACATAGAACAGTCTTGAAATACCAAATTTTCTGCATACATCTCCAAGAGACATTTCATACTTAAACTTTTTAAATTGTGAACACTAGCTAGGAGTCATGTCAACACTGTACTGGTGAACATACTAACTCAATGGACACCAAACAACTCCAAGGATCATGTTAAGTAGCATGCACCCACACGTATACAGAGATATTGTACAACAGACACATATCGTGCAAAGAAAGTGCTTTGTCAACTCTTCATTGCATACTTACAATTATGAGAAAAAGTTGTTGATGAGCTGTCTCCGAACATCCTGCTCCTCCTCATTATCACTGGCAACATGCCCCAGGCCTGGATCCTCCCCTGCTGGAGGATGCTGGTCCCCGTTTACTTGGATGAGAGGTAGCTCATTCCTCACTGCCAGGATGTGTAGCATGCAACACACGATGATGATCTTACACACCTTCGCTGGTGCATATTGGAGAGCTCCTCCTGTACGGTCCAGGCAGCGAAATCTGGTTTTCAGTAGCCCAAATGTCCGCTCAATCACTCGCCTGGTCCGCCAATGTGCCTCATTAAAACTAAACTCAGCAGGGGTGACAGGGTTCCTGAGTGGTGTCAGCAACCACGGCATGTTGGGGTATCCAGAGTCTCCTAAATTTAAACAGAAAAGACTTCATGTGTCTGAAAACAGGGTACAACCTGACATACAAGCAACACACAACATAAACAGACAACATTACCCACCAACAAGCCAGGCACGCTGATTTGGCAGCTGAGACATCATCTGTGGGATCCTACTGTTTCTCATAATGTAGGCGTCGTGTGCTGATCCTGGGAGACGCGCACAGACATGTGAGATTGTCATGTCAGGCAGACATACCACCAGGGCATTTATGGAGTGGTAATGCTTACGATTCCTGTATGTTTGTTCATTGGCTTGTGGTGGGACCAAAGCCACATGTGTACCATCAATGGAGCCAATGGCATGTGGCATTCTGCCCAAAGCATAAAAGTCACTCTTGATGTCGGCAAACTGTCCTGGTGTTGGGAACTTGATGTACAGGTTCAGGAAATGTAACATTGCCTCCAAAAAATCACGAAGCACACAGCTAAACATTGTCTGTGACATCCCACCAGCAGTAGCCACAGTATACTGGAAGGTTCCCGTGGCAAAGAAATGTAGGGCTGCCATCACCTTCACCTTGGGGGTCAGCGCAAATGGATATGGGCGTCCAGGTAGCAA
Organism: Calotriton arnoldi; assembly: GCA_963921515.1. Lineage (NCBI taxonomy): Eukaryota > Metazoa > Chordata > Amphibia > Caudata > Salamandridae > Calotriton > Calotriton arnoldi. The sequence continues at coordinate 1,300,591 of CAWUFW010003181.1, read as the reverse complement.
ATGTGGGGCCAACTGCTCTGCCAACTTGTCAATGAGTGGTCTGGTGAAGCGGTAACGTCTGATGCTGTCACATTCTACCATGGTCTGTAGGTCGGGGAAGGGTCTGTGGACAGCTGGTCTCCTGCTGTACATAGGTTACAAATCAAAACATTATTCATACACTTTCCAATTTGGTAAGGAACATGCAAAAACTCATATACTACATCAAAGCAAGACTCAATGATGTCAGATGTGTAATGTTGAGCCTTGACACAAAGGGCAGCTATGTGACCCTTACCGAACATTTCATTTTATAATGGGTTGTCCACAATTGCAATGCTGTGCTGTGACTAATCACTGGTGTCTGTCACAGTCCATGTGATCAAACATTTCATACTAAACACACACCGAATAAAGTATCAAAGATAGATGTTTGTAACAACTATTACATGGTGGAAAGGTACACAGACAGGGATCATGTAATGCCACCTAGGTGGAACACTAGATACAGACAGCGTGTCACCATGCACACCATTGTCGTAGGGTGGACACTGTCATGATGTAATGTCTGACCTACATGTACTATCACATACATAAAACATTCATGATGTGTAGCACATCTTTTTTGACAAGCATACATGTATGTCTGTGACACAAAGACACAACAGCAACTCACATGCCAAATACAAGTTGATGTCTCAAGTAAATATTATTAACAACATCAACAATGGAGCGTCTGCATTGTACGAAAAACTCAGATACTGTGGATTCACTCAAAATAACTTCCCACAATGCACTTTCGAACACACAGTCCACTAAAGCAGTGATTATGTGTGGATGTAACCTGTGTTAACACAATAATCCCCTGGGACTGTGTCCAAGCCTAGAAGGGTGATCTGTGAAGTGGTCACTCACAGTTGTGAGGTTCCTCACAAACAATGTATTTGGTGCACATCAAGGTTGGCTCATCATGGGAGTGTGAGCTATAAAGTACTCTGTCCAATATGACATGTGAATCACAGTACCCACACATGTAATGCAGCAGAACATAAAGATTTGCTATACTGTCTGACATGCTGATTGATTAGTGTAGGGCGCCTGAGCCTCACCCAAAACGTGTGGTTCGCATCCTTTGGCTGTTGACTGTAATGGTGAACGATGCAGGTGAGTATTGAGTGCACACGTGTGCCGTATCCAAAGCAAGCATGACGCACACACAGCCCTGCCAAGTACCACGCATCAGGCGTTAGACTAACGTATTTTAGTGTGGTGGGCCGCATCACCGCACTGAAATGCAAAGTCACGCATATTAGCCTGTGCCAAAGCTCTGTGGCCCAAGCACTGGCTGCTAATTATAATTACACCAAAGTTGGGTGGTACAGGCAGGGTGCGGTGCGCACTGCTGTGCTGACTTCTTGAGATGCTTAATGCTACAACGTAGCACTGGTTCAATCACTGCGTGGCATACATTTCAGGAACGTCAAGTAGTGCCTGCCAATGGCTACTACAGAGACATTGATGAGAAAGCGTGAGTTCTGTCAGACTCACAGTCATAGGTCAAGTGGGTTGTTACGTAGCCTAGACTGTCTCCCGTGGCGCAAGAGGGTGGCAGTTGAATTCAGATTAGTGGCTGTTGCCTAATGACTCATGAACTTGCGGTGCTGCGGTAATGAACACTACGGCGCAACTGACCCAACCCAGCTGGGCCTACCTCGTCTGACAAAAACACCTGGACTCTCACTGCGGAAGCAGGAGTGGGGCTGGGAAGCGCCACACCCTGCACAGTTCTTCGTCCACCCGGCCCGCCCACTGGCGTTCCTTCAACCTGCCACAGTAGCCTCGGTAGGAGTGCCAAAGTCACCCGAGGTGCAACGCTGCCTCAGAGTCCGTACTAGTGACCTGCTTGTCACATATCATTCCCTGCAGTGCCCTCACGAGAATCTGCATGGTGATGTGATGCCTTGCATGTTGTTCATGTTGCTTTTCAGCAACTGGCACTGTTCCACAGGTGTAGCGTCAGTGACACTGATACATTCTGTGGCGTCCGCGGGCAGATTTTTGACTTTTAAAACTCACGAGCATCCTGCTTGGGTCAGGCGTTTGGCATAGTTGAACCCAAATGTATTTCTGCATCATTAGATACATTCTGCAGGTCCCTGCAGCGAAGTGAATCCCCACTGTCTGCATGTTGAGTGTCACAAGTAACTCTATCCCCAAATCTGATTTAGATTGATGAATGGCAACAGAACCTCATTCTGTTCACTTTTCTGTAGCTTTTCTCCTATGACCTTCCTAAATTTATCAAAGGCTGATGCACCCAATGAATGGACAAGTCACCTATTAAAGAAGCAGCCAAGACACGCAATGAATGAGTGCCTGCCTGCCCTCTGTTACTGAGCACTGCAGTCACGCAGTCTGTCTCCAGGTAGAGCCCTTCCACTTCTGGTCCTTTGTAGCAATTTTAAGATCTTCTAAATTTCTCCTTGCTCAAATGGGTGTAATTCATGATATTTACATGTTTTAGACATCTTCATTGCTTGATTTTCATGGTGAGAAAGTGTCACTCATAGTCGTTGAAATGCCACTCATAATTACACTGAAAATATGAACATGACACACATAGCAATGTGAAACCTTGGCAGCTATGCACACTCTGGCTATTGGTCGTCATGGTGACAGACGCGGGTGAGTATTCAAAGGACGCGTTCTCCGCATCCGAACCGAGCCTGATGCACACATTGGCTATTGGTCGTCCTAGTGACAGACGCAGGTGAGTATTCAAAGGAGATGAGACATGTTTGTAATGACACATGACCCTCAGGAGCATTACAGATCAGACAACAGCCAAAATAGTGCGTTAGTGGACATGTATTTAGTGGTCTTTGAAATACATCTAACAGATGGTTCCATTGTCATCATGTGTTTGGGAACCATGGTTTACTGGCAGACTGACAAGTGCCATGTTCACATATGTGTAATGAATCTAAAAAGTGCCATGAACATTATGCAAGGGCTTTCTCTGTGATGTGTTGTGATGTGAGGAAACTCATGTGTCAAGTCTATGCAGATAACTGATGTGAATCTCTTTCTCATCCTTGTTCACAACATCATCTACGGCTACTGGAGGAGACAGTTCCACAGACCAAGAGGGAGCAGCTAGCCAGACTGGGTCCACTGTGGAGGAGGAGCAGGGACCCAGTGGCACGGAGGGTGAGGGGAGCAACACTGAGGGCCGGTCAGAAACATCTACATCTGCAGAGGACCAATCAAGCTCCAGTGATGACTCCCTTTTGGTGATGGGTGTTACGATAGCAGAGGCCACAACATCAGAGTCTGCCCCCGCCACCACCACCATCTCCACCCTCACAGCTGCTCCCATTCAAAGTGTCCGTGGACCCTCCCGTGTTAGGAAGCATGTCTCCTTCGGGGCAGGCACCGCACCCCCTGCATCTGTCACCCCTGCTGCCCTAAGTGTTGAGTCTGTGGATTTGCTAAAACAGATCCATGTGGGGCAGACATCCATGCTGAGTTTCCTCCCTGCACACACCAGTCTTTTGACACTATTGGTGTCATTCATGGAGGGCATGTCATCAGACATGTCTGCCCTACAGTAAACAAATCAGTCCATGGCCTCCTCACTGACGGCAGCAGTGTCCCTCCTACAACAGTCCCTCACCCCTCCTTCCTCTGCCCCATCCACAGTCCCCACTACCCTACCTGACCCAAGCACACTCACACAGGCACATGCACACACACCAACAGACACAAGCAGCACACAGCCACCCAAAACAAAGTTAAAAAAACACACACGCACACTCAGGGGGACTGACATCACACACACAGGGGAGAGGCCAAAAACACACACACCCATCCACAACCACTCCGCATTCCTCAGCTACCTCTCCCTCCAAAACCCCTACCCTTGACTCTCCTGCAACCCCCCTTCCCAGAGGGTCTTCCTCTGTGACCTTGGCCTCTTCCCCACTGATACATCAGGCCAGACTTGCAAGGGGAAGAGGAAATCCCCCGGCACAGAGAGGAGATCCACCCCTGCATGCACACCCACCCCTAAGAGTAGGAACACTGAATCCCCCACCCGTTCATCCCCCAGAACGAAGAAATCCAAAACCCCATCACCATCCCACACTTCCACCACAAAATCTACTTCCTCCCGAGCCCAGGCCACCCCTCCCAAAGTTCACACATCACACCCCATACCAGTTTCACCCACACACCATTACACCATCCCCAAGATGATACGGCCCTCCCCCCTACCACAAGCACTTCCCCTCCCACAACACCATACCTTCTGTCTGTTCCTGACACTGCAGTGGAGCCCCCACCCCCTCAATCAGACCTGTCCACTGCAGTGGAGCCCCCACCCACTCAATCAGACCTGTCCACTGCAGTGGAGCCCCCACCCCATCAATCAGCCCAGTCCACTGAGGTGGATCCCGACACTCCAGTAGACCCCATCCCTCCCACAACCCAAACTGGTACACCCTAGTCCTGTCCCTGTGGTGCCTGGCATGCCCCTAAAGATGCCCCTCCAAGGGGAGATGTCCCCTAGTTGTAGCAGTGCAGGCAAGCGAGGGAGGAATAATCTTATGGATTACCCCCTAAAGGACTCTATGAAATGGACTGGCCATTGGCCTTATTGTTCTTCATGTTTTTGAATTTGAAATACAAATGCTGAATAAAGCATTTTTTTTTCTTTTGTAGATTTGCTTTTCATGTACCAAATTTTGTTAATACGTCTAATGAAATTGCTGTTGAAATCTTGTTGTGGGAAAATAATAATATAGTGATGTGATGGACTGCAGGTGGTCCATGGTATATGTGTCCTATTACAGTATGTATCAGAGTCATCATTGTCTACAATTGCAGGTTGTCATGATCCACAACATTTTGGAGAATAAGTGTGACATGCTTTTAACGGTAAAGAGTCAGAATACCGAGTTGGAAATGTCGACTTGCACTAATATCGAGTGCAAAATATCGAGATACATAAATATCGACTGCAAGAATATTGTGGTCAAGAATATCGAGTTTCAGGTAAGAAATATCGTTTTCTAAAATATCGAAGTAATTAATATCGTTTGCAAAAATATAGTTGTAAAAAATATCGTTTTTTTAGTTAGTGTTATGTATTTTAGTATGTATTTTAAATGTATGTGCTCTATTTTTTTGTCTAAGTATTGCATTTGTTTTTTAATATATGTGTTACATTTTTAGAAGTTATTAATTTTATTTTAATTACATTTTGCGTTTTAGTTCCGTAGCGGGTTGTGGGTTTATACGGGGAATAGGGTGGGAAGCAATTTAATTATAATACATTGAATATTAATTTTTATTTATTAGTATTTATTTATTTTTGATTTTATAGTGTTAATTGTGGGAATTAATTTATAATTAATTAATTAATAATTGGCTGTTAATTTTTATTGATTAATTAATTGGTAAATATGTTAATTGTGTCATTTGTTTAGGAGCCGGTTGTGGGTTTATAGGGGAATAGGGTGGGAAGTAATTTAATTATAATTAATTTATTAATATTTTTTATTAATTAATATTTATTTATTTTATATGTTATATTGTTAATTGTGGGAATTAATTTATTATTCATTATTTATTAATTGGTTGTTAATTATTATTAATTAATTGGAAATTATGTTAATTGTGTTATTTTTTTAGGAGTGGGTTGTGGGTTGATGGGGAGTAGGGTGGGAAGTAATTTAATGTTAATACATTTATTAATATTTTTAATATAATATTTAATTGATTTTATTTTATAGTGTTAGTTGTGTGAATTAATGTATTAATAATTATTTATATTTTGCTTGTTAATTGTTATTAATTGATTAATTGTTAATTAATTATGTTAATTGTGTCATGTTTTACGAAATTGGTGGTGGCATTTATAGGGGAATATGGTGGGAGGTAATTTATTTATAATAAATTATTTATTTGTTAATTAATGCTAATTAAATATTTAAAATTTAAATATGCCAATTGTGTAATAATTTTGATGTGTGAGTTGTGGGGTTGATAGTGGTAAATGGTGGGAAGTAATTTGTTTTAATTAATTAATGATTTGTTGTTAATTGATATTAATTTATTAATGTCAAATTAGTTATGGAAATTGTGTAAATATTTTTAGGTGTGTTTTGGTGTTTATTGGGGTAGAGGGTGGAAAGTAATTTAGTTTAAATTAATTAATCATTACTTGATCATTAATATTAATTTATTAATTGATAAATATTTTTGGTAATTGTTTAGTTTTTATTTTGTTTGGGGATTTAGGTTAAATACCTGTAACTTTTGGTTTATACATTAATTTTTACATTTTTAAATGTGTTTTATAATTATTAATATCTGTTAAATTGATAATTAATTGTGTTAATTATAGAGGTACACTTTTTTGTTTAATTTAGATGTGTGTTGTAAATTGTGTGGTGTTATAGGGTAGGAAAATAAATATTACATTTATGTAATTTTTAATTTTTTGATTAAGATACATTTCTATTATAAAATATTTATTTGTTTGTAAATTGTTTGTTAAATTAAAAAAAAATATATTTTTATGTCAATTTTAGATTTTTGCTACATTAAAATATTTTTATATGTTTTGTTAATTCTTATATTTTTATATATGTTTTGTTTTTTGGGTTTTTTATTATATTTTGTTTTGTAGTTGATATTTTGTTTGTTTTTAAATTTGAATTTTGTTCTGTGAGAATAGTAATTTTTACCCCTCCGCTATCCAACACTTTCCCTACTGTTGCATTCGCAGGAGTGGGAATAGTAATTAATACCCCTACGCTATCCAACACTTTCCCTACTGTTGCACTTGCTGGAGTGGGAATAGTAAATTATTTCCCTCCGCTATCCAACACTTTCCCTACTGTTGCACTCACTGGAGTGGGAATAGTAATTTTTACCCCTATGCTATCCAACACTTTCCCTACTGTTGCACTCGCTGGAGTGGGAATAGTAATTTTTATCCCGCCGCTATCCAACACTTTCCCTACTGTTGCATTTGCTGGAGTGGGAATAGTAAATTATTTCCCTCCGTTATCCAACACTTTCCCTACTGTTGCACTCGCTGGAGTGGGAATAGTAATTTTACTCCTCCGCTATCCAACACTTTCCCTACTGTTGCACTCATTGGAGTGGGAATAGTAAATTATTCCCCTCCGCTATCCAACACTTTCCATACTGTTGCACTTGCTGGAGTGGGACAGTACATTATTCCCCTCCGCTATCCAACATTTTCCCTACTGTTGCACTCGCTGGAGTGGGAATAGTAATTTTTTACCCTCCGCTATCCAACACTTTCCCTACTGTTGCACTCATTGGAGTGGGAATAGTAAATTATTCCCCTCCACTATCCAACACTTTCCGTACTGTTGCACTCGCTGGAGTGGGAATAGTAAATTATTACCCTCCGCTATCCAACACTTTCCCTACTGTTGCACTCGCTGGAGTGGGAATTGTAATTTTTTACCCTCTGCTATCCAACACTTTCCCTACTGTTGCGCTCATTGGAGTGGGAATAGTAAATTATTCCCCTCCGCTATCCAACACTTTCCCTACTGTTGCACTCGCTGGAGTGGGAATAGTAAATTTTTCCCCTCCGCTATCCAACACTTTCCCTACTGTTGCACTCGCTGGAGTGGGAATAGTAATTTTTTACCCTCCGCTATCCAACACTTTCCCTACTGTTGCACTAAATGTAGTTTAAAATGTAGGTTTAAAACATATTACATATTTTAAAGGCCCATTACGATACCCGGCGTAAAAAAATCCGCCAGGCATGAAAGCGGCAAAAATCCGCCCGCACACACCGTCTGAACACCGACCACGCCATTACGATTACACAAACCGAAAACCGCCATCGGCGGAAAACCACACAAGATACCGCCCGCCCTCGTCCGAGTCGGAGTCAAACCGCCCGCCACGGACGGAAACACGCACGACAACACAAAACCGCCCGCCCTCACGGCCGACACACCGCACGTGAAATTACGATCGCACCGCCATGAGCGCGGGTAAACCACAAATATACCGCCCGCCAGCGCAAACAACGCCGATGAGAATTGACACGGCAGAAGCCATGGCGCCCACGTCCCTGCACAGAAACCATCCGCTGACAAAAACAATCGCACACAACATGGCCAACAAGTCCACACAGCAAGGCACGCACAAATACACAAGCACAGTACACATCCCGAAAACACCCCCCTGGACAAACAAAAATACAAAGGCCAGAACACCAGACACAACACACCTGAAAACAACAGACCATGAGGACACACCCACATAGGTAAGTACAAAAGCAGCACTCCCACAGACCACAACCCCTTGCAACATTGCAAACTAGAGAGGAGAGGAGAGGACACAGTGACACAGCAAGGACAGCAGCACACCACAGAAACGCACACATCACAACCACCACCACCACCACCACCACCACCAAACACCGGCACCACAAACCCCCTGCACATTACACAACACACACCGCACCAGCACCACAAACACCATGGCACCACAAAGAATGCCCAAGTTCACGCCCATTGAGCTGACGGTCATGGTCGACGAGATTATCAAGGTGCACCCACAAATCTATGGGAACCTGGTCCAGCACACACCACTAGCCACCAGAAAGAGAATGTGGAACCGGATCGTAGACCAGGTCAATGCAGTCGGGACCCTGCCCAGGAACAGAGTTGAAATCAACAAACGGTGGAATGACGTCAAGAGCCTGGTCAAGAAGAAGGAGAGCAAGAACAGAGAGCTGGCTGCCGTCACTGGCGGAGGGAATCCCGCGCTCTTCAAGACCTTCAAAGCGTGGGAGGAGAAGGTGCGAGTCATTATACATCCGGAGATCCTCGCCGGATTAGCAGGGGGAGTGGAGGCTGGTAAGTACAAACTAATGTATACCAGCACACCGCTATGTACTCACATGCACTACCACCATGCCACAGCTCCCAGGGACAAACACCCCCATGTCCAGCACACAATACACAACACATCACACACACATGCAACAGACACCACCACACACAGCCCAAACCTAACAACTGTAAGATACGTGGGGGCATGTGTACACTCAGCCAGCCACGTAACCACCAACAGGTCCCCAAGTATGCCAGAAGCGCCACAACGAGCACCCACCACACCCATGTGTCCGCCATAGCTGCACTAACCGACAAGTAACAGGTAAGTGGCAGGAACACAAAGTGCAGTGGGTGGGAGGGTGGACAGCTCAAGTACAACACACACCAGGCCCCTAGTCCCACAGCACAGCAAGGAGGAGCATCCCCCACACCCCACACCCACGTGTCAGCCACCGCAGTGCACACCGACAGCCGAAAGGTAGACATCACGGTCCACAACAATCGGTGTCAGTGGGTGTCCAGCCATCACCACGACCCACAACACCGCCCCCACCCCCACAGACCTGCAACATGGAGCACCCCCCGCTTAGAACCATGTGGCATCCAGTACAGTGCACGCACGAACAACCTGCAGGTGGGAAACTGGACAGGGCTGGATTACTGGAGGCATGAGGACCGTAACACGACCAACACATGGGACATGTTACGTAGCAGACGAACACGCAGCACCGCCCACTGTCACGAACAAGTGAACAATGTGCACACGGACATGAACCACAGACTCACACCCCACATGACCCATCACAGACACAGCAACACCCAAGGAGCCACGTCTGCATGCACAAGCCACACTGAATATAGTACCACACGGCAGCCACTGTGCAACCCATCACACACAACCGAAACACCATTGAAGTCCTGTCCATGTAGCCCCTACTGCCTGTCAACCACACACCCCACAACTACGCCTATGTAAGACAAACAACACTAGACGCAACAGAGCGGAACAACATAAATGCACACGAACACCACTGAACCCATCAAACACACAGACACACCATGCACATACAACATACCATCCATCCCATCCGTCAGCCCCAGTCTCATGAAAGGCATGTCATCCGCACAGCTGCCACACATACAGCAGTCACGCTAAGATACATGCCCATGACCAACCATGTGCCAGAAGTCAATGAAGCGCACGCCACACTGTGAGCAACAACACACAACATGGGCCACACCCCCCGAGCACTGCAGTGATGCACATGGCACAGGGCAGCACGCACACCAAGGAGATGGGACAACTGCAATACGTCGGGTGGCACACAACCATCACACACTCATAACGATGCGTCCAATGCCATGTCCAGTAATCACAACAGACAGCAAATATGCAGGGTATGTCAGGCATGCACACACCTCAGACCATGCACTGTCATGCTGCCACAACACATGTCACGTTCGGCACCCATGGCTCACAGCATGTAGCCCAAAAGCATATTCCATCCCAAATGCGTTTCTGGGGCATGACCCCCATGTTGCCATATGCGTTCCTAAGCGTTCCATTTGCACCCCAAAAGCATATTCCATCCCAAATGCGTTCCTGGGGCATGACCCCCATGTTGCCAAATGCGTTCCTAAGCGTTCCATATGCACCCCAAAAGCAAAGTACAAACCAGACCCAGGATGGGCCTGGAGCCCGCATACACCAGAGTCACAATAAGTAGGAGCACAGCAACACACCCATCGGCATAGCCAATCCGTCCCATGCCACATGTGCACAGCACACAGTCCCATTGCCAAGCACACACAACAACAGATTGTACAGCCACACACCCGCCTCCGGGACACACGTGCACGAGAGTGCACGAACGGAGAATGTCAGACAACCAATACAGACTTCGCCAGGTGCAACACAATAACAAATCTCATTCTCTCCACAGGTGACGAACTGCTGGATGCTGGGGATGGAGACAGCAGCCAGCACAGCCAGCCTACAAGCCCCCAACGAGGACACACGGATGTGGAGGATCTGTCCTCCTCTTCGGACACGGACCACCAAGCAGGCCCATCTAGTGTGGCAGGGCCCAGCCGCTCCCCAGGACCCCTCCTACCCACCAACCCATCATCCAGGGCTGCTGAACATTCCCAGCCCCCTGCTGCCACTGTCGTTGCGGCCACACCCACGGTCATTGCGGCCACACCCACGGGCATTGCGGCCACACCCACGGGCATTGCGGCCACACCCACGGTCATTGCGGCCACACCCACGGTCATTGCGGCCACTACCACTGCCGCAACCGCCACCACGTCTTCGCTGGCCCCAGCCCCAGCGCAGGTGGTGGCCCGGACGACTGGATCCACCCTGGGAGCCAGGGCGAGGACCGTGGTGAGCAATGTGGCTAGTGGGCAGGCCGGTGGCAGCAGGACTGGTAGGAGGAGCAGGGTCAGGGAAACGCCAGCCTCCCCTGGGAGCCATGCCCTGCCTCAAATGGCCAGAGTCCTTGGGGCCTATGAAGAGGCCCAAGGACAATGGGCCAGGTCAGCTACAGACACGCGTGAGGTGCTGGGGGTGCTGAGGTCCATGGACGCCCGTATGGGCCAACTCGTGGACCTCATGGGCCAGCTGGTGGTGGCGGTGAGGTCACAGCCAGGGACAGCAGCTCCCCTCCGCCACCACCTGCCGGGGCGCAGGGTCGAGCAGCAGTGTCCAGTTCCCCTGCGTCCACAGCCAGTGAGCACACCTCAACCACCAGCATGTCGCAAGCAGGCACCCCCCTCGCAAACGTGGAAGGGGCCGTCCGAAGTGGAAACAGATCTCCCGGGAGGACTTCGCACGCTCCAGACGCAAGTGAGGCAGCCAGCCAGCCTTCCTTGACCACCCACTGCATTGACTTGGACTACGATCCCACTCCACACAGCCATCTGGATGGCATGTGTGTGTTGGACTATGGACATAGAACCAGTGGGTACACCCTGAGCATCACGCAGCCATGACCGACAGCTCATTGTCACTGCACGCACCACTTTTGTCATCACCTTACACACAATCACATGTCACAGTTTGAAATAAATGCACCTCTTCCACAAACTGCTGTCTGTGCCCTGTGTTTTAATTGTACGGAATACAACGGCCACCTTGAGCGGAACGGCACCTGATGCGTGGCATGGCAATGGAACCGGAGGGCCTGTAGGGACCTAGGGGTGGGAGACAGAACAGGAGCACATTCAATGAGTGTGTCACACACCCATCACACAGTACATGTCAACAACTACAAGCAATGTACACACATCGCACAGAGCAATAGGGCACAATGCCACAGCCACCATCAGTGGCATACTAACCTGGGCATGGAGCGTTGACACACAGCACGCAGTGAACAAAAGGCCACCCTGACACAGCACACACACACCTGCACAAATACAGACACATCAGCCGTCGTACATGGACACTCACCGTCAAGTGAAGTAGCGGGCGATGAGCTGCTGGCGCACATTCCCAGCTTCCTCCTCTCCGCTGTCCTCCTCACTCGAGCTGTCCTGGTCTGCGGGCTGGGGCCCTGGTTGATCTCCGTCATCCACAATGAGGGGGATCTGCTTCCGAATGGCCAGATTGTGCAGCATGCAGCACGCCACCACTATCTGGCACACCTTCTGTGGGGAGTACGCCAGCGCACCCTCGGTGCGGTCCAGGCACCTGAACCTGGACTTGAGGAGGCCAAAGGTACGCTCGACCACACGTCTGGTCCTCCCATGTGCCTCATTGTAGCGATCGTCTGCTGGGGTGCGAGGATTCCTCAATGGACTGAGCAGCCATGCCCCATTCGGGTACGCAGAGTCACCTGGGTGTGAGGGACACAGAGAACCGTTGCTATTCCAACTGGACAGGGGACAGCATCGCACAACCAGCACGCTACACCACTCCACATACTCACCGACAATACAGCCACGATCCTGTTGCAGATTGGACATCAGTCGTGGCAAGATGCTGTTGCGCATTACGTGTGCGTCATGGGCCGAGCCTGGGAACTTTGCACACACGTGGGTTATCACCATGTCCGCAAGGCACACCACTTGCACATTCAGGGAGTGCGTGTGCTTCCTGTTGCGGTACAGGTGCTCAGTGGCCTGTGGTGGAACAAGGCCAACATGTGTGCAATCAATGGCACCAACGACGTGTGGGATCCTGCCAAGGGCATAGAATGCACCCTTCACTGCCGCCAATTCACGAGCCCTGGGGAATCTGATGTACCTGTTTCGGTACAGCATCATGGCTGCCAGTACATCCCTCAGCACCTTGCTGAACATGGGCTGGGACATCCCTCCTCCACTGCCCACTGTGTGCTGGAATGACCCAGTGGCGAAGAAATGCATGGCGGCCATCACCTTAGCCGTGGGGGTGAATGCTGTCGGATACACCCTGCGGGGACGGAGATGGGGTTCCAACATGGCACACAGTCGATGCAGGGTTGGCCTGTCCAGCCGAAACTTCCTTATGACCTCAGTATCCTCCATGTCCGCCAGCAATTGGTATGGGCGGTCAATGTTCGGTCTCCGCCTAGGGAAGATGGCAGTGGACACATGTCAAAGCAACACAACACATAGCAATTTCGCATTCACATCACTGACATGACTGAGCAAGCACATGAGTCACAGCCCAGCTGTCAAGCAGGGACGGCACGGCCACAATACACTTACACAGGTCTCCCACCAATGGCAATGGCTAGTGATGCAAACCACTGCCATGGTCATGCACATGGGGATCTAGGCCCCAATGACTTGCGGGGCGTGCTGATGGGGACTGACTGCATATTCGTCAAGCGGCAACGCCACGGCAACATGAATGTCTGCTGAGCATGGCACTGCTTCCGAGGCTGGATGAGTATGGCACACGACGACGACGATGTGGGCACAGGCTGAGCGGCCAAAACAAGTGGGACCTGTGGCACGAGGGGATATGAGACAGTAGTAGGTGTCAGCACTGCACCCTATGTACAGCACTGTACGGATCACACCTCCCGAAACATTGACAGGTGTCCACATTGACAGCCCCATGCCAAGACGGCTGTGTGCTTGCAGTCACACGTCACAGGTGAGAGGTTACATTGCACGTGCCAGGTGGCAGACGTACATAGTGGGAGCTATCATGTGTGTGCATGTGTCTCCTGTTCAGGATCCACCAGATGGGCGCTGACTCTGTACTGACCATTGGACACAGCATGTTCCGTGGAAGGCTTGTGTGTGTGGGATGGTGGCACTGGATGTGCCTCCGTTGGGTGGGGGCCATGCACAGGGCGGGTACGTCGATGATTGCGCATTGTTGGTCACGGTGGGTGCACCCACTAAGATGTGTTGCCCTGTGTACAATTCCTATGTCCGCATGATGATGGACTGTAGATGTGGGCAGACTACACATTGGTCGATGTGCTGTCTATGTGCATGTGCCTTCACACCAGGCACAGCTGCCCCTGCACATGTGACCCCTGCTGGACTCGCTGCTGGGTCTGTGGAGCTGATGCACCTTCTGTGCGTGGGGCGGACAGCTCACCTCACTTCCCTCATTGCGCATGTCATGACTTTGCCGCAGGTGACATGGATCATGGAGGGCCCACATGTACGCGTGGGTAGGCTACACATGTTTGTTCACTGGTCGCCACCCCCAGTCAGTGTTTCGAATGGGAAGGTTGTTGTGCTGGTGGTATATTCGATGTGGCGGATGGGCGGGCCTAGGTGCGGGCTTACATTCCGGACATGGGGGTAGTTGGATTGGCGACTAGTTGCAGTACACACGGGACACGTCTCTTCCTTTCCACATCTGGGTCATCCCTTGTACTCACTGACAGTGATACAGTCATCTTCGCCCCAGCCCTCATGTCCTCCCCTCGCTCCCCCAATATGCATGTGCACCTGCGAGGCTAGCGCTTGCACAGGCAGCCCCAAGCTCGCACCAGAGAGGGCAAGGAGTGTATGTGTGGGTCCAGTTGCACGAGTGGGCTGTCTCAGGGTATGATGTGTGGCGGGACGCCGTCCACCTGCGTGGTGCCCCAAATGGAGACCCGGCCTGCATGGACTATGCATCACAGTCTTCGCCTTCCGGATCCGCCACCTGCGACACCCAGTGGCTGTGGCTGCCCTTGCGGCCAGGCCGCGTCCGTCTGTGACTGATGGCCCACACATTCACTCTTTGGCCTCTCTGGGGAGGGCTCGGGGGTGGTGGCGCACGCGCTTGCACTTAGTCGCAATGGCATGTGGCGTGGTTGGTATAATGGGCAATGGATGGGATGGTGCGAGCCACCTCCCGTGACGTCAGTGCTGCTCGTGCTGAGGTGCGTCCCCCTACACTTCCATTTGACTTGTGCCATGCTACACGTTGAGGTTCTATTGCCTGCGTGATATGACCAGGAGGAGCGCGAGGAGACCTCTCACACACCATGCTCCACTGCCATCCCGTGCCCTGTATCGCCTGTGCGGATTGACTATGTTGGGGTTACACCTGGTCGACTGGGGCTGTGTGTGCCTTGTCAAGGGGCATGGCGGGCGCACAACAGGATCCAGCTAGTCCACGGAGGGTGGGCTGACGTGTGCGCCTGGTTCCGCATTGTTCGTGTGCCCGGCTGCTGTGCACACACGTGTTCACTTCCCCCGACAGGTGTCCTCTCACAATGCCCAGGGAAGCGGTGGTGTACTGTTCATGACCCCTCCCAACACGGCGTGCTCCAACTTGGCATGTGCGCATCTACCCGTCGCACCCACCCACCTGAGCACTGCGTCCATACGACTTCACACGACACATGTGTGTCTTCCACAGTTGTGCTACTCATTTGCGTTGACATCCAATACCAGTGGACTACATGGTCATGTCACGACTGCCGTGTACTTCACATACTCTCATCCTCTCTCATTCGTACTTGTGAAATGAGTCAGCGGAGACAGTTTTGGTTTCAAACATTATATTGAGTCTTCTGTCCTCTGTGATGCAGTATAGTGGACACTACTGGCAGCGGAATACATGTTGAGGATATACTGAGCATGATTACAAATGGGATAGGGTGTGGGGTTACATGTGATTGGCTGTTGCATGTGGGATGTGGGCTTCAGAGTTACATCTGCTTGGCCAAGGCTGTGCTAATGTACATTTACGTATAGCTGCGGAGCTGCGGACTTTGACACAGACGGTATACAAGTAGCCTACCAGACCGCTTGGCATCATGGGCACAGTCCATCTCAGTTCCATGTGACAGGTTTGCTGCGGTTGTTCCTCATGCACGCGTGCATGTGAGATGACATCAGGGCATGTGCTTGCGTGCATGCAGCGGCGTGCCACTTGTTGTTGCAATGTGGTGGTTACTGGACATGTCACAGTCACTGGGGTCGTGTTGTTGTTGTTTGCACTTGTCGTCCGTGCAAAGGTCCTGGTATGGGATTCCCAGGGCGGGGGTGGGAGGGGTGCAGCACCCACAGACTCCAGGCGACCTATTCATGTCCACTGAGCGGTGTGTGTGTCCATGGGCGCTGGATCCATGTCGTGTCCTGGTTGTTCGTGCAGTTCCGTCCATGTGGGTGCGATACACAGACCCCATGCCACTGCCTCCCACGATGCATGCGGTGTTCCTGGATGTGATGGGGAACAGTGTGCATGTCCCGGTCATATCCGATGTCATGGCGATGTCGTTGATGGTGTGGTAATTGTTGCCGGTCGTTTGGTATGGCTGTTGTGGTGGTGACTGGCCAGTCCGTGCGGAAGCTAAGCATGGGTGCGGGGTTGGACATCATAGGTCAATCAGGGAACCTGCGTTGGGGTCCGACGAATTTACAGGTTGTCAGGTATGCGATGCCGTCCAGCAGGGCTTCCATGTCATTGGTGGTGTTTATGTTTGCCAGCCAATGTAGCGGATGGTGGCTGTCAAGGTGTTGTTCGTAAGTTGTCCCTTGGAGGACCATGATGGGGCATGCTGGGTGACATTCGATGTAGCTGTGCTCGATGATCCGTCGTGTGGAGGCACAGTGGTCCCATTTCAGTGCGGGTGCGATGTTGGCCACATACGCCATGCCCCCATAGGCAGAGCAGGCCCTGTCGTGTGCGTCCAGAGGGAGGAGTAGTGCTAGCAGGTCCGCCTTTAGACATGCCGGGTTGGAGAGACACATCTCCACGGGATGCTGGTAGGGACACCTCCGACAGTAGAAGACGGGTATGACGCAGCTGAACAATGTGATGCGGTAAGTCAGTCGGTAACTTACGTTCAGCAGGGACAGGAGTTCGCATCCCAATATATGTATCAGGTTGGTTTTGTACAGCTTGACCTGTCCGGCGTAGTTGGGTAGGTGTGTTGCGGTTGCCATTTTGCAGCGGTGCGTTGTGGTGGCGTGCTCCGGCTGTGTGTGCAGTCTGCAATGTGCACGCTCCGAGGTTGCTGTGAGCTCTGTGTAGTCGTAGGGAGACAGGACTTGTGTTCTGTTGGCTTGTGCGGAGGACACGGGCCCTCATCCCACATGCTTCTCAGACAGTTCAAGGTCAGTGATGTGTGACTCCTTCCAATTAACTTGCATGGGGCCGACATGGGGGAGTGTTTTCTTTATTCTTTCCCGTCCGTTGTGTTCTTCTGTGATATGCGCTATCTGCCCTGTGGTCGGTCTCCTCTGCATGCCTGTGTTGGTCTTTTATTGGACAATGGCTGTATTCACCGGCTTCTTTCGTAGGGCTGTGGTTTCGGAGTTGGAATGGAAGGTCATTCAGTGCTGTCTGCTCTCCCTTGTGTGGGCGGCAGGCTGCCTTTCCGCTCTGCGTTGGGCCTTGTGTGTGAGTGTTATTCTTGGGCCACCTGTTGTCGGTCCCCGGGCTCTTTGGTGTTCCGTTTTGTATGTCTTGTTCATATGTGCAGGGTGGTATGGGTGTTTCAGTGTGGTACTGGCGTTCCTCTTCCCGAAGGGGCCCTGCTTCTCCTAGTTGGTGTTGCCGCCGCTGTGTGCTTCGCCATGTTTGTTTCACTGGGGTGTGTCCTGCTGTTGCGTGACTTCACTGACATGTGTGCGTCGGTTGTGTGACGTTGGGTGTTGTCCGTGAATTGGGCGTTGGGGACATGTCTGTGGCAGGCCTGTCACGTGTCATGTGCATTCGGGGTGGGGCTGGTGTGTGCTGCTTGGTTGTGTCCCTGTGTCTGTGTGCGACGCATGCATGGCGCTGCGGTTGGCCTCTGCGTTGTGCGCATGTGTGGCAGCGTCATCGCCGCTTTGGGGCCGTGACGGGGTGGTTGGTTCCTAGTCCCAGGTGGTGTGTACACATGTGTTACGAGATGTTACAATTTGGCCTGTGTGTCATATGTGGATGCTATGGTAGATGTGTCGTGTACACGCGGGGGTGGGGGTTGTCCGCTTTTTCCGCCCTTGCACTGTGTGCGCTGTTTGCGTGCACTTGTTGTATGTGTGCCTACCTGCGTCTTCGCGGTACGTTGCGTCCTTGGTGGTGCATCAGATAGAGCATAGGGAGGGCCTGCAGTGCTGGATTCATGCTCGGGGGTGCCGCTTCTTCGGTGTCCGTGCTCGGCGTTCGTGTTACCGCTTCGGTTTGACGTACGGTGTCTCTTAGCCGTGGGTTCAGTTTGTGTGCGGCATCGTAATTTGTACGCCGGGCGGTACGTGTTTCGTCGGACGGTGTGTGTCAATTGTGCTGCGCCGCTACGTGTACGGGCGCACTTTGACGGCGGACGGTGTCGCTGGCTTGCCGGCGGTGTTTGGCTGACTTTTCGCATCGTAATCGGGCGGGCGTGTGGACTGCTGCATGCAGGCGGTAACTGGTGGTTTTTGTATCCGCCAGCACGGCGGTAGTGCTTCCGCCCGACATCCTAATGGGCCCCTTAATATTTTAATTTTATTTATACATTTTTTTGACATTTTTATATTACAGGTGTATGTATATATATATTTATCTTTAATTTTTAATATATTTCTAATATTTTATAATTAATTAAAATGATTATTTATTATTTATTTTTAAGTAAATATATATATATTACATTTTATATATGTATGTTTAATTTATTTTTAAATTACATTTATTACTTATAATTGTTAAAATGTACATATAATTCTAAATCTTTTTTTTTAAGTAAAATGTATTATTTTATTTATTTTACATTATTTATAATACATATAAAAAACGATATTTTGTACTGTGATATTTTTAACAACGATATTTTTTTCTGATATTTTTGTACTTACCATTATGAAGATAGGAGGTTGATATTTTTGAGAATGATATTTATGTCATGATATTTATGTAGGTCGATATTAGTCTTGTCGATATTCTGTCAGTGATCCTCTTTTAACAACCTACCATCTTTGACTTACACTTTTGCACATAGGTCGTGCTGACATTTGTACACATTGTACAATTTTTTCAAGGTGCAACCGTCTACGATGGACATGCAGAATAGCGCATTGATGATGAACAAGTCATCTGTCTCATCAGTACAACTTGGTAAACATGAAGTTTGACTACGTGCAGATGACTTTGGACACACACATGTACACAGGCTGATGGAAACAAAGTATTCTGTGTGTTGTAATTGTTGGATCCATGTCCGAGTCTCATTCAGACATGGTAGACCCCTGCCAAGACCAAGCTTGACACAGCTGACCTTCCACAGTAGTGAAATCACCTCATGGCAGTGTGTTAATCTGTGACATATCCTGAGCCCATGGTGTGTGTGATGTGAGCATGAATCTCTGTCTTCAAACCCCCTTTCCTACCAAGACTATAGTCCCTGCAGATGTTCCTGTTTGAGAAGCTTTCTGTGTGCTGACTAGTCCAGTGCTTTCTAGGACTATTTGACTTTGAGTGTCCAAGATGTGGGTGCACCAGTAGAAGGGAGTCATTATGGTGACATCGCTGGTTGGGTTGAGACAAGGGCCTGCACTGTGAGCAAACTCACATGTGACACATTTTGAATTCCCTGAGTCACATTTGTGCTAGCAACATCAGCGTGTTTTTAATCTGGCATCTGTTTTTGTAAGTTTGGCACTTGTATATGTCTATGACTGATCACAATCAGCAGATTCTACCCTTCCCTGTAGCCTGATGGCAACATGTCTTATTTGTAGGTCTCCTTGAGTGATTTCATTATTCAGAGACAGTGTTGAAGTTCCAAATGTGTCCAATACATATCACGTTATGCACATGTACTCCATCCTAAACGGATGTACAAATTTCCCATGTGTTATATCTAGCTATGTGTATTGTGTTTGTGAAACACAGATCCCACCACCACCCCTAGTGTTGTCAACAGTGCAGGAAGATTAGCTTACACATTTGCCTGTGCATTTGAGCCTACTGACACAGTTGTTGCATCCCCTATCTGGTGAGCCATGTGTCTTCCAAGTCTTCTGCAGTACACCCTCAGCATTGGCAATTTGATAATAGTGATGATCTGCACATAATACAGCTTTTGTGGTTAGATGCAGAGTTGATGTGATAGACATGCAAACAAGTTAACATTGTAAATGGTCTGATCTTGAGTTGTGTGCAACGCACATAGTCAACACATGTTGACTGTCTCATACGTTGTTGTTGGTCCATGCTTTTCTACACAGCAAATAGGAATGTTGTCTAAACATGTAGCGCTGATAGCTGTGACACAACCACTTCATGTTTGTTGCAGTGGGAGGCTCATGATTCTATTTTGAGTGTCTGAGGACTTGTGTGGTGCCGTGGGCAGTCTCCTGTGTGCTTCAGTGTACACTAACTCATCAAAATGTCATTCTTCTGTGAGTGTGTTTACTCATGTTGCCCTGCATGTTTTGTGTATGTGTTGTTGTGGATATATTCAGTGAATTTGTGTCCCATACATATGTGTGTCTGGCAACTCTTGTTCAACCATCAAATGTGTGTGTCCTAGTATGTGGCATGCTGGGTGTACCTTCCTGATCCTGAAATTGCCACATTGGTCATGCACAACAGTACATGGACCCATGTTTGTATTGAGATCAGAATGATGTGTGGTCAATAATGTATTCCTCATAATACAGCCAGTGATCCACACTGTCATGGGTGCCTGTGCAATGTCACCTGTCAATGTAGGTTTAGATGATGCACATTGTTGGTGATCAATGTGTGTGTGGTGTTTAGACTGGCCAAGTGTGACTTGTCTCCTGGCAAGGCACCTACCTACAATGTGGCCTCACATTAACGGCCATGCCCTGGGAGTAATGGTTGGGTATGTGAGATCATAGTTGTTCTTGCAAGGCACGTGACACAGTGCGCAAGAGTGAGTGTGCTCAAACGTATGGCCCACATCCTTATTTGGCATCACAGAGGGTCAGCAGACAGGATACTGTCACCACAGTGCTGTAGCCTTGAGGGTACTGTGGAAGAGAGTCAGTCTCTTGATGTGTTGTTTGTTGTTCCACCAAGTTTGTTCTGCATGTGACTCTTGTGCACCCGCTCATCATACAATGCCTGATTGGCCACAATCACTATCCCAAATTATGGAATACTTCCAGATTGTACTCAACACGCATATGTCTCAGTGGAGTTCTGACCCACATCGTGTGTATTGTGCCAGGCAAGAAACACTTCAACACTCACACAGATGTTGTGTTTGTTCTGCAGTGTGTGGCTGGTTGGTTGTCTTTGTGAATCTTAACCCATGTATTTGGACTGTGTTTGAATGGCATTGAGTGGTGTTCAGTTAAAAAAAAATTCTTCTGGCCCTGGGACTCCTTCATCTTCACTCTGCACATCCCTTATGTTTGGCATTTCACCTTGCTGCCACAGTGTGGTACTGGATCTCATCAATGCTGTTGTTTCAGATTGAATCCTTTGTATTTGTGTCTGCTTGTGACAAAAAATGTGTGTTTATGCATTTTGGATGGTCACATGTTACATTGTCCAATTGAACATTGGTGGCAGTGTTAGCCCCCAATAGCACTGATTGCCTGCACATGGCTGGGGTATGTAAAACACACAACAATGCTTGCCTCAACAGTTCAGTTGTTGTTTGGCACACAAACACTGCTTCATCACTACATTGCTTGTGTGTTTTGGCACCAAAAACTACATGATTGCTTGAACCTGCTGAGGGTGTGAGACCTACATTCACCTTTTTGTCACTACAGTGTTGGCGGGTTTATACCCCAAATCCACTATATGGTTGACAATGCTGGGGGCTTGAATCCCACATTCACCTTTTTGTCACTACAGTGTTGGCGGGTTTATACCCCACATCCACTATATGGTTGACAATGCTGGGGGCTTGAAACCAACATTTACCTTTTTGTCACTACAGTGTTGGCAGGTTTATACCCCAAATCCACTATATGGTTGACAATGCTGGGGGCTTGAAACCCACATTTACCTTTTTGTCACTACAGAGATGGGGGGTTTGTTCAGCATGTCACTCTATGTATTGTTTTTACAAGCAGTTTGCACACATAACACAAAATTTGCATTGCAACCTTGGGGGAGTGTTAGGCATCCACCCCCTATGGGGTGGCCAATGCTGGTAGTGTTAGGCATCCACCCCTATGGGGTGGCCAATGCTGGTAGTGTTAGGCATCCACCCCCCCTATAGGTAGAGAATGCTGGTAGTGATAGACATCCACCCCCTATGGGGTGGGCAATGCTGTTAGTGATAGACATCCACCCCCTATGGGGTGGCCAATGCTGGTAGTGTTAGGCATCCACCCCCTATGGGGTGGCCAATGCTGGTAGTGTTAGGCATCCACCCCCTATGGGGTGGCCAATGCTGGTAGTGTTAGGCATCCACCCCCTATGGGGTGGCCAATGCTGGTACTGTTAGGCATCCACCCCCCTATAGGTAGAGAATGCTGGTAGTGATAGACATCCACCCCCCTATAGGTAGAGAATGCTGGCAGTGATAGACATCCACCCCCTAAGGGGTGGACAATGCTGGTAGTGATAGACATCCACCCACTATGGGGTGGACAATGTTGGTAGTGTTAGGCATCCACCCCCCTATAGGTAGAGAATGCTGGTAGTGATAGGCATCCACCCCCTATGGGGTGGCCAATGCTGGTAGTGTTAGGCCCCCACCCTCTATGGGGTGGCCAATGCTGGTAGTGTTAGGCATCCACCCTATTATAGGTAGAGAATGCTGGTAGTGATAGACATCCCCCCCTATAGGCAGAGAATGCTGGGAGTGATAGACATCCAGCCCCCTATAGGTAGAGAATGCTGGGAGTGATAGCCATCCACCCCCTATGGGTTGGACAATGCTGGTAGTGATAGACTTCCACCCCCTATAGGGTGGACAATGCTGGTAGTGATAGACATCCACCCCCTATGGGGTGGACAATGCTGGTAGTGTTAGGCATCCACCCCCTATGGGGTGGCCAATGCTGGTAGTGTTAGGCATGCACCCCCTATGGGGTGGCCAATACTGGTAGTGTTAGGCATCCACCCCTATGGGGTGGCCAATGCTGGTAGTGTTAGGCATCCACCCCATATAGGTAGAGAATGCTGGTAGTGATAGGCATCCACCCCTTTAGGGGTGGCCAATGTGATAGACATCCACCCCCTATGGGTTGGACAATGCTGGTAGTGATAGACATCCACCCCCTATGGGGTGGACAATGCTGGTAGTGATAGACATCCACCCCTATGGGGTGGCCAATGCTGGTAGTGTTAGGCATCCACTCCCTTTGGGGTGGCCAATGCTGGTAGTGATAGGCATCCACCCCCTATGGGGTGGCCACTGCTGGTAGTGATAGACATCCACCCCCTATGGGTTGGACAATGCTGGTAGTGATAGACATCCACCCCCTATGGGGTGGACAATGCTGGTAGTGATAGACATCCACCCCTATGGGGTGGCCAATGCTGGTAGTGTTAGGCATGCACTCCCTTTGGGGTGGCCAATGCTGGTAGTGTTTGGCATCCACCCCCTATGGGGTGGCCAATGCTGGTAGTGTTAGGCATCCCCCCCTATAGGTAGAGAATGCTGGTAGTGACAGACATCCACCCCCTATAGGTAGAGAATGCTGGGAGTGATAGACATCCGACCCCTATGGGTTGGACAATGCTGGTAGTGATAGACATCTACCCCCTATGGGGTAGACAACGCTGGTAGTGATAAACATCCACCCCCTATGGGGTGGCCAACGCTGGTAGTGTTAGGCATCCACCCCCTATGGGGTGGCCAATGCTGGTAGTGTTAGGCATCCACCCCCTTTGGGGTGACCAATGCTGGTAGTGTTAGGCATCCACCCCCCTATAGGTAGAGAATACTGGTAGTGATAGACATCCACCCCCTATAGGTACAGAATGCTGGTAGTGATAAACATCCACCCCCTATGGGATGGCCAACGCTGGTAGTGATAGGCATCCACCCCCTATGGGGTGGCCAATGCTGGTAGTGTTAGGCATCCATCCTCTATGGGGTGGCCAATGCTGGTAGTGTTAGGCATCCACCCCCCTATAGGTAGAGAATACTGGTAGTGATAGACATCCACCCCCTATAGGTACAGAATGCTGGGAGTGATAGACATCCACCCCCTATGGGGTGGACAATGCTGGTAGTGATAGACATCCACACCCTATGGGGTGGACAATGCTGGTAGTGATAGACATCCACCCCCATGCTGGTAGTGATAGACAGCCACCCCTATGGGGTGGCCAATGCTGATAGTGTTAGGCATCCACCCCCTATGGGGGGGCCAATGCTGGTAGTGTTAGGCATCCACCCCCTATGGGGTGACCAATGCTGGTAGTGTTAGGCATCCACCCCCCTACAGGTAGAGAATGCTGGTAGTGATAGACATCCAGCCCCCTATAGGTAGAGAATGCTGGGAGTGATAGACCTCCACCCTCTAAGGGTTGGACAATGCTGGTAGTGATAGACATCCACCCCCTATGGGGTGGCCAATGCTGGTAGTGTTAGGCATCCACCCCCTACAGGTAGAGAATGCTGGTAGTGATAGACATCCAGCCCCCTATAGGTAGAGAATGCTGGGAGTGATAGACCTCCACCCTCTAAGGGTTGGACAATGCTGGTAGTGATAGACATCCACCCCTATGGGGTGGCCAATGCTGGTAGTGATAGACATCCACCCCCTATGGGGTGGCCAATGCTGGTAGTGTTAGGCATCCACCCCATTATAGGTAGAGAATGCTGGTAGTGATAGGCATTTAACCCCTATGAGTTGGCCAATGCTGGTAGTGTTAGGCATCCACCCTCTATGGGGTGGCCAATGCTGGTAGTGTTAGGCATCCACCCCCCTATAGGTAGAGAATGCTGGTAGTGATAGACATCCACCCCCCTATAGATAGAGAATGCTGAGAGTGATAGACATCCACCCCCTATGGGGTGGACAATGCTGGTAGTGATAGACATCCACCCCCTATGGGGTGGCCAATGCTGGTACTGTTAGGCATCCACCCCCTATGGGGTGTCCAATGCTGGTAGTGTTAGGCATCCACCCCCTATGGGGTGGCCAATGCTGGTAGTGTTAGGCATCCACGCCCCTATAGGTAGAGAATGCTGGTAGTGATAGACATCCAGCCCCCTATAGGTAGAGAATGCTGGAAGTGATAGACACCACCCCCTATGGGTTGGACACTGCTGGTAGTGATAGACATCCACCCCCTATGGGGTGGACAATGCTGGTAGTGATAGACATCCACCCCTATAGGTTGGCCAATGCTGGTAGTGTTAGGCATGCACTCCCTTTGGGGTGGCCAATGCTGGTAGTGTTTGGCATCCACCCCCTATGGGGTGGCCAATGCTGGTAGGCATCCCCCCTATAGGTAGAGAATGCTGGTAGTGACAGACATCCACCCCCTATAGGTAGAGAATGCTGGGAGTGATAGACATCCGACCCCTATGGGTTGGACAATGCTGGTAGTGATAGACATCTACCCCCTATGGGGTAGACAACGCTGGTAGTGATAAACATCCACCCCCTATGGGGTGGCCAACGCTGGTAGTGTTAGGCATCCACCCCCTATGGGGTGGCCAATGCTGGTAGTGTTAGGCATCCACCCCCTTTGGGGTGACCAATGCTGGTAGTGTTAGGCATCCACCCCCCTATAGGTAGAGAATGCTGGTAGTGATAGGCATCCACCCCCTATGGGGTGGCCAATGCTGGTAGTGTTAGGCATCCATCCTCTATGGGGTGGCCAATGCTGGTAGTGTTAGGCATCCACCCCCCTATAGGTAGAGAATACTGGTAGTGATAGACATCCACCCCCTATAGGTACAGAATGCTGGGAGTGATAGACATCCACCCCCTATGGGGTGGACAATGCTGGTAGTGATAGACATCCACACCCTATGGGGTGGACAATGCTGGTAGTGATAGACATCCACCACCATGCTGGTAGTGATAGACATCCACCCCTATGGGGTGGCCAATGCTGATAGTGTTA
This sequence comes from Calotriton arnoldi, assembly GCA_963921515.1. Classification (NCBI taxonomy): domain Eukaryota; kingdom Metazoa; phylum Chordata; class Amphibia; order Caudata; family Salamandridae; genus Calotriton; species Calotriton arnoldi. Next base: position 1,274,332 of record CAWUFW010003181.1, on the reverse strand, counting down.
GGCATCCACCCCCTATGGGGGGCCAATGCTGGTAGTGTTAGGCATCCACCCCCTATGGGGTGACCAATGCTGGTAGTGTTAGGCATCCACCCCCCTACAGGTAGAGAATGCTGGTAGTGATATACATCCAGCCCCCTATAGGTAGAGAATGCTGGGAGTGATAGACCTCCACCCTCTAAGGGTTGGACAATGCTGGTAGTGATAGACATCCACCCCCTATGGGGTGGCCAATGCTGGTAGTGTTAGGCATCCACCCCCCTACAGGTAGAGAATGCTGGTAGTGATAGACATCCAGCCCCCTATAGGTAGAGAATGCTGGGAGTGATAGACCTCCACCCTCTAAGGGTTGGACAATGCTGGTAGTGATAGACATCCACCCCCTATGGGGTGGCCAATGCTGGTAGTGATAGACATCCACCCCTATGGGGTGGCCAATGCTGGTAGTGTTAGGCATCCACCCCATTAAAGGTAGAGAATGCTGGTAGTGATAGGCATTTACCCCCTATGAGTTGGCCAATGCTGGTAGTGTTAGGCATCCACCCTCTATGGGGTGGCCAATGCTGGTAGTGTTAGGCATCCACCCCCCTATAGGTAGAGAATGCTGGTAGTGATAGACATCCACCCCCTATAGATAGAGAATGCTGAGAGTGATAGACATCCACCCCTATGGGGTGGACAATGCTGGTAGTGATAGACATCCACCCCTATGGGGTGGCCAATGCTGGTACTGTTAGGCATCCACCCCCTATGGTGTGTCCAATGCTGGTAGTGTTAGGCATCCACCCCCTATGGGGTGGCCAATGCTGGTAGTGTTAGGCATCCACGCCCCCATAGGTAGAGAATGCTGGTAGTGATAGACATCCAGCCCCCTATAGGTAGAGAATGCTGGGAGTGATAGACATCCACCCCCCTATAGATAGAGAATGCTGAGAGTGATAGACATCTACCCCCTATGGGGTGGACAATGCTGGTAGTGATAGACATCCACCCCCTATGGGGTGGCCAATGCTGGTACTGTTAGGCATCCACCCCCTATGGGGTGTCCAATGCTGGTAGTGTTAGGCATCCACCCCCTATGGGGTGGCCAATGCTGGTAGTGTTAGGCATCCACACCCCTATAGGTAGAGAATGCTGGTAGTGATAGACATCCAGCCCCCTATAGGTAGAGAATGCTGGGAGTGATAGACACCACCCCCTATGGGTTGGACACTGCTGGTAGTGATAGACATCCACCCCCTATTGGGTGGCCAATGCTGGTAGTGTTAGGCATCCACCCCCTATGGGGTGGCCAATGCTGGTAGTGTTAGGCATCCACCCCTATGGGGTGGCCAATGCTGGTAGTGTTAAGCATCCTCCCCTATAGGTAGAGAATGCTGGGAGTGATAGACATCCATCCCCTATGGGTTGAACAATGCTGGTAGTGATAGACATCCACTCCACATGGGTTGGACAATGCTGGTAGTGATAGACATCCACCCCCTATGGGGTGGACAATGCTGGTAGTGATGGACATCCACCCCCTATGGGGTGGACAATGCTGGAAGTGATAGACATCCACCCCCTATGGGTTGGACAATGCTGGTAGTGATAGACATCCACCCCCTATGGGGTGGCCAATGCTGGTAGTGTTAGGCATCCACCCCCTATGGGGTGGCCAATGCTGGTAGTGTTAGGCATCCACCCCCCTATAGGTAGAGAATGCTGGTAGTGATAGACATCCACCCCCCTATAGGTAGAGAATGCTGGGAGTGATAGACATCCACCCCCTATGGGTTGGACAATGCTGGTAGTGATAGACATCCACCCCCTATGGGATGGCCAATGCTGGTAGTGTTAGGCATCCACCCCCTATGGGGTGGGCAATGCTGGTAGTGTTAGGCATCCACTCCCTTTGGGGTGGCCAATGCTGGTAGTGTTTGGCATCCACCCCCTATGGGGTGGCCAATGCTGGTAGTGTTAGGCATCAACCCCCCTATAGGTAGAGAATGCTGATAGTGATATACATCCACCCCCTATAGGTAGAGAATGCTGGGAGTGTTAGACATCCACCCCCTATGGGTTGGACAATGCTGGTGGTGATAGACATCCACCCCCTATCGGGTGGCCAATGCTGGTAGTGTTAGGCATCCACCCCCTATGGGGTGGCCAATGCTGGTAGTGTTAGCCATCCACTCCCTATGGGGTGGCCAATGCTCGTAGTGTTAGGCATCCACCCCCCTATAGGTAGAGAATGCTGGTAGTGATAGACATCCACCCCCCTATAGGCAGAGAATGCTGGGAGTGATAGACATCCACCCCTATGGGTTGCACAATGCTGGTAGTGATAGACATCCTCCCCCTATGGGGTGGCCAATGCTGGTAGTGTTAGGCATCCACCCCCTATGGGGTGGCCAATGCTGGTAGTGTTAAGCATCCACCCCCCTATAGGTAGTAAATGCTGGTAGTGTTAGGCATCCACCCCCTATGGGGTGGACAATGCTGGTAGTGATAGACATCCACCCCTTATGGAGTGGACAATGCTGGTAGTGATGGACATCCACCCCCTATGGGGGTGTTGCCTTTCGCTGGGTCGTGACGTTTTTGTGTGTGGTAGGTGTCTGACTTACCCTCTGTGATGAACGCGTCGGTTACGGTTGTTGAATCGACCGTAGGCGTATAGTATGGGGATGACATGCGCGATCTGATACATGGCTGCTTTGTCTCGTACACAGTGATCGTGTTGTGGCGTGAATCGGAGCTGAAATACAGCTCTTCCGGATGCTGTGACGTGCTGGAGGTAGCGACCTGTTTGGCGTGTAGGAAGTACGCATCGCACTTGGCCGGCCGGAAACTGCTTTGGAAATGGCTCCGGACGACTCCATTCAGCGTTTACGGAGCCTGTTCATACGGGAATTGGTCCTGGAATCGGAGCGTACGTGTCGCTTAGGAATAGGAGACATTTGCGTATCGTACTTCGTCGTTTGGATGGACCGGCTCCCGGAACATGTCGGTCGGAAGGTAACGCTACGGACAGCTCTCGGAGGGCCTTCCGAGCGGAATCGGAATCGACCCCTTAGTGTGTTAGGAAAAAATAGCATTCTACAGCTTTTCCTTTCACACTCAGCAAGATTGTCACTTGGTTCACGTTAAAAAATCCTCTCACTTTGCAATTAGAGAAAGAAAAGTACATGCCAATCCCCATTTTAAAAGAATAAGCAGCAATTTGTCAGAAGACAGTCTAACATTTGACCTCTGACACTATAATAATAAAATTTAAATGCATTTTATTGCTCATTCACCTTCTGAACTCCAGCATGGTTGTCCCCTTTTTCTTTATTTTTAAATCTGCATTGAAGTCTAATTTTCGGTTCAAATTTAACAGAGGTTTTGATCATATGTTCTTTATTGGGTTTTACCAGACATTTTATTGCTTATTGTTAGGCTTGGCCATCTCTGAGGGTCACCTCAAACTTTTTGCCTTCACTCCTCCTATTTTCTAAACCAGTTTTTGCTGACTTTTAGGACTCTGTTCTGTTCTCTTTACCACTTCTAACCAGTGCAAAAGTGCTTGTGCTCTCTCCTTTAAGCAGGTAAAATTGGCTTACACCCAATTGGCACATTTCATTTACTCATAAATCTCTAGTAAATTGTAACTACATGTACCCAGGGACCGTAAATTAAATGCTCCTAGTGGGCCTGCAGCACTTCTTGTAAGAAGCCCTTTTAAAACATGTCTCAAGCCTGTGCCATTGAAGCCTTTGTGCAGCATTAAACTGCCACATTGACATGGCAAAATAAACCTTTTGCCAGGCTTAAACCTTCCTTTTAAATACATATAACTGAGTTAGCCCTTGGGTAGGCCATAAACATCCCATAGGGCAGAGCGCATTGTATATAAAAAGTTGGATACATACTTTTTTTAGGTTTTATATGCCCTGGTAGTGAATTCATTTTTTACTACTCTGAGGCCTACCTCTCCCATTGGATAACATCAGATTACCTTATTACATATAATAAGGGATGACTTTTGTTAGGTAAGAGGTAAAAATATCATGTTTGGCTTCTAATTAATTGTAATTTAAAACCCTCTTAAATGCTAAAGTCGGATTTTAAGTCACAATTTTTAAAATGCCAATTTTAGAAAGTTGGCATTTTGATATCCAAACTATTTGGTGCCTGCAGACAGTTTCCTGGGTCACATGACTACGTGAAGTTGGCAGTTGGACATTGTGTATTCCTCCTAGACAGTATCACAAAGGGGTACTGGGTATGGGCAGGATGGGCCATCCTGACCTGGGGTCAGGGGAGGGACTGTCACTTAGCATACTTGCACTTCAAGGGTGCTGCCTCAGCACACACACAAAGAACTTCACACTAGCATTTTGTGACTCCAGACATCCTTTGACCAGGGCAGGGGAACAGAGGAAATTGCAGAACCAGATATGGGGGAAGTCTAGAAGTTTCTCCCACTTCAACGCCGGCACCAGGTATAACTATTGGACACTCAGACCAACTCTTCAGATCACTTCTGGACCTGTGGAAGACCCAGAGGAGGGCAGCTCTGTTGTCCTGCTGCTGGAAGGACTGCACTGTTGCCTGTAGATGGAAGATTGAACCTAGAACCCCCAGATTGACTCCAAGGGCTATCTGACAGGCCTCCTGTTTTGAGGTACAGGGACATAACAAGCTATAGATCCCTATCCTGCATCTGCCCAGCTGCCCAGACTCAAGTTGACCTGGCTGTGCCCTGCTGCTGGGCTCTGCTGAACTGAGTCCTGATCTCCAAGAGGTGCCCCCCTCAGATCCCGAACCCTTAGCTGGCATCAGAGTGTACTCCTCCTGGTCAAACTGTGGGTCGCTCAGAACAAACATATCTAATGTTTGGACTGTTCATTTATTTTTATTAAAAAGCTTTTTATTGTTGTTTGTATATAGTGTAGGAAGGTAGGATCCTTCTAGCATGGCTACCACCACTTTGTGCCTGGTGTTAATGTGTTTTTGACTAGTCTGACTGGGATCCTGCTAATCAGGACCCCAGTCACTGTACTTTGGTACCTCCTCAATTGGCTACTGGTGTACCCATGTAAGTCCCTAATATATGGTATTAGGGTACCCAGGGCATAGGTACACCAGGGTCCCCCATGGGCTGCAGCATGTATTATGCCACCGATGAGGGACCACTCAAACTGTGACTACAGGCCTCCAATTGCAGCCTGTGAACGCTGATGCTATCACCACTTATGACAGATATAAGTTTCCTTATATCTGAGATCACTACACTTAAAACGTATTAGTCAACCCTAAGGCAGGCCTTTCAATCCTGAAGGCAGCGTGCTGGGTTATAAGTGTGAGGGTGCCCTGCATGAGGACACCCCCTACAAACCCTGGAGTAGATTCTCCAGGCTTTGTAAGTGTTGTCAGCCATTTTGATACATATAGTGGCCATGCGTCATCACGCAATGGCTAACTATATATTGGATGTGCCGAACCTGGGCATGTTTGGTATCAAACATGTTGGAATCATATCTCCAACACCATTACCGGTGTTGGAAGTATGATTCCATGCACTGGAGGGCTCCTCCGGGAAGCCCCCAGTACTCCTGGTAACAGCCTTCCAGGGTCTGCCAGCAAGCTAGTGCTGCTGCCGACCCCAGACATGATTCTGCCCTCCTGTTGCTGAGCTGAGCTTGAGCAGGGGAAGGTAGAACAATAGGTTTCCTGTCACAGGGAGGTGTGACTACCTGCCAGACAGGACTTAGTGTATTGGGCGGGATGGGGTGCTTGCCAGCACCACCAGACTGCTTTGAAGGGCACGTTTGGTGCCCTCCTTGCATACTCTAGTTAGAACCAGTTCTGGGAGCCCTTAGCTCCTGCTTTGGCACGAAACTGGACAAAGGACTTGGGAGTATCCTCCCCTCTGTCCAGCCCCTCCTCTGGGAGGGACCCTTGTGTCATCTTACCCCTTTCTTAGGGTATAAAAGGGCTTGCCTGTGGGTGGGTCCTCAGATTCATCGTGGGACAAGACTCAAGCCTGAAACCATGCCACTCTTCCACTGTCTGGACACTTGTACTTCTCCTGGAACTGAGACTGCATCAAGAAAGACTTCTGCTGCTCCTGATCCCGCTGTTCTGCAAGTCTTCTTCGTTGTCTGTGTCTATGCTTCATCCAGAATCTTCAACAGACCTGTAGGCATCAAGGACACCTGAAGCAATCTCCCTTAGAGTGAAGGAGTAACTCCCCTGCATCTGCAGGCACTGTAACAAAGTTGATGGGCCTGCTGCTCCTGACGTCTCACGGACTTTGAAAGGCCCAGCAACACAGATGGTGGTTCTGCAACTCCCTTGAGGCCTGACCTGTCTTCTTTCCAGATTTGAGGCCAGTATCCCTCGTTTGAACTGCTGGGACCAAACCCCCGTGCACTGTGTCGACTTGCCGTTGCCAAGGCTTGTTAGCTCTGGACTCCAGATATCTTTGGGCTACAAGAAGCTCCAGCATCTCTTCCTACTAAAATCTTTGTCCTCACCATATCCTCTGCACCGTGGGCCTTCATCTTTTGTGAGCTGCTTAAGGTCCTCTTGTGACTCCTGTGCCTTTGGCCTGTGGGTCCTCTTGAGGGTCTTCTCTTACTTCAGTGGGCTCCCCTGTTTGCTCAGGGCCTGCTCTGAGTCTCCTGCAGTTGATGAGTCCCTCGGACCTTGCAGATCCAACGTTTTCCTTGTCAGTTGCTGCTGCCAAGGCTTGTTAGTGCTCCCGCCGGACACCGACCCTCCTGTTCTCGACTTCCGATGTGGGACAGCTTCTGAATGGCTTCTGGTCTTCCTCAGCATTGCCTGGTCCCCACAGCTGCAACAACAAGGTCACCGTCATCACTCCTGCATCTTCCATCAGCGGTGGCCATTGTCTTCCATGTCTCCTGGTCCCCACCGAGTGCCACAGACTCTGTCCCCTTGCAGGTTCTTTGTTTTAAGAATCCACCCATGGATTCCACCGGACTCTTGAACAGTCTTCGCCAGCAGCATCTTTTCTGAAGTCCTCCATTGTGGTCTACGGCGGTTTCCAAAATCAATTCGCACCTATGCATCTGGCTTCCCTGGTGTAGGTATCCTGGTTCCTGGGGTATCCATGAGTGGGGTACTCTTCAACCTTCTGTCTTCCACAGGGTTTCTTCGGGGTTCACTAGGAAGGGTCCATCTTCTTTAAAACTACAACTGTGACTTTCCTGTTATATTGTATTGAGTACGAGGCTATGTTTCCACTCTTCACACAGCCTCAGTGGGGTTTCTGGGTACTTACCTTTGGGTGTTCCTTGTGTCCCCAGCTCCTATGAGTCTACTCTTCTGGTCCAAGTCCCAACTTCGGTGAGTACGCATTCCACTTTCTTAGTATATTGTTTGGTCTCCCCTGGAGACCACTGTGTATTTTGCTTACTTACCTGTTTCCAATTGAAGTATTCTGTGTATTTGTGTTGATATCTCCAGGTAGGAGATATACCAATGTGTTGGTGAGAGTTGTATATTAAATAGACATATTTTTATAAATACACTGTGTGGTTCTTTTCCATTTAATGTACCCTATGTGATTAGAGCTGGTAAAACAAGCTGCTTTACAGTCCTTCTGGACTAAGCCTGAAGGCTGCTCTCAACAGCTACCACTGAGAGAGCTTTCTATAGTCGTCCAAGACCACTAAAATCACCATAAGCGGGGCGTGACCAAGATGGCGGAGTGAGCGGACGCGTTTTCCTTGAGCTCCGCTCCCGCCGGGCCTACAGCACTTACTAACGCACCTCTAGCACCCAGAGACCAACCAAAAGCGACAAGATCTCACGGCGCTCCGGGCTGGGAGCCGAGACGACTTACCCGCTCCCCAACGGACAGACGGGCGGCCCCTGGAACATGTGACATGAGGAGCTGGGGCAGTCACGGGAACCGACTGCGCTGCTGAAGAGGCTGCTAGCCTGCGCAACCTGCACGCGCGGGCCCTAGAGGGCATTCTGCTGCAGATTCTGCTTGCGGGTCCCAGAAGATTCACTGCAGCTGCACCCTGCCTCCTACGACCCTTGGCCCGCAGGCGCGTGTGGCCGACCCCGGGCCTGCAGGGAGGCCTACAGCGCAATGCGAGCTCACGGAGTGAGGCCAGCTCAGTACCCCGCTGACCTTCGGGTGCTGCACAGCAGCACCCGAAGGTCACTCAGCGAGGAGCGAGTGCCCTCTGGCCCTGTATACTGCCGCATCAGTGCCCGCAGGGCCTTCATCCGCTGGGAGCGGCCCACTTGGGGCCTGTGGAGTCCCGGAGCGCAACCTACGCGCGTGGGCCCCAGAAGACTTACCGCCACAATTTCCACTTGTGGGTTCCAGAAGGCCTACCGCAGCTGCATTCTTCCTCACATGTCCCTTGGCCCGCGAGCACACGAGACCAGCCCTGGGCCTGCAGAGTGGCCCACAGCATAGCGCGAGCCCGCGGCATGAGACCTACTCAGTGCTCCGCAGCACCAGAGGGTCATCCGGTGGGTGCCCTCCGGCCCCCCTTACTGCCGCATCAGTGCCTGCGAGGCTTCCAGCTTCTGGGCGCAGCCCACACGAGGCCTGTGGAGTTCCAGAAGACCGTAGTGAAAGAGGCATGCTGATAGAGCGGAGACTCAGGCACGATCCCCCTGCTGAGCGATTACCACTGCGACTGAGGGAAATGCCACCCTAATACCCGTGGCCAGATTGCGGAGGCCTGAGGCTGAGCGCCGGTGAGGTCTATAGCGCAGTGGAGGCGCCGGGGGTTCTCATCCCCTGCTGGATCCCCTCTGCGCACCTCGCGGGCACAACAGGTGAGGGCCATTGGGTTGCACTGGACCCCGCTGGTGATTAGTGCTGCTCCTGTGGACTGAGGTTTGGTGGTGTATGTGGGCGGCAGTGCGACAGATCGGGGGAAGTGTCGGTGCTCCGCAGAACCCGACTCCAACCACCCCGGGGGCAGAGTTCCCCCGAGAGCATCGCAAGGCCCACCGCCTAGTACCGCCACATGCTGAGGGAGTGACAGGGACTCAGCCTCATTGCAGCAGAACGTCTATCCTCCCAGCGGAGCACCTGGACGCGAACCACAAGTCTTCTGGGAGCTAGCGCACTTAATCACCCAACTAACGGCCCCCTGGTACGAACATATCCCTTCTCCTGGGCCCGTCCTCGACCCGTGGGAGGGCCGGCCTCAAGACCCCAAAATGGTGACGGCCAAAAGCAAGAAGGATAGGTCCGTTCAGGACCTCCTCATGAAGTCAGCGGGGGATGCCTCAGGATCTAACGCGACACCAGTGGGAGACAGCCCAGACTGTGCGGTCACAAGGGAGTTCCTGGAGGCATTGTTCACTTCCCAGAGGGAGGACATCCTGGCCATTAAAACAGACTTACAGGCAGACCTCCGGGAGGTACGAAGAGATGTAGATACTGTGGGGGAGCGGGTGGCCTCCCTGGAAGACTCAGCAACTGCCAGGGACGAAGAGATCGCAGCACTTCAGCAAGAAATCCTGCGGCTGCTGGACCAACAGTTGGACCTCCAATTGCACTCTGAGGACCTGGAGAATAGGTCAAGGAGGAACAATATCTGTATCCGTGCGGCCCCAACCGGGGCAGAAGGGGAATACCTCGTGGGTTACGTGCAAGACCTCTTCCGAGCGGCTCGGAATGCACCGGCCGACTCCTCCGTCAAGATTGATCGGTGCCACCGGGTTGGCCCGCCACGTCAACCGAACTGCCCTCCTGCAGACATTCTAGTGTGTGTGCACGATTTCACAGTGAAAGAGGAGATCCTCAAAGCAGCCCGCTCTAGTCAACCTCTTCGCTTCCGGGACTACTCTCCACAACTGTTTCAGGACCTGGGAGCCAGTACCCTTCAAAAGAGAAGAGACTTTCGCCCCATCACTAACCACCTACGCTCGCAGAATATATCATATGCGTGGGGCCACCCATTCCGCCTCATTTTCCGTCTTGACGGGAAGCTGCACCAAGTCCACTCCATGACCGAGGCATGTAAAGTGCTGAACTTGAATCTCGACGACCTGCCTGCCCGGCCAGATGCCTTGGAGTCGGGCACACAGAAGCCCCCGGGGCGGTCGGGGCTTGGGTCGTCTCCTCCCTGACCCAGCCACAATCATCAAAGAGCGGTCTGCAGTTCTTCGGACCCTTGCTGGCACAGAGGGGGACACCCTGGACTCTAATGACTGAGGGTACCGTGCTTTTGGGTTTGTTCTATCCTCTTTGGGTCCGGCGGGAGCGGGGGGATCTTTCTCTTCACTAAATAGGGGAGCCCCTCACTCTCTTGGCAGTCCCCACTTCCTACTGACCAGCTTCAAGATGGACTTCGTGGGCTTGCCCAGGTTGTTGTTTTATTGTTTTTGGGTTTGTTTCTATTGTTATGGGGTAGGGTGGGTCCTCTCTCCGGTGAGCTTTTTCTTCAGGGCTCCTCTGTCAGGGTTTGTCCAGTTACAGATGTACACGAGGTCCCTTCTGAGATTTGTCCCTCAGCATTGGCCTCACAGCTTTAGTCACAGCTCCTGATGGTTCTTCCCCTACCGATGGAAGTCAAGGTAGTCAGCTTTAACGTCAGAGGCCTTAACAACCCTACTAAGCAGAAGGCAGTGCTCTCCTTGCTCGAGCATACGGGAGGGGATGTGTGCCTACTCCAAGAAACCCACCTCCTCCACAGCGACACTCACCGCATGCAGCACAGAGGGTTTCCTCTGCAGTTTTGGTCTTCGGGGAAAAGTAAGAAGGGCGGGGTGGCTATTTTGCTTTCCAAACACTTTAGAGGTTCCGTAGTGGGTCCCGTGGCAGAGATCAAGGGGTGCCTTCTAGTGCTGAGACTAAACATAGGGGCCTCCAACATCACGATAGCCTCAATCTACTCGCCAAACGAGCACCAAGAGAAATTCTTAGCGGACGCTTTTGCTGAGGTCCTTCACACACCCGATTCCCTGGTGGTGGTGATCTAAATCTAGTTATGGATGCAGGGTTGGACCGTTCCAGCCCGAGGTTGGGCGGAGCAGGAGCTATATCGGGGAGCGGTAGGGAATGGCTGGACGACTGTGGAATCAAAGATGCATGGCGCAGGTTACATCCCGACGAAAAAGATTATTCCTTCTATTCAGCGGCCCATAAGTCATACGCCTGATTAGACCAAGCCGCATGGGCATGTACCAGCACTTCTACCATTGAGGCCCAATCTCTCTCGGATCATGCACACATAACCCTGACTGTGAGAAGTTGGCCTGGTATATGCTGTTCACTAATTAAAGTGGACACCTTGCACCAGAACAATTCGACTCTTATGGTAGATAGGTTTAAGACAAACTTTATAGAAAGCTATCCTAGTGGTAGCTGTGGAGAGCAGCCTTCAGGCTAAGTCTTGAAGGAATGTAAAGCAGCTTGTTTTACCACACAATCTCTTGAATCACCAAATGAAAAGACACCACACAGGTATATATATCAAATATATATGTATTTATTAATAAACACTCTCTACTAATCTCTTTATGAGATTAGAGGTCAGGAACATATGTACAAGTCAAATGTTATCAAAATAAGTTTAGCACAATCGAATATCACAATCTTAGTTTGCTAGACCTAGGTCTAGGGCATCTAGAATCGAGGGACCCCCAAGAACCACCCCAGGTAGTTGTAGGAGACCCACAGGGGACGGACGCGGTGACCTGGCACTGGTGCGAGTCCTGTGCGAGTCTATGCGCTCAGACGCGATTGAGATTTCAATGTTAAAGGTCCCTTGCGTGTTCGAGGCGAACACACCGATCGGTCCTTGTACGAGTCGAAGGACGCGGTTATAGATAGAGTTGCAAGGGAGATGGACGCGCTGTGTCTAACACAAACGCGAACCTTGTGCGAGTCAGTGCAATGGAGATCTCAGTGCTACAGGCCCTTTGTGTGTTCGAGGCGAACACCGATCGGACTCAGTACGAGTCGAAGGATACAGTTCTAGGTAGTGTTACAAAGGAGATGGACGCGGTGTGTCTAACACAGACGCGAACCCTGTACGAGTCAGCGCAATTGTCGCACTTAGAAAGTTAGAGTTTTAGGACACTTCTAGGGAAGCTACAAGCAAGTCACTTACAGGGTAAGTAGTTCTAGGGCCCACACCCACAGGAGCACCGGAGTGCTGAAGTTACCTCACCCAGGGGAGCCGGGTGCATAGGTGTTCTTTGGTGTCGGGTCGCGGCGTCGTTTTCAATGGGAGCCAGTGAAGACTTGCTGCTTGCGGCGACAGGAGAAGTGTCCGGAGGAATCCAAGCCTGGATTCGGAAGATGGAAGACCTGAAAGCAGAGGGGACAGTGTTCAAAGTCACTTGGCAGTGACTCGGGGCAAGGAAGATGGATGCCCACCGTCGTCGCAAGATTCAGGTCGTTCGCGGTTGCCTTGACTCTTCAGCCACGAGGTCCAGGAGGCATCGACGACAACCAGGAGCTGGATTCGGCGTGTCCCACGATGTCTGCAGCTTACTGCGGTGTCGGCGACTCGATTGGAGCCAAAAAGCCTTGGTAACATCAAGTCTTGGGGAAAGGGTGAAGAGACAATGGCGCAGACCAGCAAGATCTGTGGGACTCACCCAGCAAGGGTAAGTCAGGGCAGGCCTGGAGCAACCAGGGGAGCCCTTTGGTTTCTTTAGAAAGTCTTCTGGGGACCCACAAGCCGGCTGGCAAGGGATTGCAAAGACGCCTCGGGAGGATTCGCTCACAGGGGCCCACGGTCACTCGGGACGTGGTAGGCCTCTGATCTTAGGAGGGATTCCTGCTGGAGGCTGGGACCACACGTGGTCCAAAGCACAAGTTCGTGGAACGTTGTGAAGGGGTTGCACTTGACAATAGTGCACGGTACCCAGGGGTCGCGGTTCCTCATTACTCTTGGGGTCCACTGGCCTCAGCTTTGCTGGGGACTCACGATGGCCTTTGAGAAGTCAGGAAATCTACTTCTTGGGCTGCAGGGACTTCGGACTCCAGCGGGAGCGGCGTAGTTTGCGACCGTTGTTTGTAGTTTTTGGTGCCTGCCAAGCAGGGGAGTCACTCCTTGACTCCAAGGAGATTCTTCAGTCTTCCAAAGGTAGTGGAACGTCGAAGGTCTGGGATTCTTCTTCAGAGCGTCGTCCAGGGAAATCTAGGGTGCAATGCACAGGTTCCCCCTCTTATACTAAAAGAAGGGGAGGGACTAGCTCTATGACCCTACCTATGGGAGGGTCAGGGGAGTGGCTGGCTACACCCACTTCCCTTTGTCCAGTTTCACGCCAGAGCAGGGACAGGTAGCCCCTGAGCCGGTTTGAACTGGCATATGCACAGAGGAGCCTTCTGCTCCCCCAGTGCAGGACTTCAAAGCACTCTAAGAGTGCACCCACCCAGCCCCAATACACTAAACCCTGTCTGGAAGGTGGTCACACCCCCTTGGGACAGGACATCTATTGTTGGGCTTCCTCCACTGCGAGTGTTGGTCATCAGCAGGAGGGCAGCCCAGTGTCTGTGACTGGTGGCATCCATTTTGTGATGCCAGGGCTCTGCAGGATTCTACCGCGTTTCCACAGTAGGTACATGTCTATCCCTCTAGAAGGGTGGAATGCTACCCCCGCCGCCAGGACTGGCGGGGGGGGGTAGTATTCCAAGATGTTTGACACCAAACACGACATGTTTCGATGCAGCCATTCCAAAGTTAGCATTTTACCGCGAGGATATAACGCACTTAAAAGTATATGGTTTAACCGCATCCACAAACAGCACCAGAGAATGGACTCTGAGAGCTGCAGAGGGGCCCTGCTCAGGCAGAGGCACCCCCTCACATAGAAGCCAAGCACCCTGCCCTCAGGATTGATAGGGCCTGCCTTAGGGGTGACTGATAGGTTCATATGTGTGTGCAGGAGAGATATAGGGGACCTATATCTCAGTGAGGAGTGCTAGCACCACCTCACCCAGGCTGCAGTAGCAGGCCTGTGGTGTCAGATTTAGTCTGCTTCCCAGTGGTGGCATAATACATGCTTCAGCCCCTGGTAGGCCTGTGAAGTACCTATGCCCTTGGTACCTAAGGTAGCATATACTAGGGACTCATAAGGTACCACAGTATCCAATCACTAGTGCACCTAGAGTGCACTCCAAGTCGTTTAGAGAGAACAGAGAGGCTGGGGCCCTGATTAACAGGGGCCCAGCCAGACTATAGCCAGAAACCAGTGTAAACATCAGAAAAAAAGTGGGGGCAACATAAGAGGCAGATCCTACTCTCCTACACAACCCCCCCCCAAACGCAGGGACACTAAAGTAACCTTGACCAGTTGAGTCTTCGTGTTCAAAGTGGAAATACCTTGAGAATCCATCTGCATTGGCATGTTGGGTCCCAGGTCTATGTTCCACTGTATAGTCCATCCCATGTAGGGAAATGGACCACCTCAAATGTTTGGGGTTTTCTCCTTTCATTAGTTTAAGCCATAGGAGGGGCTTGTGGTCGGTCTGAACTATGAAGTGAGTACCAAACAAGTATGGCCTCAGCTTCTTCAGGGCCCATACCACAGCAAAGGCCTCCCTCTCTATAGCTGACCAACTTTTCTCTCTAGGGGTCAGCCTTCTGCTAATAAAAGCTACTGGCTGGTCTTGACCTTCATCATTCAGTTGAGACAGTACAGCTCCCACACCCAGCTCAGAAGCATCTGGACAAGGAACATTTTGGTGTAGTCTGGACTCTGTAAGATGGGGGCAGTGCACATGGCCTGCATTAGGTCTTCAAATGCCTTCTGACAGCTAGCTGTCCACTGAACCTTTTTTGGCATTTTCTTTGAGGTCAGATCATTCAAGGGGGTCACTATAGATCCATATCCCTTGACAAACCTCCTATAGTACCCAGACAGGCCTAAGAAGGCTCTCACCTGTGTCTGGGTGGTTGGAGCAACCCATTCCATTATGGTTTGGATTTTGCTCTGTAAAGGCTGAACCTGGCCTCCACCTACAAGGTGGCCCAGGTACACAACCTGACTCTGCCCTATCTGGCACTTAGTGGCCTTGATAGTGAGGCCTGCTTTTGCAGGGCCTCCAAAACATTCCTGAGGTGGACCAGGTGATCCTGCCAGGAGGAACTAAAGACAGCAATATCATCTAGATAAGCTGAGCAATAAGTTTCCATCCCTGTCAGAACTTTATTCACCAACCTCTGGAAAGTGGCAGGTGCATTTTTCAATCCAAAGGGCATTACCACAAAGTGGTAGTGCCCACCAGGAGTCGAAAATGCTGTTTTGGCTTTTGCATCATCAGCTAACCTGATCTGCCAGTAGCCAGCTGTCAGGTCAAACGTGCTTAGATACTTGGCTGAGGCCAAAGTATCAATCAGCTCATCTGCCCTTGGTATGGGATAGGCATCAGTCCTAGTGACTGCATTGAGGCCTCTGTAGTCTACACAAAACCTCATTTCTTTCTTACCACCCTGGGTATGAGGCTTGGGTACCAGGACTACTGGACTAGCCCAAGGGCTATCTGAAGGCTCAATTACACCTAGCTCCAACATTTTCTGGACTTCAGTCCTGATACAGTCCCTGACATGGTCAGGTTGCCTGTAGATTTTATTCTTGACAGGCAGACTGTCTCCAGTGTCCACCTCGTGGGTGCACCAGGAAGTCTGACTAGGGGTCAGGCTAAACATATGTCTAAACTGTTGCAGAACTTGTCTGCACTCAGTTTGCTGATGGTCGGTGAGGCTGCTTGCCAAAGCAACACCATCTACTGACCCATCATCAGGGTTCTGAGAGAGCAGGTCAGGGAGAGGGTCACTCTCCTCCTCCTGGTCCTCATCAGTTGCCATGAGCAAGCCCATGTCAGCCCTGTCAACATATGGCTTTAATCTGTTGACATGAAGCACCCACAGGGGGCTCCTGGGAGTTCCAAGATTCACCAGATAGGTGACTTCTCCCTTCTGTTCAACTATTGTATGGGGGCCACTCCACTTGTCCTGGAGGGCTGCTGGGGCCACAGGCTCCAACACCCACACTTTCTGTCCTGGCTGGTATACAGTCAGTACAGCCTTTTGGTCATGCCAAGCTTTTTGTAATTCTTGGCTGGCCTCTAGGTTTTGGTTGCCTTTTTCATGTACTCAGCCATCCTGGAGCGGAGACCAAGTACATAGTCCATCACATCTTGTTTGGGGGCTTGAGAGGTAACTCCCAGCCCTCTTTTACCAAACACAGTGGACCTCTCACAGGATGCCCAAACAGAAGCTCAAATGGGCTGTAACCAACCCCCTTCTGTGGAACCTCTCTGTATGCAAACAACAGGCAAGGAAGAAGAAGGTCCCATTTCCGCCTAAGCTTCTCTGGGAGTCCTTTAATCATTCCTTTCAAGGTTTTGTTGAAGCGTTCAACTAAACCATTGCATTGTGGGTGATAGGGGTGGTGAACTTGTAAGTTACACCACACTCCTTCCACATTGCTTTTAGATATCCTGACATGAAGTTGGTACCTCTGTCAGAAATGACCTCCTTTGGAAAACCCACTCTGGAGAAGACTCCAATGAGGGCTCTTGCCACCACAGGGGCTGTGGTGGTCCTCAGGGAATTGCTTCTGGGTACCTGGTGGCATGATCCACTACCACCAGGATAAACCTGTGCCCAGATGCAGTTTGAGGGTCAAGGGGACCAACAATGTCAATCCCTACCCTTTCAAAGGGTACCCCCACCACCGGTAGTGGTATCAGGGGGCCTTTGTTGTGCCACCTGCCTTACCACTGGCTTGGCATGTGACACAGGAGCGACAAAATTCCTTTGTGTCCTCTGACATATGTGGCCAATGAAAATGTGGAACAAGCCTGTCCCAGGTCTTGTTTTGGCCCAAGTGTCCTGCTAAAGGGATGTCATGTGCTAGGGTCAAGAGGAACCCCTAAACTTCTGAGGTATTACCAACCTCCTGGTGGCTCCAGGGGCTGGGTCTCTACCTTCAGAATATAGGAGCCCCTCATCCCAATAAACTTTATGGGACCCACTAGCACTCCCAGCAGCCTCAGCAGCAGCCTGCTGTCTGAGGTGTTCAAGAGAGGGGCAGCACTGTTGCTCCTTACTCAGATCTTCCCTAGAAGGGCCCCATGCCCCCAAGAACTCAACCTGATCAGGCTCAAGTCCTTCTGGGGCAGTTCCTTCTTCAGGATCTGCTTCACCTCCCTCTGGGGGTGAATCTGTGATCTGAGACAGAGGGGAAGGCACTGCCTTTACCCTACTGCTCCTCCTCTTGGGAAGCATCTGGTCCATTGTCCCAGGATCCAGAGCTGGTTCAGTGTCATGCATTCTTGCTTGTGACCTGATCACAGCAAATACCTCTGCAGGGATGCCCAACATCTCAGCATGAGTCCATAACTCTACTTCAGACCAGGCTGAAGTCTCTAGATCATTGCCCAATAGACATTCGACAGGGAGGTCTGCACTGACTACAACCTTCTTGAGGCCAGTTACCCCTCCCCAGGAGAAATTCACAACTGCCAGACTATGGTTGGTCCTGACGTTGCTTGCATTGGTCACCTGGTACATTTCGCCCAGGATGATCTGTCCAGGGTCCACAAGATCCTCTGCCACCATGGTGACACTAGCACCTGTGTCCCTAAATGCCAAAGCCTGTTTGCCATTTATTACAGGCTGCTGTTTGTATTTGCCCAGATTACTGGGACTCACTAGGAAGGACATATTAAGGTCTCCCTCACAAATCAGCATTGCCTGAGTGGGCACTCTGACTAGGTCAGAGTCCACTTCAGAACCCAGGGTCAACCCTACTACACCCTTATTCTGAGTACCACCTCCACTAGTAGCTGAACTAGGGGGAACAGTTGCCTTAGGGGCAGGAGTGGTGGTGGTTTGGTCTTTGGACTTGTTACAGTCAGAAGTCCAGTGCCCTTTCTGTTTACAGAATTTGCACCAGGGCTTCTTTTGGCCTTTTCCCTTGTTGGATTGTGACTCCCCACCAGATGCAGATTTTTGGGGCCCTTGTGAAGACTTCTGGTCTTTTGACTTATCCCCACCTTTCTCAGAGCACTTAGGATCTTGCTTCTTGGTGTCACCCCCTTGGTTCTGGGGTTTCTGCCTCACCCTGGTTCTGACCCATTTGTCTGCCTTCTTTCCCAATTCTTGGGGAGAGGTCAGATCCGAGTCCACCAGGTTCTGATGCAACAACTGGTTCTGGCAATTATTAAGGATCTGTTCTCTCATCATCAGATTATACAATCCCTTGAAATCAGTAACCCTACTGCCAACCAGCCAACCCTCCAGAGCCTTGGTTGCACAATCAACAAAGTCAGTCCAGTCCTGAGTCTGTGCCTTTTGGGTGTCTCTGAACTTCAACCTGTACTGTTCAGTGGTTAAGCCAAACCCATCTATTAGTGCACTCTTCAGGACTTCATAATCATCAGCATCCTCTTCTCTAACAGTGAGGAGCTTGTCTCTACCTTTATCTGAAAAGGAGAGCCACAAGATTGCTGCCCACTGCTTTTGGGGGACCTGCTGTACTCTACAGGCCCTCTCCATAGCAGTTATCCACTTGTGGATATCATCCCCACTCTGGTAGGGAGGAACAACCTTGCTCAGGTTCCTATGGTCTGGAATAGATTCTCTGCCTCTAGGGACACTGTTGCTGCCACCAAGGGGTTCTAACCCCTCTCTTCTAGAAGCTCTCTGGATCTCCAGGGCTTCTCTATCCAGTGCCAACTGCTTGGTTCTGAGGGCAACTCTTGCTTCCTCATACTGCAGCAGTTTGCACATTCTTTCAGAGGAGGTCTCTCTTATGGGAAAGTATGAGTTCCTCTGGTGGACAAATTCTCTGCCAGAGTGATAAGAGTGCTCAGATTCCCTGGAAGGGGACCTATGCCTCTCGTCCACTCTGTCAGTTCTCTTAGGGAGAATTCCTCTGTCCTTTTCAGGCCCCTTGAGGCCTGGCCCTTCAATCACAGAGTCCTGGTCATTCTGATTTTCATCATCTGACCCAGATACTGTAATTGACCCACCCACTGATTCAGACCCATTAGCTCCTAGAGCCAATCTAAGATCATCTGCTGTCAGCAGATCTATCAGGTGTAGGGTTGAGGGACTCTGTCCTAGCCTCAGGTGTCTTTCAACACACATGGCTCTCAAGTCAGAGAAAGCCATGTCCTTATACTGAGGCTGAGTGGATCCACTGGTTCCACCCTTTAAGGACATTCTAGTGTTGTGCAGTGTTGTACTACCTACACTAGTTTGTGGCCTACTGATACTAGCTTGAGCTGTAGAAAGAGTGTGCTATCCCTTGGCACACTGCTCTAAGTTCAGTAGAACTTATTGATACTAAGCTTGACTTTATATGTACCTTAAGTACCTATAGTGGTTTTCAGTTAGTAATTCAAATAGAGATTTTCTGGTAAAACAATAGCAAGCTAGAATCCCACACGCTGCCCACCAATGTGAGAAGTTGGCCTGGTATATGCTGTTCACTAATTAAAGTGGACACCTTGCACCAGAACAATTCGACTCTTATGGTAGATAGGTTTAAGACAACCTTTATAGAAAGCTATCCTAGTGGTAGCTGTGGAGAGCAGCCTTCAGGCTAAGTCTTGAAGGAATGTAAAGCAGCTTGTTTTACCACACAATCTCTTGAATCACCAAATGAAAAGACACCACACAGGTATATATATCAAATATATATGTATTTATTAATTAACACTCTCTACTAATCTCTTTATGAGATTAGAGGTCAGGAACATATGTACAAGTCAAATGTTATCACTATAAGTTTAGCACAATCGAATATCACAATCTTAGTTAGCTAGACCTAGGTCTAGGGCATCTAGAATCGAGGGACCCCCAAGAACCACCCCAGGTAGTTGTAGGAGACCCACAGGGGACGGACGCGGTGACCTGGCACCGGTGCGAGTCCTGTGCGAGTCTATGCGCCCAGACGCGATTGGGATATCAATGTTAAAGGTCCCTTGCGTGTTCGAGGTGAACACACTGATCGGTCCTTGTACGAGTCGAAGGACGCGGTTATAGATAGAGTTGCAAGGGAGATGGACGCGCTGTGTCTAACACAGATGCGAACCTTGTGCGAGTCAGTGCAATGGAGATCTCAGTGTTACAGGCCCTTTGTGTGTTCGAGGCGAACACCGATCGGACTCAGTACGAGTCGAAGGATACAGTTCTAGATAGTGTTGCAAAGGAGATGGACGCGGTGTGTCTAACACAGACGCGAACCCTGTACGAGTCAGCGCAATTGTCGCACTTAGAAAGTTAGAGTTTTAGGACACTTCTAGGGAAGCTACAAGCAAGTCACTTACAGAGTAAGTAGTTCTAGGGCCCACACCCACAGGAGCACCATAGTGCTGAAGTTACCTCACCCAGGGGAGCCGGGTGCATAGGTGTTCTTTGGTGTCGGGTCGCGGCGTCGTTTTCAATGGGAGCCAGTGAAGACTTGCTGCTTGCGGCGACTGGAGAAGTGTCCGGAGGAATCCAAGCCTGGATTCGGAAGATGGAAGACCTGAAAGCAGAGGGGACAGTGTTCAAAGTCACTTGGCAGTGACTCGGGGCAAGGAAGATGGATGCCCACCGTCGTCGCAAGATTCAGGTCATTCGCAGTTGCCTTGACTCTTCAGCCACGAGGTCCAGGAGGTGTCGATGACGACCAGGAGCTGGATTCGGCGTGTCCCACGATGTCTGCAGCTTACTGCGGTGTCGGCGACTCGATTGGAGCCAACAAGCCTTGGTAACAGCAAGTCTCGGGGAAAGGGTGAAGAGACAATGGCGCAGACCAGCAAGGTCTGTGGGACTCACCCAGCGAAGGTAAGTCAGGGCAGGCCTGGAGCAACCAGGGGAGCCCTTTGGTTTCTTTAGAAAGTCTTCTGGGGACCCACAAGCCGGCTGGCAAGGGATCGCGAAGACGCCTCGGGAGGATTCGCTCACAGGGGCCCACGGTCACTCGGGATGTGGTAGGCCTCTGATCTTAGGAGGGTTCCTGCTTGAGGCTGGGACCATACGTGGTCCAAAGCACAAGTTCGTGGAACGCTGTGAAGGGGTTGCACTCGACAATAGTGCACGGTACTCAGGGGTCGCGGTTCCT
Source organism: Calotriton arnoldi (assembly GCA_963921515.1). Lineage (NCBI taxonomy): Eukaryota > Metazoa > Chordata > Amphibia > Caudata > Salamandridae > Calotriton > Calotriton arnoldi. Next base: position 1,253,284 of record CAWUFW010003181.1, on the reverse strand, counting down.
CGTTACTCTTGGGGTCCACTGGCCTCAGCTGCGCTGGGGACTCACGATGGCCTTTGAGAAGTCAGGAAATCCACTTCTTGGGCTGCAGGGACTTCGGACTCCGGCGGGAGCGGCGTAGTTTGCGACCGTCGTTTGTAGTTTTTGGTGCCTGCCAAGCAGGGGAGTCACTCCTTGACTCCAAGGGAGATTCTTCAGTCTTCCAAAGGTAGTGGAACGTCGAAGGTCCGGGATTCTTCTTCAGAGCGTCGTCCAGGGAAATCTAGGGTGCAATGCACAAGTTCCCCCTCTTATACTAAATGAAGGGGAGGGACTAGCTCCATGACCCTACCTATGGGAGGGTCAGGGGAGTGGGTGGCTACACCCACTTCCCTTTGTCCAGTTTCGTGCCAGAACAGGGACAGGTAGCCCCTGAGCCGGTTTGAACTGGCATATGCACAGAGGAGCCTTCTGCTCCCCCAGTGCAGGACTTCAAAGCACTCTAAGAGTGCACCCACCCAGCCCCAATACACTAAACCCTGTCTGGAAGGTGGTCACACCCCCTTGGGACAGGACATCTATTGTTGGGCTTCCTCCACTGCGAGTGTTGGTCATCAGCAGGAGGGCAGCCCAGTGTCTGTGACTGGTGGCATCCATTTTGTGATGCCAGGACTCTGCAGGATTCTACCGCGTTTCCACAGTAGGTACATGTCTATCCCTCTAGAAGGGTGGAATGATACCCCCGCCGCCAGGACTGGCGGGGGGGGTAGTATTCCAAGATGTTTGACACCAAACACGACATGTTTCGATGCAGCCATTTCAAAGTTAGCATTTTACCGCGAGGATATAATGCACTTAAAAGTATATGGTTTAACCGCATCCACAAACAGCACCAGAGAATGGACTCTGAGAGCTGCAGAGGGGCCCTGCTCAGGCAGAGGCACCCCCTCACATAGAAGCCAAGCACCCTGCCCTCAGGATTGATAGGGCCTGCCTTAGGGGTGACTGATAGGTTCATATGTGTGTGCAGGAGAGATATAGGGGACCTATATCTCAGTGAGGAGTGCTAGCACCACCTCACCCAGGCTGCAGTAGCAGGCCTGTGGTGTCAGATTTAGTCTGCTTCCCAGGGGTGGCATAATACATGCTTCAGCCCCTGGTAGGCCTGTGAAGTACCTATGCCCTTGGTACCTAAGGTACCATATACTAGGGACTCATAAGGTACCACAGTATCCAATCACTAGTGCACCTAGAGTGCACTCCAAGTCGTTTAGAGAGAACAGAGAGGCTGGGGCCCTGATTAGCAGGAGCCCAGACAGACTATAGCCAGAAACCAGTGTAAACATCAGAAAAAAAGTGGGGGCAACATAAGAGGCAGATCCTACTCTCCTACAATTATCAAAGAGGAAGAGCAACCTAAAGCAAAATCTCAATTCAAAAAGAAGAAAGTAGCTGGCTTAAAAATCAGACATGTCCAGGTTACTGAGGACTCCGCTTCTGAACGGGGAATGGGCTCTGACGATGCTGGACAGCGCGACAGAAGTAACAATAGCTTGCCAGAACCTGAAGGTTGTTCTGGTGACAGCAGTTTTGAATGAACACATCACGGTGGAAGCGGTTGGGACACCAAGCCCTCAGTTTAGGTCATCCAAAACGCGCAGGTCCTGGGGGACTCCTAGGAACTACACTACAATCCGGTACCTTGGGATAAGGATTGCTTGGTTCCCTTCTTGGAGCTGAGAGAAAGCCTGTGTCACGCTCCAGCTCTAGGAATGCCTGATTACAACAAAATATTTTCATTATTTTGCTGTGAGAGGGAGGGATGTGCACTATCTGTACTCACCAAGACATATGGTGGTGTCCGTAGACCAGTGGCCTATTTTTCAGCTACATTAGATCCTGTAGCTTCATCGTTGCCCGTATGTCTCAGATCTGTTGCTGCAACTGGTGTCAGCATTGAAAGATGCAAAAGTATTGTGATGGGTCATCCCCTTACTGTTTATTTTCCACACTCAGTTGAGCTCCTGATGACCAGAACCAAGACACAACATTTGACCAACAACAGGCTCATGAGATCTGAGCAGATCCTGTTAGCCTCTGAAAATGTTACCTTGAAGAGATGTTGTGTGTTAAATCCTGCTACTTTGATGCCTGTTCCAAATGTTGAAGGGGAAGATTGTGATGACCATGACTGTCTGGATGTGACTGAAATCTGTACCAAACGGAGATCCAACATTGTTGATGAACCTTTACCTGAATCTGATCAAGTCCTTTTTGTTGATGGTTCATGCTTAAGAGACAATGAGGGTTACTTGAGAGCAGCTTTTGCTGTGTGTAGCATTTCTGAAGTTGTGGAAGCTGCTTGTCTACAGGGAGTATACTCCGTGCAAGTAGCTGAAATCATTGCTTTGACACATGCATGTCTTGTTTCCGACAGCCAGTATGGTTTCGGTGTGGTTCATGACTTCGGACAGCTATGGTCACAGAGGGGATTCTTAACGTCATCAGGATCTCCCATCAGAAATGGAGAATATATGAGACAACTGTTAAAAGCCTTACAGCGACTTAAGGAAGTGTCAGTTGTGAAATGTGCTATCCATCGGGAGGGGGAGGATTTTGTGACAGTTGGGAACAGGTATGCTGATGAAGTTGCTCGCTTTTGTGCAATTCATACTTGTATTTTTAATGGGGATTATTCAGGCGAGAGCACAGAAAGAACCGAGCTCAGCATGATGTTAGCCATAGCGGCTACCTGGGATGAAGTCAGGCGTCTGCAGGGAGAAGTGTCAGACCAAGAGGAAGCTGGTTGGATCAAAGCAGGTTGTGAAAAGAGAGATGATGGTATTTGGGTCTCAACTTATGGCAGAGCAGTGTTACCAGACTGTTTGCTGAATCTTATGGCGAGACAGATTCATGGAGCAGTTCACAATGGGAGAGATGCAATGGTGCGAGTGTTCAGACAAACGTTGTTTAACCCTAGGTTTCGCGTATTTGCTGATGCAGTGTGCCATTGATGTGTCACATGTCATCAGATGAATGCAGGAAAGAAAACTGTGGTTGCTTGCAGGGCAATTTGGATGTTGGAGCCATCATTTTCAGTATTCTGATTCTGGAACTGATTATTCTGTGCATGCTACTTCGCCTTAATTTCACCCGTAGGTTTGGCTTTGTATTAGTTCCAATGTATTTCTACACCCTCATCTTGAGGTGCTTTTATGTCCAACTATTTTTGGCTTTGTAATAAATTTACTAATCTTAATTAGGAGTCTGTGATTCTTCGGAGTTATAGTTCATTGGAACGGTAATGATTGATTGGCTAACGATTTTCCTCCCCTCCACACTTTCATGCAGAGAAGAAGAGACATTGGCTTGGGGTTCCAGAGTAAATCTAGAATGTGGAGCCCGGCTCCTTCAGAGTGCAAAGGAAACACTACATCATTTTGCCTTTCCTGATCTTGTGGCAGTTTTTTTCTGTAGACTGCTCCTGCCAGTACAGCAGGAACTGCTTCAGTTATAAAGACTCAATTACAGCAGGCGACTTTCCCTATGATTCCGCCATTCATCACACACCTTTGTTGAGGCCAGCCCACATGACTATGCCCTTCCTCATTTGCCCACAATGCTTCCTAACATCAAAATGGGGGTAGATTTATTGTTCCCACATTACAACTGGCCCTGATATGTTGGTAGGTTTGTCCAAGCATGTCAGGAATATTTCCTGGCCTTTCAGTGAAAACCACCATAGTTTGCTTGAAGGCCATACACGGTCAATTACCCACTGAAAATCAGAGTTGACATGTCACCCTAAATTAAACAGCTCTTCTACCACTATTTTCAGCATGATCACCAGTGCTAAATGGCAGAATGTGAGCTGAGGGAGGTCTAGTCATTAGGTGTGTAGCCCTCTCCTACAGTCTAAATAGAATGGGAAACACTTAAGCTTTGATTACAAGTTCGGTGGTAAAAACCTCCAAACTAGCAAATGGGGTAAATACTGATGCCATGGTGTTTGGTAAATACCATGTGTTAAATAACACTGATTATGAGTTTTTACCATGTACTATGGAATTGTTATTTACCGCATGAGTTAAATATCAAACGAGTGTTTTGTGTATGTGATAAATACCAATCGTGGCCGACATGACTCGCGGGTGGGAGGGGTGGAGAGTCGTGCGGGGAGGGGGGGTCACGCGGGGGGGATTTAGTTTAATAATAAAAAAAAATGTAAACTTACCTTCCTGCCGGCTGGGTCCCGCGTCTTCTCTGCTTCTGCTCCTGCTCTCCTGCCTCCGGCAGGAACAGGAAGCAGGCAACCAGGCTCCCACCCCTAAGCAAATCACAACACTGCAAGCAGCGTTGTGATTGGTCAGGACGCCGCCCAGTCAGGGGCTAATGACCCGGCCATGTTCTCCATGTAGGCTGCATTGCATGTAGGCATGTAGGCTGCATGGAGAAAGGCAGAGTGTGCATGACTGGTTTGGTCGGCCCCAGGGGGCCAACCAAACCCGTCATGCACACTCAGGAGTGGGCACACCACTCCTCACCTGCCCAGGTCAGCCCTGCTCGCAAAGCAGCCCCGCCCTCCCACCCGCAATCAAACCCTTCTGCTTTCTCGCAGTGCGAGAAGCAGAAACATAAAATGATAGTTATTACCATTTTATGTTTCTCCTTCTCGCACTGCGAGAAAGCAGTGGGGTGACGCTCCTCCGCCCTAATGGAGGAGCCGCCCCTGGTAAATACCACACCTGATAAGTAGCACATGCATAAAACACCATGAAGTGCCCATTTTCAGGCACTGGAAGTTCGTGGAGTGAGGAAATGAAACCCCAGAGAACAGAAACAGCCAGATATCACTCAGTCATCACTAGTGGAAACCTGACATACTCTTCCATCCTGAACCCAGTCAGGGAAAGGAAATACATTTTTACACATCCTGAGCAAGAAGGTGGTAAGGCACCATAATGTGCCATCTCATGATGAATATGCCAAAAAAAGACACAAAAAACCATGTCAGTGAGAGGAGACAATGGACAAAATCAATATTGAATAAACATATCAACATGATATTGAGAACATTAAAATAGGTTCCAAAACTTGAAAGTCTAGGTATATTTGAGTTGTCAAGCACTAAAGCATGGCAACTGGTGGTAGTTCTTCACCTCAGCTCTACCTAAAGCAGTGGAAAGAAAAAATGTGACCATCCTCTCATATGTCTGGAGTGGATGACATGAAGAAGGTCTTGAGGCCAGAGGAATCAAAGAGAAGAGACATGGAGGCTGTAATAGAAGTATATGTGATTGTTAGAAAGTTGACTTGGCTTAGAATCATCTTCATTATGAAGAGTGACCAATGTAATTTGTTACACATATTCACATTGATCCATGCATGTGATGTCATTTGGGCTAACAACTCTCTAATAATACTGGTGACATGTATTGAGATTGGACTTCAACAACCATAATGTATTGAAATATTGATGATGAAGTGCAGATTTGTCGACCCAATACCTTAAGGGTAATATGTAACAACAATATGATTAATGTTACTTCTGGTCAGGATCATAAGATTGTGGTTTTGTCCAGAGCACTTAACACAGGAGTTAAGTATATACAGCACACACAGAATTTGCACATTATATATTGTGTCTTATTCTACAGGTTAGCACAATTGTTGCAGTCTAGATGAGGCACCAGTTGTACATGCGTGCAGTCAATTAACCTAGGATGTCATGAAATTATGCTGTAGCATTAGATCTTTGGTTTGCTGGCATTTGCTGTGTGGATGCCCAATGGGAACTGTATATGCTGCTCACTCGCTCTCTCCAAAGTGTCCATCACTTAGTAGAGTGTTTTGCTAAAGGATGACTGTGGAATGCCATGCACCAATCCTACTGTCTGCTGTATGTTGAAAATAATTCCAGCACTGCTAGCCTTTTCAGGAATGGAAGTTGGCACTGGATCCCAATATTGGGCCTCAGGATATCCGTAATGATGAAAATATGTTTTGTATGGTGCCCTTATTGAGCTTGAGTATCCACTGGATTTCAAGCAGACTCATGGTTACGCATACTCTGCCAATCTCGGTTCTCATCCTGCATTGCTGCACCATTTGAGATCATTGATTAGTGACCTGGTTTCCTTCCTCGTGCTTTATGGTTTTTTGTAGCAGAACATGGATCTTGCATAGTATGATTTAGTGGCCAGCAGCATTTCATCCATGGCGGTGTACTGCAGATAGTAAGCTTAAGCTGCTGCAATCAACCTGTAAGAGCTTCACTTGTCCATGGCTGATTATGTAGGTCTTCCCTCTGTGTAAGTGTGTGTGAGATATTTTTTCTTTTCAGCTCAAATCATGCATGTACTCTGTGTTTTTGCATTATTGTGCTGGTTTTAGTTATTTTTGATTGTTTTACAGCTTTTTCCCCTACACTTTCAGGGATTTCTACCACCTGCTTGAGGTATTTTAAAGTGGTATTTTACACTGATCTTTAATAGCATCTCATTCTTGTAAATGGGTGTGTATGACCACATGCATTATTTTTTGCATGTGGTAAATAGCACATGAATTAAATAGCACATGTGGAGAACAGACATGCGGTGTCCAGCACATGTGCTACATATCACGTGTTTTAACTGGTGATCAGATGATTGGTAAATTCATGTGCTATATACCTTGGCATGTGGTAATTACCACTATGACTAACTCCTATTAAGTCTTTAGTAAAGCAGACAGGTCTTCTGCTGATTTTATGGCAGAAGTACTATTGCTGCCTTCCTCCAAATCAAGTTCTTAACCTTAATTCCTTTCAAATATATTTTGATTCTTTTTTCACATTTATAGGTTGTATGCCCAGAATGTTCCCAAAACAAAAGGTTTGTAATGGCTACTTTTCTAAAGTAATGCATGACTGAAAATATTCATTTAGGAGATACTTGGCACTCATTACGAGTTTGCTGGATTTTGGTGCTGGAATATCGACGGGGTAGCATCTTCTATTCTGGTTCATAGCCCCATATAAAAACCGAGCAATTATCGAATTTCATCCCTAGAATGAAAAATAGCCACACCGACTTGGCAACATTAGGTCCAAGTTAATGTCTGTTTCCCTGATTCAGGGAACCAATCCACTGGCACTTTCTGCCTGCTAAGAACAAGTGGAAGATGATACTTGGTGGGCCAGTAGAGCTCAGCCGGAAGAGGTGGGCATCAGAGGGTCAGTGCTGGGCAGCGTGTGGCTCTCTGGGCACAAGACAAGAATAACATATACGGGACACAGTATTGACCACCCTAGAGAACTCCTAAGATGATATGCCTACTTGAAAGTATTGGAAATGTAATAAACCTCACAATTTCTATACTGTATATTGTCTAGATATTTTCTGTGAACTGATATTTTTAATGGAAAAGGGGGAATTGTGAATTTTCTATGTGACTGATAGAGCTTTCAGATACCTTATCTGTTTGTTGTAGATGCCTGTTGGAAACAGCCCTTTCTGCAGAGTCACCCCAAACTTTCTGCCTTCCCCCTCCCCCATTTGCTAAATTCATTTTTGCTGGACTCCGTGCACTTTACCGCTGCTAACCAGTGCTAAAATGCTTGTGCTCTCTCCTTAAAACATAGTTGAATTGGCTTATACCCAAACGGCATATTACATTTACTTAAAAGTCTCTACTAAAGTGCACTGCATGTGCCCAGTGCCTGTTAGTTAAATGCTACTAGTGGGCCTGCAGCACTGATTGTGCCACCCACTTAAGTAGCCCTTCAAACATGTCTCAGGACTGCCATTGAAGAGCCTGTATCTGCAGTTTAAAGTGCCATGTTGACCTGGCCAAATAAACCTTTTGCCAGGTCCAAAACTTATTTCTTAATACATATAGGTCAACCCTAAGGTAGACCAGGGGGCATTGCATTTAAAAATAAGGACATGAACTTTCACGTTTTACATGCCCTGGTAGTGAAAAATTCTTAAATTCATTGTTCACTACTGCACGGCCTATATCTCCCATAGGATAACATTGGAGTTGCCTTATTACATTTTATAAGTGTAATTTATAAATAGGAAGATATAACTGGTTCGAGTTTGGTGTCTCCTGAATCCTAATTTAAAATCCTAACTTATAGTGAAATCAGATTTAAAAGTACAATCCTGAAAATGCCACTTTTAGAAAGATAAAGATACACAAATGATGGCCGGAATCCAGAACAAATCAAAACATTCACCCCCAGTCAAGAGATCTGGGTTAAATCCATTGTTCTTTTTCTCACCGTGCTACCCCAGTTTAGACCCAGCCATATGCAAATGAGTCTTGACCCTGTGCCTCATGGGAACAGTCCAGCCCAAACTGCCAAGCTAGGTCCTCCCTGGACCTGAAACAAGCATCCTAGGACCGGTTTCAGGGTTTCACCCCTCATCAGCCAGGCTAGCTTAAATCCAGTGGCACAGTGAGCCCGGGACCCACGTCTGGGCATACCCGGTGCACTTAGGGCGAGAAAGCAAAAGACACACAAATAATGGATGGAATGCAAAACAAATCAAAACATTTATCCCCAGTCAAGAGATCTGGGTTAAATCCATTGTTCTTTTGCTCACCATGCCATCCCAGTTTAGACCCAGCCATATGCAAATCAGTCTTGACCCTGTGCCTCATGGGAACAGTCCAGCCTGAACTGCCAAGCCATGTCCTCCCTGGACCAGAAACAAGCATCGTCGGACCGGTTTCAGGGTTTTACCCCTCATCAGCCAGGCTTGTCGTTTTGGTCTTGTTTTATTTATTAAACTAAGCTTTGTTTTCTAAACCTGTTGTGAGATCTTTTTGTGTGGTGCTTTCACTGTTTTACTGTTTGAAGTTTTGCACAAACACTTTACACATTACTTTTAATTTCAGCCGGACTGCTGCCACAGGGTGAGCGCAGGTTAATTTGAGGTTTGCTTGTGCCTTATCCTGACTAGGACTGTTGTTACTGCTTGACCAGGGCTCACACCCCAATCAACCATGAACCCAATTTATAACAGTGCTTTTTTTGTTATTTGTATCTCTTCTTTTACACAGAAAACAACACATTTAAAAAAACCAAAAAAACAGATGGAATGATCATTCACTTTGTAACTTCAATATATTCAGCCCATTTTAACACCTGCCCTAATCCTTATTTAAACTGCTTTTGGTGCCAATTGTCTATCTTTCCAGAATCATGCAATGTTGTGTGGAGATGTTTTTCCAATACTCTATAGGATAAACCGCAAGACAAAGTTGTTAGACCTGTCATCCTATGAGTGATCTTCCCCAAATTTTTTGCCTTCATCCCTCCTGTTTTCTGAATTTCATTTTTGTTGGCATTAGGAACACTGCTAACCAGTGCTAAAGTGCTTGAACTCTCTCCTTAAAACATGGTACTATTGGCTTACACTTAATTGGCATATTTATTTTTCTTATAAGTCCCTAGTACCTGATACTTTAAGTACCAAGAGCCTGTAAATTAATTTCTACCAGTTGGCTTGCAGTACTCATTGTGCCATCCACTTAAGAAGCACTTTAAAACATGTCTCCGGCCAGCCATCGCAGCCTGTAGTGCAGTTTTAAACCTGCCAATTCAACCTGCTAAAATAAATCTTTTACCAGGCCTAAACCTTCGTTCTTAAAACATATAAGTCACCCCTAAGATAGGCCCATACAGCCCATAAGGGAGGGTGCATTGCATTTAAAAAGTCGGACATTTGTTATTAATTTTTACATGTCTTGGTAATAAAAATTCCTAAATTTGTTTTTCACTACCATAAGGCCTAGCTCTCCCCTTGGATAACATTGGGTTACCTTATTACATTTAATAAGCGCTAGCTTTTGATTAGGAACAGATAGAGATGTCAAGTTTGGAGTCAAATGGATTATAATTTAAAATCCTCTTTAAAGGTAACGTCGGATTTTATGTCACAGTTCTGAAAATAGTACTTCTAGATAGTTGGCATTTTCTTGTTCTAACCATTTACTGCCTGCTGCCTGTGTCCTAAGTCGCATGACTGTGAATAGCTTGGCAATTGGCCTTTGTGTAATCCTCCCAAACAGTGAGACAAGGGAGGATAATAAATTGGCAGGATGGGAGGACGGAGCTGTTCCCGGCCCCACTTACATTTTAAAGGGCTGCCTCCAGCTCATACACAAAGGAACCTAACATCAGTCTTTTGTCACTCCAGACTTCTTGGAACCTTGGCAGGGAAAGGTAAGAACTTTCCAGAACCAGATGTGGAGATAGCCAGGATGCCCCCTCCACTTCAAAGGCTGACTTTGGGTATAAATATTGGACCACCTGAACCATCTCTTCAGTACACTCCTAGACCGGTAGAAGACTTCAAAATGACTTCCTTGTACTCCAGAGGACTTCCGTGCTGCTTGAGGCCTGCTCTGTACCTCACAGGAATGCCCTGCTGCTACCAGAGGACTGCCCTGCTGCTTGAGGCCTGCTTTGTTCTTTAGACGACTGCTCTGCTGCTTAAGGCCTACCTTGCTACTTGAATGAAGGGGAGAGAGGACCATCTCCTTAAACCCAGCACTACCAGTGTGACTCAAGGGGTTGTTGGCTGGCCTCCTGTGTGAGCTACAGGGACATACTAAGTTCCAGAGACCTTGAACCCTGCACCTGGCCGGTGCTGGAGTGAGTCCTAACCCCCTAAGTGGTGTGCCCCATGTCCTGGACCCTTGGAAGTGGTATTAGAGGTTCCGCTCCAGCCTAACCCTAAAAATTGGGAAAAATGTTCACCAAACAGTGCCAGAGGAACCGAAAGAAGACATGGACCTACTTGCCAGTTAATCCGCCCAAGTGCATCACCAGTCAGCCTGACTGTGCAGTAGCTCCTGCTACGTTCTTCTCCGCAGCAGCAAAACCTGTTCAGAGAGGCCTCTGAGCAATGGTATCTAGCCTCGAGGAACCCTCTTTGGTTACGGCTTGCAGCTTCATCCTGCTGCAGGATTTTGACTCCTAAAAAGGTGTTCAAATCCGAAAATTTAAAATCTTCACCAAGCTCGACGGCGACAGGCTCCCCAGCAAGGACAATGAACTCCTCGGACTGTAAATCCTGCTCAGACCTTTTTCCTGAGACCTTGTCCAGTGGCTCCCCGATGACGACAGCGCCTTCTTGAACACAGCCTGCTGAACTCTACCTTCTTCTGGACTTTTTCACGGAATTTATTCGAAGGTAAACTGAGACCCGGCCCAATCCACCTCGAGTATCCAAACTGCGCTCCATTGCAGTCCGCCTTAACTTTGCCCCGGTCTCAGAGCCAGAATTTCACGATTGGCGTTTTGATCTTTTAGATGCTATTTTTCACTAAAAACGTTACAAATTCATTACTTCAGTTCCACTGATTGGATTGGATTTCTTTTGTGTCATTTTATTTATTCACATTTTTCCTATTTTTCTTAATTTGCGTAGGATTTTTCTTGTGCTGTATTTTAATTTTTATTATTGCTTGTGTGCTGCATAAATACTTAACACAGTGCCTCTAAGTTACTCCTGACTGCTTTTGTGCCAAACTGCCAGAGGGTTAAGCACAGGTTAATTTAGTGACTTGTGTGGTTCACCCTGACAAGGATTGTTGTTGTTGCTTAAAAGTAGGGTTATCACCTCGTCAATCAATTACCTACATACGTGTTTTGCATGTGCATTTACTTTATGAAACCATTACCTAGAATTCAATCGCATCCATCATGATGAGAAAAATCTGTAAATGTATTTTAAAAATTCTCTTTAAATAAGCATATATTTAATTAAAAGCTCAACATAATCAGAGTGTCTATACACAATTGACTTATTTATGTGTTGAAATACTTAGTTGAGGTTTTCGTTTATGATTCCATATCACAACTTTTATGAAAAAAACCCATTTATTTTAAATATTTATTTATTTTGCATTCATCGCAGAAAGAGGTACACAATAACACTTGTTTTCGCACCTACATGATAAGAATATGTCATGAGTTAAGTTATATTTAGTGATCAGAATGAAAGAAAAAGAAGCAAGTGTCTATTAACATTTTACACATTTAATAAAGGCTGATTTGACTCCTCAAATTTCGTAGCATAACCAAGTTTCTGTTAGATTATGCAAACCCGCCGAAATACACCCACCAAAGACATGGATGAAGAAGTGAGGATGACATTCTGCAAAATCTGTTACAATATAAACAGAGGACTTTTACTGACATGCACCGGTGAAGCTCAGCCAGTGCAACATGTTGTCACTCAGAAAAAACTTAACTACAGCAGCAAAGGTTTCCTCATTCTAAAGTGCGTGTTGAACACTGCTGGTATATATGTATTGAAATATACACCATGCAAAACACAGGCCACGTCTTTCTAATATCCACTTATCATGGACAAACATTAATACAGTTTTCATAACTCTACTTTTACACGTTTCTTGATCACAGTGCGTGCAATACATTCTGAACCCTTTCACCAAGAACTCGTAATTGCTTGGCTGGCTTCTGCGAATGCGGTTATGCCAAACTGAACAGTGGTCTGACCATCTAGAGGTATCAGAGAGTTAGCAGCGACTTAATAAAACCATGCATCAAATCACAAAGATAATAGTAATTATTGAACTCATGCATCAAATATGGAACTGCCTACCCGCCTCATTGAGAGCCTCAGATGACCTGGCAACGTTCAGAAAACACCTTAAGACTCGGCTTTTCAAGAACCAGTCTTAGCTTAGTCCCCTGCCACTATGTCCACCTTAGCACCGATGTCCATCTTAGCGCCAGGACACTCTAGCTGGAGTAGCTGTTTGCGCTCTATTACATCCTTTCATTTAATTTCATTTCATTTCATCATAATGCTATTCTAATTGGCACTCTTATATTCAGCATATTGACTACATACATTTGCCCTTTGAGCTCCCTGCCAAGTCAATTATTTAAAATATATGTCCATCTTTACAAAGAAATAGCACCTAAATTGGAGGGAGTAAACTCCGACTTTGCACCTCTTTGAATGGGCACAGTTAAGCACCATTAATGTAGGAAGGGGAAAGCTGATATTAATGTATAATGCTGATCTTAATGTATTTTACAACATGTACAGCCATTTTTGTGCCCCAAATCAATCCCTGGCAACATTTGTGTTTTGAAAAAGGAGGGCACTGCATTGCTATTTGAGAAAGACAAACACTGGTTTAATTGAACACAGAAATTAAACTGCAGCCAAATCATGTAAATGCTAGTGGGTTATTACCAATGGCAATCTATGACTGATGCAAAATTGAGATTTTTGATACACTATGGGAAAACAGACAACTGCTTCTCTTTAAACATGCATTGGCAAAGCCAATAGGTCTGACATTGATGCACCAACACAAGTAAACAGAGGCATTCACAAATGCTATCTACATACGTTGAAATGGCTTTTATCACATTAAATCCTGCACTATTGGATTTGTCAATGCTGCAAAAAAGGATCAAAAAAAGATTGCTTTCTTTCTAAATTGCATATCAGAAATGAAGAATTGAACGTGACAAAAAACATTTTATTCAATTGAACTTTTCAGATGTAAAATAGCCCCTCGTGTGTTCCAGTAGAAACACTTCCAGAAAGGTTGATTGATACACCAAATAGCCAATAGCATGAGGTAAGAGAGCAGTACTCCCTGGGAGGAGTCAAAGCATGCTCTAAGCATATGTTGAAGAATTGATAACAATACATATTGCAGACAGCTGCCTTCAAAGTCTGACCTAATGATGTTTAAGGATGATACTTACCCTTTGTGAATTCACAAATTGAAAGAGACAGTCATAAACAGTAGCCACTGACGCCAACATCAACCAGACAAATAGGCAGAGGTCAGCAGCATGCGCCCGTTGCCTGGGTGTGTATCCTCAAACGCTGCTGATTTCAGTGCCCGTTTGCCCATTGAGTTAAAATCAATCACTCTGAAAGATGCAACTTCGCCATTTTGCAAATTTATGGCCACTTTACACTTTTTTGTTCCTGAACCACATGAGAAGTCACACATCAGAGACAGGCATTGATTTGTGAAGCGCAAGCTGTGATCAAGAAGCCTTACCAAAGTTCTCTGGCCCTGGATTAATGCCTTTTGAAGACAGAAACCAATGGAGTACACACATGTGTTAAATTTTGTGACTGACACAACGGTTGAGCATTTTTATAGCTGTGATGCTGAGTGCGTAATCTGTTTCAGGGAAATAGCTCAGTGAGTCAAAACACACAATGGTATATGCTATCATCTGTAGTCCACTGGCCCACATCCCAGCAATGCTTACTCTGCCTTCCAGCTTTCTAAGGTTGGAAAATTGAGTCTCACTACTCCGTTACAGTTATTTGCAACACTCAGGAACGGCCGAAGCGCTGTATGGAATATAAAAAGACGCTACATAAAAATGATCATTTATGTTTTAAAAACCTAGAATATATTGGAAGCTGTTCAAAAGAGGAATTCAAACTAATAACGATTGAATACATTTCATGAGAAATTTTGTTAAAGATGTAAAAGTGGCTACATCATATATTTCATATAAATCTAGACTCTTAATCGCTTATCCTTCTGCTGGATCACTCATCCTATTCCAGCTCCCTTACCTGCTTTTACTCTCTCACATTGATGCCCGATAAGCCCTAGTCGAATCTTTGCTATCACAAATCTTCTGTATCTGATCTCCTTTAACGAGTCTTCATATAACAGAACAACCTATTAATGTCACTTTTTCTAAAAACGTTCTGAATCACTTAGCACAACCTCTCAAAAGAGAAAGGGGGATATTACCAAGAAACTGCGATAATTATCGCAAAGCGCGCCTAGCGCTGTTTTTTTTATCGCCGGCTATCGCTGGATTTCATCGCGGAGATAACGCGTTATTATCAACGCTTATCTCCAAGGTGATAAAAATCCAGCGATAGCGGCAAAACCCAGCAATAGCGCGAGAAATCCAGCGATAAATTCAACGCGCTAAGGAAAAGCTTGCTAATAGGCAGGTGAGGACTTAACCTTACAATCCACCTCCCATTGACTAGAATGGTTAAGTCAGGTTTTTAGCAGGTGTTAGATTCCAGCGATAATCGCGGTTAGCGCAAATTTTTTATCACTCGCGGGCATTGCTAATAGGGGAAGTTGTGTTTGCGACTGTTTTCAGTCGCTTTTAGTTGAGAACGCCTACTTTGCATGTCATTAGCGATATATATCGCTGACATGCAAAGCGGCACCAAAACGGTTGCTTACACCATAAAGCTGTCGCTAACAGCTGTTAGCGACAGCTTGCTAATAGGGCGATAGAAATATCGCCGCTTTAGCGGCAAAAAGTGCCGCTAAAGCGGCGATAAGGCCCTTGCTAATATGCCCCAAAGAGTCTTACTTATTTCATGAGAATATATTAAATGTAGATTTGCGAAATCTGGGTACTGCAATCAGGACACTATAAAGAGAGTGGAAGAAACAAACCTATCCCAAGTAGAAAACTCACCAATCCGAATACGTCCCTTAAAGGGGCTGTCCGGTGAAACAGTATGTCTCAAACTCCTGGCATAGGTAATCAAACAAAGGAACATTCCAGATTTGCCTATTGCTGGTGATTGTTAGAGATGGAGGACTGCGTAATGAAAACTGTCCTTTTCAGTAGATGGCTCCATTAGCGCCTTGAAGCATTTACCTCAGTCATATTTCCGATGATCAGGCACACGCTTACTCCACAACATGTGCAGCCTTAGAGCTGATGCAATAGTGCTAAGGTGACTTGCTCTGCAAATGTTTGAGTAACAAAACACCTTATAAGTTCTTACATGACTTGTAACTCACCAGTGTGCGTCCTATTAACGATGCAAAATGATCTTTGAACAGCGAAAATCCTCCAATGAGCACCTGTCATGAAACCTTAGTGGAAAGCAACACGTACCACACCTGTCTTTGTGGATCTACTGATCTACCTTAAAGAAATGTCAGAGATGGAAAGATTCTTCCAGAGAGAAAAGACCTGCCGTGCAGCTGCGCTAGATAATCAGATCTCAATTCAAAAGCTAAACTGGTGAGAGAAAACATTGAATGGAGTTCACCTCTGAACTACATTTTGCATAATTATCCTAAAGATATGTGCGATTTTCCGCCCGTTCAAGCAGTGGCAAAATCATAAATTTTCACAAATACTTCTGAGATCCTAGCAACTGCAGTGTGTCGGTCCCCTTTCTCGGGATTGCCGCTTTTGCAGGTCCTCAAGTGTCAAACAAGCATCAGCAAAGCCAATAGTTCTACCTTTACTCTACCAACGCACGTGAAATATGCATTTACAAACGCTGCTTAGGTGTGTTGCATGCACAAATGCTGTTTATCGCATTAAAATTTGCACTATTGGTTGTCCTAGTGCTGAGTAAAAAAACAACCAATTGCCTTCATTTTTGTACAGAATGAACATAGTAGATAAGTGTGCTTTCAGATGTAAAATAGTGCTTCATGCATACCTATGAAAACACTTCCTTGAAGGTGGAATGACACACAAAATAACCAATAGCATGCTGTTAAAGAGTACTACTTCCCTGGGTGGAGCCAAAGTCCACTCCAGTCATATTTGAAAGAATTTATAATACTGCGTCAGCAAACAGCTGAGCTGTCAAGCAGACTGAAAATAGCAGAACTTAATTTTGCATTTTTACAATCAAAAAGAAAGTGGTTGTACCAATCACATCTTGAGCACCAGGAATCTTTATATATATATACACGTTTCTTTTGGGGATCTTTTTCTGAAACAAAATTGTTCTAAAGGCATGAATCTTAATATTCAGTTAAGCTAACTGTGCAGATACTTTTTCACTATCATATATATCACGAGAGAAGTATCCTCAGGGTGCACATATATATTGAGATGAAAAAATATTCTTTCATCACCAAAGTAAAAGGCTGTCATTCACCATGCCAATCTCGTTCAGCTGTGTTGACAGTAACGCCATGAACAAAGAAGCCAATGTGAGTCTGTTTCTACTGAACTCTTAAAAATGTGATGTTTCTTGTACCAAGATTATCAATGCTGTAGCCTGGCAGCTCCCAGTAGTACTGCATCATGCAATTTTGGTCGTAGTGGAATCACAAAGATGGCTGCTCATTTTGTACTGCTGAACCACTCATATCTCCTAGAAGCGCGCTAGCAATAAAGACAGTCACAGGTATCAGAACACTGATTTTTTTTAGCACGTTCAGGTTGCTTCTCCTCACTCTATCTTTGAGAGACTCAAAAAATGTAAATAGACAGCTTTTATCCATATTAATTACACAGAGACACCCATGCCATGCTTTATTTCGCAGAGCATCGAGCATTTGGCTACGTGTCAGTGCGGCCCTGCATTTTCCTCTTTCAAGCAGTTTCTTCCAAAGCTGTGCTTTGCATGTGTCGCAATTTTTCAGACAGACTCATCGACTCGGCCAGCACTTTCTATGAAACTTTATGTCTAATATTGGTCGGTTCTGTAGTTCATTTTTCTTCACAGGATATGACGATCCAGTCGGTCATAAATTTACCCAGCCTGCTCATGTAAGCATATGTCCTAATTAACTAAGTAAAGCTATTTATTTGATTACGTGTTTTTTATATCAGGTGTATCAATCTTTAATCAGGCCCATTTTATGAAAAGTCTTCATTATGTGGACGGCTCACCACGTGCAGGTCTGTTTCATAGTTGCAATCAATATCTGGGTTGCAGAATTCGGTATTTCATTTATAATTTACACTTTGAAGGTCCTCATGAGGAAAGAAGGCTGTTTATTTCAATAAAGCAAACCAGGGCAAAAATACATACATAGTAAGAAGCAGAAAAAAACACAGGATCAGCACACTCGGTTTCTGTGCCCCAGCTTTTGATAAAGGAATGCTGTACATTCATGTCTCCACCTTAGGGACATTTTGTTTGCACCTATACACATTCCCTTACACTGGATAGCTGTGAACGCTTCTCCAGTACCCATGATCTTTCAGATCACAGTTCTACAAGCTGAGCCACCCTCAGTCTTCTCTGTGAGACACAGTAGAAGTACCAAACTTTGAGATCTTCCAATGTCCACAGTGATGTGCGACTAATGTCCTCGTGTTCTCGTCTTCTGCCCTCCTTCATGCTTTGGGTTGTTGGGTTTCTTCTCCGGGCTGTAGACCGGTGAGAAGGGAAGAGGAAATCCATAGCCATTGATTCGGTCAAGGAAGACGCATTGGAAAAAGCGGACAGAAGCTGAGGGGGCAATCAGTGGAAAAGAGAGGGGTTTAGAGCGATGTGGAAATAGATTCTCATTTTATGATTCTTCAAGTATAAAGACATTAGAAATGTAACAACTAGTACTATCCTGTTAGATCAATAGTGTTAGTATGACAGCTGTCCTACAGCACGAAAATAGGATGTGTGCAGCGTTCCCATTAAAGTTTCAACTTTCTAGGGCCCACTCATTGATCACGCCATGTAAATTCACACCAGTACAGCATATTTTATAGGAAGGATTACATATATGTTGTTGGAACACATTTACTCAAAACATTCACATTTTCACTAATTATCCTGAGCGCATGAAGCCTCATACTGCGATGAATGCACAGTATGAACAGAGTGGGGATCATCTCCAAACACACAACTCATCTACATAGTTCTTTTTTTAATTCCGCATATCACTTACTGAATTAGATTGTAAAAAGTTCACCTGTCAGTCTATGCGGGAGAGATACAAATTTTAAACGTGAAATGTGACTGGCTCTGACACCAACTGGCTTAGGAAGCCTGTAACGCTAAACCACCTTTGTCCCTAGGGTACTCTAGCTCAGCTCGTAGGAGCTTCATCAATCACAAAGATTATTAATCATAGATTTGCCAGAAGTGTGTCATTTAAGGGCCCTTCAAACAATAGTACAGATAACAGAATTAGGGGCTGATTCACAAAACACATTGCGACTTTGGGTGATCAGAAGGGCTATGAGGTGATCAATGACCGGCCATTGATCTTGGTGTTGGACATGCTGGGGAATTTGATTCTGTGTAAGAAGAATGAGCGCCCCCTAGCTCTTCTCACCCTTAAAGTGTTGTATATTGGCAGTGACCCCACCAGAAAAGTACATGATTTGCTGAAGCGACAGACACAAAGACATTCAGTCAACTTGGCATGCTTCTCAGACCAATTACATAAGTAATATCTGACCCATTTTTGGACTGTGGTGGCTTTCCCAAAAAAGGCTCATATTTCTATTAACTCCTTTGGGCTCAAACCTCATGGCATTCTTTAGCATACCTGTTTCGCAGAATGCAGTTTTCCTTTATTGATATAATGTGCTCACTCACACAATTCAGCTCAAAACACCCACATCCGGTGCTGGACTGAATGGGTGCCGTGCAATGCTTGAGAAATGCCAGAACTCTCTCGTAAAGTTGCCCTTTGTCAAATGTGACTAGCTCATCCAGACATGGATTTTACTTTGCATTCTTATATTTGCAGTCCTGCATGTGTATTGGAAGATAAGAACCAGGAGGCAAAGTTGAAGCAGGAGTTGGATAAGTTGCTTACACCTGACCTGTGGCAATTTGAGCACAGTGTCAAATTCCATACGTCACTGCATGAATTGTCCTCCAGTTCATGACATGGGCCGCTCATATACCGGCTGCTCAATGAGATGCACTGACAAAGATATGCAGTGATGGAATGACTTGCAAGAATGTAACTGTTGTTTGCTAATTTGTATGCCCAGAGTAACAGGCCAACTGATGGGTTCCCAAGTGTTAGAAATGGGGTCTCTAATTGGCAAAGGTATGCACCTTGTCCAAGTAGGGACCACCACTCTAGTCAGCGTAAGCTAGGTACACAATAACAGTTAACTTGTGCTCACCCTCTATAAGCTTGGCACAGAGCAGTTAGGCTTATCTAAAGAGGCAAAGTGTAAAGTATTTGTGCAACACACACACACTAACACAATGAAAACACCATAATGAAAGGACTCCACGCATGTTTAAAAACATAGAAAATAATTCTATAAATAAATCAAGTCAAGACCAAAACAACAAAAATCCAATGAGTAGAAGTTGAGTTATGAATTTTTAAAGAAGAAAAAGAGTTATAGTGCTTAGAAGCATACGCGCCTATGGGGGGTTATCTGGTTGCGCTGGACCAGGGCAAAGTCAAAAGTATAGCCCATATGCGGTGGAGCACAGGCCAGATACAGGACCCACGCAGGCCTGGTGAACAAAGTACCTCATCCTGGTCGCTACAGTGAGATGCGTGGCGCAGTGGAGTGATGCGTTGAGCGATGCATTGATGCCGATCACGCAGTGGTGGCAATGCGTCGATTCAATTGATAAAGAGCAGAGATGCATTGATTCCGTGTGCAATGCACTGGGTTTCCCCATGTAGTCAAAGGATGTGTCGCTCTCTGTAGACTACTGCGGTGGCGAAGTGCGGTTCCGCACACAGACTCTGCATCAGCAGGCCCGAGGCAGGTTGGAGGCTACTTGTGTGGGAGGCACAATCAGTGCTGCAGGCCCAATAGTAGCATTTAATTTACAGGCCCTGGGTATATAGTATGCCACTTACAAGGTACTTACAAGTAAATAAAATATGCCAAACAGGTGTAAACCAATTATACCATGTTTAGAGGAGAGAGCACATGCACTTTAGCACTGGCTAGCAGTGGTAAAGTGCTCAGAGTCCTAAAGCCAACAAAAACAAGGTCAGAAAAAGAGGAGAAGGAAGGCAAAAAGTGTGGGGTACCCCTTCGGAGAGGGCCATTTTCCAAAATGACCCCCATCCAGCTTAAAGCCAGGGTAGTCTAATCAATACCTTGGTGGACTTTCCTGCTTAGGGCGATAGAACATGGATAATGGCCCACTACTGCTCCATCTGGGAACAACCCAAGCTCTGGGGTTGGGAATAGGGCACCCTGGGTCTCTGCCTACCCCCACTATACTGGAACTTGTCTGGGTTACTGAGAACCTCCCCCTAACCCTATTGAGGGGATCCTGAAGCACCTCCCTTAGGATCACTCCCAAATGCCTTTCCAGACACTCTGGTACTCACCAAGAGTCTGCCTCCTTTGCAAGTTCCCTGGGATGAGAGAATATACAATCATGTAGGTGTTGGCGTAGCCCTGAAAACAGTTACTGAACATGTGATCTCTGGCAATCAAATTGTACAGCCCCTCAAAGTGTTTACCCTACTACCTTTCACCCAACCATCCAGTGCCTTGAAAATGTACCCCACAAAACCCTTCCAGGACTGGTGAGGCAATTTCTGTCTGCTCCTGAATTTCGATCTGCACCCTTCTGGGGTAAATTCATACTTCCTGATGAGGGCCTACTTCAAAGTGGATACCTCAACCAGTCCCCTTCTCTAAGGCCAGCAAGGCGTCCCTCCCATCACGAGGCATTTGACTCCAAAGGCCAGCTCCCCAATCCTCCTCAGGGATCCTGTGTACTTCTAGAGCTAATTCATATATCTGAAACCATGTGTCTATGTGATCCCCCTCCTTGAAGTCAGGCACCAAGTGTGAGAAGTTGGCCTGGCATATGCTGTCCACTAATTATAGTGGGCACCTTGCACCAGTCCAAATCGACTCTTATGGTAGGTAGGTTAAAGACAACCTTATTGAAAGCTATCCTAGTGGTAGCTGTGGAGAGCAGCCTTCAGGCTAAGTCTTGAAGGAATGTAAAGCAGCTTGTTTTACCAGTCTATAATCTCTTGAGTGACCAAATGAAAGAGCACCACACCAGGTATATATTCAAAATATATGTATTTATTACTAAACACACCCCTCTAGTCTCTTTATGAGGCTAGAGTTCGAAGTACATAGGTTATAAGATCTTAAATCACAGTAATAGCACAAATACACGTTTGGGCCCTAGGGGCGTACCAAACCATATACCAATAAAATGGTATGCGAACCACGACTGAACTAGACACTAGGCCTAGAGCCTCTAGAAGTGCTTGGACCACAAGGAACCACCCAAGGTAGTGACACAGGGGACCCACGGGAGACGCGTGCAGTGTAAATACACAACCGCGATACGCCGTTAACTTCTATGGAGAAAGTCGGGATCGGGAAAATAGAGGAAAGGGACACTTTAAAGAGGACTAGGACAAAACCCTTTGAGATCTAGGACTTTGAAGAGTCTCTACCTACGGGAGCACCGGAGTACTCGTGTTACCTCACCCAGGGAAGCCGGGTGCATAGGTGCCTTTCGGGGTCGGGTTTCGTCGTCGTTTCTTATGGCGATCTGCTGCAAAGTGCTGCTGGCGACCAGGAGAAAAGTGTCCGGGTGGATCCAAGAGTGGATCGGAGTTCTGAAGAACCTGAAAGCAGAGGGGACAGAGTCTGGGTCACTAGCCAGTGACCAGGGAGGCGATAGACAGATGCCCACCGATGTCGAGTGCTTCAGGTGCGTTGACGGTCGTCTCGTTTCTGCAGCCACGAGGTCCAGGAGGCGTTGTCGGCGACCAGGAGCAGGATTCAGGCTGGTACACGATGTCTGTCGAGTGCTGCGGTGTCGGCGACCAGATTGGACCCAACAAGCCTTGGCAACGGCAAGTCTCGATGTAGCTGAAGATCGTCGATGGTGCAGACCAGCAAGGTCTGGGGAACTCACCCAGCAAGGGTAAGTGAGGGCAGGCCTGGAGCAACCAGACTGCCAAGTAAAGAAAAGATTGGCCTTCGGTAAGGGCTACTAGCCAACGGGCTAGCGACCGCGAAGGAGCCTCATGACGCCGCACGTGGAGCTGGCTTACAGGACACTCGTGGAGTGGGGGCCAGTGATCTTCGGTGCAGGTGGTGCTGGAGGCTAGGTCTACTCGGAGCCCAAAGCACGACTTCTTGGGAGACCCAGAAGATGGTGCACTTGCAAATGTGCTCGGTGTCCAGGGGTCACGGTCTCACGTTACCCACGATAGCCACGGGCCTCAGCTTTGCTGGGAACTCAGGGTAGCCTCGGGGAAGTCTGAGAATCCACCTCTGGTGATGCGATGACTTCAGCGTCCGACGGGAGCTTCAGTGATGCGAACCGGACAGATGCTTCTTTGGTGCCTGCCAAGCAGGAGTCACTCCTTGACCCCAAGGGAGATTCTTCAGTCCTCTAATCGTGAGTAGAGCGTCGAAGGTCCAGGATTCTGTTTCAGAGTTTCGTCCAGGTATAATCTAATCTTGCTGTGGCAAGGGTTCCCCATTTTAACTAGTAAAACAGGGAGGGACTAACTCTATGACCCCACCTATGGGAGGGTCAAGGGAGGGGTGGCTACACCCACTTCCCTTTGTCCAGTTTCGCGCCAGAGCAGGGGCAGGTAGCCCCTGAGCTGGTTTGAACTGGCATATGCACAGAGGAGCCTTTGCTCCCCAGTGCAGGACTTCAAAGCACTCTAAGAGTGCACCCACCCAGCCCCAATACACATTATCCTGTCTGGGGAGGTGGTCACACCTCCCTGCAACAGGAAACCTATTGTCCAGGCCTCCCCTGCCGGAGTTTCGTCCAGCAGCAGGAGGCCAGACTTGTGTCTGTGGCAGCAGCATCCATTTTGTGATGCCAGGGCTTCAGAAAGAAGTTACCGGGTAAGCCAGAGTTAACATGTCTTTCCCTCTAGAAGGGTGGAATGCTACCCCCGCCGCCAGGATTGGCGGGGGTAGTATTCCAAGATGTTTGACACCAAACACGACATGTTTAGGTGCAGCCATTCCAAAGTTAGCATTTTACCGCGAGGATATAATGCGCTTAAGAGTATATGGTCAGGCTGCACTACAAACAGCATCAGAGATGGTCTCCGAACGCTGCAGAGGGGCCCTGCTCATGCAGGGGCACCCTCTCACATAGGAACCATGCACTCTGCCTTTAGGATTGATAAGGCCTGCCTTAGGAGTGACTTATAGGTTTCTAGGTGTGTATGTATTTCGTGATATAGGTAACCTATATCACAGTAAGAGGTGCATGCACCACCTTACCCAGGCTGCAGTAGCAGACCTGTGGTGTCAGTTTGGATGGCCTTCCAGGGGTGGCATAATACATGCTGCAGCCCCTGGCAGGCCTCTGAGGTACCTATGCCCTTGGTACATAGTATACCATATACTAGGGACTTATAAGGGCACTCCAGATCCCAATCAGAGATGTGCCTAAGGCACATGGAATCCATTTTACAGAGAAAGCAGATAGACTGGGGCCCTGAATAGCAGGATCCCAGTCCAACTAAGTCATAAACCAGCAAAACACCATAAAAAAAAGTGGGGGCAACCATATAGTCAGATTCCACCTTCCTACACCAAGTCTCTGGGTATGTCGACTCTTTCTTCTGTACTGGACACAGTAATGTTGCTGCCACCATTTTTGCTAGACTCTAACAGCTGTTTGCCCTTTAAGTCCAGTTCCTTGAGACTCAGTTCATGAGCCAGCAAGACCTTTTTATCCTCCAATCAATCAATCAATCAATCAATCAGGGAATTGTAAGTGCGCTACTCACCCGTGAGGGTCTCAAGGCGCTGAGGGGGAGGGGGGGGTCCGCAGATCTGTTTGGCCGAAGAGCCAGGTCTTGAGGAATCAATCAATCAGGGAATTGTAAGCGCGCTAAGGCCCTCTCAGCTTTTCTCTTCTCTACAGCCAGCTGCAACCCCAGGTCCCTCTCAACCTGTCTCTGCTTCAACTCGTCAGGGATCATGGTTTGGGAGGAGACACTGCTTCCTGAATAGGATCCAGTAGGGGACTCCCCCTCTGGGGGACCCCCTTTCTTTTCTGAAACGTTTGCCCAGTCATTTCTCTGCTCCTCTCCCTCTTTATCAGGGCCACTGCCCTCTTGGCACTTACAAGTAAATTAAATATGCCAAACAGGTGGAGACTAAGTATACCATGTTTAGCGGAAAGAGCACATACACTTTAGCACTGGTTGGCCGTTGTAAAGCGCTCAGAGTCCTAAAACAACAAAAACAATGTCAGAAAAAGATGAGAAGGAAAGCAAAAAGTGTGGGGTGGCCCTTCAGAGAGGGCCATATTCCAACATCAAGGTAAAGGGATTTGGGCTTGCTTCTTATTTAGCACTGAAACAAAAGACATACAAAGCACACTTCTCTCTGTATGACCAGGCAGCCATATGCCACAGACGGATTCAGATGCCTGTGTCAACTTCATCCACTACTAAACGCACTCTAGATGAGATGTCCATGAGTGGTCACATGCATTGTTGATCCAGATACCAAGTTTGTAGGCCTCAAAACATCCATATCTGGCCTATCAGTGACCCAAGTAAAGCGGAGCAGGGATTTTCATCAAGGCAGAACTGTATCACTGGAGATAGACCTCGGCTATGAAATAGTGTCTGCGTGTCAGGATTTTCCATGACAACACATGCCACAAGTGACTTCAAGCAAGTATAGTAATGTTGCACAGGAAAGCAAATATGTGATAGTCTGCTCTGCATATCCTTCCTGTTCCATTTTAGTTATCATTCTGTAGAAAGCAGCCAGAATCAGAGCCAATACCTTGACCATAAAGGTGGAACTGTCATACAGTACAGAAACAGAGCAATAACGACATTTGGTAAATGTGATATTTTTATACTTTCATAGAATGAATAGCATCCCATGCAAGTGTACAGCACATTTAACAAGGCTACCATTAAGTGACGCAAATATGATTAGAAGCCAAAAAATGCCCACTCAGTCCAAAGATTATTGTTGAAGTGGAGGTAGTCTTGCATAAATTGACTCAGTGCCGTATTTGCATGTACTCTGGTAGCAGATTTATAAATACCAGCGGACAGTCCTTTTCCTTCACACAGGTCCAGCAGCCAGGGGCAGCTGGTGACATTTGAAAGTGGTGAGATGTAAACGTTGGGGAAGAGTGGTGTCGCGAGTGAAGCGAGCGAGCCAAATTGACAAAAGGGGAGCTGGAAAGGGACTCGCCCCAAGACAATTTTGGGGAAAAAAGCAGCAAATGGTGCAATTTAAAGCAAATTTCAGCAAGCGAGAATATTCATAAAGTAATTGAGAACGTGTAGTCTTGAAATAATTAAACACACTAAAAACTGTCCCATATTTTACTGCATTCCTACTTCCATCCAAGCCGCCCATTTAGCCTTACTGTAATATTTGAAAACAGTAGGGTTGGAAATAATCGCCGGATGGATATGTCACCCTTGATTTAGCAACACAGAGGCTTCTCTTAAAGAAGCAGGTTAGAGAGAAGTTGCTCAGGAATGCCATTGACACTCCCTGTAAACTAACCAGTTGCCAACATTTCAAAGTGGGCTACCTTGTACTAGAAGAAACTCCCAGTGGGCCCTTCACAGCTCAGCAGCTCTGCTGAAATCAAATGCTTGTTTTCTTTGCTCCGAAGCAGAGACAACTACAAACGAACGCGGGCCGTGTCAAAGATTTAATTTCAATTTACAGGATTTACACTCTTTTTAATTTATTACTGTTGCTGGCACAGTGCATTTGGCGCTTTAATCATTATCTGCAGTGCTGCTGCTCTCACGTTTACAGGGAGCAGCATGACACGGGGCAAGTAGAGGGCTTGGTTGGCGCTAAGGACTACTCACTTGCCCTATCTTGGTAGAGTGAGAGCTATTAGCGCCTAGAGGGCTGGCTTAGAGGGAGGCTGGCGCTATGGATGACTCATCCGTCCGCACCTCTGGGCTGGGAGAGAGGAAGAAGAAAAGAGGAGGGAGAAAGGAGAGAGAAGGGAGAGAAGAAGAGAGAAGGGATAGAGGAGAGGGATGAGGGATAGAGGAAGGAGAGAGCAGAGGGAGGGAAGGGGGGAGCAGGGAGAAGAGGAGGGAGACAGAAAGGAGACAGGAAGAAGAGAGGAAGAAAAGGATTGTCATGACACCAGAGCAAGTGTCTGTAGCTTTAAAAATCATTTCCGATCGCAATACAATGCATGAGTAACACCTCAGTCAACATAATACTTTTAATGTAAAACCAGTACTTACTCTACATTAAGTTACTCCCTCTCAGTCAGGCCGCCACCTTGCCTGGTCCTCATCTTCCTACAGCCGGCATTTCACCACGGGCATAGAAGATAAAATATCCAGCTTGGGGAGGGAGGCAATTAAGCTGTGCTGGGTTCCAGAACGCCTAGCTTGGGTTGGGGAGGTGGCACAGACCCGGAGATGGCTAGGTCTGGTGTAACCCCACCATGTGTTCTTCATTCAGTGCAGAGTCAGTCACTGCTGAGCTCAATCAGGCCTCCGGGCGTGCAGCGAGGCCTAGAAAGCAGGGCTCCATCTGGATTACATAGCAGTGTTAGCCTGAGTGGTGAAGGTTCTGCACTCCCATTGCAACCTCGCTGGGTCTTGCAAAGTGTGGGAAGCAGTGGCTCAGGGGAGAACTGCTGGTCCTGTCAGCCTCTCATTGAAGACTGGGCTTCAGCTGCTGGGACCCTTCTCATTCCACAGTGGGGAGAGGTCACAACGAGGCCCTCTTTGCAAGAGGGGAGGCTGTGTGTAGTGACCTGCTGGTCACTTTTCTAGTTATTCTGATGTACCAGCCACTCCCAGAGGGCTGGCTCACAACCCACCCCACACCCATCCAACACAGGACATGTGACCCTAGCAATAAAAGGGGCCGGGCGCACATGCCCTGGGCCAGTTCCACTAAGTAACTAACTGTGTCTGTGTCATCATTGTGTCTGCATGAGGGCCTAGGGCCCTGCAACATTACATTGGCGACGAGCGGGACCGCCCGCGTGTGTGGCCGCCTTGTTCAGTGGTTGAAGGGGGGCAGTGATGCTTGTGTCGAGGGCAACCCCCTGCAGCAGGTGAAGAAATCATCAGAGGCCCGCGGGGCATGTGAAGAGCCCTGGGGTGAAGGTGAAGGAGCTGGAGCCCACCCTGCATCGGAAGAGCATGTGGCTGTGCCATCCGGCGTGATGTGAGCCCCCGTGATGGCAGAAGAGAAATGCCAGTGAGGCCGGCCTGCTGAGACGCTGGCCGACCAGTGAGTGGGCAGAAGTTGAGCCCTAAGTGGGGAGACGAACTGTGAAGAAAGCCTAACGAGGGGAGGACGAGAGCGGAGCAGCGAAACGCTTCCTCGCACCCCTGTGAAGAAAGGGGAACACTGCCCTAAGCTCCGTGGTCTCCGTGTAGCAGCTCCAGCCCACCTCCGCGCAGCCTGTAAACTGAGAGAGGCTGCTGCGGTGGGGTGGAGTAGAGAGGAGACAGCGTGCGGCCCGCGGCCGACCTGAACGGACGATGGTGGTACATGTGGTGAGGAAGTGCCACCGTCATGCAGGAGTAGTTCCGCCGCAATGGTGCCCTGACTGGGGCAGCAGCGAGCGTGTGTCCGGCAAAGGAGGAAAGGCCGGGCACGCGGCCTGCAATCCTGTGGAAGCCTGTAAAGAAGGGGCAGGACTGGTC
Organism: Calotriton arnoldi; assembly: GCA_963921515.1. Classification (NCBI taxonomy): domain Eukaryota; kingdom Metazoa; phylum Chordata; class Amphibia; order Caudata; family Salamandridae; genus Calotriton; species Calotriton arnoldi. The sequence goes on along the minus strand of CAWUFW010003181.1, from coordinate 1,224,973 downwards.
GGGTGCCGGCATGAGGTGAGGCCCACCCCCAGCAAAGTGAACAGACTGCCGGCGAGAGAAGATGGTGTCGGTCGGAAGCCTAGACTGCTTTCGGCACCATGTCGAGGTGATGGAGAATTCCCGTCAGCAAGTCTAGCCCCCACGCAGCCCGTGAGGTGAGAGGGCCTGCTGCAAGGGGCGGAACACGAAACGTGACTGCCAGCGGCCAGCACTGCCGAGAAATAGACTGTGGAAACCCCCAACAAACACTGTAGGTGCACTTGGTACGACTGCTCGGCCCCAATGAAAAGGAAAAACACACACTCACCACGGTGAAGCGGTAGTCCTCCTGCGGAGCCCACGGTGTGTATGTGTCCCGGGTGGCAGCTGTCAGGGAAGGTGCCACGCCCAGGAGGTGGTGAGCGAGACGCTGTTGGGAGTCTGGGGGCAGACCCGAATGGGGCTCGGTGCACTGCCGGTGATGAGAACGCGGCCGGCGAGGAAGAGGGGTGTGGAGGTGCTGGCGCTCCAAGCTGAGCAACGTGATGAACACGGATCTGGTTCTCGGCCCAAAAGAGAGAGTTGAGCAAGGCCTGCATCATGGGGAAGCTGCAGAGGCTACTGAAATTTAAATTGGAGTTCAAACATTGCCATCTAGTGGCCTATGAGCGGTACTACACCCGCTAAATAAAGGAAAGTGTATCAGTAAAGGCAACATGAGACAATGGGCAGGAAGGCGAAGGTGTGCCAGGATGAGATTAACGCAACACAGGGATAGCTGCTGAAGCCCAAAGCTGATGGTGAGGCGAGCACCCTAAAATGGGATTGAAGTAACAGACACCCCCCCCCCCCCAAGATGTTGTCATGCTATTGCGAGAAGGAAGTAAGCAAGCCCACTCAGCAAGTGGAACAGGAGACGCCTGGGGGGTATCAAGTGACACGAGAAGGGAACCCCAAGAAGAAAGGCAGCTAGGGCTGGTGAGGAGAACGCAGTGATACCTAGTGGCCATAGGTGGTCACTGCAGCAGTGAGGATAGCCCTGGGACACTGTGACTATGAACTGCCGTGTGCAGAGGGGGAAGCAGAGAATGAACTGTGTTGCCTGGTGGGAGAAGCTCAAAAGAATAGCCAAGACGGAGAAAGGTGCATCCAGTGAAGTAAGGATGGCACCGCAAGCGAAGTGACCAGGTGCACAAGCCACCTGAAGCATGTAAACCATCAGGTGAAGAAAGGGGAGCAGTGACCGAAGAAGAGGTCTGAGAAGACGACCTGCCAGAGGTCGAAGAAGCGGCGACTTGCAAGAGGTCGGTGAAGCGGCGACCTGAGAAGAGGTCGGTGAAGCGGTGACCTGAGAAGAGGTCAGAGATGCCCGAGGAGCGGCCTGACAAGCTGACCGAGGAGAGGTCCGTAGAGAAGACCAAAGAAGATGTCGGAGAAGAAAGACTTGGAATCAAAGAATGAAGACCGATGATGAATATTAAAAGGAAGAGGGTCGCGACAACACGTCTGGTCACCGAAGGAAGAGAATGCATTGTCCTAGGGATAGGACAGGACCAGGGAGACCCGTTTAAAGTGCACGTCACACGGAGAGGCCTGGCCAGTGAAGACAAGCAAGAAGATGGGACTAGACCACATCTCGAAGTGAAAGTATGAGAAGGAGGAAACTGCGGGGCATGACGCCACCAGGAAGAAATCTCAAGAAGAAGAGAGAAGAACAGATGAGTGTGTGATCTGCCAACTCACACACCGGGAGGCAAAGGTGACAAGTGCAAGAACATCTGACATGGAGCACAGTACCTGGAGAACACCGGTGGCACTTGGAAAAACTACCAAACTACCTATCCTTGAGTCTTCAAAACACCTGGTTATTGCAGATGCGAGTAGGCTGGACCATTCGTGACATCCACATTTGTGGTCGCACGGGAGACTGGACGGTGAGACTGCTCGGACGTCCTGAAGAAGAGGATCCGACCACTCCACACCAGACCGTGGCGACCCAGGGGCAAAGGCCTCAGGGACGACGGTGAGTGCGGGTCCCGCCACGAGAGATGAGTCTACAGCCGCCCTTCCGCAGGTCCCAGGAAGATGAAGATCTCGTGCAAAGTGGCAGGAGTAAACAACTACCCTTCAGGTGGAGCTAGAGACATGAAGGTGGGACTCACAGCGCTTCCTCCACACACCTATGGGGTGGCGTTGGAGTGACATGGCAAGGCACACCCAGTCCTGTGGAAGCCTGGTGAAGAGGCCTCCAGGACATCCGGTGAGAGGGGAACACCTGCCAGAGGGGCATCCTAGTGAGAGGGATGTCTTGTAACTACTCCACCATTTCGTAGAGAGAAGCAATGCTGCCTATGTGGAAATGCCACGACAATCAGGACGGATTGGTGAAAAGTAACATCTATCCGATCCACCATCACTCTACCCGCTCCGTCACCACGAGAGCTATGCCTAGAAAGACATTGGTGTCAACTTCCATGCCCAGAGTCGAAAGAGGACCGGACCCGCAGGGCACCACTGAACTGTGTCAATTGGAAGAGACTCAGCAGAAGTTTGTTATTTTGTTTTATTCTCTCCCACAGGTTGGACTTTATTGCTTCCAGTTTGAATAAAGTTTGGGAGGGATGTAGGTCACTGTTCTAGTTGTTCTGATGTACCAGCCACTCCCAGAGGGCTGGCCCACAACCCGCCCACAACACAGGCGTCACAGGACATGTGACCCTGGCAATAAAAGGGGCCGGGCGCACGTGCCATGGGCCAGTTCCACTAAGTAACTAACTTTGTCTGTGTCATCATTATGTCTGCATGAGGGCCTAGGGCCCTGCAACATTACACTGTGGAATGCAGGCAGAGCCTCCAGTGCCTTACAGTGAGCAGAGGCCTCTCCTCTGGTGGCCTCACAGTGTCAGCCTCCCAGGTGGGCCAGGGCATATTTACAAACTGTCACCCCTTCACAGGGGGCATCCTTTGTGGCTTCAGGAGGACACTGTAGAGTTCTATGCAGCTTCCTTTCCCTCACACCTCAGCCAGGAGCCACTGCTGCTACTGGAGGTGAACAGGCCTCAGGACACAGCTGTCTCTGAGCCCAGGGTGCTTAGCTGCAGGCTCCTTAGGGAGCCGGTGAGGCAGGGAAGGGCGGACCCAAGAAGTGAGTCTGTTTCTGCTCCTTTTGGTCACTAGAATGGGGGCAGCGCTGCGAGCGATGAGGGGGCCTGCTCACCTGTAGCACTTTCTCACCCTGCCTCTGTCCACATAAGAGTTGGCACTGGGGGAAGTTAAGTGAGAGGCAGTTTTTCATCCCTTCATTTCCACTGACTGAGGTCAAAGAAACACAAAATTGTTGTAGCCGTGGCCTTGGAGTTTGGCACAAAGCGCTTTGTTACCCAGGGCAGAGTCTTGCACATTTTGCGAGGGGATTAACTTGTTGGATGAAAGCTTTAATTAAACCAGCGGAAAAATCTGTGTCTTTGATAAGTGGGCACGGGTGAGATGTGGACCTGAAAAGAGAAGGGCTGCCGCCGACACAGCTGCTCCTCGTTGGGTTTGCCCGGCCTCTTGAAAGCTCTGGGGCTTCAACACATAGACCTTGGTGCGAGGGCAGTCTGGCTCCTGTTAGTAGTATGGAAGGGCCACACAGTGAAGCCTTCTATCCGGTCCCTCTTTAGAGCAGCTGTGGGAGGAGAGAGCCGACAGGAAAAGCAGTAACTAGCAGGATGACCTGTTCCTGCAGGATCGCAGTGGTTATCTGCTTTGGCTCTGGTACGCAGCGCATGGGAGTTCAGCCTCTCACCGTCCATTTGCAGAAGTGAGAGAAGTTCGCTTCCCCGATCCTTGCGGTTGTTCTGCTGTCAGCTGAGCAGGTCTGAGAGCCAGTCTCGGATGGAAGTGACAAGCTCTGTCTTGTGCTGTGCACTGAAAATGCCCACTGACACTTCTGCACTACTGCCCCCATGAAAAGGCTAAACTCGGCCTCCTCGCATCTCTTAAGCCAATCCGGATGCTGCTTCCACACTGTTTATTTAAAAAACAGCATGAAAGCAGCGCCATGGTTGGATGGAAGAGGCAAAGCCAGCACTCCTTCGGAGACGGGTGAAATCCCCAGCTCACGAACAGTGCGGACATAGAACAGGCCTCAAGTAGGCATGTCGGGTTGGCCATAGAAAGACGCCTGTCCAACTTGACATAAACACTAACACTGCAGTTACGTGCAGAGTGCCTGCTGTCAATAATTAAGCCCCACCCCTGCCACACTCATGTTTAAAAGTCTGTGTGCACCCAACCTAGTCGGCAGCAGGCAGTGTAACAAAAATAACAAGTGGGAAAAATACTGCTTAATTATATTTAACATTTTAAATTCAGCGGTCAGGGGGGCAACAAATACAGGGGGGCGACGCTCCTCACCCTCATAGAGGAACCACTCTTGCCAGTAGGACACAGAAGCGGCTTTGCCACTGGCGTGATGGAGGAGACCTTGTACTGGGCCCAACATAAGAGACGGGGAGAAGGAAAAGAAGGAAGAGGAGATGGAAAAATACCATACACCAATCTAAGCCTGGAATTGATGTCTTCTACTCTAGATGAAGGGTTATTAACTGACATTGAGGGAATGGCGGAGGTTACTAGCATACCCCAGAGCCATGTTTTTTCAGAAGAGTCAAATCACTCACAATAATTTCTGCCAACTAGGGAGATCTCACTACAGAACAGTCTCCCTAATGCAGGGTTACTTTCTATTTTTATACTTTTCTTTGTTGGTCATGTATTTTTTCCTTCAGCACAAAAAAGCCATGTGAATATTGTGCTAAATAAAAGACACTAACATGACACAATTTCTACAGTTCTCCACTTCTCCTGTATCTCTGCAACCCCCTCACCAGAACACCTCACCACTGCCAAGCATTAGCCAAGTGTTTCCTTTACAAGTAGCAATGTCCACTGTAGGAGAGTAGGATCTGCTTCTTAGAGTTACCCCCACTTTTTGCTGATGTTTCACTGTTTTTCGACTTAGCCAGACTGAGGCCCTGCTAATCAGGACCCCAGTCTATCTGCTTTCTACTCTAAATTGACTGTATGTACTTTAGGTACACTCAAGATTGGATTCTGGGTTACCCTTGTGAGTCCCTAGTATATGGTATACTATGTACCCAGGGCATAGGTACCCCAGAGGCCTACCAGGGGCTGCAGCATGTATTGTGCCACCCCTGGGAAGCCTTTTAAAATGACACAACAGGTCTGCTACAGCAGCCTGTGTAAGGTGGTGTATCCACCCCTTACTGAGATATAGGTTCCCTATATCTCTCCATATCACTGCACATGTAAACCTATCAGTCCCCCTATGGCAGGCCTTAACAATCCTGAAGGCAGGGTGCTGGGTTTCATGTGAGAGGGTGCCCATGCATGAGCAGAGCCCCTCTACAGCTTTCGGAATCTTCATTCCGGGGTTGTTTATGATGCAGCCAGACCATATACTCTTAAGTGCATTATAACCAAGCGGTAAATGCTAACTTTGGAGTGGCTGCATGGAAAACTGTCGTGTTTGGTGTCAAACACCTTGGAATCATACCCCCACACCAGTAACTGGTGTGGGAGTATGATCCCACCCTTCTAGAGGGAGAGACATGACAGCACCGGTATACCCGGTACCAGCTAACAGAGCCCTGGCAGCACAAAATGGATGCTGCAGCCACAGACACGAGTCTGCCCTCCTGCTGCTGGACGAAACTCCGGCAGGGGAGGCCTGGACAATAGGTTTCCTGTCACAGGGAGGTATGACCACCTCCCAGACAGGCTTTAGTGTATTGGGGCTGGGTGGGTGCACTCTCAGAGTGCTTTGAAGTCTGCACTGGCGGCACATTTGGTGTCCCTGTGCATAGTCCAGCTCAAACCGGTTGCAGGGGCACACAGCCCCTGCTCTGGCGCGAAACTGGACAAAGGAAATGGGAGTAGCCATCCCTCTTTCCTGACCCTCCCATAGGTGGGTCCCCAGAGTTTGTCCAACCCCTTCCTTGGGTATAAAGTAGGAAACCCTGACTACAGGACTTTAGATTACACCTGGACTAAACTCTGATACCAGAAACCAAGTACTTCGACGATCTGCACAACGCTGGACGACAGAAGAATCTCCCTTGGAGTAAAGGAGTTACTCCCCTGCAAGGCAGGCACCTTTAACGCAACTGACCGGTTGGCATCTCTGAGCTCCGACGGACCCCGAAGAATATTGCCACACAGGAGGTGGGTTTTCCTAGGTCTCTGAGGTTGATCTGTGCCCACAGCAAGTCTGAGGCCCGTATCCCTCATGGAAGACCATGCAACCCGAACCCCTGGACTCCGCGACCATTTGCAGAAGCACCAGCTTTCTGGCAACCCCTGAGGCTGAGCTTTGGGTTACTTGTAGCCCTGACCCCGAGCAGTAATTGCACCGAAGATTGCAGGCCTACACTCAACGAGTGTTCCATGGGCTGCTATTTTGTGATTCCTCTTGAGGTCCCTTTGTGATCCCTGGTCCGTTGACCTGTGGGTCCCCAAGAAGGCAACTCTAACTTTTATTGGGCTTCCCTGGTTGCTCCAAATGTGCCCTGACTCTCCATCGCTTGGTGAGTCCCCAGGGCCTTGCTGGTCCGCACAGAAGTATCTTTTCTCTTCCTGCGGGGGTTGCTGTTGCCAAGGCTTGTTGTGGTCCATCCGATCACCAGCACCCTAGCACTCGACATCCTTTATGGGACAGCTCAAATCCAGCTCCTGGTCATCGTCGACATCTCCAGGACCCCGTGGCTGCAGAGTCAAGCTTCACCTCTTCGCACCTGAAGCACCCAACATCGGTGGGCATTCGATTGCTCCGCTCCTGGTCACTGGCTAGTGACCCAGACTCTGTCCCCTCTGCTTTCAGGTTCTTCACATCTTCTAGCCAGGCTTGGATCACACCGGACACTTTTCTCCTTCACGGCAGCAGCACTTTGCAGTAGATCGCCAATGAAAACGACAACGATTCCCGACACCTTTTGACACCTATGCACCCGGCTTCCCTGAGTGAGGTAACTCGAGTACTCTGGTGCTCACATGGGTGTTGGCCCTAGAACCCCTTAAGTCTAAAGGGGTTTGCTCAAAGTCCTTTCCTAAGTGCCCTTTAACTTTAACATTCCAACCGCGACTTTCCGCATTGAATCCTACGGCGCTCGCGGCTGTGTTCTCACACTGCACACGTCCCCCGTGGGTCTCCTGTGTCACTACCTTGGGTGGTTCCTTGGGGTCCCAGTGATTCTATGTGCTCTAGGCACTGTGTATAGTCAAGTCGTGGTTCTTATACCACTTTCCTAGTATATGGTTTGGTCTCCCCCTGGAGCCCACTGTGTATTGTGCTATTTACTGTCGTTTTAATACTGTGATACTGTGTATCTTGAACTCTAATCTCATAAAGGAATTAGTAGTTAGTGTTTAGAAATAAATACATATATTTTATATATATCTTGTGTGGTTCTCCTTTCATTTAGTTATTCAAGAGGTTATAATCTGGTAAACCAAGCTGCTTTACACTCCTTCAAGACTTAGCCTGAAGGCTGCTCTCCATAGCTACCACTAGGATACGTGTAAAATTAGTGCAACCTTTGTCTCAGATTTGGCAGGTCTAAATATATTTTCACAGAATACAGGCCCCACACACGAGGCAGGCCATTTGTTGGATCCTATCTTCTCTAACATACCCAGTATTCAGTGTTTTCCTGCGCTTCCCCTTAGTTAGTCGGATCACTTTATCACCCAGTTTAGTCTTACGCCTTCCGCAAATTCTATGCCTATCACTCCTATCCTAAGGACTCTAACCAGAAACTGGAAAAAACTCGACATCAATGTTCTAAATAAAATACTGTGCTCAAATGTGCCCATTCCTAAACAGAGGGTGAACCAGCTTTCTGATACTGTGCAAAAATGGCTCCTCACTGCCATAGATGCTTGTCTCCCTCTCTCAAAAAATAGGGTTAATAACCATCGCCCTCCAGCACCTTGGTTTACTGACACCTTAAAAGTCGAGAAAGCCAAATGTAAAGTGCTGGAACGCAGATGGAGAAACAAGTATGCTTTCGAATCTAAAATTATATATAAAAAGGCTAAAAAACATACCATAATCTCTGCAAATCAGCCCGTGCTGATTATGTTTCCACTACCATTTCGGATGCTCTAAACTGTTCCAAAACCCTTTTTAATATGGTAAAAGAGCTCGCTGGCGCTACCACCTTGGCCAGGCCCCCCCTCTTAATAAACAGAAATGTGATGATCTAGCTCTTTTTTTTATCCAGAAAGTCGAAAAAATCGACTTGGATATTGCTAGTATACAGGGCAATAACCCACCTTTGCCGCAATTTACTAATTCCCTATTACCTGCTCACGTACTACCTCCAGCGGACTTTATTCATCCTGACCAGGATACGCCGCTCTGTACCCATTTAAATAACTTGGACACCTGGCCCCTACTTAATGTGGCCTCTCTTAAAAGACTTTTAGAAGGTATCAAATCTGGATCTCCTAAAGATCCCCTGGCAGTCTCTGTGCTAAAGCAACTTGAACCATCATCCCTGCTTGCCATCATGGACCTACTAAATATGTCCTTGCAGGAAGCCATAGTTCCATCCGACTGGAAGCACGCTATGGTGATCCCTCTTCTAAAAAAGGCAAATGCCAATCCGGAGATACTCTCAAACTACCGGCCCATTTCTTTATTACCGGCTTTTTCTAAGATCTTGGAGAAACATATTCACACTCAACTTTCTGCCTTTGTTGAATCCAATAAGCTCCTTCACTCGTCACAATCTGGCTTTCGAGCTGGTTTCTCCACAGAGACCACGTTATTAGGGGTAACGGAACGACTATGGCGACACCTGGATGCTGGAGATACGGTCGCGCTCATCTTACTCGATTTGAGCGCGGCTTTTGACACAGTGTCTCATACCATACTGGCAAAAACGTTAAGCTCCTTGGGCATTGGCGGCTCAGCCCTGAACTGGCTAATTTCTTTCTTAACTAATCGCAGTTTTCAAATTTTTTCTTCAACATCTTGCTCTGATTATCACTTCCTACCACACGGGGTGCCACAGGGCTCTATACTTAGTCCCCTGCTTTTTAACCTGTATGTGCGACCTTTGGCTGACGTCGCGGAGGAGGCTGGACTGTCCTTGTTTTCTTATGCTGACGACTCCCAAATCATTTTCTCTCACTCCATGGAAAGCGAGGCCGGGCCCTCCCTCCTTCAGCTTGGCCTAGGTAAAATTGCATCATGGATGCAAAACAACTACCTAAAACTCAATGGAGAGAAGATGGAGGTCTTGATTCTGGATAATAACAAAGATCTCTGGGGCCCACAACATTGGCCCAGTGAAATGGGAGTACTTCCTCAGCATTCCAGCCAAGTCCGCAATTTCGGCGTTATTATTGACGATTCGCTTACGATGCACCATCAAGCAACCAAAGTGTCTTCCACATGTTTTACCATCTTGAAGTGGCTAAGAAAGATTTTATGGATGTTGCCCCAGCAAACTCAGAGAACAGTAGTCAAGGCTCTGATTACTTCGAGACTGGACTACGGAAACATTCTCTACCTTAGTTCTATCAAGGTAGTGACTCGTAGACTACAGACGGTGCAGAACGCTGCGGCAAGATTACTGTGCAGGGTCCCCAGATTTGCTTCTGTTTCCAGTCATCTGCGGGATCTCCATTGGCTCAGGGTTGAGAACAGAATTAAGTTCAAAGCCCTGAGCCATATGTTTAAATTCAAGGTGGGAACTGCTCCTTTATATCTGCATGTGTATCCGAAAACAACGGTTCTAGCGGGAATACAATAAATCTATATTGGTAATTAGAAAATGCACAATCGCAATCAATTAGGGTTAAGGAGTGATGTCAGAAAGAAAGAGAGCCTCGCAGACTTGATGTTCATAATAATCCTTTTTATCCCCAAAATTTTTATAATTCAAAAACAATACAAACACAGACCGAGAAGAACCACAATAGTAATTATATGTCCCAAAAAAATGGAACCATCCAACACATAGTGAACAGACATGTGATATATACAATACTTGGTTTCCACAATTATTGAAAGGAAAGCGACCACAACATGAATTGGTGATGATTATAGCATCTGTATACAATAGACAGAGCTACTTAAAAATGGTTCGCTTTCAATCAAGTCGACGACGTTTCGACCCTCTTGCAATGTGGGGTCTCCTCAGGACCAAGGGATAAGGGACAATCTGATGGTAGTTGCACAGCCACGTGAAATGCACATAAAATGTGAAACACCAGTGAGATGGGAGAAAGAAAGAGTGAATACTCACACGGGGACTCGGTCGAGCACCCCGTGTGAGAGACGAACAAAGGGGCTGTGAGCTTGTATTAATAAATTGCGGCTCAGTCACAGTAGTTGGCAGGGATCATCACCACTGGATGTAGTGGTACCTGAGCAGGGTCCTCCGCTGGATAGCTAAAGCCGCGGGATCGATAGTGCCACGGCAAGAGAATCAGGCGTTACTTAATGCCACCGAGGATAAGAACTGCTCCGGTCGTCTGCCTGGTAACAATGGTCTGCGAGGCTCTCTTTCTTTCTGACATCACTCCTTAACCCTAATTGATTGCGATTGTGCATTTTCTAATTGCCAATATAGATTTATTGTATTCCCACTAGAACCGTTGTTTTCGGATACATATGACTTACCCTGGTTCCTAGTGAGTAGGGTCCCCCTTGTCCTCGTTTTCGCCTTTATATCTGCAGTCTTTGGTCAGCCCATATGTGCCCTCACGGTGTCTTCGTTCATCGACCCAAGAGAAATTTGTTGTGCCAAGAACTAAACTGTCTCGGACGGGCGGCAGATCTTTCGCATATCTTGGTCCCTTATTATGGAATGCACTTCCCTTAACTATCCGGAATGAAACGGTCTATACACAATTTCGTAAATCTCTCAAGACCTGGCTTTTTAACCAGTAGCTAATTTAAGCTGACACCTCTTCCCTTAGTCTTTGTCGGCGCCGGGAAACCCTTTTTGGGTAGCTGTTGCGCCTTATAAATTTAATAATAATAATAATAGGATAGCTTTCAATAAAGGTTGTCTTTAAACCTATCATCAATAAGGGTCGTTTGGACTGATGCAAGGTGCCCACTATAACTAGTGGACAGCATATGCCAGGCCAACTTCTCACATTGGTGGCAGTGGTGGGATGCAAGCTTGCTATTGCTTTACCAGATAATCTCTTTGAAGTGACTAACTGAAAACCACTATAGGTACATAGGTACATATAAATCAAGTTTAGAATACAGTAAGTTCTACTGAACTTAGAGTTGTGTGTCAAGGGTTTAGCACACCCTTTCTACAACTCAAGAGAGTTTTAGTTCCCACTAGAGTAGGTACGTGCATACACCACACCACACTAGAATGTCTGCAAGGCCTGAAGTAAGTGACTCCTTGCCCACTAGGGTATGACAATCTCTCATTCCAGGAATTGAGAAATATGTGTACCTCTAGGAGACTGAAAACAGGGAGACATGCAAGCACTCAACGCCTCATAGAGGCTTTGCTGTTAGATGACCTCAGAAAGACACCAGGGTCTGATGAGGCAGGCAGGTTGGGTGGGGCAGTAGAAGAGGAAAGGCCAGGAAGTGAAAACTACTATGACCCAGACTCTGATGCTGGCCAGGGGGATCAACATGATTCCCACCTGGAAAATCCAATTCTTCCTGAAGGAGAGGAAGGCCTCAGTGGCCCCCTCTTCACTCCCCCAGGAAGGGTTAATAGTCTACCAAGAAGATCAAGATCTCCTTCTCAGGAATCTAATCGTTCTGGTACTTCTATAGGGTCCTCTGCTTCTCATAAAAGGGCATCCTCTTATGAGAAGAAATGCCAACTGCTTGATTTTGAGAAAGCTAAGCTGAGAATCAAGAGAGAGCAATTGGCCTTAGACAGGGCATCCCTGGAGCTTCAGAAAGCTTCACAGAAGTTGGGGCTAGAGCCCCATGGTGGCAGCAACAGTGTCCCTAGAGGTAGAGATCATACTAATGACCATAAGAACCTGAAGAAGATTGTCCCTCCCTACCAGAGTGGGGATGACATCCACAAATGGATAACTGCACTGGAAAGGGCCTGTAAGGTACAGAGGGTCCCTCAGGAGCAGTGGGCAGCAATCTTGTGGCTCTCCTTTGCAGACAAAGGTAGAGACAAGCTCCTCACTGTAAGAGAAGAGGATGCTGACAATTACAAAGTCCTGAAGAGTGCTCTGATTGAAGGGTTTGGCCTAACCACTGAACAATACAGGTTAAAGTTCAGAGATACCCAAAAGGCACAGACTCAGGACTGGGTTGACTTTGTTTATTTTGCTACTAAGGCTCTGGAAGGCTGGTTACTTGGCAGTAAGGTGTGTGATTTCAAAGGATTGTATAATTTGATCATGAGAGAGCAGATCCTTAACAACTGTCAAAATCAACTGTTGCATCAGTACCTGGTGGACTCTGATCTGACCTCTCCCCAAGAATTGGGTCAGAAGGCAGACAAGTGGGTCAGAACCAGGGTGAGGCAGAAGGTTCAGAACCAAGGTGGTGACTCTAAGAAGCAAGATTCTAAGAACTCTGATAAGGGTGGGGAGAAGGGTAAAGAAGTCTTCTCAAGGGCCCCAAAAATCTGCATCTGGTGGGGAGTCCCAATCTAACAAAGGAAATGGCCAAAAGAAACCATGGTGTAAAATCTGTAAGCAGAAAACCCATTGGACTAGTGATTGTACAAAGACCAAAGACTCAACTCCAGCCATCATTGCCCCTAAGGCAACTGTTCCCCCTAGTTCAGCTCCAAGTGGTGGTGTTCCTAATAAGGGTGTAGTAGGGTTAACCCTGGGATCTGAGATGGACTCTGGCCTAGTCAGAGTTCCAACTCAGGCTGTACTGATCTGTGATGGAGACATAGATATGTCCTACTATGTGAGTCCCAGTAATCTGGGCAAATACAGACAGCAGCCCTTAATTAATGGAAGAGAGGCTTTGGCATACAGCAAGTGTCACAATGGTGACAATAGATCTTGTAGCCCCTGAACAGATCATACTTGGTGAAATGTACCAAGTGACCAATGCTAGCAATGTCAGGACAGACCATTCCCTGGCAGTTGTTAATTTCTCCTGGGGAGGGGTAACTGGTCCTAAGAAGGTTGTGGTAAGTGCAGACCTCCCTGTTGAATGCTTGCTTGGAAATGATTTGGAAAGTTCAGCTTGGGCTGAAGTTGAACTCAGGACCCATGCAGAAATGTTGGGCATCCCTGCAGATGTGTTTGCTATGACCAGGTCACAGGCAAAAATGTCTAAAACTGAACAGGCCCTGGATTCTGGAATAATGGACCAGGTGCCTCCCAAGAGGAGGAGCAGTAGGGTTAAGGCAGTGTCTTCCCCCCTGCCTCAGAAAGCAGATCAGTCTCTTGAGGGAGATGATCTCAGTCCTGAAGAAGGAACTGTCCCAGAGGAGCTTGAGCCTGATCAGGTTGAGTTCTTGGGGACAGGGGGCCCTTCCAGGGCACATCTGAGCCAGGAGCAACTGAGCTGCCCCTCTCTTGAACCCCTCAGACAGCAAGCTGCTGCTGAGGTTGCTGGGAGTGCTAGTGGTACCCTTAGGATCTATTGGGATGATGGACTCCTTTACTCAGAGTGTAGAGACCCCAAGCCTGGAGCCACCAGGAGGTTGGTTATACCTCTGAAGTTTAGGAGCTTCCTATTGACCCTAGCACATGATATCCCATTGGCAGGTCACCTAGGCCAAAACAAGACTTGGGACAGAATTGTCCCTCACTTTCATTGGCCTCATATGTCTGAAGACACCAAGGAGTTTTGTCGCTCCTGTGTTACCTGTCAAGCCAGTGGTAAGGCAGGTAGCACCACAAAGGCCCCCTGATACCACTACCTGTGGTGGGGGTTCCCTTTGAGAGGGTAGGGATTGACATTGTTGGTCCCCTAGACCCCCAAACAGCATCTGGGCACAGATTTATCCTAGTGGTGGTGGACCATGCCACTAGGTACCCAGAAGCAATTCCCCTCAGGACCAACACAGCTCCTGTGGTGGCAAGGGCCCTCCTGGGAATCTTTTCCAGGGTAGGTTTTCCTAAGGAGGTAGTATCAGACAGAGATGCAAACTTCATGTCTAGTTACTTGACTGCTATGTGGAAGGAGTGTGGAGTAAATTATAAATTTACCACTCCTTATCACCCACAATGAAATGGTTTAGTTGAAAGGTTCAACAAAACCTTGAACGGCATGATTAAAGGTCTCCCAGAAAAGCTTAGGCGCAGATGGGACATACTTTTGCCCTGCCTTCTCTTTGCCTACAGAGAGGTTCCACAGAAGGGGGTTGGTTACAGCCCATTTGAGGTTCTGTTTGGACATCCAGTTAGGGGTCCATTGTGTCTAGTGAAGGAGGGATGGGAGTTACCTCTCAAACCCCCTAAACAGGATATTGTGGACTATGTACTTGGTCTCCGCTCCCGGATGGCTGAGTACATGAAGAAGGCAACTAAAAACCTTGAGGCTAGCCAGGAATTACAAAAGGCCTGGCATGACCAAAAGGCTGTGTTGACTGTTTATCAGCCAGGACAGAAAGTATGGGTGTTGGAGCCTGTGGCCCCAGCAGCCCTCCAAGATAAGTGGAGTGGCCCCCATACCATTGTTGAACAGAAGGGAGAGGTTACCTATCTGGTGGACCTTGGAACTCCCAGGAGCCCCCACAGGGTGCTCCATGTCAACAGACTGAAACCATATGTTGACAGGGCAGACATGGGCTTGCTCATGGCTACTGATGAGGGACAGGAGGAAGAGAGTGATCCACTCCCTGACCTGCTCTCTCAGAACCCTGATGATGGATCAGTAGATGGTGTAGCCTTGGCAGGCAGCCTCACTGACCAGCAGCAAACTGATTGCAGAAGAGTTCTCAATCAGTTCAGACATATGTTCTCTCTGACTCCAAGTCAGACTACCTGGTGCACTCATGAAGTGGACACTGGGGACAGTCTGCCTGTTAAAAATAAGATTTACAGGCAACCTGACCATGTCAGGGACTGCATCAGGACTGAAGTCCAGAAGATGTTGGATGTGGGTGTGATTGAACCCTCAGATAGCCCTTGGGCTAGTCCAGTAGTCTTAGTGCCTAAACCTCACACCCAGGGTGGTAAGAGAGAGATGAGGTTTTGTGTAGACTACAGAGTTCTCAATGCAGTCACTAGGACTGATGCCCATCCCATACCAAGGGCAGATGAGCTCATAGACACTTTGGCCTCAGCCATGTTTCTCAGCACATTTGATCTAACAGCTGGCTACTGGCAAATCAGACTAGCTGAGGATGCAAAAGCCAAAACAGCATTTTCTACTCCTAGTGGGCACTACCAATTTGTGGTGATGCCCTTTGGTTTGAAAAATGCACCTGCCACTTTTCAAAGGTTGGTGAACAAAGTCCTTACATGCCTGGAAGCCTATAGTGCAGCATATCTAGATGATATTGCTGTCTTTAGCTCCACCTGGGAGGATCACCTGGTCCACCTGCGAAATGTTTTGGAGGCCCTGCAGAAAGCAGGCCTAACTATCAAGGCCACCAAGTGCCAGATAGGGCAGAGTCAGGTTGTGTACCTGGGCCACCTTGTGGGTGGAGGCCAGGTTCAACCATTGCAGAGCAAAATCCAGACCATCATATACTGGGTTGCTCCAACTACCCAGACTCAGGTCAGAGCTTTCTTGGGCCTGACTGGGTACTATAGAAGATTTGTCAAAGGGTATGGATCCCTAGTGACCCCGTTGAATGACTTAACTTCTAAAAGAATGCCAAAGAAAGTTCAGTGGACAGTTAGCTGTCAAAAGGCATTTGGTGACCTGAAGCAGGCCATGTGCACTGCTCCCATTCTGCAAAGTCCTGATTACTCCAATCAATTCATTGTCCAAACAGATGCATCTGAGTTGGGGGTAGGGGCTGTGTTATCACAATTGAATGATGAAGGTCAGGATCAGCCAGTAGCTTTTATTAGCAGAAGGTTGACCCTCAGAGAGAAACGTTGGTCAGCCATTGAGAGGAGGCCTTTGCTGTGGTTTGGGCCTTGAAGAAGCTGAGGCCATACTTGTTTGGCACTCACTTCATTGTTCAGACAGACCACAAGCCCCTCTTATGGCTAAAACAGATGAAGGGTGAAAACCCCAAACTTTTGAGGTGGTCCATTTCCCTACAGGGGATGGACTATACAGTGGAACATAGACCTGGGAGTAACCATGCCAATGCAGATGGACTCTCCAGATATTTCCACTTAGAACATGAAGGCTCAACTGGTCAAGGTTAGTTTAATGTCCTGACATTTGGGGGGGGGTTGTGTAGGAGAGTAGGATAGTTACCCCTACTTTTTGCTGATGTTTCACTGTTTTTCGACTTAGCCAGACTGAGGCCCTGCTAATCAGGACCCCAGTCTATCTGCTTTCTACTCTAAATTGACTGTATGTACTTTAGGTACACTCCAGATTGGATTCTGGGGTACCCTTGTGAGTCCCTAGTATATGGTATACTATGTACCCAGGGCATAGGTACCCCAGAGGCCTACCAGGGGCTGCAGCATGTATTGTGCCACCCCTGGGAAGCCTTTTAAAATGACACAACAGGTCTGCTACAGCAGCCTGAGTAAGGTGGTGTATCCACCCCTTACTGAGATATAGGTTCCCTATATCTCTCCATATTACTGCACATGTAAACCTATCAGTCCCCCCTATGGCAGGCCTTAACAATCGTGAAGGCAGGGTGCTGGGTTTCATGTGAGAGGGTGCCCATGCATGAGCAGAGCCCCTCTGCAGCTTTCGGAATCTTCATTCCGGGGTTGTTTGTGATGCAGCCAGACCATATACTCTTAAGTGCATTATAACCAAACGGTAAATGCTAACTTTGGAGTGGCTGCATGGAAAACTGTCATGTTTGGTGTCAAACACCTTGGAGTCATACCCCCACACCAGTAACTGGTGTGGGAGTATGATCCCACCCTTCTAGAGGAGAGACATGACAGCACCGGTATACCCGGTACCAGCTAACAGAGCCCTGGCATCACAAAATGGATGCTGCAGCCACAGACACGAGTCTGCCCTCCTGCTGCTGGACGAAACTCCGGCAGGGGAGGCCTGGACAATAGGTTTCCTGTCACAGGGAGGTGTGACCACCTCCCAGACAGGCTTTAGTGTATTGGGGCTGGGTGGGTGCACTCTCAGAGTGCTTTGAAGTCTGCACTGGGGGCACATTTGGTGCCCTGTGCATAGTCCAGCTCAAACCGGTTGCAGGGCACACAGCCCCTGCTCTGGCGAGAACTGGACAAAGGAAATGGGTGTAGCCACCCCTCTTTCCTGACCCTCCCATAGGTGGGTCCCCAGAGTTTGTCCAACCCCTTCCTTGGGTATAAAGTAGGAAACCCTGACTACAGGACTTTAGATTACACCTGGACTAAACTCTGATACCAGAAACCAAGTACTTCGACGATCTGCACGACGCTGGACGATTGAAGAATCTCCCTTGGAGTAAAGGAGTTACTCCCCTGCAAGGCAGGCACCTTTAATGCAACTGACCGGTTGGCATCTCTGAGCTCCGATGGACCACGAAGAATATTGCCACACAGGAGGTGGGTTTTCCTAGGTCTCTGAGGTCGATCTGTGCCCACAGCAAGTCTGAGGCCTGTATCCCTCGTGGAAGACCATGCAATCCAAACCCCTGGACACCACAATCATTTGCAGAAGCACCAGCTTTCCGGCAACCCCTGAGGCTGAGCTTTGGGTTACTTGTAGCCCTAACCCCGAGCAGTAATTGCTTTGAAGATTGCAGGCCTACACTCAACGAGTGTTCCGTGGGCCGCCATTTTGTGATTCCTCTTGAGGTCCCTTTGCGATCCATGGTCCATTGACCTGTGGGTCCCCAAGAAGGCAACTCTAACTTTTATTGGGCTTTCCTGGTTGCTCCAGACGTGCCCTGACTCTCCATTGCTTGGTGAGTCCCCAGGACCTTGCTGGTCTGCACAGAAGCATCTTTTCTTTTCCTGCGGGGGTTGCTGTTGCCAAGGCTTGTTGTGGTCCATCCGATCACCGACACCCCAGCACTTGACATCCTTTGTGGGACAGCTCGAATCCGGCTTCTAGTCATTGTCGACATCTCCAGGACCTCGTGGCTGCAAAGTCAAGCTTCACCTCTTTGCACCTGAAGCACCCGACATCGGTGGGCATTCGATTGCTCCGCTCCTGGTCACTGGCTAGTGACCCAGACTCTGTCCCCTCTGCTTTCAGGTTCTTCACATCTTCGATCCAGGCTTGGATCACACCGGACACTTTTCTCCTTCACGGCAGCAGCACTTTGCAGCAGATCGCCATTGAAAACGACGACGATTCCCAACACCTTTTGACACCTATGCACCCGGCTTCCCAGGGTGAGGTAACTCGAGTACTCCGGTGCTCATGTGGGTGTTGGCCCTAGAACCCCTTAAGTCTAAAGGGGTGTGCTCAAAGTCCTCTCCTAAGTGCCCTTTAACTTTAACATTCCAACCGCGACTTTCCGCATTGAATCCTACGGCGCTCGTGACTGTGTTCTCACACTGCACACGTCCCCCGTGGGTCTCCTGTGTCACTACCTTGGGTGATTCCTTGGGGTCCCAGCGATTCTACGTGCTCTAGGCACTGTGTCTAGTCAAGTCGTGGTTCTTATACCACTTTCTTAGTATATGGTTTGGTCTCCCCCTGGAGCCCACTGTGTATTGTGCTATTTACTGTCGTTTTAATACTGTGATACTGTGTATCTTGAACTCTAATCTCTTAAAGGGATTAGTAGTTAGTGTTTAGAAATAAATACATATATTTTATATATATCTTGTGTGGTTCTCCTTTCATTTAGTTATTCAAGAGGTTATAATCTGGTAAACCAAGCTGCTTTACACTCCTTCAAGACTCAGCCTGAAGGCTGCTCTCCATAGCTACCACTAGGATAGCTTTCAATCAAGGTTGTCTTTAAACCTATCATCAATAAGGGTCGTTTGGACTGGTGCAAGGTGCCCACTATAACTAGTGGACAGCATATGCCAGGCCAACTTCTCACATCCACCACCTTTCCTTGTGCACAAAGTCAGAAGCAATGTTGGACGGCCAGCATGCTATGATCACTGCCATTTCAGAGCAAGTAGCTGGACTATCAGGTCTAGGTGAAAAAATTACCCAAAAATTTGATCAGCTGTGGTGACATCTTGCTGACCTACAAGGTGAAGACATGTGGTCCCTCTTCTTCTGGACTTCAGCAACCCCGTACTATAATCTTCTCAACTGCCCTTTTATAGAGGATGCCCCTCTTCTCCCCAACATCCAAACGACCAAAATAATGTAGAATGCCTAAGAATTAAGAATTACATATTTCTACTCATCAGATGCCCTTGACTGTTGAGGGTTCCTTCATAAGGCAGATGGCGAAATCTTGAGCTTTATTTTAGGTGCTTTAATGAACGCCGCTATGACAGGCGTAGATACAGTCATGCATACATTCTTACTGTGTATGAAAAAGGCAATAATTATTTGTTAAACATGCAGTACCTTTGTCGAGCTTTACTGGAATTACGTCTGACGTTTCTAAAACATAAAAAGAATTATCAAAGTAGTTTATTTGAGCATTCTAATACTTATAATAAAAAAGCATAGGTATGAAGTGGCAGCTGAAAATGTTATAGAAAGCAAAACGCATTCCGACTGAGTGGAACATAATATTCTTTCCCTACCAGCCGCGGTCCTGCAGGTAACAGTGGTGGGGCGGTGGGGCCGGGTAAGGGGGGATTTCGAGGGATGATGTTGAGGGAAAATTAATTATTTATTTAATTTTCCCTCAGCATCGTCCCTCAAAATCCCCCCTTACCCGGCCCCACTGCCCCACCGCCGTTACCTGCACGGACCGTGGCTGTTCCCTACATGCTAGATTATTCCTCCTGAAGAGTTTTTAATACACAAAATAATTCAAATAGAAATACAGCCCTATACTCATAAGGGCTCATGTGTTTTACAACATTGTAAATGCAGTACACCAGGTTTCAGCAGCACAGATAGAAACTAACATTTACTAGGTATTATATTTTCATCCAAACCCCTGAGTTGTGATTTCTATTTGTTAAATGATCTAATTATTCATACTTTAGCAAAACCTAAGTAACCAAAATAGAGGAAGTTGACAGCCCCAAACAGCACTTACATGTGAACAATGCACAATTCACATACGAGACATATATGCTTGTTATTATTTGTGCTCTTTTAATGTTTATTGCGTATGTTTGCAGAAAAAAAGAAGTGAAATAAATCAGCACGTTTGTCAAGGACAGACCAGTTGGTTTTGCCAAGTATTTTATGTTTTTTAAGAGCTGGTTGCCTACGTGAAACTTTCACTCCTGCCCACTAGCCCTAAAAACGTAAGGCGAATCAGGCGTGAGTGGGTGAATGATTGGTGGCAGGAGGGAGGAGGTGACTAATGTAGTGGCGAGCTGATATGTTACTGAAGCATCCAGCCAATAGAAGCACTGTCCCCGCTATTCTTGTGTCACATTAGAGGAGACATGCTTCAAATTCCACCGAAGCGCTCCGCACCAATATACTAGGCCCTACAAAGTAAAAACATAGGTATACCGTGGACATGTAAATGAACTCTCCTTAATATAATTAAGCTCTGTATTAAATCATTTAAGGACAATGAAATATTTGGCACACACTTTAAACAGGCCTCAAGGACATCACTGACGAACTGTGAAATACGCCTGCATTTTCAAATTTAGTTTAAAGTTTAAAGTCCTGCTTCTGTTAAACGTTGTGGTGACCGCAGTTACATCATGTGAGTGATTGTGCTTCTAAGTACCTTAATCTGGAGCCTATCATCACTGGGAGGTTGTGTTCCGGTTCTTGTTGATTCTCTGTAAACCGAGGGGGTGTTAGTTCCACCTCCTAGTCAAGCCCTTTCTCATGGAACAAGAAGGCAGAGCATTTGCATGAGTCGGAGCCTTCGCATTACAGTTCCGCCATCTCATAGTTCCTTCCAGATAGTGGCGCTTCAACGATGAATTAATTTATTGTTTGTGCGTGGGGCAACAGTCCGATCATTATAATTTATGGGTTTCATCATTGTACATTTAAGGGTCCGCACTAGTAGTCAGTAACAATAAAGAAAACAACAATTTGTTTTTATATACTGCCTCTCTGAACTACTGCCGTTTGGAAGCACTGTACATGAGGTCATGGGAGGTGCAGGGCTCACTCAGCCCGGCTGCGACCTGTAGATCATACCACGTGTCAGAAGCAGGCATCAACTCACTGAGCCATCCTGTTGGCATGAACCTTTGCATAAGCACTGACTAAGTTGTCAGATCTTACTGAAAATAAACTCAATCGCGTGCCCAATAGCAGGCCAGCAAATTGGGGGCTGTTCCGCTGAGCGCCAGCAAGCAGGTCATTCAGGAACATGACCTCAGCACAGCACGTGCACTGGCAGTTTGTGAATACCTGATGGATGAGGCTACGCAAAGCAGTTCCGCCTGCTGATGTTTGTGCCTTATTTGTGCACCCCGAATGAAACTGTGCGTGTCATAAGATTGTGCACTAGGGTCAGGGTCGAAGTGCATTAAAAAAGTATGAGAACTGTGATGCTGCGAGCAAGAGGGAGGGATAGGGGCGGGGTGAGTGAGCGTGTGGGCGTGGCTAAAAAACCAAAATATTCAGCAACTTTTTTCGGTCTTTCACCTTCCGGTAATTACATATAGAATAACACACAGCTTTAATGAAAATTCATAGGTCAATCAGTGGGAAATGCGCTATGGTACTTTATGAAACCTCTATTAGTTAATGCAGGGCACCAAATCCTGTTGGTAGAGTGAATAGTGCATTGTGTATGTTTAGTGCTACTAGGCCCCAGTCTGTGATAGAAAGCCATGTGAACATGTAGGCCGTTATTTTAAACTTTCATGACACACAGTATAGATACAAAATGCGCAAAAGGTTTAAGATAAATATGCTTCCAAAATATAGATTTTTTTCAGGCTGTAGGTATTGCAGTGTTTTTTGTAACCCTCTTTTAAAAGCACAGACTTCATAGTTAGTTGGTAGCTAGCTCCCTTACAATACCTTCAGAAAGAATACATGTGTGTCACCAGGAAGCTTCAAGTGATTCCATCAATAAAAGCCAACGCCACTTCCCAGCTCCCTCTACATATTCTGATTGAGCAGTTGTGCACATTTACATTTCTTTCGGGCAGTGGTACCCAGGCAAGAAGGCCAGTTTAACTGTCTGCCCCTCCCTCGGTTTCACAGCATAGGAGACACCCTTCCTTACCCTTTAGTTCAAGCACTTCAGCTGTAGAAATTAACGGTCCCGGACGGTTAACTTTTGACAAAAAGTAGGGGGACTGTTTTCCTGAAGTGTGCCCCTCAAACCCTTCCCACTTCGACCACTGACTAGGGCTGTGATCATTTGTGAATGTTGCTCGTAAAGCTATACAATTATTATTCTAACGTGCACCCAGGGCTTTAACTGGGCCGGGTCTCTCTGGTGCTGAGCACCGGTAGTTTTTTAAAGGGGGCCTCGAGACGGGTCTCTATCGGGCTCTGTTTTGTGCCCTGGCATAGGTGGTCTGTTTTTTTCGGGACGGCAGTGATAGCCAGCTCATCGATGTGCGCATGCTCCCACTTCTCACTTGTGGAGCAGTTACGGCATGACTCATGCCGGGTGAGCGTTGTAGGGGAAGGGAAATCCTTTAAAGTGAGTCATTTTCTCTTTGGATTTCCCTTCTCTTTTTGAAACTCAGGAGCAGCAACATTGTCGTGGTGTCACCAGGGCTTTAGTAGAAGTTTTCCAATATTAAATACAAGCCATAGTTGCTGCTTATTTATCTTATGCAACTAACAACCATTGACAAAGCCAATAGTCCTGACTTGTTGTAAGTATGATGTTACTTGTTGTATCATATATCTGGATGCAATGACAAACAGCAAAATATAAGTCGGGCTGCACTCTATGCTAAGCACAGATTTTTAGCTTATCTGTTTTTAAGCCACGCCCTTAATTACATTGGCCACGCCCCTTTGAGAGACCCCCCCCAGTTTTTTCATCCCACTTAAAGCCCTGCGTGCACCACCACTGTACTAGTGCATGTGTTACAATTGTAGCACCGAGGGCACACTGGTTGCGATATTGTGAGCACTGGCGGTGTGATAGTGGGTGCAGCAGAGCTGGGGCCGAGTGTCTGTGCAACGAGCGCACACACATTCCACAACTTTACAAGTGAGCACCCTGCAAGCCGACACGCAGGGGGTAAAATACAAAGAGGGTACACAAGAATCCCGCCCAGCTGTGCGCGCCACAGTACTTTGTCACAACCAAAATCCGTCCTTTGGTGGCCGCTGCTCGTCATTTCCGACAAGGAGTTTAACAGCGCGTCTTTGCAACCAGAAAAACCCATTGTATCTAGATGGTGCCTGCACGACCCCCTGGGACTGAGCAAATCATTGTGTGTGTACCACGAGTACACACCGCTGCCCCTTGCAGCACACCCCACAGCAAGTCTGTCAACAAACCCGAGGTGCTTGCAACTCACAACTATCACACACACCCCGTTATCAGTCACTGTTTAAAGGGTATGGGACTAGAAACGGAACTTGTGTCTTTTTTATATACTATCCATGAGAATAATACGGCGGCAGTGAGATATGATAGTGCAGGTGGTTTGACATCATCTTGGGATGTGAAAAGAGGGGTGCGCCAGGGTTGTATCCTGGCCCCCCTCTTATTTACATTATATATAAATAAGCTAGGAGATTTTTTACAAGCTAGCTGCAAAGACATCCCGAGATTTGGTGAGGTAATGGTCCCGGCACTTTTATATGCGGATGACACCGTTTTATTAGCCAGAACCGCAGTGGGACTTCAATCACTTTTAGATAGTTTTATAATTTTTATGGATTCCTTAGACCTCTCTACAAATTTTAAGAAATCTCATACCATGTCGATTGGCCCTGGAAAACCCCCAAAAATACGTAAATTTTATTGTAAAGGGGTGGAACTAACGAGAGTCCCGACCTTCCCTTATCTGGGGGTTCTTTTTGATGATAGGGGAACGTGGTGCCCACAACTGACACAAAAAAGAACACTCTCATTAGGGCAACGAGGGCCACACTAAATTTCGCTAAGAGAGTAGGGATTAAACCAATTCCCGCCCTGTTGAAGATATATAAAGAGAAATGTATCCCCATGGCAACTTATGGCAGTGATATTTGGGGGTATAAGGAAGGTAGGGACATGCAGCGGGAGGAAGATAAGTTTTTACACAAGATCTTGGCTGTTCCGCATTCCACCCCCGCTTACATTTTACATGAAGAGCTGGGAGTGGGATATATATCTTATCAAATTGCTGTAGCTCCTCTCCTTCGCTGGTTAAGAGTTTGGGCTAACCCTACTATTAATCTGAATCAGAAAATAATCACTGACTGTTTGGCACTGGATAAAGGTTACAGTATTTTGTGGCTAAAATATATAAAGGAGACAGTAAAATGGTTAGGAAGACCTGAGTTATTTACTAGCTTTAATTCCCTGGGTGAAACCGAAATCAGAAAGGTAAAATATCAATTTCTGTACAAACGCCAGGGACTCAGAGAAGAGAAGGAGTTGGCAAAATTTACAGTGAGAAGTTACATAATGTTATCCTTGGATAACCAAATTCAACCGTATCTTCACATTGTTAGCAACTCCTTCCATCGATATGTTTTAACTAGATTTCGTTTGCATATGATTCCCTGGCTTTTGGCGATTCCCCAAGGTTTTCAAAACCAGGATCTCTAAAACCTTGTCCTTATGACAATTTCTCTGATCAAGATACTCTTCATTTTATCTTTTTGTGTGATTATTATGTGCTTTTACGAAAAGGTTCATTTTGCCATTAATCAGAGACTGTCACTTTACCCAAGTTAGGCCAGCTTTACTGTACCTCCAAA